>OZ025293.1:47967349-49167349 GCA_964019185.1 Maratus speculifer
CTTGATACACCCCTTAAAGTTTGTACCATGAATTTAGAAACACCCTGTATATATGTATATATACCGGGTGTCCCAAAAATGACTGATGGATTTTAAAATTCAATAACTTGCAAACGGTGGCAGCTATTTAAAAAATTCTTGCAGGAGGGTTATGTATAATGTCAGGAGTTTTTTACCGTAATTTTTTATTTTAGTTCGCATCTCAAACAATAGGTGGCGCTGACGGCGATTGAAGGCCAGGTCGACGCTTCACTCAGCATTGATCACCAGGCCTTCAATCGCCGTCAGCGCCACCTATTGTTTGAGATGCGAACTAAAATAAAAAATTACGGTAAAAAAACTCCTGACACTATACATAATCCTCCTGCAAAATTCTTTTAAATAGCTGTCACCGTTTGCAAGTTATTGAATTTTAAAATCCATCAGTCATTTTTGGGACACCCGGTATATATATATATATATATATATATATATATATATATATATATATATGGAGTGCAAGTATGGAGGTGTAATGTGATAATTTTTTAACAGGTATCTTTTTTCTGTTTTCTTCACAGGTAAAGGTGGGGGCATCACATTGCTGCATGTCTATTTAGTTTAGTTTATTGCTTAGTTATTGAGATTTTTACATATGTTATTTTTGGAAATTTCAAAATATTTTATCTTATGTTACGAGTTGATTTATGCTATGGTTTGGTTGTTCATTTTATAGTTTTGGTTCATTAAAAAATTTTTGATTGATTATTTTCAGTTATTTTCTTTATATAATTGGAGTATGCGGTTTTGTGATGCCTTGCGAAACCTGTGAGGATACACTTTTTAATAACTTTTTGATGCCCGTTGCTCCTCCCACTTTCTGAAGAGCAGGGAGTTTATTTATTTATTTATTTTTTTGGTGTTGTTCTATTGTGGTTCATTGTTGTTTCACCTATTTTTTCATATTTTTCATCTTTTATCATTTTTATACTTTTCTCATAAAAGTATATATATATATATATATATATATATATATATATATATATATATATATATATATATACAGGGTGTTTTTAAATTCATGGTACAAACTTTAAGGGGTGATAGTACATATCAAGACAAACAATGTTAAATCAGACATCAAGAGTCCCAAACGTTTTCCGAAGGAGATAGGAGCCATTAATGTTTAGGGTCCAAAAATTCAAATAATTATAAAAAACAGAAAAATTGGTCGATTCGTTTGCGGTTTTCACTAAATCAATTCTTTATGTCAGTATTGTCTTAAAAATAAATTATAAAGAAATATTTCAAAAATGCCGATAGAGGGCGCTTTAGACTTTGGAGTAAAGAACAACTATTTTTTACCATTATTTTTTGCATCTCATTATTTTTTTTTTTAGAAGCTTAGACATAAACTTAAATTTGAGCTCAAAATTTAAATTGTTGGGAGTAGTTAAGTAGCGCAAACTGAACTGTGGGGAAGGTTCAAATTTCAAATGATTATAAGAAACGGAAAAATTGGTCAATTGATTTGCGGTTTTCACTAAAATTATTCTTTATGTCTGTATGAACTTGAAAATAAATTATAAAGATGAAATTCAAAAAAATGCCGATAGAGGGCGCTTTAGACTTTGGAGTAACGTACAACTATCTTTTACCGTTATTTTTTGCATCTCATAAAATTTTTTTAGAAGCTTAGACATAAACTTAAATTTTGAGCTGAAAATCTAAATCGTTGGGATTGGTTAAGTAGCGCAAAATGAGCTGTGTTCAATGGAGGTGGGGAGGTTCAAATTTCAAATATTTATAAAAAACGGAAAAATTGGTCGATTCGTTTGCGATTTTCGCTAAAACTATTCTTTATGTCAATATTTCCTTTAAAATAAATTTTAAAGATAAATTTCAAAAAACTCCGTTAGAGGGCGCCTTAAACTTTAATGTAACCAACAACTATTTTTAACCGTTATTTTTTGCATCTAATTAAATGCTTGTAAAAGTTTGGACTTATATTTTGAGCTCAAATTCTAAATTGATAGGAGGGTTAAGAAGCGCAAACTGAGTTCAGTAGTTGAAATGTTACTCTCCCCAACCTTCGAACACAGTTCAATTTTCCGCTACTTAATTACTCACAACGATGCAGATTTTGAGCTCAAAATATAAGTTTAAACTTTTACAAGCATTTAATTAGATACAAAAAATAATAATTAATTATAATTGTTGTTTACTCTAAAGTTTAAGGCACCCTCTGACGGCTGTTTTTGAAAGATAGCTTTAAAATTTATTTTCAAGTAAATATTGACACAAGGAATAGTTTTAGCGAAAATCGCAAACGAATCGACCAATTTTTCCGTTTTTTATAATCATTTGAAATTTGAACCTTCCCACCCCAATTGAACACAGTTCAGTTTGCGCTACTTAACCACTCCCAACGATTAAGATTTTCATCTCAAAATTTATGTCTAAACTTCTAAAAAAATTTTATGAGATGCAAAAAATAACGGTAAAAAATAGTCGTACGTTACTCCAAATTCTAAAGAGTCCTCTATCGGCATTTTTTTTACTTTCATCTTTATAATTTATTTTCAAGTTAATACAGACATAAAGAATAACTTTAGTGAAAATCGCAAATCAATTGACCAGTTTTTCTGTTTTTTATAATCATTTGAAGTTTGAACCTCCCTCCACAGTTCAGTTTCCGCTACTTAATTACTCCCAACGATTTAGATTTTGAGCTCAAAATTTAAGTTTATGTCTAAGCTTCTAGAAAAAATTAATGAGAAGCGAAAAATAATGGCAAAAAATAGTTGTCCGTTACTCCAAAGTCTAAAGCGCCCTCTATCGGTATCTTTTGAAATTTATCTTTATAATTTATTGTCAAGACAATACTGACATAAATAATAGTTTTAGTGAAAACCGCAAATGAATCGACCAATTTTTCTGTTTTTTATAACCATTTGAATTTTTGGACCCTAAGCTTTAATGGTGTCTATCTCCTTCGGAAGACGTTGGGGACCCTTAATTTCCGATTTAATATTCTTTGTCTTGATGTGTACTATCACCCCTTAATGTTTGTACCATGAATTTAGAAACACCCTGTATATATATGTTATAAGGAGAAAGGAGAGCTTTTCGTACCTTGCACTTGAATCAGGATATTTGAAATTTTATTCCTAATATCGATAAAAAGGATCTCACAATTATATAAAATACTAACAGCTTTGGTTACAATCAATAGTTTCAATCTAAATAATTATTTCAAGAATACAGTAAAGGAACTTAAATTAAAAATAGTTTTACTGATATATAAATAATAAAATCACATTGAATAATATATTTCAAGTTGATTACGCATTTGTTTACAAATGTTGTCGACGGAATTTCATAAAAACAATGCGAACAGAAAATACATTCTACTCAAGAATATGGATAACTTACTAATTAGTACCAAAATAGACAGAAATCAATATTTCAAAATCAATTTAGAATATAAATTTTAAATGCACTTACCCGTTTCAAATGGCGATCATTGTTTTGTATAATTTCTCTGCACTGCAGTACTTCAAACTGTATCAGCGCCAGCGGCTATGTTTACGAAGGACGAAGCGTTGAAAAGGGTGCTTGTTTCTGATTGTTCAAATAGTTCTCATCGTGAAGTACGCCGGTCGTTGCCGATATAACCCGATACTGCCCGATGTCGGTAAAATATGATCGGTCTTTGCCGATGGAAGCCGAATGGATGCCGATGGATGCCGAACAAGGTTTGATTAGCCCAAAATAAGTATATCTAAATTATTATTGTCCAGCATCCAGATGCAGTTAAAGTAGCCAGCAATAAAAATTAAGCGAAAAAATATGCAAAATTTTATCATTAGCCGCTTTCTTTAAACAGGTATGACAGATTTTGCAGCAGAATAAAGTTTGTCATACAGAGTTTTTCTGAAAGAATACAAAACTTTTTATAAAATACTCTAAGAGTAAACAATATTCGCGATGACGCAAGACGACTTTTTAATAATAACTCGTTTAACTGAAGATGTTTTCGCCTTTTGAAATCTAAACATAACAAGATCATTTTTTTCTTATGATTTTTTATTATAGTTTTATAGAAAAAAATTTCAATTCTACGATGATGGGGCTTTTGATGTCATCGACTCCCGGACTATAAGGATTGATCAGTTCTGTCAAGCAACAATGTGAAGTTAAATATAATATGGTAAAACGCTGTATCGGCGCGACATACTGAATGATCCATTCAGATAAAAAATAGTTTCGAATTTCAAAGTAGTTATATGTATTAACATTTACACTTCTTTTACCATTTTTATAAAGATCCTTCAATGTTCAAGCAATGCTTAACCTTTTTGGGTGAGATTACTTTTTCGGTTAAAAACGAAATTACGTTTAATATCATTAACACTAGCTATCGAAATAGATTATTTAGAGTTTAAGAAATATTTCATTTTCTGAAACATGAGGAATGTTGTTGTTTTGTGTAGTAATTAATTCCTATTCATATGACATGCTTTATTATACATGCTTCTTTTAGGAAATTAAACTTTATTTAAAATTTAAAGAATGAAACATATGTTTAAAATAAAAGAATCATAAACGGCGCAAAGAGAATTTAGCAAATATTTTTTATTACTAAATGCCTAAACGTTTATGAAGTCATATAGTAAATGCATAGACACATACTAACAATAATAAAACAGTAACAGTAAACAGTAACTAAAGTATTTGTTAAAACAACACTCTTAAAACTGTGCCTCTGATATGAGAGGCAAATTCGGAATTTTTTTGCCTCTGAATATTAAGAGGCACATGGTGCCTTTGAAATTAAGAGGCACACGGTTAAAACTGTGCCTCTGATATAAGAGGTACATTTTTAATTTTTGTGCCTCTGAATATTTAGAGGCACACGGTGCCCTTGAAATTAAAAGGCACAATCTTTAAACAGTGCCTCTGATATAAGAGGTACATTTTTAACTTTTGTGCCTCTGAATATTAAGAGGCACACACTGCTTTTGAAATTAAGAGGCACATTATGTGCCTTTGAAAGTCTATTTCGTGCCTCTTAGTAAAAGTGGCACTTTTTTTATTCTTACATTTTTACTTTCCAGTAAAAATAACTGAAGTCAAACATTATTAAAATTTATACTGGGTGTCTTCCTTTATTAAACAATTTATTAATCATTATATACTTTTAAAGGTATGGTTCCAACAACAAAAATATTTCAAGGAATGTCCTCCATCAATGACTTTTTATGACAAAATAATTATTACATTTTAAAGTTTATACATCCTTTCCCGATATAAATTACATTTTGAAAAAATTTCTCCACCCTCTAATAATAATAAAAAAGGTTCTTTTTTCTGATAACAGAAATATTCAGTGCTAAATGATTACTTTGAATTTTCAGTGTTCCCTGGCTTTAAAAGCAAAATTTCCTGCACCAGAAAATGCTGAAAATTCAAAATAACCTAACTTTGTATGTTTTGTTCATAAACAGCGGAATATGCTCTGACGAAAATTTTTCTTGCTTCCATATTATTTTGAGTTTGAAATATTTAATATTCTTTCTAGCAATGTCAAATGATACTTTTCAAAGTTTATTTATGATTATTTTTCTAATTTTTAAAGTTTAATAATAGAAAAAAAATGGTTTGTGGTTGTTTTAATCTGAAAATATTAATATTCAAAAAATCAAAATCTTTTAAAAAGTGACATTTGATAATGCTAGAAATAACGATATTGTTTATGTTTAGCTAAAAAAGAAATACAGAAATTTAAGCTCTGACACCAATTTAAAAAAAATAATAAATAATGAATGATCTTACTAGAAGTTATAAATCAAAATTTAGTTTGACACTTTGCAAATAAAAAACTATATCTTTCCCCAAAAATAATCAAATTTTCTTGCATTTTGTATTTTATAGTAATTTATAGAAATTAGAAATCTCACAGGCAGTAGTTTACATTTTGTTTAAAAGGTTTCTTGTTTCCAATAAAGGGATAGAAAAATGGATATCTTTTTTCAATAATTTAATAAAAATATGCCAGAAATAACATTCTTAGCTGAAAATATGTTTTTTCAGCTAAAAATTAACTTTTTTTTTTTTTTTTTTTTTTTTGTTAATTTTTTAGTTTGAACATGTGAGAAATGAAATTTCAACATTAAACTATTCTGAAATATACATACTAAATTAAATATAATTATTTAATATTCTCGTAAAATAAAAAAATAAAAATAAAAAAAAAAAAATGAGGCAAATACTACTTTTAATTTATAGTTCTAGACAGTTTATTTTGTTTTTCATCATTTTATTAAAGTAAAACACTTCTCAGAAGATACTACCAAAGTTAACATTTTAAATGAGTTTTAGCCACAATAAGATAATTGTAATGCAGCAAACAATTAACTTAGCAATAAATAATGTGCTACACTACAAAAAAATAAAATAAAATAAAATAAAATAAATAAAATAAAAAATAAATAAATAAATAAATAAATAAATAAAAGCTGTTTGCTTTAATATCTCTAAATATCATTCATGTTGATATAGAGCTACTTTGTTCAATGGGAAACATAAAAATTTTTGAGAACAAATTTAAGCCAATGTTAAATAAAATAAACAAAATGGCATTGCTAATTAGCTACTTAATACATAGAAATTAGACAAGAATAATACTTGGATTTAACACATAAGTAGGGAAAGTGGAAAAGTAAACCATAACAGATGATTTGGATAAAGCCAACAATATTTATTTGCTTAATTTGTGCTGGATGTTAAATAGTATTTTTTACATTCTTTGACTTTATCTTTTCTACCCTCCTCTCATGTTATTTAATCATTAAAAAACAATATTCTGAAACAAAAAAAAGAACAGATAAACTTTAATTATTCTTGTTAATGCTGATGCCTAAGAACTTAAAAAATAAATAAATAAAAATACAATATATATGAAAATAAAAATACAGGACACATAAATATACAAATATATTTTATTGTAAAATATACACTTCATTCATTAAATTAATTCTATGCTGTAAGAATATTTAAATTTAAACTGTAATATACAACATAATAATGAAACAGTTACACATTCTATAGCAGAATTGTCTTCTAAATATTTGGTCCGAAGAGTAGTTAGTTGCCATTTAAAAAATAAATTTGCAGGTTTCTTCCATTGAGGAACATATCCTAGGGAGAAATTGATAAGAAAAATAATTAAATACTTAATATTTGTTCATAAATAAATTCAAATACATATTAAAAAAAAAATTGTATTTGCTAAAATAAACTCTCGATTATCTGGTAGCAGCAGATGGACACATTGGATAATAAAAAAGCTTGATAGGGATGAGTTCTGTAAATATCCTTATCATGCCATCATGCTTCCGTTAAAAACACATTTTTGATACAAAAACTTATTCCTAGTCATGTTTTCTGACTTGTTTCATAAAAACAGTCGCTCATATAAAATCATGTACCCTGTATATGAATACAATATATATAGTTTTAAATTAAACAAATCCTTGATGTAAAAAGCCTAACTAAAAAACAATTTAAATTTATTTTATTGACCCATGATTAGAATTAAAATATATAATTACATACAAAAGTCAAGATTAAAAAATAATACAAATAATAATTAATTATTGATAAATGACTGCTTTTATATTTTAGCAGTCTTATTAAGAACACATGCAATATAGAAGGATCACAGATGATAGAAAACATCCATATCCATCACCAGGGTTGGTTTTTTGACATCAAAAAAGGGTTTGTGACATGACAAGGGTTTAAAACGTCAAAAACCCAGAGTCACAATCTGCTGCGGTGCACTAGAGTTTGTTCAGAAAACAAATTTTAATACTAGCTTCTATTGCCATACTTCATGTTGAAATTTAATTATATTATGGGTAATTAGCAATGTCTTAAAATATTTTTAATTAATAAAAATTAAGGTAAAAATAACAAATTCCAAATCCCAGAAATTTATCTCGAAATGGACATGCAGAAATATTTGGACAAAAATTATGTTTAAACATTTTGTTTATTTATTGTTATTATTATTTTAATATTTAATTTGTAAAAAAATCTAAAGTTATTTAGTATGCATTTTGACATAGCTATATTTATAAGGAACAAGTTAAGTGTTATAAATGCAGGATTTTTAAAAGTGTCATACTTAATATACTTGGTTTTTTTTTTTTTTTTTTTCTTTTTTTTTATGCTTTACACATTATATACATAATATCTAGTAGGTTAATTTGAATTTAAATACAATGCATGCTATGATTATTATGTATCTTTATAAACCATTTTTATATCAATTCCCCCCCCCCCAAAGCAGACACACTAATAGTATCAAGAATACAAATAATGTTTACTTTAAAGTAAGGTAAGAAAAATCAAAAAGCGAGGTAAATAATAGAAGTTCTCAGATTGCGAATGATTGATGAATGCTCAACCTGATTAAAAGAATTTTCTTCAAAAGTGTCTAAAGTTCAGAAAATGTTAATATTTATCCTTAAAAATGTCTAATCTTTAATATTATTTTAACTATACACTAAGTATGGTTATAAATAAATTTCTTAATAATATAATATCCCTGCAAATTTTGAATAACACATTAAAATTTATTAAATAAAGTTACAAAAGATAAGTTTTCCAAAGTCTAAGATTTTGTTTACTCTTCAAAATATGTTTCTTCAAAAATTTAAATTTATTTTTTCTACAACATATTTAGAAACATTTTCTTTATTAAAAGCAAATAAATTTTACTTATTAAATATAAATATAGATAGATACATACATATGTAAATAAATATAGATTTTTGGCCATGGTTAAAGCCATCAAAAACTGTTGCATGTCAAAAACTTACCAAGCCTGTCCAACACCACCTTAAATCTATTCACAATTTTAATAGAGAATTTATCTTAATAACTTTAGATAGTTGAAAAGCTACTGGATATAATTAGGTGTAAAACAATTAAAGTTAAAGAAATATGATTGAAATTACATCAACTGGGGGACATTAAAATCTCATTACATAACAATCAACCTTTTAAAAAAACATATTTAATAAATTAAATAAAATATATAACACTTAATATCAGGGTTGGCATTTTTGCCGGCAAAAAGGTATTTTTGCCAGGACAGTGGAAAAAACTGGAAAAAACCAGGGAAAAAATGGAAAAAACCGGCAAAAATGGAAAAAACCTATATGTCTTTAATGTGTAATAAAATCTGCACGCTAATAAGGATAGTAATGGTATAAACAATTAAATTTAACAGTGTATTATTTAATATTTTAATTTCATTTGCTAATTAATTAATATTAAATATTTTAAATCTTTAAAAAATAGGTGGGATTCAGTCTTACTTAGGAATTTAAGAACAAAATAAAAAATTACATATCTATTTTTTTTTTACTTTAAGTCAGGGATATGTTTAGGAAAATTTTAGGTCCTTTAAAGGACCCTTCACAAAATTCTTTAACCTCAAACAGGATTCTTCATAAAATTATTTGTCTCTCAAATCGACATTTCACCTTTAAACTGAACTTTTCACAAATTTAATCATTTTAAAATAAAATCTGGCCTGTTAATAAACATTTGAACTCACCAAAAAATATATTACTTAGCTTCTCTATATGTGAAGGGTAGAACCTGAAAACCTAATAATTTAAAATTCACAAAACTGTCTAGAATTTTCACAAAGACGAGAAAAGTCTAGACAGACCCCTGTAAGTAAAGTATTTTATCAGTCATTAACATACATATTTTTTTAATTATCAAAAGATTTTCACTTTCAAATATGTCCAGCAAGCAGCGCTGCTATTAAAAGATTTTTTTCAAATTTTTCATTTGTGCAAACTGAGATTCGAAATACTTCAACAGATGTTCTTTCAAAACTTGTTTACTGTTATGCCATACTAAAGCAGCTAAATTTAGGTTGTGAGGAAGATATTGCTGAAATATTTGAAATTTAATAGTTTTCTGCTTTAAATATAATTTTATATTAAATTAAATTTAGGTTACTATAACTGTTTCTTTGAATTTCTAACATATATAAACTATAAATGTAAATGCTTTACTCAGTCTCAACAGTTCTATTATGTGAATTAATAATTGTATAAACATGAATAAATGAAGTTTCTATTTATTTATATTAAAATTGGTATTTTTTTCATTTATAATCTTGTTATAAAAGTTACTCTTTCATAAAGTGCATAATTATACTTATTTAACTTAAAAGTTAAAATAAATTTAGAATAATATTGATTTTTTAATTAAGTATGCAATTTATTTTTTCTTTTGTGAAATATTTTTCTCTTTCTGGGGAAAAAATTTAAATGGACAGCCTATTTTTGCCACTTCTTTGGCAAAAACCTATTTTTGCCGGGACGGTTTTTACCAGGTTTTTTCCGCGGTTTTTTCCACCTTCGGCAAAAACTCGCCAACCCTGCTTAATATGATGTGTTTTGATTTTAGGTAGTAATTATATAATTTCTTTAATAAAGGAAAATATATTTGTTTTAGAAAATAAAAACTGAAAGGTTGACAGCTATTGTTACCTTGAGTTAAGTTTTTAAAGAAATATTTTCAAAAGATTTAGTTATTTATAAGAGCAGTTAGCATGTTTATTGTAAATATTTCCTTCCTTTTAAATCAATGTACTATTAAATTAAATCATCTGTTTGAAAATAAATTGAATTTATACTGAATAAGCACATTAAAAAAAGACTGTTTGATAAAGATAAGAAAAAATTCAAAAGGTAATTTCTACCACTTGTGTTTTTCCTGGTATATGTAACTTCTTGAGTGATGCACAATCAAAGCCCTGTTGTCGCATATGGCTGATTTTCTATTTAGGTATCGTGAATTTTCACCAATAAATTTTAGTAGTTATTTTTACTTTATACGATGATAGAAAATCCATAAATAAAAAAAAATAGTTATTCATAATTTTCTGTTCTGAATTCAATATTTTTAAACAAAAAATCTGCCAGATGCTAAAGCAGTGGAGCACATTATTCTATGGTTACAACCTAACTTTAAAAAATCATGGCCATAGGTATGTATAAAACTTCTTTTAATTTCTCATGCTAATTTCAACAAAAATATCAGTAAAAGATTTATGATGTACAGATTTTGCTCAATTACAGCATTACCTAATCCTACAATATTACAGCACCCATTTAAACATACACTGAATGAGGAGAAAACATTGTAATAAATCAATAACCAACCTTCTCAAAAAATTAATATACATAAATAATGTAATATTGTGATGCAATTATGAATGGAAACTTTTCTGACAAAGTGAAAAGGTGCCCAGGAAAGAGTTAAATAAAAGATATTTGACTTAAATTTCCAAATTTTGCCTCTTGAGTTACCTGTACTGACAATAAGTTGACACATTTGACTCAAACCTATAATAACCTTATTGGAAATAGTATCAGATCTGACATGTAAACAACTCGACAGAATATATCATAGATAATGGAACTTGATAAAAAATAGATACTACTGGCAATAAAGTTATCACAATGAAATTTTTGTCGACTAGCTGTCAGTCTAGGTGTGTCAAGATGTTGAAAATAATTGTACATGTCTTAATTCAACTATCAACCTAAATAATTTTTCCTGCAGATCGAAAAATTTTAATTTGTATATTTTTACCAATGAATTTAAAAAGAAAATTTAGCAATGTAAAATGATATTGTTTCATATTTATTATTTTTATGAAATACATATTAGAGCTTGATATGAAATTTTAAAACGAGTTTACCTAATTTTCTTGGATTTCCATTAATATAAACAGGTGAGCTAATTTAGTGAGTAACACTTGATAAACATAGAAAAATCAAGTTTAAATTTGCCTTATTACAGTTCTTTAGGTTATCCATAATAGTTTAATTACCACTAGGTGCAATTTTAAGTTTTGATTTATAACATATTGTAATGCAATTAAATGCTTTAAACTTGCAAGAGTAGCAATTTAGCTAAACGAAAACCTATCAATTGCACAGATTTTTGGAATACATCTTGTAGTAACATAGCTAAATTTTTGCAAATTTGATATTTCACTGATTCGTGTTGGTGGTGTGTGTGTGTGTGTGTGTGTGTGTGTGTGTGTGTGTGTGTGGTGGGGGGAATTATAGTATGTTGTTTAAAGAAAAAAAATATAATTCAGAAAGAAATTTCTTAATTTTCTTTAACGTTTTACTTCTCAAATTAAATTTTCTTTGACATTCTGAAATTACACACCACTTTGGTGGAATAAGGGCACCTGTTCTGTGCTTAGTGCACCAATAGAAATTTTGTTCATACTAATCAAGGAATCATTAAAAAAATATATATAAAAAATAAAAAATACTGTACAAAAAAAGTGATATCTAATGACATTGATTACATGAATTATAATTTATGTATATAATATAATCATAATATCATGTTTAATAAATTTTACATGTCTTGAGAAATTTTCCATTTTGAATGAATGTGTGTGAATGAGATGGTTATCTCATTATTTTTCTGGTATCTAAAATAATATTTAGATGGGAACACAGAGCCTAATATAGTTGAATTATGAATTCAGCAGCATGCAACAGCAACATGAAATTAAGATTACAACAAATATATTCAGCACTAAATGCAGATAAATTTTAATATACCATTGTTATTGCACCCCATGTAGCTCTATTTAGTTGTATCAGTTTCCTTAATTCCAGGAATTTGTTAGACATTGAATATCCAGTCTCTCTAGAATTTTCTTAATGTCACCGATTAAAGAAGTGACTCGTCTGTCGATTCCACATCCAGCTGAAAGTAATTAAGAGAGTTATTAAAAAGTGAATCATCTGTTTTCAGTATTAAAATCACATGCTTATGATCTATAAAACAACAGACATACAGTAAATTCTGTCCAAGACATATCTAGCCCATAGAAATTTTCTGCCATAGATGATATTCTGCTTCTGACAGAACTTACTGTATCAAAAATCATTCAGCATGACTTTAAATCCTTTCTGTGTCAGACAAATTGCCATCTAACATAGTTTACTGTATGTAAATACAAATATAGTAAAGACATAAAATTCATTCCCCATTTGTAACTAAAGGTCAAAATCAACAGACAGCAGGAAGCTGATCAATCAATTTTCAGAAATCCTGTCTTGGAACTTTTGATGAAATTTGTCGTTTTTCTTGTGAGCTTTCGATATAACTTGCTTTTTTATCAAATTTATCTTTTTTTTTTTGTGATTTTTTAGAAAAATTGGTCATTTTTTACACTATCTTCATGCGAATTTTACCTTTAATTGTGATCTTTTGATGAAATGTGCCTTTTTTCTCCCATTCTTTGAAGAAATTTCTTGTTTTGCACAATCTATTTACCAAAATTTGTGTTTTTTGAGGTACCTCGACTGTGTTTTTGCAATCTTTTGATGAAATTCACGTTTTTTATGATACCTGGACCAAATTTGTTCTTTTCTCGTCGTCTTTTGGTGAAATTTGTCGTTTTTCATGCAAGCTTTTGATGTAATTTGCCGTTTTATCAAATTTATCTTTATTTTGTGATTTTTTTGCAAAATTGGTCATTTTTTTTGCTATCTTTATGCAAATTTTACCTTTGATTGTGATCTTTTGATGAAACGTGCCTTTTTTTCTCATTCTTTGAAGAAATTTCTTGTTTTGCACAATCTATTTACCAAAATTTGTGTTTTTTGAGGTACCTAGACTGTGTTTTTGCGATCTTTTGATGAAATTTGCGTTTTTTATGATACCTGGACCAAATTTTTTCTTTTCTCATTCTCTTTTGGTGAAATTTGTCGTTTTTCTTGCAAGCTTTCGATGTAACTTGCCGTTTTTTTCAAATTTATCTTTATTTTGTGATTTTTTCGCAAAATTGGTCGTTTTTTTCGCTATCTTTATGCGAATTTTACCTTTAATTGTAATCTTTTGATGAAATGTGCATTTTCTCCCCATCCTTTGAAGAAATTTTTTGTTTTACACAATCTATTTACCAAAATTTGTGTCTTTGAAGTAACTAGACTATGTTTTTGCGATCTTTTTATGAAATTTGTGTTTTTTATGATATGTGGCAAAAATTCATCGTTTTGCAAAGGTGTTTTGGTGAAATTTGTCGTGTTTCTTGCGCGCTTTCTATGTAATTTGCCGTTTTATAAAATGTATCTTTTTTTGTGTGATTTTTTTGAAAAATTGGTCATTTTTTTCACTATCTTTATGCAAATTTTACTTTTAATTGTAATCTTTTGATGAAATGTGCATTTTTTCCCGATCCTTTGAAGAAATTTTTTGTTTTGCACAATCTATTTACCAAAATTTGTGTCTTTTGAAGTACCTAGACTGTGTTTTCGCATTTTTTTTTATGAAATTTGCGTTTTTTATGATGCCTGGAACAAATTTTTTCTTTTCTCATTCTCTTTTGGTGAAATTTGTCGTTTTTCTTGCAAGCTTTCGATGTAATTTGCCGTTTTTTTCAAATTTATCTTTATTTTGTGATTTTTTTGCAAAATTGGTCATTTTTTTCGCTATCTTTATGCGAATTTTACCTTTAATTGTAATCTTTTGATGAAATGTGCATTTTTTCCCCATCCTTTGAAGAAATTTTTTGTTTTACACAATCTATTTACCAAAATTTGTGTCTTTTGAAGTAACTAGACTGTGTTTTCGCGATCTTTTTATGAAATTTGTGTTTTTTATGATATGTGGCAAAAATTCATCGTTTTGCAAAGGTGTTTTGGTGAAATTTGTCGTGTTTCTTGCGCGCTTTCGATGTAACTTGCCAATTTATAAAATGTATCTTTTTTTGTGTGATTTTTTTGACAAATTGGTCATTTTTTTCGCTATCTTTATGCAAATTTTACCTTTGATTGTAATCTTTTGATGAAATGTGCATTTTTTCCCGATCCTTTGAAGAAATTTTTTGTTTTGCACAATTTATTTACCAAAATTTGTGTCTTTTGAAGTACCTAGACTGTGTTTTCGCAATCTTTTTATGAAATTTGTGTTTTTTATGATATGTGGCAAAAATTCATCGTTTTGCAAAGGTGTTTTGGTGATATTTGTCGTGTTTCTTGCGCGCTTTCGATGTAACTTGCCGTTTTATAAAATGTATCTTTTTTTGTGTGATTTTTTTGAAAAATTGGTCATTTTTTTCGCTATCTTTATGCAAATTTTACCTTTAATTGTAATCTTTTGATGAAATGTGCATTTTTTCCCGATCCTTTGAAGAAATTTTTTGTTTTGCAGAATGTATTTACCAAAATTTGTGTCTTTTGAAGTATCTAGACTGTGTTTTCGCGATCTTTTTATGAAATTTGTGTTTTTTATGATATGTGGCAAAAATTCGTCGTTTTGTCAAGGTGTTTTGGTGAAATTTGTCGTTTTTCTTGCAAGCTTTCGATGTAATTTGCCGTTTTATCAAATTTATTTTATGATTTTTTTTGAAAAATTGGTCGTTTTTTTGCTATCTTTATGCAAATTTTACCTTTAATTGTGATCTTTTGATGAAATGCGCCTTTTTTTCCCATTCTTTGAAGAAATTTCTTGTTTTGCACAATCTATTTACCAAAATTTGTGTTTTTTGAGGTACCTAGACTGTGGTTTTGCGATCTTTTGATGAAATTTGTGTTTTTTATGATACCTGGACCAAATTTTTTCTTTTCTCGTTCTCTTTTGGTGAAATTTGTCGTTTTTCTTGCAAGCTTTCGATGTAATTTGCCGTTTTATCAAATTTATCTTTATTTTGTGATTTTTTTGCAAAACTGGTCGTTTTTTTCGCTATCTTTATGCGAATTTTACCTTTAATTGTAATCTTTTGATAAAATGTGCATTTCCCCCCCCCCCATCCTTTGAAGAAATTTTTTGTTTTGCACAATCTATTTACCAAAATTTGTGTCTTTTGAAGTACCTATACTGTGTTTTTTATGATATGTGGCAAAAATTCATCGTTTTGTCAAGGTGTTTTGGTGAAATTTGTGGTGTTTCTTGCGAGCTTTCGATATTAACTCGCCGTTTTATCAAATTTATCTTTTTTTTGTGATTTTTGCAAAATTGGTCATTTTTTTCACTATCTTTATGCGAATTTTACCTTTAATTTTAATCTTTTGATGAAATGTGCATTTTTCCCCATCCTTTGAAGAAATTTTTTGTTTTGCACAATCTATTTACCAAAATTTGTGTCTTTTGAAGTACCTAGACTGTGTTTTCGCGATCTTTTTATGAAATTTGTGTTTTATAGTATATGTGGCAAAAATTCATCGTTTTTGTCAAGGTGTTTTGGTGAAATTTGTCGTGTTTCTTGCGAGCTTTCGATGTAATTTGCTGTTTTATCAAATTTATCTTTATTTTGTGATTTTTTTGCAAAATTGGTCTTTTTTTTGCTATCTTTATGCAAATTTTACCTTTAATTGTGATCTTTTGATGAAATATGCCTTTTTTCTCCCATTCTTTGAAGAAATTTTTTGTTTTGCACAATCTATTTACCAAAATTTGTGTCTTTTGAAGTACCTAGACTGTGTTTTCGCGATCTTTTTATGAAATTTGTGTTTTTTATGATATGTGGCAAAAATTCATCGTTTTTGTCAAGGTGTTTTGGTGAAATTTGTCGTGTTTCTTGCGAGCTTTCGATGTAATTTGCCGTTTTATCAAATTTATCTTTATTTTGTGATTTTTTTGCAAAATTGGTCTTTTTTTTTGCTATCTTTATGCAAATTTTACCTTTAATTGTGATCTTTTGATGAAATGTGCCTTTTTTCTCCCATTCTTTGAAGAAATTTTTTGTTTTGCACAATCTATTTACCAAATTTTTTGTCTTTTGAAGTACCTAGACTGTGTTTTCGCAATATTTTTATGAAATTTGTGTTTTTTACGATATGTGGCAAAAATTCGTCATTTTCTCAAGGTCTTTTGGTGAAATTGGTCGTTTTTTGGGATCTTTTGATGAAACTTGTCGTTTTTCTTAAGAGCTTTCGATGTAACTTGCCGTTTTATCAAATTTATCTTTTTTTGTGATTTTTTTGAAAAATTAGTCATTTTTTTCGATATTTTTATACAAATTTTACATTTAATTGTGATCTTTTGTTCAAATGTGCCTTTTTCCCCCCCATCTTTTGAAAAAATTTCTTGTTTTGCACAATCTATTTACCAAAATTTGTGTTTTTTGAGGTGCCTCTACTGTGTTATCACGATGTTTTGATGAAATTTGCGTTTGTTATGACATCTGGGCAAAATTTGTCGTTTTCTCTAGGTCTTTTGGTGAAATTGGTTGTTTTTAGTGGTCTTTTGATGAAATTCATCGTTTTTCTTGTGATCTTTCTATGTAATTTGCCATTTTATCCAATTTAAAGTTTTTTTTGTGAGATTGGCTGTTTTTTTCGCTATCTTTTTTGCAAAATTTGTCTTTTTTTCCACTATTTTTTTGCAAATTTTACCTTTAATAGCTATCTTTTGACAAAATGTGTCTTTTTTCCCATCTTTTGATCAAATTTGTCATTTCTCCTAATCTATTTACCCAAGTTTGTGTGTTTTGAAGTACCTAGACTGTGTTTTTGTGATCTTTTGATGAAATTCACATTTTTTATGATATGCAGAGAAAATTCGTCATTTTCTCAAGGTCTTTTGGTGAAATCTGTCGTTTTCTTGAAGTCTTTTAATGAAATTTGTCGTTTTTTTTTTTTTTTCTTTTTTTTGCAATCGTTTGGTGTAATTTACCATTTTATCAAATTTATCCTTTTTTTCGTGATTTTTTTTTGCGAGATTTGTTGCTTTTTTCACTACCTCTCCTCCCCCCCTCAGAGCATTGAAATGTCTACTCATGAAATTTTTGGGATTTCAATGGTCAGAAAGTACAATGTCCCCCCCACCCAAGAGTCACAGAAGTTCCTCTTAGAGAAAAATGTTTGAATACAACACTGGTCGCAGTACTTTTACAAAAAAAAAAAAAAAAATAAATAAATAAAAAAAATAAAAAAAAGCAGTACTTTTACAAATATATATATATATATAGCAGCGTTTTGTTACACACTGACCATTAATTTGTTGACATATGTGACCAGGCCCAGTAGCAGAAAGTTCTTCACGTGTCTGTGAAGAATACTTCAGCAACAAAAAATAATCTGCGGCAAAATATTTTTAGAACTGAACCGTTTATTAATCAAACAATTGTTTACCTATTACCGTTTTTAAGCATTTTATATATTTTAATAAATAATAATCTTAACTTTTTGTATTACGTAATAAAGAGCTAAACATAATACGAAGTAATACAAAAATTTGATATAAAAGAATCTGCAAAAGAGAAAGAAAATCTGTCACGCCCGTCTCGAGCTTTCTACTACTGGGTGACGAGGTACTTAATAAATAATTAATACTTAGTTTTTCCATCTTTTGAAAGAATATAAAAATTTAAACAAAATAATTATATAATTTTTCTCAAAAAATATTTGTCTATTATTATTATCTTTACCAGTTTCAAATATAGCTTAGTATTTGCTACTAATAAGAAAATGACATTAAGTACTAATTTCATCATAATCCCAGTAACAATTTTCTGTGCCAATTAGAAAAAAGGTAAAATTGATATGTGACCCAAGATTGAGCAAAGCTTATTATTAAAAAAAATAGCAATAACCAGTATAACCCATAAAACAAGCAAAATTTGCATTTTGAAAGAAAACTACAATAAAGGTAGAAACAATGAAAATTTTAGCAACTGTTTTTAAGCCCATATATTTGTTAAAATCTTAGATTAGTCTTCAGCATACATCAAACATATATTATATCTAATGTTGCTACACACAAATGTGGCACTACTTTAAAATCTATTTTTAAAGATTTTAAACTTTGGTGTGTCTGCAGAGGTTTTTTTTTTTTTTGGGGGGGGGGGGGAAGTGCTAAATTACCAAGTGATTATTTATTTACCAATATAAAAATAAGAATTTAAAGAGGGGGGGGGGGGAAATTCCAGACAAACTCCAAGAAAATAGAGTAATTTTTGCTTTCTACTCATTCCTAGAAACCTCCATTTTCCTTTTTTTCCAAGGGTTTTAAAGGAATGATAGACCATCTACTGTACACTTAGTTAAAATGTAAAATACAAAAATTTTCCATTCTCGATACAGTTAGACCAAATGAGGAAGGAAAGGGGGGGGGGGATGATCAATTGTCACTAAGTGAGATTTGTGATAAACTTTTGGTGATCCTTTGAAAAAACTAAATCTTGTATTTTACTATAATTAATATTTTTTTTTTTTTAAATCTAAGAAATTTTGGTACCCATAAAGTTTTAGATGTTCAATTTTGAAATTTTACATTAGCAGGCTAGAATATTTACATTAATTGATATTATTACTAATTACGCTAATTAAAAAATAAATGCCTATGAAAAAGCAAACGAATATTTTAATTTAGTTTTCAATAACATATAACAGAACAATTTCATCTGACACAGCAATTAAAATTATGTACAGTTTCAACCTCAAATAAATAATCATGCAGTAACATCATCAAAAAAAAAAAAAAAAAAAAAAAAAACATGAAGTTATAAACAAAATTGAACAAATATGCTAAAACTGTATGCTTACTTAAATAATCTTCAATTACTTTATAATTACTTTTGTTACAATCAAAAAAGTTTTAAAGATTTTTGTTTTCATTAAATCAAATGCATTTTATGTTATAAAATGGAAATTCTCTGATTATTAAAAGAAAAATACGGATATGTATGTACAATAGAGTCATACTAGTCATCCACAGGATTAAAACTTATGAATTCGGTGATTTGCAAGGTCTGCGTTTGGCAATTGCTAATTTAGATAAATAATTCTTATTACAATTAAAAAAAAATTAAGTAATTTTAACACTTTCAGATTTTATGTATTTTGAGAAGATGAAGCATATTTTCCTTTTTCTTGGAGGGATGAAGCAATTTACTTTCCTTTTTTTAATTGGGGAGAAGGAGCGATATTGTCTAAACATTTTAAACAAGCAGAAATATACTGAAATGCGAAAGATTATGTGCCTGAAATGTAGGCATAGTAGTCAGTGTTGAATTAAAGGGGTGACCCAAGGGGGACTCCCCCCAAAGCATTGAAATGTCTCCCCCAGAAATTTTGTGATTTCAGTGGCCAAAAGTGCAATGCCCCCCCCCCCCCCCCTGGAGTGACAGAAGTCCTTACTCAAGAAAAGTGTTTGGATTCAACACTGTAGTACTTTTACAAATAAATAAATAAATAAAATAGCAGTTTTTCACCAAACACTGACCATATTTTGAAAGAATATAAAGTTTTAAGCAAAATAATTACATAATTTTTGTCACAAAATATTTGTTTATTATTATTATTCTCACCAGTTTGAAATACAGCTTAGTATTAGTTAGTACTAATTTTATCATAATCCCAGTAACAATTTTCTGTGCTAATCAGCAAAAAGGAAAAAATTGATATGCGACCCAAGAATGAGCAAAGCTTATTATCAAAAGAAATTGCAATAATCAGTATAAATGCATAAAATAAGTAAAACTTGCATTCTGAAAGAAAATTACAATAAAGGTAGAAACAATGTAAATTTTAGCAATTTTTTTTAAGCCCATAATTTATTTTAACTATTAGATTAATCTTCAAGGTGTAAAATTAATCTGCAGCTGTGTTACACTGTTTATGCTATTTTGGGACTATAATTAACAAAAAATAAATCCACATATTTTATAATTTGTATCACTTATCGATTTTGTCCAATAAAAACTAAGAATCTACATTTTTTTCTTTAACTTTTAATTAGAAAAATGCAGCATACAATTTTTTAGAAAACAAAATAGTAATCAAAATTGTAAGTTTTAAGCATCATAAAAAGTAGAAATAAGAATGTCGTGAATTATAAATAAATATATAAATAAGGCCTGGCCTTGGAACATTAATGTGGATTGAAGTATGAAAATATCTATGTATATATCTTCTCTGAAGATTTTCAGCGCAATAAAAATACATACATACAATCCATACACACAGATGATAAGCAAACAAATGGTACGGTACAGCTGCCCTTTTTAAAAATATTAAGATATAATAATCTGAAAAACTTATGACCAACTGCATACAATTGCTCCCTTCCTAATCTTGAGTGTCCCCATGTATATGGAATACATTTTCAAAACACAATACATTGTTTTTTGAGTAGGAAATTTTTATATTATGTAAACAATCATACTAGAGAACAGAAATACAAGTGAAATCTACTTACTTATTCAAGACTCATCTTTCCTTTTAGTACGGGCCACTGGTGGGATGTTTTGAGCTACAAAAACATTGACTTCTTTTATTTTATTAAACTTAATTCCTATATTATAAAAACGATATAGCTGCGTACGACGCTGCTTCATCAACAGCGTACGACGCCATGAAAATCCCGATCTACCGCCAAAACACATCCAGATGCATGACGGTAAACTTTTCGTTGCGCATGCGTATTTGCCACCGTACTGCTTCTCGCTTTGACAGGGAATTTTGGAAGGTACAGAAATGGAACTCCGTGCCTCTAACAATTTTTAAAGGCACAAATCAAACTTCGTGCCTCTGACAAATTTCACTTTCGTATCGGTGACTCTCATTTTGTCGTGGCTTGACGTTTTTCTGGAAAATCAGAGGCACTTTTTCTATGTGCCTCTCATATAAAAATAATAGAAGGCACGATATGCTTGTGCCTTTTATGTAAGGGGTACAGTTTTAAGAGTGAAAATAATACTCACTTAAAAGACATGCACTTTTAATAGTCCATCAGATATGAAAGGTTTAAAGTTGAAATTCGGATGTTTTCTTTTCAGTTTCAATATTTTTTATTGGTAATTCATCATTGCGTATGAAATACCTCATTCCGTGTATCTCTGAAATTTAGCGTATTTACTTTCTTTTAGTTTTATAAATGTTATGTTCATTTTATATTATTTCTGAGCATTAGACACTATTTATTTTTAGCATCAAAATTTGATATTTTGATTTAAAAGGATTTGGCGCGTGGAGTACGCCATCCGTGTATTAATGTTTTATTGTCACTACAAACTGTCTGTGTTAAATTAATTCATGGTCTTTCTTTTCAACAATTTTATCTTTCTACAAACGGACATTGTATTAAATAAGGATATCATTAAAAGTTGTTAGTTTGGCTTACAGCAGTCGCATTCTGTAGGGAAATTTTTATTGTTAATACCACTATTTTGAAAATAACGTTTTCCTCGCATCTTTCAATAGCATATTTTTTGAGAAATGATCATAAACATTACTGATTAAGTGTTCTAGGAGGAACAATAAAGTTTTCCCTATGCAGTGCGAACTCGGGACTTTAGAGTGCCCGTATCTTAATGTAGTACAAGCTGGCTCGTGTCTTTTAAAGTTTGCTATTTGTAAAAAAAAGAAAAAAAATCTTAGTTCAAAGTTTAAACGTTCTCTATTACTAGTTAATTACATGCTGTCAAAAGTCATGCCATATCTTTCCACATTCATCCGGCGCTCCCTCGAATTATTATACTCATTCCTCTTGCAGAGAAATATCTACTTATTGGTTACTGCCATCAGAATAAACTGAAAATTTTTCTCAGCAAAATGCACGAATATGATAAAATGAGCTGATACATATTTTACTATAAATTTTTTATTGACGCATAAAAATAAGGAGTATCGTAACTTTGATTCCATGAGTAGTAGACGTAAAGTGGAACACGGCGAAAATATAAGTGTCTTTGATAGCTTAATTACTGTGGATAGCTCTAACAAAAAATAGCTCTAAATCTTTTGTGTGTCCCCGTGAATACTATCTGCTTTTTAATATACAGGAAATAATTTGTTGTAATCTTCGACAGCGTATATTAATTTCAGGAAATGTTAGATAGTTTAATACAATTAAAACGCGCACCAAACAATGTTCTCCATTATGTAACGAAATAGTTTTGTGTGGCCCTGTAAATCACAAAAAAATATCCTTTGCGCCACCGATTCAACAGATTGTATATTATAGTATATACTTCATAGCTGCATATCAATTATGTTATGTTCGATAGATTGTAGCACCATTATAATGCACTTGAAACTTGCTATCCCGCTTACCGTAACGTAACAGAATACTTTTGATTGTCCCTGTAGTTGAACTATGCATCCAATTTTTATAAAATTTGAAATGATTCGACAAAATTATGTAATAATTATGTATTTTAATTTTCAAACGATTCGGTTAGGTAGCTTTTGCGTTGCTATGTATGGTTAGACGGACGGACAGATGGATGGACTGAACGACAAGTATAAGTGTCATGTATTTACGAACGCACCTAAAAATGGGAATTTGTTTGAACAATAACAAAGAAAGTTAAAAAAAAATCTTGCCACCAGAGATATCATCGTTTTGAAATTTTATTAAAATTTTTATTTTATTGCTTAAACAAATTACCATTCTTTTTTATGCTTTTCATAAAAGTTCACAATTTTATGAACAATATTTTCGTCTGTAGATACTTTTAGAATAGGGTTGTTTAATTATAGACACACTGTAAACAGCTTGGGTGCTGACACGAAAAAATGGATTTTTAAAGCCGTTGTATTGAAGTTAGATATCTCTATTTTTTGAAAGTTTTCTTTGACTTATTTAATACCACACAAATAGAACAAAATTTTAAAAAATCATTATTATTCAAATTGATGGGACCACACAAATGTTTAGTAAAATTGGCACGTGCAATTTTTGTGATGGCGTTCAGATGAGATATTCATGAGGCGATGCACAAAAGTCGAACCTATTACTAAATGTAAAAAAAAAAAAATTATATTTAAGTTTTCAATTAAAAAAATAACAGTAATTTGCAGTTTTATTCTTTAACCCGCTATACCAGAGCTGCATCCCGCGGTATATATGACGCCACTTTGCACTCCACACATCAACTTTGGTCTTTAAAATAGCGGATAATTGTTTCGAATGCGACAAACCTCAGACATTTTTTCAAAAATAACTTCGTGAAAACTTGAATAAAAATGATCAGTTTTAAAAAAAAGGCCAAATGATACGCAAAAATACTAATCTTTGATAAAGCTGTCGAATAGTTAATAAATTATTTTTTATTTTGAATAAAAATAAAAAACAATTACAATTTGTGGCTTTCCCGCTGTCAATCAAAGTATCTTAAATTATTTCCCACAACAGACTTATAAGCGTTTAGTTATCGTTCCATTATCAATAAAAAAAGAAGGCATTTAGTGATAGCCTAAGGGTAAAAAATGAAAGTAATGGTGTTCAAAATGTGATGCTTCAGCAGATTTATTTTAACAGAGTTCATTTTCGTGGTTTAAAACCAAGGGTTATAAGAAAGGGAAAGTAAACTCGTGTAAAATGATATTGATCCATCTGAATGATGAGGCAGTGACATTTCAGAGATTTTACGATTAAAATAATGTCTTTTTTAAATAAACATAAAAGTAAATTTATAAAAATGAATAACTGACATTCAATTTTATTGGAGTGCATTTACGTGTTAACATGTTTTATTTCAAATCATTTAAGATTAATTTTGGATTCAAACTTCAATTACTTTTGCAACACTTTTTTTGAAAAATTCGAAATTTTTATCACACGTGTGTTTTATCTAAAACAGGGAATAAATATATGAATTTATATAAATTTTTAATGGCGTTTTAATTAACTTTTCAAATTTAGCCATTAGACAATATTTAGCCAAATTTTAGTTAAAAATTGCGTGCCAGCAAAATCTTTTCTAACGAAAGCTATTCAATATACTTCACTTTTATTTTCAACAATATACACTATATGGCAAAAGTAATCGGCCACTAACGATTTTAGACTTTTTGTTAAATATCTGAAAAAAAAAAAAAAAAAAAAAAAAAAAAAAAAAAAAAAAAAACCACGAGGAATTATTCTGAAACTCCAGATGTATAAGCAAAATTACACAGGCCATATATTTCGGCAATGATTTTTTCCCGAAATCCCATAGGTGATCGTCAACATATTGAAAAAAAACGACTATATTTTGGATAAGCCTATTAAAACTAATGTAGTAAAATAATTCAAACTGCAGTTTATGATTAGGTGGCTTATTGCAATAAACTGTGTTCATTTTTATGAAGATAGCATGTGTACTCGTAGAAAAATTAAGGTTTTTATCAAAACAGTTCCAAATTTTGCGAAGTTTTTAAATTATAATTTGATAAGTTGTTAATAGAAAATGATGGTTTTTTTTTCAGAAACCATGACAAACAACATTGTATATAATACCCTGTAATCAGAATTTAAAAATAATAAAAATTCTATGAAAAATGAGCAGGTTTTCTAAATAATGTTTCACTGCGAAAGCGTGAACGCAGTCAAAATATAATTTACATAATATGTTAGCTAAATGTATAGAGCAAATTTTGTAAAATGCTTGAAAATTTCTCAAAATTATTACCCATAGAATGAGCTCAAAATTGGTTATTCCCAAAATAAAACAAAAAGATGAGGGGTTGTATCCACATATCCATTGATTAGTATCAATATAGCATTCACAATATTGCACGTATATTTTGATACAATCCCTCATATTTTTGCTTCCTCTTGGGAACAATTGATTTTGAGCTTATTCTATCGATGATAATTTTCAGAATTTTTAAGCTATGATTTTAATACTTTCACCAAAGTGCTCTATGCACATAGTTAAAAAAGTATACAAATTATACTTTGGTTGTATTCACGCATCCGTATCGAAACATTATTTCATAAACTTACTCATTATTCATACAAATTTTATTATATTTTAATTCTGATTACAGAGTATTATGTACAATGTCGTTTGCCATATTTTCTGAAAAGAACATTCCTTTATATTTAAGGATTTTGCAAATTATAAACAAAAAACTTGGCAAAATTTGGGATCTTTTTTATAAAAACCATAATTTTTCTAGCAATATACATCATAAAACTGAACACAGTTTATTACAATAAGCCACTTAATCGTAATCTGCAGTTTGATTGCTTTTGCTGCATTAGTTTTGACAGGGGTATCCAAACGATCTTCGTACTTTTTCAATTTTTTGACAGTCCCCTATAGAATCTCGGGAAAAAAATCTTCACCGAAATATAAGACCTGTACTATTCTGTTTATACACATGGAGTTTCAAAATAATGTCTTATGTATTTTTCTAAAAATTTATCAAAACATATCAAATTCCAAATGGTCGGCCACTTTTGGCTATATAGTGCATCAGCAAACCATTTACCTGTGTTATGAAGCAAAAGACTTGCAATACCTCTTGAATTTACTATCATGTACCAAATTTTGTATACAAAGCATGATTTTTTTAAAATATGTATTTTTCAATAAAAATAGTTTTTAAATTGATATATACAAACCTTCAAGCTATATTTTGGTTTATAATATACAGATAGATGGGCAGAACCTTATTACAACATTTTATTTCAATATCCTGAAAACTTTTTTAAAAACGATTTTTCTCGTAAACATCTACAATGAAAAACGCAGTTTATGATTTTGATGCAGTACAAAAAATTATATACAATGTTTATAACTCTAAAATCCACCATATTTATAGGTGTTTATATATTTGTGTATAAATATCATATATTATATATTTATGTATATATATTATATATTTATGTATTAAAATATATTGTTTACTTTTCTGTGGCTGTTTAAACGGCAATTTCCGGTTTCTGAAAGTTCATTCCGGTATATATTTTGCTATTACTTTGCTTTTAATAATTGCTGAACCAAAAGTAAGATATTTTTAGAATGTTTAACTTTAATTTAAAGTAATAAAAATTAACAAAAAGATCGAAAATTTTCGCAAAAACAACGATTTGAGGGTAGGCACAAACCTTAAATATTTTAAATTAATGTTAAGTCACAGAAAAGCGAAGTAGCGAAGCGAGTAATTAGCGAAGTAGATTAATATAAAATTCATTTCATGTATAAGGGGTCGCGAATTTAATAATATTGTGTAATTACTTTGGGTTTGCATACTTTTATAGTGAATTCATGATCATAATTTTATTTTCGTGCAGGCGATCACGAGCAATGATAAAAAAGAGTAGAATTTTCTGGAATAAAATATGTGTTAAGTTTTTATCTGAAATGTTTGCACTTTTGCTTTTGTAAGAGAACTGAATTATTTTCACGCGTTTAATTTAAAACGACGATGTTTATATTTTCGGGTAGAATTTATATCATCGACATCGCACTGTCTAAAAATAAGGTGATTCAAAATTGATCGTTCAGGTCTTAAATTGTGATAAACGAAAACTACGAGAGACAATTTATGAATACGAAGCTAAGTACACATTTTCTCAGACAAAAATACATAATGTTTCATTACTTGAATACGAATTCAAATTTTTGTTCAAACAAGCAAAATAAAACAAAATAAACACTTCTATATTTACATAAATGCACGTGCTATTTTACACAAAAGAACATGGTGTACAAGACTCACAGAGTCATTTGCTACAGTTACATTTTACTTTTTTAATGTGATAGTAATCATTATCTTTTATCAATTAGTTGTCCCTCTAATTGCTCTTGTGACTAAACATTTCTTTAAAAAACGATGTAAATCATGTTTTGTGCACCTTTTAAGCTACAGAACAACATTTCAAGTACATCTCTACTTATTACCCAAAAAATCTAGAATAATAAATGATCGATAACTTTTTGTGAGATATTACACCAATCGTACTTTTTAATATTAGATTCTTATTTTGAAAGAAAGATAAAATGAAAAAAGGAAATCATCTACTACTAACTCAGACTCACCCCCCCCCCCCCCTTATTGAATGAAATTTTTTCTTTTACCAACAGGTTTGTAATAACATCTGCTAATTGATGTTGCACTTAAAATTTGCTTAAGAGATGATCTAAATATAGAAGATATCAAGAAATCAAGATCTAGTTATTCGGTAAGTAGTTTAGGAGCTATGGAGATTTAAAATTTAAAAATCCCAATGTTCATGTTTAACTGTTGTAAAACAGATTATAGAATGGGTAATTTCAAACATGACAAAAAAAGAATACTTGGTGGAATGAGCCATTTTTTTTCGTATCGAATATTTAAAAATCCTAGAAACCTAGAAAATTTGAAAATTTCCCAGAAGGATAAATTTTATAATGAATAACCTGTTTTCAAGTATTTTTTAATTGTTCGGAAAATTGGTATTTTTTTACAGATGTGACATGAGCAGCATGACTTGCAGTAGCATCACTGCCACCATGCTTACTATAGGGATCGATTTTTGTTTTTGGAATACCACAATTTTTATCAAGAAAATTCTATTCAGAATTTTTTTTCAAATTCTTAGACCCATTGAACTTCAGTTGCCTTAATGCAAATTGTTACAAGAGTAGAATATGAATACAACTCGACTGGAAGTTCACATCATTACATTTTGTTTGTTAAATGATTGGTAAACAATAAAGGACTTCTCATATATCCACAAAGCATATATGTGCTTGCTAGGAGGAAATCTCTGTCTTGAAATTTTTGTATTCAAATTTAATGTACCAAGAGAAAAGTCAGTAAGCTCATGAAACACATTCCTATATCTATATATGATTACCTAGCATCAATAAAACCTGATATTTAAATATCTAAACAGAAGTGATATTTGCTGTTGCACAAAACCTTTTTAGAAAACTGGAATTTCCCAAGGTTCGCACACTCCTTGGAATTTCCAAGGACTCTGGCACCACTATTAAAAATAATTCACGTTTAATTAAGAAAATTTTCATTTAATTTTTAAACCCCAACATTCGTACTTCCCGCCTTTATTCACAAATTTTTCGATGTTTTTCTGCGGTGATACACTTGAAAATATCCTTAAAATTTACTGGTAGAACTGTGCGAACCCTGTGGAATATATTCGCGTTAAGAGCCCGCGCTAGTCACTTAGAAGGACCCGGATGATAATGTTAAGTCTATGGGGGCATTCTTTTCAAATATCTTGATAAAATTTTAATATTTTTGCATGATTATATTGCATAGGATAGTTGAAGATGATCTACAACCGGGATAGTTTTTACTTTATTGATTTAGATTTTAGATATTTCTTGAAAAACATGCTTTAAAATTCGGAACCGATTGAGACCGGATCTGAAATTTAAACTATCATAATAAAAAAAATATAGATATAACCACATTCAAAAAGATAAATACTAGCCCGGCCCGGTTATAGACCATAATTACTTATCTTATGCAAGGAAAAAAGGTATAAATATTGAGCGAGATATTTGAAAAGAACGTCCCCAACATTATCATCCGGATGTTTTTGAGTGATTCGAGTGGCATCTTAAATGTATATTTCAGCAAAAGTAGTTTACATATTATTGTAAAATTTCTAACATTTTAATCACTAATACGACGTTTTATCATTAGATGTAAAAGGGAAAGTTTTCAAGTGTTGAGCCTGAAATGTGTTTGTGATTACTATCTTTCCTGCGAGAATCCAATCAATAGAGGATAAAGAGAAAAATCTTCAACAAATCATTGCGCAGCATGTGTTGCAATATCTGAATTTGAACTTCTCTGTAATGGATTAGAGGCTTGGAAATATTTAGAAAGATGTCACTTTGAAAAGGATCTTTCGTTTTAGATAATCCATGAACTTTATTTCAACCATGAGACAGAGACGTAGCACATTCTTAAACTGATTAGAAACATATTTAATTCGTCAATCGATTTAAATAGAATTAATTAATTATGGTACTTATTTTAAAACTATTTTAATAGCTAATCTTTGAATGTAACTCAAATTAATACTTTTGTTTCAGGAAAGAATAAAGATAATCAGACGATTTGGTTGGGAAGTTTTTGCTCTGTTATATACGGACAGACAGACGGACGGCTATATGAACGACGACTATAGGTGCTACGTATTTATATAATTACGAATGCACCTAAAAATATTCAGATCTTGGTGTAATAGTATACAGTATTTCGGATACAGTATAGCAGCCGAAATCTTTGTGTGTCCCAGTAAATACTATCAGTTATTCTATAGTATACAAGAAATAACTTGCAGTAATTCTTAGCAGCTACATCAATTTCATAACATGTTAAATGGTTTAATACAACTAAAACGCGCACCAAACAATGTTCTTGTACGATTATGAAATGGAATATTTTTGTGTGGCACTGTGTGTGTTAAATGTATACTTCAGAAAAAGGATAATTTATATACTATTGTAAAATTTCTTATATTTTAATCACTAATATCACGTGTCACCACTAGATGTAAAAGGGAAAGTTTTCAAGCGTTGAGCTTTAAATGTGTTAGTGATTACTACTTTTACTGCGAGAACCGAATCAATAGAGAATAAAGAGAAAAATCTTCGACAGATCATTGCACAGCATGTGTTGAAACATCTGAATTTGAACTTCTCTCTAATGGATTAGAAGCTTAAAAATATTTAGAAAGATGTCACTTAGAAAAGGATCGTTCGTTTTAGATAATCCATGAATTTTCTTTGAAGCGTGAGACAGAGGCATGGCACATTCTTAAACTGATTAGAAACATATTTAATTCGTCAGTCGATTTTAATACAATTAATTCATTTTAGGTACCTATTTTGAAACTATTTTAATAGCTAATCTTTGAATTAACTCAAATTAATGTTTTTTTTTTTTTTTTTCCAGGGAAGAATAAGAATAGTTTTACTTCAGAATTTCACGTTGCAGTTCATAAAAATTTATTTGATCTATGTTATAGCTAAGACATCTGTTTATAACATTTTTTTATATTGAATTTAAACACTAGTGTCAGGAAGGGCCATAAAGACTTATACATAGAAAGTATCTTTGGGACCTTTAAGAACACCTTATAAAAGTTTTTATTCTTATAGTCCCCATTTTTATTAAGTTAAAAGATGGTTATAATTACTCTATCAAAAGTTCACAATCACAAAAGTTTGGGGTAATTAAGACCACTAGTGGGGTAATTATGATCACTAAATTTCTTGTTTTTACTTGCTTACACACATTTCTTTGAGATCATTAAGACTATTAAAACATCAAATTGACAAATCCGTTAATCAAAAGTGTTTGTGGACTTTGATCAAATTGCTTTATGAATTTCAAAAATGCTTCAGAGTAGCGATAAAGTATATCTAAAATGAAAAATACATTATAAGGTTAATATATAAGAGTGAAACAAAGTTTTAACATACACAGTTTTTTCCATTATGGAAGTGGTCACAATTACCCCTTGTACATAATTACCCCACCCGACCCTAACTTTGTTGATTGCATTTTAATACGAAGATTTTATGTTTTATTTTTATTAAAATTATTTATCTTCAACTTGCTGTTGCTAGCATCTTTAGTTTCAAACATTATATATTTAAATTCGGCTGTTCCTATATTACACAAGTTTTCAAACCATTTTCAAATGTAAATTCAAGTGTCCGAATGTTCCCGTTCATAATTTTAAACTAAAAAAACTTTAAGGTTCTCAGATAGTTTAGTCTGAAAGAAATATTATTCTTAATCAAATATTCTGAATCATTCCCTACATTGTCCAACGTTTTGCTGATTGTTCCAATTTGTGCACACTTATGGATTATGTATTTCTTCCTTAACTATGGCTATCCTTCGAAACTTAACTTTTCTTAAACAATTTTTCATAGGTTTGTGAAATTAATCGTTTGTTCCTTTGGTACTTTAATAGCAGAAATTTCAATATTTTTTTTTCTTGGGTGCTTCTCAGTTTTAAATATTTTGAAATGTTACTTTAATACTACCTCATATCTATGTCAAAATTTGTAATAAAATGTAGTAGTGAAGCTAAAGAGAAAACTAATCAAATGTGGCATCTTAAAACTATCTTCTATCTCATACATGTTAATACTTCAAAATTCGCTGCCATAGTGACAAAATTAAATTATAATCTATGAATATCATGAAAATTCTAAAGGATGAAATACCGAGCATTAGTTTTTGAAATAGGACTATTAAGGATATTGGGAAAATTGCAACATAAAAGCACCACCTATTGTGTTATTTACATCAAAACATATTAGCAATAATACTTATCCTGATTTGCCTGAATCTGAAGTTTGATGAAAATTCGTGCATTAGATTTAAAGATAGAACTATTGCAGGAATTTGGAAAAAATCCACATAATAGTGCCACCTATTGGACTATTGACACAAAAGAGTTAACACAAGCAGTTCTTATCAAAGATTAATTAAATATAAAGTTAGATGTAAATTCATGCGTTATTTCTTGAGATACAGCTATTGTGAAAATGCGGCATAGCAGGACCCATCTGTTTAACGATTTACTGTTTAGCGATTACCAGTACAATTTCAATAAAATTGCCTGTTTTTTTCTTTTTTTATACAGTGTATTGCATTAAAGCACTGTTAAATTTGCATTACGATGTTCTTATTCAGAAAATAAATAGTCATTTTTCATCGTTCATGAACCGAATTTAAATATTATTTCAACCAAGGTTGTCTGGTGAGATTTGTGGTTTTATACGGCTCATATATTTCTTTCACATATTTTTCATATTATGACTTATTATAGAAGACAGTTTAAATTCTGGCTGCTGGTTTATTGCAGTAAGTCAATCTCATCATTATAACTATTAGTTAGACTTTAAATTTTAGAATTTTACATTCATATTTTAGCCAGTAACATCTCAATTACTCTATCTATTTCAAATTGAATACAACTCTTTGAGTTAAACAAGTAAGAAAAATCATGCGTTAAGCATACATTTTCAAACACTTTCCAACGCTTCCTGAAATCTTAAAAAAAAAACTTCGTTATTTAGAGAGTTACGGCTCCTGCCTATAGCCAAATATGTGTTCCTGTATTTTTGAACAGTCCTATATTTGATCGGTCAATTGATGTATACACTGGTGTCCAAAAGTTAAGCATAATTCGTAAAATGCTCAAAACTTGGAGTAAATACTCGTAAAATTATTCAAAACTAGCTGACCCGCCCGGCGTTGCACGGGTCCGTAATAATAATTTTAAATGAACTTGAAATTTTTATGATTTTATCTTTAACTCGAAATATGTGTAAATACACTGTTAAAATTTTGACCCTTTTGCTGCATCGTCACTCCACCGCTTTTATAGAAAATGATTACTTCAGCCTATTATGGAGCATTCTTATAGGTCAAAAGAGAGATATTCTATAAAAGCGGGGGAGTGATGATGCAGCAAAGGGTCAAATTTTTTACAGTGTATATTCTATTAAATACGTGCTTCCTGACTGTGTCAAAAATCGGTTTACAAAAACTTGCAAAAATACTCAAAATGACTGCAATGGGAAACGCAGGAGGGAATATGTGCCCATAGATTGCGTGATTTTCGTGTTAAAGTGCTGATATTTATCCTTAAAATTACTGTTAAGTGACTTAATTAAATACTTTTTTCAGATAGATATCCCAAATGAAATATTTTGAATTTCAAACTAATTATATCTCTCTTAAATCAATCCAGCTATATCGTGAATGAAATCGATTCTCGATGATTCGCAAAAAGATTAGTATATAGCATTATAATTTCAGAGCCATTTTACAAAAATAGGTGTATATTTTTTATCAAACATGCGTAATGTTCATTCTGTGAACAAAGTCCTAACCGTAACCTAATTGTATTGTAATCTTAACTTGTCTGTAACCTAGCTGTATCTTAAAAGTAACCTAACTGTAACTTAAGTACATCATAAATGTAACCTGGCCGTCACCTTATCATAACCTACCCATAATCTAACCACAATCTAACTGCAACTTAGCCATTACCTAATTGTAACCTAACCGGAAATTAAATATAACATAAGGCTCACCGGAACGTAATTGCAACCTAACTGTTACCTAACCGTAACCAAGTTCCAATTTAACACTACCTATAAACGAAATATCTTAAACATCTCGCGCTAAGTACTTAGTTTCACTTTCCACCACTACGGAGCGCGTTATGTTTTGTAGAACATCCAAATTTAGGTTCGGACTGGATTCATGCCCATGGAAATTATTTTGTCTTCTTCGGATACGGTTATGGTTGTTTGGAATATTTTTATTCAGTTTAGATTTGGTTCAATTCAGATTTTTTTTCCTTCAAATGGGATTTTTAGGTTCAGGTTGGGTTGTACTTCCATAGAAATTATTTTACTTAGTTCCAATGAGGTTATACATCACTGAAATATTTTTGTTAGGTTTGTCGAATTTCGGGAATTTTTTTTACAAATTTTTTGGTTCGGATTGGGGGTATGTCCATGGAAATTATATTTTCTTGTTCGTATCTGGTTATAGTTATTTGGAATATTTTCATTGGATTCAGATTTGGTTCGATTCAGATTTCAGGTATTTTTTCAAATTGATGTTTAAGGTTCTGGTCGGATTCATGTCCAGGGAAACTATTTTGTCTTGCTCGGATCCGGTTTTGGGTCTTTGGAATAGTTTTTTCGGGTTCAGATGTCGTTCAATTCAGATTTCGGTTTTTTTTATTTATCGGTTCTTTTATTTTTTTGCTCTTGTTTCTTAAAAAGAACTAATCTTTGGCTTCACCGGTAAAAAAAATTTTTAATTATTTTATCAAACGTGTTTTAAATATCAATATAGAAAATTATTTTAACGTTTTGCTTGAAAATATAACATTCTTTTGTTAATACATTAAAATCGTCTGCAGTCAGAAATCTATATTTTAGATTAATATTTATTACTTAAGTTTTCATACATGATTTTAAAAGAATATTTTCATCATTATATTTTAAATATTTATTTACACGCAATTATTAAGTCATAAACATTTTTCATCTACGTTATAAAGTATTTAAAATTACATTAATGAAGGAAACTTTTAGTTATACAATTTTTAGTTCGTATCAAATGTTTTCAATATCTTATTTAATTTTAATTTGGTATTTAATTATTGCTAATTTTCCAATTCCCTTTATTTTAAAAACGAACATTTATTTTAACAAATAATAATAGAACAAAGACCATTTTAAAAATTTGCTATTTCCTCTTAAAATATGCTTCAGTTGTAATTCATTTCTTTCAATTCTTCTTATATTACAAAATTCCTTCCTAGTCATTTTGTTTGGCACATTAAAATTTGAGCGATAAATGGTTTCATATTGCAAACCTTTTTTGAGGCTTACTTCATCTCCACTTATCTCATTCCTCCATGGGTTTCTTTAATTCTGTCTCAGCTTTCTTATGACTTCTGCGAAAATTTTTACACAACCAACCAACCGTAAAAAAACGAAAGAGAATGAAATTGGGAAAAGATTTTTTTTATGAGAGTGACCTCACGATTTTAATTAATTACTGAGTTAATAAATAGAATTTTGAAATTCTGAGCGTCAGATGCACCAGGAGAGATATTGAGCTACTCTCAGAAAAATTTTGAGCTTCGTACGTGCCGTAGCTTTCGCTAACTATCGCAGACACACACACACACACACACAGAGCGATTTGTTATTTTATTAATATAGATTACTTGTGGATATTAATTAATTGAAAAAGAGACATTGGATTTATGCAAAACTTTTCTGTCGACTAGTTCGTGCGCGAAATACCTGCCCGAGTCGGAGCACTATTAAACCGGTTCTGACGGTATAAGCAGTTCAGACGAATTTCGTAGAACTGATGTGCCAAGAAACATCCCAACAAACACACAACTCGCGGGCCATTAATGGGTTCGTTAGCTCTGTCCGGAAGTAGTTGATGGGGGCCCGTTATCTTTGGCCGTAACGGCTCCGTCGAAAAACTGTCACGCTGGCCGCATTGCGGATACAAGTGAATTGGCCAGAAGTGCAAGAAGTTGCCCAGAAATGTGCCATTAACTTTTTTCCAAAATTGTTATACAGCCTCAAATTGGCCAGAATTATTCTATTTAAAGCCATTAAGTATAAAAGATAGCCAGAAGTTTGCCCTAGACCAGCCATTTGTGTTTGCAAGGATTAAATTTGGCCCAAAGCTGCCCACAAGAGAGCCTTTTATGTTTTTTATTATGTATCAGCTTGCCAAAAGCCTGCGCCTTCTATGCCATAAAGATTATTTAAGCATAAATTCAAAATTGTTGCATAAAAAGTATTTTCTGGAAGATTATCTAAATGATAAACTGCTTTTGCAAATATATTAATAATAATTTAGGCACACTTTTCAAAAAAAGTTATAAATTTACTTATTTTGAACTTTTTGAAAAATTTCCGAAACACAATACTTTATAGTGAATTTATTTAATTATATAGTTTAAAAGTTTATATGTAATGCAATTCTTAAACAGTTATATTCATATAAATTTTTAAATTATTAGTTGAAAAAAAAACTAATTAATTAATTCACTATACCAAGTATTGCATTTGGAAAATTTTCACAAATATTCAAGCTAAGAAAATTTATAATATTTTTAAGTGTACCTAATGATTAAAAATTTTTTTTATGCAAAAGAACATTATCACTTAAATAATTTTCTAAAAAACATTTTTTATAGAAAAATTTTGAATTTATGCTAATAATGTAGTAATATGCGAGAGTGATTTTTTTTCCATTTGTTTTTAGACTTAAGAGTCAAGTGAAAAAACCCGTTCACTAATTCTAATCCTATGGAAGAAATTTATAGAAAATCTCAATTGCATTCTAATATTTTCCAATGGTTTTTTTTTATTGGATAGCTGAAATCGATCAGCATTCAGGCCGTCCTTTATTTTTTAGTAATATTTTTAGACCTTTATTTTTTCTATTTTGATTGCGGATTGTTTTTATGGGAGTTTCCCTTTCGAACCCGGTTCCGAAAATGAAAATGCCCGCATTAAAAATATCTGCAAGTAAAATCTAAACACTATTGTAGCCGTGTTACTGATTGATTTCAGCTATCTAATGCAAAATAAATAAATAAAATCGTTTAAAAATATTAAAACACAACTAAGATATCTTTATAAATTTCTTCCATAGGATTGGTCTTACAGAACGAGCCCTTTCACTTGGCTGAAGTAGCATCTTAATGATAACACTGTTGCAAAAGCCTGTATGTTTATTCATTAAAGAATTATTAAGAAACCTGTTGAATAAGTTTTGCATCATTTTAATATATTGACATTTTCCATTTAGATTTTATTGTAATAGTTTAATAATCAAACATTATAAAAATATCTTGTTGTTATTTATTTAAATTAACTAGGTATTATTTATAGTATTCGAAAATGTATCAAAATTTTGAATGATCTCTAAATTTTATTTATTTTTATTTATTAATATTTTTTAAAATTTTATTTAATTGTTTATTAAATGAAATATTTTTGATGGAAAACTTAATTTTCTTCGATCAAAATGTGAAACGAAAAAATTGTCTTTCACAGTCACGTTATTTATAATAACGTTAAAAGAAACCATTTTATGGGTCTAATATAAAACCGATAACTATTATACTTAAAATAATTTAGCCAACCTTGTTAAAGAAGCATTTATTAAATGATAGTTTGCAAAATCGTATACAATAATCACACACGAAAACACTTTTTTCACTTTTAATATGTGAAAAGAAAAATACATTTTATATTTAAGAATAAAAGTACACTTAAGATAAATCAAACTATTTAATTTTTTTAAAATTTTTAAATGACATGCACCGTTGAAAGAAACAATTTTTATTTGAAAATATGATAAACTGTTAAGCTTTTAAAATTTCCTAAATTGTATATAATTTCAAATTAAGTACTTTCCCTAACTTACACAAAATTTTAATATAATCAATAATCTTTAGATTGCACAGTATATAAAATTTTAGGTTTAATAAAAAAATCTTTTTTTTTTCATAAAATTCCTAATCAGCCTATTAGATTTTCTGAATCAAGCAAGCCTAATGTTGATGAAAAAAAAAAAAAAAAAAAAAAAAAAAAAAAAAAAAACTCAACAGATTATAATGAATTTTGAATTAATAATTCTTTAACGGAAAAACATAACAAAACATACCGATGTTTTGTAATCCAAATGGTTGTTAAAAGAACACGCTCTTTCTCTGACTGAACTCGAAATGAAACTAATTTTCTTATCAGCACGGCCTGGCCACCGAAAACCAGTGAAAGGGAAAGGACAAAGGGAACACAGTTCTTGGAAAACACCCCCCATCTTTTAAAGGTCATTCATGACCTTGAAGAAGCATTTTCTGTACTTATTTATCAAAGGGGAACTCGAAACGATTTTTTCTGAGGGAAAGAAAAAAGTTTTCTGTTTTTAATTGTGAACGTTAACGAAGAGATTGCTTTATTTTACAGATAAAGAGATGTACTTCATATGCATATTTTGAACAAATCACAATTTCTGGAATCACCATATGTTCGTATTATCGAATACAACATCTTTTCTTTTCAGATGTTTTTTGTAGAATTTTAGAACATGTTACAAGACAGAATTCTATTTAACATAAGAAAATTATTTTTTTCCTTAAAATAAATGACAAAATACATACATACGCATTTTATATTTCTCTAATCTAGCTTAAGAAGTTATTTTCATTTTTAAACAGATAAATTTTATTACATTTTTATTAAAATGCAAAAACACAGGTTAAAAGAAAAATCTTTTATAATTCTTCAACTTTACTTAACACTGAGTGAAGTGACATGTATTTGACATTTGTGTATTCGCATTTACTTATATACATGCGAAAAACAATATATGACTTTATCTGTATTGTTATTAGTAAAATAATGCCAATAAAACAATAAATATCCGTAAATTGTTAGAAATTTAATAGATGTAAGGAATTTTATTTATTTTTTTTCGTTTAGGGGGAACTGGGGTACATTGATACTTGGGGCACATTTATACACCCCCTGTACAGCACATAAGGTCATTACAGGAAGTTTCACAAGAGCTCCAAAAGGTGATACTAGTGAAATTAACTACATACAGAAAGTTTTGGAATGATTCAATAGTTTGATGAAATGGAATAGGTGATTAATTGTTTTTGTAGGTCAAAAGTAAATTTGAGTTGTACCATTGAAATGGCATTATACAACTGTTCCAGTATTTTCAACCACAAAGAATAACCCTCCCTGGCAAGTAAAGCTACTCTTTATCAGTTCCTTATTCTTTATTGTTAGATAAATTATGAAGTGTTGGACTTGCGACTCATTTTATTCAAAATGGCTGTATGGGGCACATTGATACAGTCTTTGTCGGGGCACATTGATACAACCTAAATCCCTTTCTAGTTCACTTTTTCATTACCTTTAATTTTTCTTTTACCATACATGCCTTAATGCAACCATTTTTGTCAAAAATTTCTACTATTAGTTTTTATTGAAGTGAAATAGCTCTAATTTCTTTATATTAGAACATTTTATAGTATTTTTGCAAACAGAAGACGTACAAACTTATACAATATCTAGTGCTAGTAGAATTAACAAAAGAAATGGACGGCAGCCTGGAAAATCTCAAATTTACATCTATTCTCCAGAGAAAAATGTATTATCGACATCAGAAATGTAAAGTAAGAGAAACAAGCTGCAGAACAGTACAGGATAATTACATTATAAACATAATTTTTAATACAATTAACCTTTATTTTCTGTTTGTAAACCGATTTATAAACAGAAAATCTGGTAATTCTTTCACCTTTCCTAAGAAAGAAGATAATTCTGGGGTTAAAGTGACAGATATGAGAAATTTACCACAGACAACAAACAGACAAGGAACAGCCAGAACATCAGGTCATTATACATTTCATTTTGATTGCTTTATTATTGCTTACAAATAAATTGTATGCGATTTTAATGTCTATAAATATATATAAAATGGTTTGCTAACTATTTTTCTTTGAAAAATATGCATCGGTGTTATTTTGTCTCCTTTTTTCCCAGACGTGTCAAAGAGTATCAATCTGCCCCTGGGATGGGGCACATTGATACAAATTACTTTTTTTGATTTTTTTAAAATTACATGCAAAAATAATATATAAAACAACGATTGTACATTTTTATAACACACTACACAGGTTTTACTGACATCACATAGAAAAATAACTTGAAATTTCTGCTCTGTAGACACCAAAATGTTTTTTTGAAAAAAGCTGTATCAATGTCCCCCAGTTCCCCCTACACTATATTCAGAAGTTCAAATTTCTTTCCCAGAATCTTCTTTTGCATGAAAATATAATTTAAACGATATTAAAAATTTATGTTTAAGAAACAGCTTATATTTTTTCTTTTTTTTTTCTTTCTTTTTTTCTTTTTTTAACTCTCGCGTTCAACAGACTGCTTGTTAAAACCAATTAAAACCATCTAAGTAACATTTCCCTCAATTTGTTTGGGAAAAATATCCCTTTTCATGAAATTTTAATTTATATAAATTAAATCACATCTGTAAATTTCGTGTCGATGTTTTTTTATTCCTAATGAATGCATCTTATTATAATTAAATATATTGTTCCGATTTCTTATCAATTTGTAGTCTGTTTATTTTGGCCGTTGAAATTAATAAAATTTCAAAAATACATCATTTCCAGTATGACTATTAAAATATACCCATACAAAGATATCGAATGATATTTTTAAGATTTTTTTTACATATTTTTTTTACATAAAAATATTTCTAAACTGAGTAAAAAGAAATAATCGATTTTACTATTTCAAGTATAGATCTCATAGCATATTCATTTAATTTATTTTAAATATTTATTCATTTTCTTTCAGTTATTCTTTATGAATAATGAATGTAATAAAGCGCCAGTGAAAAAAAAAATACTTGGAATATTGTATACATTTTTGAGACAATTTCTATTTTGTATAAAAATAGTTTCAAACTAAATTAAAATATGTTATCTAGTTTAGTGTTTTAAATATATATCTCGCATCGTATTTATATGTTTATTAAAATCCGGATTTAAAATAAATTTACGTTAAAAGAAATCGAGACCAAAAAAAAAAAAACTTTTTAAATAAAAATGCATGTTAAACGACATTAGCCCTTTGCTTTCTATAAGATTGGGGACCATTACATGCTTGCCAAAAATCGACCTTTAAGATTTGGCCGGAAAAATAAACGCAACAGTTCTTCATCGCCGATCCGTTATCGGCTTGACGGTAGCTGCCGCAATTAGCGGCGAGTCATTTATGGCACATTACTGCTTAGTCACAAATGGCCTTAACTCCTACTGGCCGCGACGAAACCAGCTTACGGCCACAAGTCGAGTGTTTGTGGGGATTGTTACGATCAAACAGGATTAATGATGGCACAAAGACGTCAACTAGACATGTTTGCGAAAGGAAGAACTTTTGAAATGCTGGAATTCGGACGATCACAAATCGAAGTGTTTTGTATTCTGAACGTGGACCAGTCTGTGATCTCAAGACTGTGGCAGAGGTTTTAAAGTACGGTAGATATTACCTGACGACCAGTACCAAGTCGACCGAGAGTCACAACCCTTCGCCAAGTTCGATATCTGACAATAATTGCTCGACGTCAGAGGGGCAGTACTACCAGAGAACTGGGTTCAGCGCTCACAGTCACCAAACGAATATGATTTTCGAAACAAACTGTTTACAGAAGACTCAGTCATGCTGACCTCTACACCAGACGGCCAGCAGTTTACATTCCTCTCACGTCTGCGCATAAACGCGCTCGTTTAAACTGGAGCTTGAAACATCAACATTAAAGTGAGGGAGAGTGGTCCAATGTGATGTTCAGTGACGAGTCCCGATTTAGTCTGAGCAGTGATTCTCGTCGGGTAACGATATCGAGAGAACGTGAAACACGTTTTGAACCAAGAAATTTAATAGAAAGACATCCTTTTCACAAAGGGGGAGTAATGATATGGGCAGGGATCAGGTTGGACGGCTACACAGACCTCTATATCTCTTACACAGGGTCTGTGACTGGTGAAAGATACAGAGACGAAGTTCTTGAGCCTTATGTTTGCTTGTTTCGAGGTGCTGTCGGTCCTGACTTCATATTCATGGATGATAATGCGCCTTGTCACCGTGCGTTACTAATTGACGACTTCCTCGAAACGGAAAACATCCAGCGCATGTCGTGGCCTTCGTACTCCCCGGATTTAAATCCTATCGAGTATGTATGGTATATGTTCGGGAGACAACTTTCAACCCTTTCGCACCTACCACGCTCCATTCCAGAACTGAAAGAAGCTCTCAAAGAAGATTGGAATTGCTTGAGCCCACAACTCATTCATAATCTCGTAGCAGGTATGGGAAATCGGTGTGAAGCATTCCTGGCAACCAGAAGTGAACACACGCCTTATTAAACTGCAGCATCACTATATTATTTAATAATTTCTGTCATTTTTTCTTTGAAATGTGAACCCTTCACTGTAAAATATTTGTGTAACGTTACTCCATAAAACTGGTGGCAGCCTCGCTGCCTCCAATTTGGTGGAGTATTTTAACCGATATAATCGGTGTAACATTGCAATCTTACACCAGTAATGCATGTTTTTATTACACCATTATGTAAGTGAAAAATTACTCAATGAAGTGTAAATCGTAGCTGCCACCAATTTTATGGAGTAACGTTACCATTAATGTTTTACAGTGTTACTATGCTCAGTTTTCTTTTAAACTACTACTTTGGATAATAAAAGTAAATATTATCGTTCTTTTGAATTGTCTCCTTACTTTATAACCTATTTTACACTCGTATACCACGTTTCACCACATTTCGATTTACATTTCTTTCATTTCTTACTTAATTACCAATTATGCTTAACTTTTGGACACCAGTGTATACTATACAATAGGAAAATTCAGTTTAGCAAGTAAACGCCTAGCTGATTGAAATTTCTCTTTCAGCAATTTGTACTTATAGATGGAAACATACTTGAATATTTTTGTTCAGCCCTGTAGTTTACCTTTATTATACACCAGTATTTAGATAAAATTGAATTTAAACTAAAACACTCTTAAAACTACTGAAATGTCATTCTCAGAAATTATCATTCATAGGCGTCCATGTATCCAATTATTTGCGTGGTCCTGTATATAATTTTATCTATATTCTACAAACATTTCTTAGTAAACTGAGTGCAGTTCAGCGTAAAAATGCATAACTTATTAAAAAGAATAACCTTTAAGCAATTTACGCTCTTATTCAGTAACGTTTGCGAGTTCTTTTGTGTAGCCCTGTATATTAACTATAGCATTTGCACACAACTTATAATATGCATAGATTTAAATGCAGTTCAACATAAAAATAGATAAATTATTTAAAAAACACCTTTAAGTAAATTACGTTCACATTCAGTAACCTTTCTGAGATCGTTTATGTAATCCTGCATACATAAATTGTGTAACTATTAGCGTTTATACAAACCATACACTATGAATACATTTAGTGAAATTTAAAAGCGCATATCATAATTAAAAGTGCTTTTCATCCATCATCCATAATATACAGTACTTCGGATAGAATAACTAGTTGAAATCTTTTTTATGTCCCTTTAAATGCTACGCACTTCGTACTATGCATGAAATATCTCATATTAAGTAAGCTCATGTAAGTTCATATTCAGTAACTTTTCGAGCTCTTTTGTGTAGCCCTGTATATCAACTATAGTATTTATACACATCAAATAATAGGGATAGATTTAGTGAAACTTAAAAGCGCTTATCACAATTAAAATGTATTTCATACATCTATCGGCATTCATCGGATACATATACAGTACTTCGGAAAGAATATGCTATTTGAAATATTTTGTGTGTACCTGTAAATGCTATGCACTTTGTATTATGCATGACAATAACCGTATAACGTATATTAAGTCTCAGTAACTTATATCAATTTTATTATACATAAAATAGTTTAATATAATTAAAATGTGTCGCACACGCAATTTCCCTCTTTACCATTATGAAATGGAATTCTTTTGTGTGGCCCTGTAAATGAATAATAATTATTTTCACCACATATTTTGGGTCATTCCATGGTACCTTACGTCACTTAGAACAATTTACTGCAGTAATTTTACTAACATAACACTAAAAAATATTCAAATGTAAAATTAACATAATTTGTGAATAAAACCTATCTAAGGGTCAATTTGTATGAAAATTGCTTAAAAAATGATAATGAAAATTACACTTTATATGATAACTTACATTCATTTTTCAGTAATATGGCAGTTACCATAATGAATATAACTGCCAAATTTTATGATATAACACTAAAATTGGGTAATTTTCATCTAAATAGGGCTTTGAATAAGTTAAATTAGCAAATCAAGTCAAATTTGCATTTTAAATAATTTTTTTGCGTGTGTTATATTACTAAAATTACTGAAAATGTTTCCAAATGTAACGTAAGTTTCTGTGGAATGACCCTTTTACAGAGTGTATATTTCAGTGCTCTTCATAAATGCATATAAATTTTAATATGTTTGACAGGGTATAACTTCTTTAGCATTCATTTAAAACTCCCATAGGCCGTAATGTAACGGTAAAATTTTTACTGTCCCGGTAAATAAACTAATCATGCTAGAAACTTTACTTGAAATAGGATTCGTGCTAGGCTAAACGTCAATAACATTAAAAAATTTCAGGGCAATCCGTGTATATTTACGGTATTTACGTAAGTCAGTGCGCCAACAGACGACTAGACAAACCGAAAAATAATCACTTTTCAACTTCGTTGTGAAGTGTTAAAAATGCTCAGAATAACGAAGAAAAGACATATTAACATTCGAGATATTTGAAAAGAAAAAAGTAAGAACCTGTTTCTTAGTACTTTCAAAATATGATACTATCATTGAAAATCATTTACTAGAAGCAAAAGAAAAATAAAGATTAAGCAGTGTTTTGTCGATTTTCTCAATTAAGCAGTGTTTTAATCAAAAAATTACGAAATAATAATAATAATAATAATAATAATAATAATAATAATAATAATACAATACAAATACACATAACAAAACAGTACAAATTACAAAAAACACAATTTTTCTTTCTCGTCATTTTGCTGAAGAAATAGTGAGCAAATCATTATCCTTTTGAAATGATCTTTTAACAAAGTTACGGTTAAATAAAAAAGTTTCAATGTAAATTTCATTTAAATTAACGTTTGGGTCGTGTTATAGATTTAGTGTCATTAAATTCAGAATTTTATTTAACAAAAATTCGTATTATTAAATTGAATTTAATTGCAACTGTGTTGACCTTCAAAATGTGTACAGATTTTAAATGTAAATTAAATCATAAATATGAATTACTGAGTCAGCGCAGGAAAAAATCATTATGAAATGCAAAAAAATGCAAATTAATTTTGATTAAAAAAAATGTAAAATCAACTTGCTTCCAATAAAAAAATAAGATTCTTAGTAAAACGATTTTTTCACGGTCGATTGCTGTTTGTATTGCTTAGAGCGCAAAAGGTTTCAATCAGAAACATTTGTAAAGACACTTCCTTAGTAATGTTTATAAATGATTAAAACATTCTTAGGTTTAAAATGATTCTACAAAAAACTCAACTTTACCGTGTGACAAATTTATAAAAGCTTTTGTAATTAATCGTGAGAATTCTCATGCAATTTTTTTTATTTATTCAGACAAGATTTAATTTTACTTTCTACCTATTCCCTAATCCGTACATTATAACTTCCTAAAGTGCCAGTTGCCGTCAAAAAGTCCATTTTATACAAAGTTATTTTCGTTGTTTCTCGCATAAAATAATTCGCAGTTTTATAAACAGAAGATATCGCTATATCGAATTCATATCTAATGGATTTCCACACTGAAATCGGAATTTGGTTAATAACGAATGAGTAATTAATTTAGAACTGTACATAGCATGCACTTTTGCAGTACATTTTCCAGTCATTTGAAAATTTCTATGAAGAGCGCTTACTTAACTATAATTTTAATCGTAATTTTGTCTATAACATTGACATAGTATCTGGGCATAGTGTCCGAATGATTGGACTGATTACTGCACATTTTAACAGTGAAAAATACATCGAATCAGACAAAAATCATCTAAAAATTTTATAACAAAAAGGAAGGAAAATACAAATTATATTATCTGTCACAATACCTAGTCAATCAGATTTCAGAAAAATGTACTTTTAAATCACGCTGAAAGTTGACTTGAAATTGGTGGATTATCAATAGCTTTTATAAGAATACTATACTACATTGGGTTGAAATATAAATCATAAGCGTTTTCCTCATGTTCTGAACGTCGCATTTTTTATGAGGGTTTCACGAGAAATTTTTTTTTATCAAAATTTATCTGTCGATTTTCATGACCTACAATTGGTCATTGTCGAACTCGGTATGTGTATGTTCCGTCCTTGAGGTCCATGTTCCATTTTTCGATTCCGAAAACCAAACAGAGAGTAGTATTTTGGGGTATTGCAGATTCTCCGTGCATAGAAGAAATTTCACAAACAGCTTTAGTGATCCTAACACCTGAATTAAATAGAAAAAAGCAAATGATGTCGGAAATGCTCAGTTTTGTCAATTTGGCAATCCATTTGAAGGTTCTCAAAATACGCAGATAAATAGTATTAAAAATGTCCTTCCGGCCAGTACCGGGAGGAAGAGGTAGCTTTACTATTTCTTACTTTTTTAAACATTAAAGTTATATTATTCATCCATACAAAGCTCAAATTAGTGGAACACGATAATAGAAGATGCAATACTTCTTTTTGTCTATACTGAATATCAATGAGAATTTCGAGAAATTGATTAACTTTATATAAGCTGGTTTTATTTAACCCGATTTATATTTGATTACCAAATCTGGCAATATAATGAAGTGTCTGACATTTTAAAACAACATGATAGGTGAAATTCCCCAATGAACTTTTTCGAGATCTTAGTAAGTCCTGTGCACATGCTCACGCACATCGAAATCGGTTGATGTAAGCGAGAGCTGTCGCAGGCAAATAAATCTTTGAAAAAAATGTCATCCACTTTAAAAATTCAAATTGTTATGCATAAGCCATTTTTTAAGAAAAAGACAAAACAAAAAATGGTCCGTAATTCTCATATTAAAATCAAACAGTTCAGATTTTTTTTTTTTTTTTTTTTTGTACATTATTATAAATTTAAAAGTTTTTTGACAGTTTTAAATGGCCACCATTTCAAAAGAGGATGGCGGATGAAGGTGATCAAAAAACAGAGTCCAGACATTCGTTTGTTGTATGTACACACCAAGTTATATCCAAATCGGTTCATAAATGCATTATACGAATGTTGTCAAAATTTTATTTAGTATATATATTAAACACAATTTACTAATGCGGTAATTTGAAATAAATTTTGAATGAAAGGTGTTCTCATTTTCATTTCACTAAAGAATTAAATCAAAAGAAATATTCTGCTTTTACAACAAATGTTCTTATTTGAAGGAGTCTTCGAAATGCTTGAATAAATCCAATTCAAAGAATTTAAACAGCGAATAAATTTCATGTCATTTCCAGAATAAGAATCCTGCGGTTTAAAAGATTATATTTGAACTTCGTAGAGATATTTAAATTTCCTAGGGCTCTCTTTTGATTTTAAAGGAAATATCTTTAAAACGTGAGATTAGAATGAAGATTTTAATAATAATGAATTTATCTTAACAAAGGTTGCATTAGGGATTTACAATTAATTGTTATGGAAAAGTGGTGTCTTTTAAGAAGATACATGTTTCAAATACAAAAGAGAGATAAGATGTTTATATATAGATAAACAAAATACTGAATGCCCAAAATTGCCACCAGATTTAACGTTATAAGTAAAACAATTATTTAAAAATAATTTTCAAACTTTATTACATAGAAAAAATGTTTGAAAACGCTACTTTTAAATAATTGCTTAAGAAGAAATTGGAACTGTTATTTAAATATTAAAACAACGTTTCGGGATATTGTCACTGTATTAAAATAATTAAATATTCATTAAGGATAAAAATATTAAATCTAGAAATTTGAGCTTTAAACCCCTTTTAATACAAAACTATTTTAGGTGTCAAAGTGGGAGAATTGTCTATTAAAAAGGGCATCTTATGGTTTAAAACGACCAAAGAAATTGTAATACTTATTGTAATAAAACTGAAAATGTACACTCTAGCACAATATATTTTTAGAAAAAAAACTGTATATGTTAGGCTATCCTTGTAAAAAAAGTACTTTTTTGGGAAAACGTTTTAAGGTTTTTAAGTGCCCCAAATAATTTTTCTCGTATAAGGAATATCTAAACTTACATAGCCAGTCATTCTCAGAATATGCTTTCATCAAAACCGCGAGTCCGAACATCTTTTCTTGAACTTAACTTTTTTATATATTTGCAAACTGTGTTTTTAAGTATAGGCTATTTCCATGAGTACGTGTAGTGTAAAGCACATACTATGAATTTTGAATACCAGTATTTTAGAACGAAAAAAAAATGGACTTATTTTACGGGAGATGTCTTATTAATTGAATAAGGCCAAGCAAACTTTACGAAAATAACGGTGGCCTACAAGCATAGTACCGGGTGATCCAGAAGTTTCGGGAGTTTTAAAATGTTAATAATTAGGAAATTATGTACAATACAAAGGTCCGGTTTTCAGATATATGCTCAGAAACATGTGGGATTTTTGTTTAGAATGAATTTTTTTTTTAAATATATATAGTTACAATTTTTAACAAAAGGTGGCGCTGCTGAAAAGGCTGAATGCACCTATACCATGCGTTATATAGACACATGAGTTCATTGCTAAACTTCTTTTCTAGGATATTGATACGATTTCGTTTTAAGAGTGGTTTATGTTCAAACACTTTTTTTTTTAAGTAATTGAAATTACATTGAAAGGCAATTTTGATACAAGATTTGATGAATAATTGCTATGCTTAGACATACTTTTTTTGCATGTCGAGCTGTATTCTTATCGTGCAATACGTGAAGTTAAAACTGCAAAAGATTCGATGGCCATTTCAAATGTGAAATGCTATGGTAAGCAAGGTTTGAGAAAAAGGTTTATTGGAGGATCGTAATAGAAGCAGGAGATCCCAAATGTCTGTTGCAATCGTAAATGAGGTAGAATTCGTTGCCAATACTCAATGAAAATCATCAGCTCATGGTGAGTCTGAGTGTAGTACAATTGTAATATCACGATGAACTGAAATTTTTCCTGGAATTTCTTTCTGCTCTGAAGATACTGAACACGATGTTTTGCATCGGCTCACGATCGTACTTATAAACTATGGGCGTCATAATGAAAATTTATAAACCTTGGACACTGATTCTTTTTTTTTAAATGAGCTGTATCATACCATAAAAAAACATAAGTATCAACTTTAGCGGCACCTCATGGCAAAAAGTGTAACTAACATAATATGATTGTTTCATCGAAAAAAGAAATCCCATAAGTTTCCAAGCATTTCCGTAAAAACCGCATGCTTCTATTGTTTATAGTTTGCTAATTATTAGCATTTTAAAACTCCCGGGACTTCTGGATCACCCGGTACTAATCAACTATGTGACTTGCACTATAAAAACCAATGAAAGTAGCCTGAACAGGGTTTTGGTACAAACTACAATACAAAATGAGTTTTTTTTTTAATTTTTTAATCCTTTGCGGCACAGAACATTTCCATTGTGAAAATACTTAGATGAATGAATGGCACTAGAATTTGAAAAAAAAAATATTTGTAAATACGAAAAAGCTATATTTCACATTTTAAAATTAACCAATTTTTTTACTAAAATTGTAGAATCAATGTGGCCTTTGGTAATTAAAATTAAGAGGTTTCATAGACATACCACCACCATCCTTCAAGGGGTTAAATGTAGTTTTGAAATGTTAACGGATTAATGAGACACCCTGTTATCTTTAAGCTAAAAGAGAAAAAGATAGTCCTTTCTATTTTTTACAAACATACTCACAAAAAAAGAAATGTAAAAGAATGCAAAGAAAGAAAAAGAAATTTCTTTTATAATTTAAAAATTGCATTTATATCTATGATTGGATTATAATTATAATTTATTTCCGAATTTCATTAATATTCCAGCAAATAAAAAATCTATCAATACACTATCTACCAAAAAGTATTTGTACACTTTCAGTTTTTGACATTTTGTCAAATATTTAAAAATATACTGGTCGGATTCTTCTGGAACTTCAGAAATATAAAGATTATGTTTCACTTTATATTTATTTACATTCATTTGTTAAGCGGGTAATTAGGGGGCCGGCAAAAAAACAAAGAATAATAGAAATATTTGGGATCGCCCTGTACATGAAAATGCACGAAACGACTTATCGCTTTAGAATACAAATATATGAATACAGTAGAATATGTACACCAATTTTTGTGAGAATAGCATGTATATTTATGGCGATAGAGCGATTTTTTTTGAAAAATTCAAAAAATTCTGGTATGTTTTTTGTTTATATCATGCTGGGTTTTTGACCAAATTTAACGCAAATTTCAGAAAAATTGGCAAAATGCAGTAGAAAAAATGTAGCGCAATTGGAATATAAATATATTAAATATTTTATGAAATATGAGTAGTTGTATAAAATAATTTTTATCTGCGCATGCGCGAACTAGAAAAACATTTTTTGTACATCCTTTAATAGTCAATTCTATGGAGTGACTAATAAAAAAAATCCAATCAAATATCGTGAAAATTCAAAAAGATATCATTATTTTAGTGAGATGTTTTTACTCTGCTCTCTAAAAACGGCTGAATCTTAAGGGATTCTCCACAAATTGACATTTTTTAATAACTGACTTTAAAAAAAACTAGTATTGAATTAATACAATATCTAATACAATATTGCTGCTAATAAGTACTTGACAATTGTGATAGAAAAGTAAAAGAGCTTTATTCGCATTCAGGGCCAAAACTAAGAGAGGGGGGGGGGTGGAGAAGGGCATGTGCTCCGGGCGCTAGGATGAAAGTGTTCCAAATGTATCTTTCGTTTGGCGATTTTTTTCATGGCTATGTTTAGCATAATATTGTTAAAATTATTATATCTGGGCTATGCTAAAGCATAAAAAAATCTAATGATGATGGCTTAAGGTCCCTGCCCCTACACGCGAAGATGCTCACGAGCTAATGCTATTCCTATGGGGATGCATTTTTCTAACTCTTTTGCATTTGGACATTTTTAAATACATTGCATTTTGCAATGTATTTAAAATTGACTTTTAAAAATACTGACTTTGAATTGACTTTTATTGACTTCTTACTAAAATTGACATTTTGCAATGTATTTATTTGACATTTTTGCATTGGATAGCGGAAGTCCTTTTCAAAATCGCTCCGTGATTACTTTTTCAATTTTGGCGTAGATATTTTTATAATGTTTCTTTCACTTCCAAAAGCGGTTCTGAAAGTGAAACTAACTTTATAAAAAATATCTATGACTCAAATCGAAAAAGTAGTCAAGGAGCGATTTTGAGAGGGACTTCCGCTATCCAATGCAAAAAAAAAAAAAAAAAAAAAAAAAAAAAAAAAAAAATTGAAAATTTCAAAATGCGAAAGAGTTATTAGAAAAATGCCTCCCCACAGGAATAACATTAGCTCAGCAGTGTCTTCGCGGGCAGGGACAAGGGCCTTAAAGGTCCTGTTGAAAGTAGAATTTTTTTTATTCGGTTTAAAGTATCAAATTGGAGTATTTTAATAAAGCAGAATACGTTATGTTATATTACATATTTTAAGTTTTAAAATAAGTCGGCTATTAATAAATTGGAGAAATTTTCTTTGTAAATATGCTTTGCGAAGGAGGGGGAAAGGGGTACCTTCAAAATCCACGTTTGCCTCGGGAAAAAAAGACTGGTTTTGGCCCTGTTTACATTTAATAATTTGTAGATCAGCTCCTCGAGAGGCAATTGCAGCTGTGACTCTCCTGGGCATGCTCTCAACTAGTCCTTGTATTACATTTAATGGTATTTTATTCCACTCTGTTTGCACAAGGCAGGTAAGCTCTTTTACTGATTTTGGGCGTGTGTCACCCGCCTTAATTCGACGATCCAACTCGTCCCAGAGGTTCTCTCTTGGGTTCAGGTCTGGGCTCTGGGCAGGCCACTCGAGTCGATGCACTCCATTATCAGCATACCAATCCATGCTGGACCTCGCTACATGGCAGCTTGCGTTGTCATCCTGGAAATAACATGGGTCCAATCCATAGTATTGCCACAACGTAGGAAGTACACTGTTGTCCAGTATATTACAGTAGGCATCGGCATTGAGCTTACCATGAATTGGGACCAAGGGTCCTAGTCCGAACCAGGAAAAACAACCCCAGAACATAATTCCCCCTCCGCCAAATTTAACTGTGGGCACAATACATTCTGGTAGGAGGCGTTCTCCAGGCAGACGCCAGACCCAGACCCTACCATCAGAACGGTAGAGGGCGAACCTTGATTCATCACTCCAGAGAACCTGTTTCCATTGCTGTACAGTCCATTGCTGGCGTGTTTTGCACTAACTTAACCGAGCTGCGCGGTTGGACTTGGTGATTAAAGGCTTATGGGCGGCAGCACGGCCATAAAAATTAAGCAGATGAGTTTCCTTACGGATGGTATTCATGGAAACAACACATCCTGAAGCTTGTTGAAATTCTTGTCGTATGTGTAACATTGGTTGGTTGCGGTTCTTCCGAATTTCTCTAGACAGAACCCGTCGGTCTCTATCTCCCAGTTTCGTCGGTCTGCCTACTCTGGCCACATTCTGACAATCACCATTCAGCTTCCATTTTCTAATCACATAAGCCACAGTCGTTTTGGGGTAATTAAGCTCGCTAGATATGTCGATTAAAGATCGGCCATTTCGGTGGTACCCGATGATCACACCTTTCTCAAAATCAGACAGCTCTGTTCTTCTTGGCATCATGCATGCAATTGATGTCAGTGTTATTTTCGACACCACATTTAACAGTGGAGAACTTGACGTATTTCAGGATCGCAGATATCGGCATTTGCATAAGAGCCATTATCAATTATGTATCAATGGGTAGATTTGATACAAATGCTTCGATTTTTTATAATTATTTTTATCCTGAAATAGGTTCGTTTTGGTAATTATCTAAGAAAAGAAGTAAATCACCAGTAAAAAACGTAAATGGAGATTTGGCAATTTGCGAAAAATCTGACGTCATTCAACTAGTTTCAGAGACCAATTGAAAATCAGTTCACTCCTATCCACAATAACTTTCTGAATTTCCACGAAATTCGATCGGATTTTTTTATGGGTAGCTCCATAGAGTTGAATATTAAATTATGTAAAATGATAAATTTTATCGTTTACGCATACGCTGATTAAAAAATATTTCATACAAATACTCATATTTTAGAAAACTTTTAATATATTTATATTTCAATAGCGCCTTATTCTTTCTACTACATTTTGCGAATTTTTCTGAATGTGGCTTTATATTTGGTTGAAAATATTGCATAACATAGAACATTTTAGAAAATATTTAATATATTTATATTTCAATGAATTTTGGTGAATTCCCCCCCTCCTCCCTTTTCTTCTTTGCAAAGCATCTGCAAAAGTATTTGCAAAGAAAAATTTTCTAATTTATTAATAGCCGACTTATTTTAAAACTTAAAATATGTAATATTGATTAAAGTAGTCTGCTTTGTTTAAAAAAAATGATACCTTAAAATCGTGAAACCGAATCAAAACGAAAAAAAAAAAAATCTGCTTTATGCGGGATCTTTATGCCATCATCATTAAATTCTTCTATGCTTTGGTATAGGAGAAATGCTTTGAATGGGACGATTTTGACAATATCATGCTAAACATAGACATGGAAAAAATCGCCAAACAAAATGTACATTTGGGACACTTTCATCCTAGTGCCCGGGGCACATGCCCTTTTCCCCCAACCCTCTCTTAGTTTTGGCCCTGAATGCGAATAAAGCTCTTTTTCTTTTCTATCACAATTGTCAAGTACTTATTAGCAGTAATATTGTATTAGATATTGTATTAATTCAATACTAGTTTTTTTTTTAAGTCATTTGTTAAAAAATGTCAATTTGTGGAGAATCCCTTAAGATTCAGCCGTTTTTAGAGAGCAGAGTAAAAACATCTCACTAAAATAATGATATCTTTTTGAATTTTCACGATATTTGATAGGATTTTTTTTATAAGTCACTCCATAGAATTGACTATTAAATGATGTAAAAAAATGTTTTTCTAGTTCGCGCATGCGCAGATAAAAATTATTTTATACAACTACTCAAATTTCATAAAATATTTAATATATTTATATTCCAATTGCGCTACATTTTTTCTACTGCATTTTGCCAATTTTTCTGAAATTTGCGTTAAATTTGGTCAAAAACCCAGCATGATATAAACAAAAAACATACCAGAATTTTTTTAATTTTTCAAAAAAATCGCTCTATCGCCATAAATATACATGCTATTCTCACAAAAATTAGTGTACATATTCTACTGTATTCATATATTTTTATTCTAAAGCGATAAGTCGTTTCGTGCATTTTCATGTACAGGGCGATCCCAAATATTTCTATTATTCTTTGTTTTTTTGCCGGCCCCCTAATTACCCGCTTAACAAATTAATGTAAATAAATATAAAGTGAAACATAATCTTTATATTTCTGAAGTTCCAGAAGAATCCGACCAGTATATTTTTAAATATTTGACAAAATGTCAAAAACTGAAAGTGTACAAATACTTTTTGGTAGATAGTGTATAATGTAAATGTAAAATGTAGCAATGTAATGTAACAATGTAAGTTTAACAACGAGAAATTTCTTGCATGTAGTTTGCCTAGAAATTTTAATTTACAGAATACTGGTTTTTCATTCGATTCATATAGCTTTCATAAATGATATCTTTTTTTTTGCATAATTCATAGAAGTTCGATAATCACCGCATCGTATAGAATGAACTCTTCACAATTGTCTCGTAATAAATGTTCTATCCCAGCAGGTGATATTTGATCATTGTTAGTTTTAAAACATTTCTACAGAAGTATTATGAATAATGTTATTTGCGTAAAAATTATTAATTTTAAAAGTGCCGTGAAAGGTTCTTTATCTTAAGAGTATCTTGAAGCATGCATTTTGTCATGATGAAAAATGTATCTTTACTTAAGTTTAATGACATAATGATATGTTTTGTTTCTGATCTATAACATTAAATTGAATTAATTTCTGTTTTCAGTTATTTTTAATAACAATTAATTTGCAAATGACCGTATAAAGATCATCCCTGATCACTGAAGACGTAGAAATAGTCTTAGTTGTCATGTTTAAGTGTAGTGACAGTTTAGACAAGTTGGAAATTTCACGTGAAGCGTAGCAAATGAGGTGAGCTCGTACGATAACAAAGTTTTAAAAATATTCAGATCTTCCTGTTTATAGTAGACAGTACTTCGGATATAGTACGATGATCGAAATCCTTTTTGTTTTCCTGTAAATATACGGGAAGAAACTTTTATTACACCTCAGCAACATATATCAATCTCATAAAATATTAAATAGTTAATTACAATTAAAACGCGCACCAAACAATGTTCTCCCTATACCATTATGTAATGGAATATTTTCTATGGCCTTGTAAAACAATAACAAATATTGATTTCACAACAGATTGTGCAGAATATATATTATATGTACTTCATAGATGCATATACATTTTATTATGTTCGAGTGAGTGTAACAACATCAAAAAGCATTTGATTTTTCTCCTCACTGATCGTAATGTAACGGATTTTTTTAATTGTCCCTGTAATTGACCTATGCATCCTATTTTCATAAAATTTGAAATGACTCAACAAAATTATGTCATAATTATATATTTTAAATTTCAAACGATTCGGTTGGGTAGTTTTTGCGTTGTTATATGCGGACAGACGGACGGACTAAACGACAACTATAGGTGCTACGTATTTACACATTTACGAACGCACCTAAAAACGTATTGTAACTTGAGACGAGATGCCATGTAGTACAAGACACCATATCACGTAGTTTTCATATGCGCAGGCACGATACAGAAATGCTGTGCCGCTCAGTTGTAGCTAAAGGGTTCCCTATTAATACTTTAAGTTCCGTTTGCGTTCTTTTTATAAATTTTTTACTGATGATTTTTTTTTTCATCTAAACACTTCTTTTAAGTGTGGAAAAACTTTTACGTGATTTCTCTATTTGCTTATATAAGTCTTAGTTTAAATACCCAAAAAATAAATCTGATGTCTTTTACAGAGTGCTGGTACCTGCTTTTTCTGAATAGCATAAATGTCCGCCGGATTCCACTTCTGAACTTTAGTGGGGGGGAGGGGGGGGAGTATCAGGGTCATCACGTTGGCAGTCTTACGCATACCTTGGGGTAAGATTCTGAAATGTTGGGTAAGATGCCGAATAAAATTCCCGATGCTTGCTATAATACCTGTAAAATGAAATATGTCTTAAATCCTACATAAGAGTACAAACTTTAATAAGAATAAAATAGATAACAATTAAAATCAGTTGGCGATTTTTAAAACAATTAAATCAAAAACTACGGCATGTTCACTCAATTTACCCTATTTGAACATATTCCCGTTATTTGGCGAGCAAAAGTTTTTTTTTTTTTTTTTTTTTTTTTTTTTTTTTTTTTCATATAATGAAATATATCACAAATGCTGTCATAAAATAGTAAAACATATTTTTTTTTCGCTGATTTGTTTTCTCTCAGAAACTGTGATCGTGAAAGAGACCCTTTAATGAAAAAATGATTTTTTTTACATGTTGTTAAATATTGTGATAAACAGCTACTGAAATGCGCTGTAAGGCACTGAAAGTATCCACTTATGCAACAGCCAATTGTTAATTAATAAACTGATGATATTTATTTTATTCTTATTGAAACAGATTGTACAAAAATGTAAATTGTTGTATTTTCCAGGTATTTAACATGTCTAAAGAGATTAAAAAAAATGTTATAAAAACTAATTGGATTTGGCAATCCCAAAAATCTCTTCTATCTCAAACATGTTAATACATCGGGGAAAATGAAACATAGAAACGTCATCGGTTAGGTAATTTAGACCAAAATCTAATCTGCAACAACTTATTTCAAATTCTAATTGTATCTGAAATTTGATGGAAACCGTGTTCACCATAAAGAGAAAAATATATGTATATTTCGCTAGTTTCTGGGTGATATGTTTATGCAAAAAATTATAAAATGAAAAAATATTGTTCGAATAAAATAAAAAAAGGATAAAGAAGTAAATGTGAAAAAATAATTAAAACATTTAAATTTTGCTTACACTCTAAAAAATAAAAGTGTAAATTTACACACAAAAATGTGTAAATCGATGATACAAAAACGATTTGTTTATATGTGTAAATTTGTGTGTAAATTGCCAAAATACACGCCTAATGTGTAAATTTACAAATACACATTTCAGTGTGTAATTTGATGATAACACTAAGTGTGTAAAAATTATTGTGATCACTCATGAAATACCCACATTAATGTGTAAATTGCGCAAGAATACACATATATCTATGTTATATTCTTACTCATTGATCTGTGTAATCTTCTGTGATTACACTGATAAATATGTATTGCGCAAAAAAACACATATTATTGTGTTATTGTAATTTACACAGTTCTTTGCATAATATGCAAAATACGCATATTCGATGGAGGTTCAATAACTAGTGTCTAGTGTATATGAAATATCTGTACTGCAACGGGTTGATGAAGAATATCAATATATTTATGCTTAGTTTCAGAACCGTAGCTGCAATATTCATATAGTTTTGTATGGAGGAGTAAAATGGGGGGGGGGGTAGTTGAAAGTCTGATTATTAGCTAATGGGGTTAGATTTGTGACAGTGGATGCGATAAAATAGTGTTTTTTGGACTCGGGATCATAGTGATGTACACACTTCTCATCCACTATCACAAGTGTAACATCATAAGCTCCAAATCAGCCTATCACATGGACCCGCCGTTTAGCTCAGTTATTTAAATTCACAAAACACAATAAATTGATCTCAGCGGACTGTATTTCACGATAAACTTTAATTCACATCACTTAAAATATACGAGGCCGATGTTTACACTACTCCTCAGATCGGTCTCTCGAACATCACAAAAAAAAAAACAATTTATGTTGCCATTTCGAACACAACTCAAGTTATTAAAAAAAGAAACAATTTTTTGAGAATAAACAATAGATGGCACTTCCGGCGACAACATACCGCCGGGCCTTGAATGTTGCAAACATTCAATACTATACAATTCAATACAACCTTTTCTCAGTATACATACACTAAATGAAATATTAAATTTACAAATACAAGCACAAGAATGTAATACACAATAATACAAAACAAATTACGAAAATAAATAAAATGAATGAAATTATGTAGTTAGTGAGGTGTCATTAGAATTAACATGAGGCAAAACAACAATTTTGGTAACTGGCCTTTTATAGGTGCAATTTTTATCTCTTAATGTAACAACTCTAGTTCTACCATCTTGACCTGGATGGATTTTAATAATTCTCGCTAAATGCCATTTTAAAGGACAATAATTATCAGGATCCTTTACTAGTACTAAATCCCCTTCTTTTACTTCTACCCTGCCTTTATGCCACTTAGGTCTATTTAGAAGTTTGTTTAAATACTCTGATGACCACCTTTTCCAAAGATGTTGGGTTAATTTTTGCACTAATTGCCATCTGCTCAACCATTTCATGGGAATTTCCGTATAATTCGGTTCAGGTAAGGCCAATAAAGAAGAGCCAATAAGAAAATGAGCAGGTGTCAATGCTTCAACATCATTTGGATCGTTTGAAAGCGAACAGAGGGGACGAGAATTAAGAATAGCTTCTATCTGGACAATAAGAGTTAAGAGTTCTTCATAAGTTAAAATGGTTTTACCTACAACACGCTTTAAATGATGTTTAAGAGATTTAACACTTGCCTCCCATAAACCTCCAAAGTGGGGAGCTGAGGGGGGATTAAAGTGCCAAGTAATTCCTTCATTAGTTAAATAATTTTCAATTTCCTCTTCATTTTTACCACTAAATAATGATCTGAGGATAGTTCTTAATTCTTTATTCGCACCACAAAATTTCGGCCATTATCACTGAAAATATCAGCTGGTTTGCCTCGTCGTGCAATAAAGCGTTTAAGCGCTGCTAAAAATGCTACACTTGTCAAATCATTCACAATTTCAACATGTAAGGCTTTAGTAGTAAAGCATACAAAAATACAAATAAAAACCTTTTTTACCTGTTTACTCCTACCTGTTGAATTTTTTACCTCAAAAGGACCGCAGAAATCTGTTCCAGTGCGCATAAATGCTCTGGATACTGTCACTCTTGCTACTGGCAAATCAGCCATCTGTTGTGAAATTTTTGAATTATTTTTTTTACAATTCATACAATTAAAAATAATTTTTCTCACAATATTTCTAGCAGATAATATCCAAAATTGGTTTCTAATTAAAGACAATGTTGTTTCTGCACCTGCATGGAAATATAAAACATGAAAATAATTAATAACAGAAAAAGTAAAATTATGATTAGGAGGGATAATTATGGGATGTTTTTGGTACTCGGACAAATTACTGTTTTTAAGTCTTCCACCAACACGGATGATACCATTGGCATCTAAAAATGGGCTTAAGTTTTTGAGTCTACTATTGTTCGGGATAGAAGTACCTTTCTCTAAACAGTTAAGTTCTTTAACGAATGAAGTCCTTTGAATGTTCTTTACAATGCACAATAAGGACTGAGATAGTTCACTGCTTGATAATGTTCCCGTTGTATGATACAAAGGATTTCTGCTGTTATGTATAAATCGTCTACACCATGCCACGATTCTTTGCAGTTTAATGAACGAAGAACAGTTATTAATAATATCTAGAGGTTCAACAGAGTTCACTAGGGCACATACTTGTGTTACAGATGGCGATTTCAGTTCACTCAAAAATAAATCATGTGCTTCAGCAGGAATGTTGTCAGGACACTCAACCACCTCAGGTTGTTGTAGAAATGCTGGACCGGACCACCACAATTCACATTGTTGTAATTTGATGGGATCTATTCCTCTAGAAATAAGGTCTGCAGGATTTTGCTTGGAAGGTACGTAATGCCATTGTTCAACTGATGTTAAACTTTGTATTGTCGAAACCCTGTTTGCAACAAAGGTTTTAAGATCACTAGACTCTTTTTTTAACCATGCAAGTACAATTGTGCTATCTGTAAAAAAATATGTTTTAGAAACTTCATGTTTCAGAGCACTTAATACCTTTTTCATCAACTTAGATAGCAGGACTGCCGCAGAAAGTTCTAAACTGGAAATACTGACATGCTTTAGAGGAGATACTCTAGATTTACTAGTGAGTAGCTTAACAGAAAAATCACCATAAGAATTTGTAGATTTTAAGTAAATGACCGCACCATATGCAATTTCTGATGCGTCAGAGAAACCATGTAATTCTACACAAATCGACTGTTCAATAAGGATGCATCTAGGAATATTGATCATATTTACAGTTTTTAAGGAAGTAAGAAAGTCATTCCATTCCTTATTTTCCTTCATAGGGAGATAATCACACCAGTCTATTTTAAGCAACCACAACTTTTGGAGAAATACTTTGGCCCTTGTAATTATTGGGCCTATCAATCCCAAAGGGTCGAAAATTCTTGCAATTTGAGATAACACTGATCGTTTGGTGTATAAATCATTTTGTTCGATTATTAAGTTAAAGCCGAAACTATCTGATTTAGGTCTCCACAGTAACCCCAAAGTTTTCGTCTCATTAGAAAAAGAATGCTCTATTTTTGCACTATCACACAGAAGAGAAACATTATTTACGGCCCATTTATGGAGATTCATGCCGCCTCTGTTTAGCAAGGATATCAACTGTTGTTGAATATCTTTAGCTGTGCCAAGATCATCAGCCCCTGTTAATATATCATCCATATATGTATCTTGCAACAATACATTTGCAGCTAAAGGAAACTCATTTCCTTCATCTTTTGCTAACTGTATCAACGTTCTGGTAGCTATAAAAGGAGCACTAGTCGTGCCGTAAGTCACTGTGCATAACCTATACACTTTTACTGGCTCATTCACATCAGACTTAAATAAAATTTGTAATAAATCTCTTTGACTCGGATGTATTAGTATCATACGATACATTTTTTTAATGTCTGCTACAAAAACAAATTGGTGCTTTCGGAATCGCAACATTATAGAAAATAACTCATCTTGGATTGTTCCTCCGTTGTATTGTAAACCATTTAACGATTTCCCTGAAGACGTTTGGGAAGTTGCGTTGAAAACAACGCGTAATGGTGTGCTACTGGACTCTTCTCGAAAGACACAATGATGGGGTATGTAATAAGTAATTTCTGGCTCTTCAGATTCTATTACTTCCTCCATATGACCCATGCTCAAATATTATGCCATAAATGCTTTATAAAGATCATTAAATTTAGGTTCTCTAACTAAGCGATTCCAAAATGAATTTAAAATTTTCATGGCTTTTTGCTTTGATTCGCCAAGACAAGACGGATCTTCCTTTAGTGGCATTTTCACCATATATTGTCCGTTTTCAGTTCTAGAATAATTTTTCAGAAAGTGCTCTTCACAAATGTTTGACTCTTTAGTTTTAGAAATCTCAGACTCTCTCTCTACGTTTTCTAATTTCCAAAATTCCTTAATTACCCTTTCTAACTCCAAATTATCTGTTACCAGCCCACAATGAATATTATTTTCTCCCCTAGCCGGAAGGCTTCCACTAACAATATAACCGAAAACACTGTTTTGTAACACAATTTTAGTATTTAATGTTTGTGGATAAATTTGACCTGGTCTTAAAAATTCATAGAAATTTTCTGCACCTAAAAGCAAATGAATTGGGCCTGGGACATTAAATTTTTCATCAGCTAATTTGATGTTATTTAACAATGAAATAGAAGTCTCAAGTGGTCTAGACGGGGTAAATTCTGTAATTTTCGGAACGACCAAAAAATCTAATTTCAAATTAAAATCCTTATCTCTATTTGAAATAGTTGTGTTAACTCTAGACCTAACATTCAGCGATAAATTATTTATGCCTGAAATAGAAATGTTAGTCTTTTCTCTTTTCAAATTAAGTTTATCTACTAATTCTTTACTCATAAAATTAGAATTTGCACCTACATCTAATAAACCTCGTACTTCATGAAAATTACCAAATTCATCTTTTATTAAACAAACAAATGTACTAAGTAACACAGCTTTTAACTCATTAGCCAAATTACATGTCGTTGAAAATAAATTGCTTTGATTATTAGTTTGGAAAGGCTGGAATACTGGAGCCGAAACATCCAAATTAGATTTATTAGTACCATTGTTTATATTACTCATTTCCTGTGGAATTACCTCTTGATTGCCAACTTTATTTATTTTTTGTTCTCGAGGGAAATGGAGAGTTACATTATGTTTTTTCCGACAAATAATACAAGAGAATTTGGATTTACAATCTACTACCTTATAGTTCAAAAGACAATTAAAACAAAGATTTTTTGCCTTTACTAGCTCAACTCTATCACTCACAGACATATTTTTATAAACAGGACATTTATGTAAAGGATGACTTTCATTGCATGACAAAATACACTTAGAATTTTTAACATCTGTTAGAAAAACTTTAGAAACTGGTTTGGAATAATATTTTTTACTATTCAATTTTGGAAACTCAGCATCAACTACGGATTTCCCCTTTGATGTATAATATAAATCTATCTCTCGTGATAATTCAATTGGTCGAAACCAAGAATCCCCTTGTCTAACATTTATAAAACACATAACATTCTTATCAAGAGTCTGACAAATTTTATCAGAAATCACTAACTGTTTTAAAGTTTCAAAATCTGTCATATTTCTCAATTTTAAATAATAATCCCAACTCGTTGTTAATCGGGATGCAAATTGCACATACGTTTCATTAGATTGACGTTGTGCTTTCCTAAAATGTTCTAAGCAAGTTTGCGGAGTCGGTTCACACTCTCTAAGTACTATAGCTTTTACTTTAGAATAATCCTCCAATTCCCCATCTTTAATGTATGTTATAACATTTGTTACCCTTTCCCCTAACAAATTTAGAAGAATTTCTGATTTATACTTTTCTGGGACATTTTTCGAAATAAAAGCCCTTTCCAATGACGAAAAGAAATAACCCCAACCTTCCGGTCGCGTCGGAATTTTAATTGTAAGTGTTCTTATGCTTTTAATGAGAGAGTCTAAAGATTCTACACTTTCGATTTTCTCGAAATTATTAGCATTTTCACTTTTTCTCTCTGCTTGGGCCTTAGCCAATTCAAGCTCTAACTTCGTACGTTCTAAACGTAATTTCTCAAGCTCTAAAACCTTCGCTTCATCACTTTTCCTTTCTTCAATAATATTACTCGCCATATCTTCAACCATTTTAGTATCTGTCTTATACTTATCATTTTCTTTAATTAAATTCATTAAATCATAATTAGTTAATTTAGTATCTGAAATGTCAATTCCTAATTCGAAAGCTATCTTTAGATAATCTTCTTTTTTAGCACTTTTAAACATGATAATAAACACAATTTTACAATAAATGAATAAATAAAGCAATTTCACATACCTTCAAAAAAAGAAAATATAATCCAACTGATTACGGCAGATTTTTTGTTTATTTTTTTCCTTTATTCTTCTCAAACCATTATTTTCATTTTTATTTGTCACAGACGATTTCGCAACATTGTTTTACGAAATATTCTTTTTATTCCAATTCTTGTTTTGAAGATATAACAGCGAACAGCTGCATATTATTTCATGTAAACATTTTTTCTTTCTCATTTTCACAAGATTGTAGTAATACTAATTATTTGATTAAAAAACCAATAAAGCAACAGTTTCTATTTTTACTCGTAAAACAAAACTAAAATGTTAAAAGAATGAATCTTGCTACGCACTTAATGCTGATTTCTCCGGATCGAGGGGGGGGGGGGACCAAAAAATATGGACCCGCCGTTTAGCTCAGTTATTTAAATTCACAAAACACAATAAATTGATCTCAGCGGACTGTATTTCACGATAAACTTTAACTCACATCACTTAAAATATATGAGAGCCGATGTTTACACTACTCCTCAGATCGGCCTCTCGAACATCACAAAAAAAAACAATTTATGTTGCCATTTCGAACACAACTCAAGTTATTAAAAAAAGAAACAATTTTTTGAGAATAAACAATAGATGGCGCTTCTGGCGGTAACACCCCTCCCTTTAAAACTATGCTACTATAGGAGCCACGGATCTAAAATTCAGCATATAGCCATTTAAGACATTAGTTTTTGATATTCCTCATCAACCATCATAGTACAAATATTACTTCTCTGTTAGTGGGGAAATATGGGACACATTGTGACATTTTCAATTTCTTTAATTATAAAATTGATTTTTCAAATTATGTTTCTATATTGCTCAAGGACATTAGAAAGTGTTTCATTTTGTATTCTATAAATCAAAGTTTTTGAATTTGTGTCAAGTAAAGTTGATTTTATTATTTTTGTAAAAAATGTCCCATTCCTCCCCACTCTCCTCTAAATATACACATAAAAACTGCTATTTTATTTTCTATATTCTTCCTTGCTTTTTAATTTTATATTTTCCCCTCATTTATATATTATTCAGAACATGCACATGCAATTAAAAATTAAGATAAAGGAAAATAAATAATTAATTAATGATAGATTTTAGACTAATCAGATGGAATAATCATAGGTGGTAAACTTGCAATCTCCACACTTTTTATTTTCAGAGTTCAGACTCAATTTTTCATTTTTTATTTTTCAGACTCAAGATACAAAGTCAATTATATTGAAAGTACTGTGTTACATACAGTTATAAAAGTAAAATTTTAAATACTATAAAAAATAGAAAATATGTATGTAAACTTCATCTCACACACGCACACACACATATTACCTGCAAATATTTTAGCTGATTTGTTTATATATACATAAATCACCTATATTACATGTTGAATTGTTTTCTTTTCATAAATATTCATCATTACAAAGAATTTGCCATATAAAATATTATCAAGACTATCAAAAAAGCTGTTGAATCATTAAAGTAACATCTTTTGCATTAAATTTATATTTAGAAATTTGTGTCTTAAAAAAAGAAGAAAAAATACAAACATATTTTAACATTAATGAAATTAATCCTATCTTCATAAATGAAAATTTCAGATATTCTAATTAAAATTTTAGATATCAAACTAATGTGTATTTTTATTTATCAGCTATAGTAAAAAATAAAACGAGAAATACCGTGTCTATATCCAAATATCAATTGACTCTTATAAATTTTCGAAATTAATGCTCGTAGAATTTATCTGATAATTACATTTGTGTCTTAAATGTAAAAAACTCACCCGGCGGGGGATATTTATGTAGAGGGGGAGGGAGAGAATGATAAGTTCGATTTTGAATATTCATTATGACACAACTGTTATAATTTTTTATATACATACAATCATATGTTTTAAGTCATGTAAGTTTTGTAATAATATGCAAAATTGGAATGGAAAAATGCATATTTAAAGAAAAAGCCATTATTTTAATATAAATTTTCTTCAGAATTTTTGAACTGGAATTATTTTAAATCAGTGTATTTGCGCCTTTTTGCAATTTACTTCTGTGTATTTTTATTAATTCTATAATTTACAAGAAAAAATTATGTGTTCTTTACTATGACTATTTTAGTGGAACATAGTTCTTCCGATGTAATATTTTCAAATTAAAACACAGCTGAAAATTTAATGTAATTAAGATAAAAACTTTAAAAAATTAATTTCTCAAAATTAGGAAATGTAACGTAGAAACTCAAAAGCAACGCTATAGTTTTAATCCATGATAAACTTAGTTAACATTATAAGTTTCATAATTTAAAAAAAATTCAATAAATAAATAAAACTCAGACGAATTATTGTACTTATAAATCAGAATATATAACTTATAGATATGGTATACATTTGTATAATAGTTTATAAATAAACTATAATATCTTTCACACAACCGAACCGAAATTTAACACTTCACCCCCCCCCCCCCACAAAAAAATGATGTTGATGTTTATTTTGCTACTGTTAACATACATTCATAAATTCTTTTTAAGATGAAAATTTTTCAAGAAATAAATGACTTTAGATACAACAGTTGTTATTTTAATAGACATTTATCAGGAGTTATGTAATGTTGACATTTTTTAAGGCAAGTAAATTATACGTGTAAAAAATTCTTGTACGTAAAAAACAATCCAACATGTATCATATACATTTATACATAAATATAAACAAGCCAGATAAAAAAAATTGGAGGTAATACGGACGTATGACATTACATACCTTATACTTTATAAGAGAACGACTTATTATATACTATATTTTTCTGAACGAGAGCGCCTGTAATCAGCTGGACACACCATTAGTTTTCAACTTAAACATGATGAAGCCAAGTCAACGAAGATTACGATTTTAGATTTCTATGCTACATTCGCGTCTAACTTGGGGTTGAAATAGTTCCTGAATACAACCATCAATTGCACTGCGATCTGAAGTTAAACTAAAATTACAAGCTAAACTTTGAAATGGATAAAAGTTTACAAGCTACCAGACGGCTCAAATAATTTAGGGTAAAATCAAGCATACTTATATTTGATGTGCAAAATGTATAAATAACTCAGGATACGAATTTAGAATTATCTTAATTACATGAATTATATTTTATATTACATATTAAACTAATTCGAAATAGTTTTTAGATTTTACTGAAGATTAAACTACTACCCTTTTAATTAAGGGGGGGGGAGCAGCAAAAAAGAATACCAACAGTACAAAAAATATAATTTAATTTTATGAATAAGCATAAAGTGGGATTATATCTTTATTATAATGCCTCGTTATGAAGTCTTCCTAATGTCGCTTTAAGAATGAAATCTAGCACTATTACTGAAAATTACAAGTAAAATTGTGAAAAAGAGCAGTCTGTGCGATGGCTGAAAGAAATTACGATTTATCAAAGCCTATAATTATACAATCAAGCATTCTTATATTTGATGTACAAATTTTAAAAGGGAATTCGGAAAACGAAATTAAAATTTACTAATTAAATGAATAAAATTTTACGTTACATGTAACAAAATATTTGTTACATTTGTTACATGTGTCGAGATTAAATTTTTTTAACTTCTATTAAATGTTCACGTGCTGCTGAAACGGGGAGAGTGAGAGAGGTGGTCAGAGTATCTTATAAAAATATATAAATATATTAATTTATTACTTAAAAATACTGTTACAGCAAAGCAATGTTACCATGTTATTTATGGAATGGGTTTACTAAAATAAAAAGTGTAACTCTGAATAATATGTAAACTTCCTATCCCTTTTGTAACGTCTACTTTATAATTCACGCATTTATAATTTTTTCAACACAATAATTAGTGTAATTTCAGGAGTAATCTATATTTACACATTTTTATGAGTTTATGCACTGATAACAAACTTACAAACTTAATGCCACTAACAAAACACACATTAAAATAGGTATTTTTTTATGACAAGTGGGTGACTCTAGAAATTTACACTCTTACCTATGTGTATATCATTATGTGTAAATTACAATAACGTACCAATTTGTGTAAATTCAGACATTTTTCAGCATTTACACATTTACTTATGTTTTTCAAGTGATAACAAAATACAAACTTAGTTTGTTAAGCTAAAATGCACATAAAAACAGGTAAAACTTTGCAAAAAGTGGGTAATGTTCATGTCAGGTGTGTAATTTTAGGAATTTACACACATATATATGTAAATTTGTCTAATTTACACTTTTATTTTTTAGAGTGTAGAAGTTTTTGCTTGAGGGGATTTTAGCGAGGCGACATTTAGATAATATTTATCGGAAATATGTAGAAATGCGAAAGATTCTCACCCCTAAATTTACGTTACTTACCTCTAAATTAAGAATAACAAATGTGTTTTCCGATTATAAGCTTTCTCAAAATTTAATTTCTTTTGCTTTTGAAGCAGGGATGAGGGAACCTTATAATAAACATTTTACGGAAGTTATACGTTTTAAAATTTTACTTTCTTAAAATATTACATCGATATTCAAAGCATCAAATAATGTAGCTGTTTTAGAAATGGCAGTAAACTAATATTGCAACAAATGAAATAGAATAGTTTGCAAAGTTGCTGAACATAACATTTTTGTATTAATGATGCATAAAAAATAGTATTGAAAACCCTTAAATGAAACAATACATAAAACTTATTGCCTTTTAAATAATATTAAATTTATTTAAATTACAATTGAACATAAACGAGCTTGTTGCTTTTTATGTATTTGCTGACATTTGTGCTAGTAGAAGTTTCAATACATAATCAACTTTGTATGACGGAAATGTCTTCTATTTCAAGAAAATTATAGATATTGGAGCTGAAATTGTTTATCACGAAGTTAACTGAAAGGAACAGAATCACAAAATGCTTGTTAGGGAACTTATGAACTTTTCATATCTGCCCCAACTAAACTGTTCACAAGTGCCCCACATTCCCACTAGAGTTATAAAGATAAATAATTAGCATTTTTTAATTTTTGAAGAAAATTTTTATGGAAAATATTTATTACTATCCATAGTATATTTTAGAACATTGAAATTTAAAAAAAAAAAGAACAAATAAATTCAGTTATTCTCTTAGAAGGTTGGAACTGAGATTTTAATTTTGAGATCAATAAACAGTGTTTTGGTTCATGAGAGCAAATAAAGTGGCGAAGAGCTTAAAAAAATTACTATTTGTGAACAGCTGTTACCTTCTTTGGTAATATTTTGAAATAAAAAAATATATAACAACCATTTAAAAATGACAACGTTCACATTTGCCGCGTTTTCACATGTGCCTCAGTCTCTCCTACATAAAAAATCACCAATGAGATTATAATGCAGATATTTAATGCAGATATTTATAAAGCATGATAGACGTTGGCAAAAGAAACTGATCGGTAAAAACACTTATATTGCCTGAAAGTTCTCACATGAATTGCGTTCAAGGCAATATACGTGATTCAAAATGCATCACTTTAAAAGCCGCATATCGATTAATTAGCAAATAATTGGACCAATTTAGCATTTATTATACCGTCTCTGAAAAATAAAAATTGAAATTACACCTGACCTTTTCAAATCTTTATGATATAAAAGATAATTCTTCCAATCCCATCCTGAACATTTTAATTCCTATTTTTATAGACTTCATGGTCACCACAATGACTGTTTTGTGAAAGTTTGTCAGACAAGCGAATTCACTTTCACTAACCTAAATAAAAATGACTAAGGAATCTGCCAATCGTAAAGAAGGAATCAGTTGGTTTTGGGGACGCTATATATCTATGTTTGCACTCAAGCGGTTCATTCAAACGGTGGGAACAGTAAAGCATCTCATTCACGGGAAAAAGGTAGGATTACTGTTTGACTTTCTCTAGTTTGCATTTATTTGGTTCTTATTTCTTAAAGAGCTAATATTGAATATTTGAGAAAAACTATTTCTAACTATAGAATTAGATAAAAACGGATAATTGTTACGCATCCAAAATTAATTAATTAAATATTAAGTACCGTAAAATGGGGTGAATCGGAACACTTTTGAACTTTAACGTTAAAAAAAGCAACAACTGATTTTTTAATTTTTTAATTTTTCTACTAGAAACTTCGGTCTTGTTTTGTTCTTTACTTTTTAAGCAAAAAAGAAACATTTTTACTGTTTATATATACATTATTTATGTTTTAATGGTGTTCCGATTCACCCCGCAGATAGGGGTAAATCGAAACAAATGTTATAATCTTTATTTATTTCGATTCAAACTTTAATAAGGTTAATAAAAACAGGTAATAATGATAAGGGAGGAATAGGAACACGTAGTTAATGTGAAACCAAGCCTTTATTTTATATGCAAGTAAAGATATGCCTTTTTAAAAATTAGAAAAGAACGTTGAAATCAAGAAAATTAAAATTTATTTTAAGAAATTATATTCGAATTGCAGAAGTAGAATTTAATACAAATTCAGCCCTGTTATGTGTTATCCTTTACTAGTAGTCATTGGATAAGTGAATCTATTGAATAACCTCAATGCCTGCATGTATTAATACGATCTACTAATACGCCCTCATCCCCAGCCCTTAGTACAGTTTGCATCCCTCTCTTTTTCAATTGTTTTTTCATTTGGTGATGTTTCTGTAATGTTGTGCATATCAGAGAATAATTCTGTGAAGTTTTTCTAACTAAATTGCTATTTTTAAGTTCTTTTATTGTGTCTTCCATGTTTGTTGGATAAGACGTTGATTTTTTTGTTTAACCAAATAATTTCTTGGCACCTTTAAACGCTTCAAATAATTAGAACAAACAAAATATTGTTACAATACATACTCATGCGTATTTTTTCATATATTACATGAAACTATTACTGTATAGAAAAATAAACCATGAGAGAAAACGTGTTCCGATTTACCCCGTAAATCTTAAACCTCTGATGTTACAAGCCATTTTTCATTTTTTCATTATGTAGTTTAGAAATAAGTAGAATTTAATACAGCATATCGTTAACAGATCTATCCTTTATTCAAAATCCCCTCTCTTGGTTTTAGAATACGAAAAATACTGTAGTTACATACAAAGTTTTGAAGACGTTGAAAAAAATGAGGTTTTTGAGGATCCGCTTGATGTTTTTTTACATATCCCAGTAGTGGTGCCAACATGTCAAAACTGAATTTCCCAACTCTTAATGTTATTACCATCTTACAAAAAAATTGGCTACTAAAAATATCATCACGTACATTTATAATGAATTTATTTGTATGATCGGGAAGTTTCGTTCCTATTCACCCCGCTGTTCCTAATCATCCCATTTTACGGTAATCAGTGTCCAAAACTGCATGTAGAAAAATAATTTATAGTATAGTTCTTTAACTGCATAGTATTTTCTCTTTAAGTTATTATTTTATATTTATTTAAATCTTTTTAAAGCCACGATTTGAAAAACGAATTTTGATTATTTGAAAAATTGTTTATCATGTGATAAAAACGAATATTTACTATACATCCCGAAATAAGAAAACGCAAATAAAATTTATCATTTAAAACTGCATGTATGAAAAGAACTTAGGGTATGATTATTTAACTACATGGGATTATATCGTATAGGAAACTATAAAATTCTAATTACGAAATATAACAGTAAGAAATGACAAATATTATGAACTCGGTTCTTTTATTTTCTTTTGTGTAAAATATATTAAAGTCCTGACTTAAATCATTATACTTTGCTTTTGATAATGCTACTTTTTGAGGTAAATAAATGAAATAAACATGTGTGTGGCATAGATGTGTATAGAAATGCTGTGTGCTTTAACTTAATATAACATAAATGTTAATGATAAAATAATATTATACCACTACTAATGAAACATGACAGCTAATTTTAGAATAGTAATAAGATTACTTTTAATATTTCTCCCAAAAACTGTAATTGCATATTGAAGAAAGTGTGTAAAATTGGATGCCTTATTACTGATTCCTTCTTTAAGCCAGAATTTCCAAAAGAATTCATTGAACATTTGAGTAAATGCAGCGCACTTATCTTTTAAATATGTTTATAACAATATGATTTTCTTATTATTTTTTTAGTAAATGATAGTAATGAATGTTAGTGAAGAAGCTTGTTATAATAAAATGCTTTTGTACAAAAAATTCCAATCATGCAGTATCCATCCACAATGGTGATCAGACCGCACGGATATGCTAATCTTACAAAAATCAATAAAAGTTTGGACTTTCTTTTCGTATTTCGTGCTATTTTGTCTTCTCGAGTATTATATATATATTTCATTCAATTCTATCCCACGTAAGATTCTATCCCACATTTTCCGTAGAGAAGTATTATCGGAAAACTAACCATAAAAAAACTTATGAATTGTAAAAACAGTTTCAATATAAAAAATAAATCTTTATTGAATATACTATATGCACAAGAATATTAAAAAAATGAGTGAATTTAAGTGTGTTCATAGCATAGAATTTATAGAGCAAAAAAAACAAGAAAACATTAAAATAAAAGTGATACAAACATCTTCCAACACAGTACTGTATGATACACAAATACTGTATGATATTACCGAAATAGCTGCAGCTGCTTCTTTCCTAATGACAAATATTTCCATCATTTTTACTAGTGGACCCATAATCGATAATTGGAATGTAGCATTGTGATGACAATATTTAAATTCAAATTCGCGAAACAAAATCTTTGCTTTTACTGTATTTTGAAGTTATACAGTTTGGCATACACAATTCTGAAAACAAAGATAAATTCTTAGAATAATGTAGTCATTAAATTGTATAGTGAATTTTTTTAGGCAACCTTTTAGAACTATGTATCAACAAAGCATTTTTTAAGTAATATAACCAAATGTTACATAGCCAAAATCAGACGAAATAACATAATAAATAATCTATCTTTGTAAATAATACATTTTGTGATACAAAACCATTTAATTTAAAAATTAATAATCTTATTTTTATTCAATTTAAAAAAATGTGAAATTAGAATACTATTATTAAAAAGTTATTAAAATAATAAGTAATCTAAAAAAAATAAAACCTTAAAATACATTCCATTTAATCACAAACTATTTCGGGTTCAAAACTGAGTTTAAATATTGCATAGCTCCATCATGTTTTAAGCACAAGGCTAATCAAGACTATTTAAATCAAACTGCTAATTCATTTTCATATATTTGCATGTTAACCATTTAATTTTGTCACGTTTCTCTGGCAACTTTTTTCCATGGACGGGGATGTGTTCGTATCCTCGCTATCAGCACATGCGAGTTTATTTGTATCAGTAACTATGCAAAATAATGGCTCAAAGTTAGCTCTAGAAGTCATTTTATTTTTTTATATATTACTTTAATATCTAATATCTTGAAATCCACAATTTATTTAGATTGTACATACATTTAAACATAGAAGATTTTCCCCAAGACTCAGTAATTATAAATTTTGATAGCTGTTACGTTAAACGCGACTTCATGCGATCATGTTCTGGAACTTATTATTCTTGTAATTTTTATAGATTAAAAAATTAAATTTTTCAGGGAGTAAAGACCTTTGTAATCTTATTAACTTTATATTCAAAATTCTCAAGAATTTTATCCAATCAGGATTTAAAAACCTGTACTACGACGAGTATGTATAATATAATAAAAGCATTTTATGCTGTGATTACATGCAATGAATTTGCATCAAATTGCTGCATCTTTTTGAATAGGATATTTTATCTCATTACATTAAAAGTATTTACTTAACTTTTAACCACGAAATAATTTCATCTTTGTTTGTTTGTTTGCTTGTAATTATGTCGGCCAATTATCTACACTGTGGGATATATGCCCTAAGGGGCGGGATGCCCTCCGTGGGGGTCTTTCTAAGGGAACCTAACCCGTATTTACGCAAAGAAATCCAAGATTTGAAGAAAACCACGGAAAACTCCGATCATTGCGTCTTTGGAAAAAACTGAATAAAATTTCATGTTATTAATATTTTTATGTACATCTAATTGTTAAGTAAAATATATTTACGACCCCCCCCCCCCCGATATTCTCTTGTAGCGTGAAAGAAAACTTCACCTGGAACTTCAATGTTTTATATACTTTTTGTTTGGATAAATAACGATTAGTTGCCTTTTTAAAGTGTTTAAAAGAGCGTTATTACATGAATAAATCCTGATTGATTTCAATAGGAAGAGCATACGGAAAATCTCAAATAGATAGATTTTTGTTAAGGAAAATGATGTAATTTTAGTTTAATTCTGCCAAAAAATCCCGACTTTGTTTTCCTGATATCATTGTAATCTGATATCATTTAAAGTTTCTTGGTGATATCATTTGAAGTTTCTTGGTGGTGGTAAATAAATAAATAATAAAAGAAATACTATTATTTCAAAACCACATATATAATTACTGTGTTTATCATATACTTAATTTTTTTTTGTCCGAACATGTGCATAACATTCCATAAAAAATATTCAGAAAATTGCGAATGCCCGAGAAAATTATCGGCAAAATTTTAAACCGATATATTTAATTAAACTTTAACTGATGGGACAGAAATTGTTACATAACTATTGTGAAACGGTGTGTCAAACCGCTCCACCGATAGATGAAAAGAAGGCAAAATTAACTCCTAGGATAATGTTTTTATACTTAATTTTTTGTTCGGGACTCTTAAAATTCATCTGTTCAACCGTCTATTGTCATAGTATTAAAATTCCACACGGAAAAATATTTTGGTAGTGTTTGTAGTTAAAATAAATGTTCTATCTCAACCTATATATGAAAAAAAGAACAGCAATCTGTGAGACCGGTAACATCAGTTAATGGTTAAAGATCTTGCATAGCAAAATTTAAGTATTCACAATGTAACATTTAAACCAGTTACACAGATAGGAAAAAGTGCCATTTTCCTATCTGTGTTCGATAAAATTTAATATCGCCTGGTTTCCCGTATGGAAACAAATATGAAATGAGTGAGGATGTGCGACATTTTTCTATCAAACAAATAAAACTAATCTAAATAATATATAGCTAATTCATTGTGTTTCCTCAATATATCTGATAAATTTCAGATAAAACCTCTCCAGACACGATATATGCTATTGTATACATTTTAAAGATGTGTAACATATACATAGGATGCACATCATTACAATTTTTTTGCGTATGTAAATAATGTTAAAAAAAGAAAGAAATTAGTGTGAATGAAACCTAACAGATAGCAGAACTAAAGAACTTAGTAATTTATTTTCTATGGTGCTTTTTTTTAGCGCATACATGTTATGTAAAAAATGATTTGTAGCAAAATTTACGAAATGTATAAAAATAAAAAAGGTAAATAATTTTTCTGTGTGTTAAACGTATTATTTGTCCATTAGTAATAAAAATTGATTAAATATACAGTTATTTAATTTTTTCATTGTTTTTTCAATAACAAAATATAAAATAAAGTAAATCTAACAATTTGTCAAAAAATGTTCAAAAAAAGTAAACACCCCCAACTAACTCAGCAAATTATTGTACAAGTTGGTGCCAGGCTATTTTAAGCATAGTAAAATTTTGAACGTATTGTACCTAGTACCATAACTAAATTGTTGATGATCACTATCGAATATGGGTTTTTTTTATTTAGTTTTGCACAGAGTTAAAAAAAATAAACCATACCTTTGTATATATATATATAATAATTATCAAGGTTCGCACACTCCTTGGAATTCCCAAAGACTCTGGCACCACTATTAAAAATAAGAAAATTTACATTTAATTTTTAACCCACAACATTCGTACTCCCCACCTTTATTCACAGATTTTACGATATTTTTCTGCGGTGAAACACTTTGAAAATATCCTTAAAATTTATTGGTAGAACTGTGCGAACCCTGATATACACTGCTCGACATTGAAATTGCAACACAAAGAAGGAGTGGGTAGAAATGCATGCAAATTTTAGAGTAGACGCACGTCACTGAGTTATGCGAATGATGTGAAAAGCGCAGGTTTCCGACGCACGTGATATAAGATATAAGGGAATGAATTTGCAGGATGGGTAATATTCGTGTCGTTATTCCTGCCAGACGAATTATTAAAGAAATTTTGTTTTTGTCTCTGAGGATACGTGCATGGAAGAGAATGCCAGGCCGCCATCAACGAAGCACTTCCAGCAGATAGACGATTTTACGAGACGTATGGTGATCGGACTGAGAAGGGAGAGGTTGGTCCTTACGTCAAATTGCAGCTGATACCAACATGGATGCGAGCACGGTGCATCGGCAGTGGCGAACATGGATGGAACAAGAAAATGTGGCAAGATTGGGGGGTGCATGTGCAGCCAGAGTGACGTCAGGACTCGTGAATCGACGCATCCGCCGACAAGCTGTGGCGGACCTGCAAGTCAGTTGTACCTCGATTCGGCAGCATGTAGAAGATACCATGGGTGTTTCCGTGTCGACAAGAACCATTTCCCATCGATTGGTTGAACATGGCCTGCACTCACGGCGTCCGTTAAGAAGACTGCCAGTGACTCGACGGCGTAGACGCCAACGTTTGGAAAGGTGCCGGATTAGAGCGACATGGATGACAGAGTGGCGAAACGTCGTGTTCTCAGATGAGTCACGCTTCAGTTTATCCAGTGACAGTCGACGCATACGTGAATGGCGTCTACGTGAAGACAGATCGAATCCGGCAGTAAATGTGGAACACCCCACCACGCGACAACGTGGCATAATGGTTTGGGGTGCTATTGGGTATAATTCCATGTCGCCTCTAATTCGTATTCAGGGAACTATGATGGCCCAATGATACTTGGATAATGTATTGTGGCCAGTGGCAATCCCCTGTCTTCAGAGGCTGCCTAATGCAATTTTTCAGCAGGATAACGCCCGACCACACAGTGCTCGCATGTACCGACATGCTCTGCAAGGTATACAGATGCTTTCCTGGCCACCGTACTCTCCTGACCTGTCACCAATCGAACATCTATGGGATGTGATTGGATGCCATTTGAGGACTCTGCCCTTGCCTCGTTCAGAAGACGAACTGTGGCAAATAGTTGAAAGGGAATGGAGAGCCATCCCTCAGGACACCATCCGCACTCTTATTGACTCTATGCCTAGACGTGTTTCTTCGTGCATCGCTGCCCGCAGTGGTCCTACATCCTACTGAGCCGACGACGTTCTCGTTCTGTTTTCTGACTATCATTTTGAAATAAAGATCACTTAATGCTCCTTGCTGTCTCTGTCTTTTTACCAATTTTCATCACTTTCTGACCTCTCCTTCTTGGTGTTGCATTTTCAATGTCGAGCAGTGTATATATATATATATATTCATTAATTAAACCATAAATATATAAATTCGTCTCTTGTAAAACATATTCTCTTGAAAATCCATGCTTGGTGGACATTAAATTTTATATATTGAATTTAACCGATTTTATGCCGGTACTTAATATTCGATGTGCGATTATGAGATAATGTTTCGTCATTAGAGAATTTTAAAGAATTATTTGATTCTTTTTAGTGCTTTTTTCAAGTCGGTTGATATTTTGTTTTCAAAAAGTTTATTTTACCATCCTCACAAGAAAAGAGTTTAACTGTCCTATTATAAAAAATAGTTTTTTTATATCAAATTTACAATGAAGCTAAAATAAAAAAAATAATGTAAATTGTTTACTTTGATTTAAATATTACGTCTAAAATTTAAAATTCTCTTACAGCGTCGCACAAGATTATTCAAATACATTAACATCTATCATAAAATTATTCATCATTAAATAAAATATTAAAGTTAAATATTTTCTCGAAAACTCTTGTTGGTAACTTTTTTTTTTTTTACATTATTAATCGAAAAAAAAAATGGATTTTGTTTCGTTTTCAGTACCATATTGTTCTGCTATTTTAGAAATAGAAATGTGTTAATGACAGTTTTTGAAATAGCAGCTCATGAAATGGCATACAAGCACTGATCTTCATTTTAGAGTTCACAATATTTTTACTTTTTCCTGTTTTTACATTATACCAAATCTATTAACTATCTTTATATAACTTTCTTTTAAATTCAAGGAAATGAATCTTTTTCTCCTTAAAGCTACATTTTTATTTTAGGAATTTCAAAGATTTAACTTGGAATTAATTGATTAACAATGATTGTTCAAAGATTCTATGTGTATTGGATTGTGAGAAAATTCCACTCTTCACTGATTACATTGATCTGAATATTTTTAGGAAACAAGGAACGGGATATTCCGACTATAATTACATTTTCCAGGAAAGGCATGATTTCAATGAGTATATTCTATTAGTGGGATGATTGATGAAATGATGATAAAATATGATAATTCATAACATTTTTATTTTAGGAATTTCAAAGATTTAACTTGGATTTAATTGATTAACAATAATTGTTCAAAGATTCTATATGTATTGGATCGTGAGAAATTTCACTCTTCACTGATCACATTGAACTGAATATTTTTAGGAAACAAGGAACGGTATATTCCGACTATAATTATATTTTCCAGGAAAGACGTGATTTCAATGAGTATATTCTATTAGTGGGATGACTAATGAAATGATGATAATATATGATAAATCATAGCAAGTAATTTTTTGCTAAATGTATTTGCTCTATAATGAATAATATAATTTCAATAAATTAAAATCTTTAAAAAAAAAGTTACTGAGAAAATATTCACATAAATGTCCTTAATGTACTTCCGCACATTATTGTAAATGAGAGCTGAACAAAGAATTTATTCGAATATAATATATGAATAGCTTTATAATGATAATAATGAACAGGAAAATGCCAATTAGTATTTATCATAGAGCTAGCTAAAAATTATTGAATTAAAATGAAGAAAGTAAAATAATAATTTCGTTACAATTTATTTATGTCTTTTGTAGATTAATCTAAAAATTAGCTGTTTAATTTAATATAAACAGATAAAAATGCTAATATGCTGATGAATGAAATATTTGTTTCTTTGATTTAAACTATAAAATTAAAGATTATTTTTTAACACTTTATAACATTTTAAAACTCAGTAATATTTTATTACTTGCCATGATAAGAAAACAAATATATTGGCTAAGTCTATGAGTGCTTGTAGTGTAAGTCACACGCTATGATTTCTGGATACCAGTATTTAAGGGCAGAAAAAATGTGACTTTTTTATCAAAAATATCTCATTAATTGTAGAGGGCGAAGCAAAACGTTCCGAAAATAACAGTGGTAACAAGCATAGCGATTGTCAGCTATGTAACTTACACCACAAAAACCCATTGAAATATCACATTGTTATGATTACATATGCTATTTTAAATCATTATATTACATTTTGTTAACAGGGAATTTAAAAAGAAATCACTTCTCTATAATGCATTATTGCTAGCGATATATATATATTTAAGAAGCTCTTTGCATTATTTAACTTCAGATTTCTGTGATTAAATAAGGTGAAGATTATTTTTTGAATTTTCTAGAAACTAAAACCCTTCATAGAAAATTACAGTTAGGAAAACATTAGCTTTGCTACAGGTCAAAAAAGGACTGGAATAAGAAAATATCCTGGTTCACTATTTAAATTTTCTCATTTAGAATCAGTCTAATTGAATAAACATAATAGTATTCATTGACTTATGTTATTAATATAATTTCTTATACATAATTAAAAAATAGATTGTGGAAAATTCTTTTGGGCAGTTTTTATTGATGACTCTTTGAATAAAATCAGTGGGGAGGGTAGAAATTCAATTTAATGTGTGATGATTAATCCCCCCACTCATACGTGTACGTGTCATTATGTATATATGTTCGTATACACATAAAACAATTATAAACCAAAATAAATTACCTAGCAAATTTGTGAATGTATAAATAATATAGGAATTTATTCAAATAAAAATTTATGTATAAACCACAATATAAATCTATTAAATAGAGCCCCATATATGTAATATATATATATATATGTAAGGAATATGAAATTTTAAATATGAAAATAAAGGGAAAAATAAATGAAAAAATATACATAAAATTAAGTATCAAAATTAACAATTGAGAGGAAAAATACAGAAATAAAAAGCAATAATGGGCTGCAGAATCGTCGCGGAATCTAACAAGCACGCATACATATATAGATATACATATATGTGGTCCATCCAAAAGTATAAAATATCATTTCTTACTGAAATATTCGTTTATTTTGTCTAACTTCTGTATTTTATTTTGTTAACTTCTGTATTTCTGTAATTATGAACACATGATGTATTATTTCTATGAATTACATTATTTTTCCCCGTCTGCACATGCAATTCTTATTTGGCAAAAAAATTTACAAATCATATTTCACAACATTCCCGCACTCAATAATAATTTTGGATATTTAAGATTGGTATTACTACTGTAGATTGAACCATGTGCTGAGCACATGGACCTTAATTGTCTGTAAAGAAATTCAGCCATCATGGAGCAATATCTCAATGTGCAAAGAATAATTTAACAGACAAACGAGCCAAATGTTAAAATAATGTCATCTTTCTCTCATTTATATTTATAAAAATAACTTATGTTCTAAATATGAATTAAGGGGTGGTTTAGTTTTCACTGAAGGGACAATCTGAGAACATTTATGTATATATATATATATACAGGGTGTTTATAAAGTCCCGGACCCATTTTGATGTTTAGTAACTCATGAAATAATAAAGATAGATTAAAATAAATAACACAAATGGTTAGATAGACTCAAAAAGTTTCATGACCGTCAAAGAACTTCCACGTGTGCCCCCTTCGTCGCACGGAGAATATGAAGTCAATTGTCAATTTCACACCAGGTAGCGGAAAGCATGTCGGCATCCACAGAGGCTATTGCGGTTGTAATTCTGGCTTTTAAGTCATCAATATTCGACACTCTCCTCCTGTAAACATTGTCCTTTACAAATTCCCAAAGGAAAAAGTCCAGCGGCGGCGTTATATCAGGTGATCTGGGTGGCCAAAGAATTGGGCCTCCTCGCAACCGCAGTAGCCTCTGTGGATGCCGACATGCTTGCCACTACTTGGCGTAAAATTCAGGTATCAGAAATTCAGGTTATTAAATTATATAATTTAATTTAATTTACTTTGTGTGTACAAAATGCGAAAGTTAGTAATGTCGTTGTATTATTACCGCACTAGTCATTCTTTCATGTGAGAGAATGATTTTTATGTGATAGAATTGTTCGATTATTTTTTAAAAATTGTAGAAAAGATGTTTTTTAATTTTATGCTGTTGGTGAAAATAAAATCGTATTCGGTATATAAAATAATATTCATTATGTAAAAAATAAAGAAAATTCAGGAAGGAAAACAAAAATAATTTCAAATATGTATAACTGGGTGTGAACCAGATTTATTACTATTATTATTTAAAGATAAATGTATATATTGCATCGAAAATAAGCTAAAAAGATAAGTTAAAGAGGTTTAAGTAAAACTTCCGTTGTAAATTTTTTATAAAAATTTTCCGGCGCTTCTAATGTTAAAAATCTGATAATTATAGAATTAATGTTTCTTAACATGGATAGCAATTTTTTTTTTTGCCAATGAGTATGTCTTTTAGTGTCCTGTTAAAAAATTTTTTTAAAAATTCTGACATGATTTTTTTCTTTATCAATATGATGAAAATTGCATACTTACGTAGAATCCCTATTGTATATGTGTGCTAGTGTATGTGTCTATCCTCAAGTTAAATTCATTTTACAGATATGATTAAAATGTATATTTCTAAATATAAGTAAGATTTTTATAAATCCCACGTAAAATAAACAAAACATATGCTGTCTTGGATCAGCTGAAGAAAGTTCGAAAAAGCTTTAAAAATCATAAATAAAAAGTCTGATTTAAACACGTGTAAAATTTTACGTTATATATTATCTTTTTTCGACATGCAATTTGTGTTTTACAATACTGTAAAATATTTTATATATAAAAAGACCTTCCAAAATTCTATGATGCAGAGATTCAGGTTTAAATCTTACCAATTATTGCAGTATTTCGTTTTTAAAATAAAATATTTTAGAATTTTGCCAGATATTTTTATCTTAAAAAAAAATAGATACATTCACGAGCGAGTGACATGAAATTTACCGCAAAGCTAAATTTATCAGACGCACTTAAGCGATTATCCATGCACGTAGCTTAAAAACATCCATCTTTTCTTTAAGTGTGCATGTCTTAAGGACTCGAAGTCTATGAACAAAAACCTCAAAATAAAAAAAATTACCGTCATTAAGTATTTTAACAGAACAAGAATTAAAAGACGAACTATTGTAATTTATTTTATGATAATTTGAAGAAATGTTTTGTTTTTCCTTTAAATCTTGTTAGTAATGTAAACTTAGTGCTTAAAGGAATACAGCTCATATTCAAAATATTAGAATAATTACTTTATTTTATAAATTCAAAAACCTTTGGATAATTTAATGTCTTTTCATGCAAATATGCAAACAATATTTTTATTAAGAACTTATTATTGATTAAACTGATTTACTATCTCAAAATTAATATAATTTTTGAAAAGATTAATTGAAAAAAAATATTTTGAAATTCAAAATATTACACTGAAAAAAATGGGTTCTCAAAATTGAATAAAAAGTACCCAGTTTTAAGTACTTCATATACTCAAAATAGCTCCAATACAAAAGTTTTCAAAACTGAGAAACACATGTACTCATTTTTGATTCCATAGATGTGTTCAAATATAAATCAGTATTATCTGCCCCCTGAATTTACAAATTAAAGCGAGAATATGCTGTTATTTATTTCTTGTTCAAAATCATGAACAATAAAAAGGGTATAGCCGGGTTTCTTAATAAAATATGTCCTTGAGTTAACCACATAAAGTCCTACATGGATAGATAGCCCATATAAAAAAATTCATTTCTCCCCAGTTTTAAGTTTGTATCTCAAGACCATGGAGGGGGGATGGCCCTAAATGCCTGTTTTGGAAAAGAGCTCATTGTGACGAAACTACTAAGCAGATTTCAACGAAAGAAATAAGAGATGAAAAAAAACACCATACGAATGTTTGACAATTTTTTCAGATTTTTTTAAACAAAAGAACAAGTTTTCTAACATTTTTCCTGTTTTTAAATGTACATTTTAATTAAAAATAAACTGACATTTCTGAGTGACCACCTTAATTTTTTTGCATGAAATACTATGAGACATGATGCATATTCACTACCAATTTTAACTTTCTACGTATGGTGCATCATATTGAAAAAAGTGCAAAATCATATTCCGGCGGCAATGTGGGGCGTGCCTCGGACAAATTTCACGCCTTATTTTAAAAATACCGTGCGAATTAATATGTAAGATTTAAAAAGAAGGCGTGAAATTTGTCCGAGACACGCCCCACAATTCCACCGCAATAAGATTTTGCCTTTTTTTAATATGATGCACCATACGTAGAAAGTCGAAATAGATAGTGAATATGCATCATGTCTCATAGTATTTCTGGCAAAAAAATTAAGGTGGTCACTCAGAAATTTCAGTTTATTTTTAATTAAAATGCTCATTTAAAAACAGGAAAAATGTTAGAAAACTTGTTCTTTTGTTTAAAAAAATCTGAAAAAATTGTCAAACATTCGTATGGAGGTTTTCTTCATCCCTTATTTTTTTTGTTGAAATTTTCTTTGTAGTTTCGTCACAATTTGCACTTTTCCAAAACAGGCATTTAGGGTCATTACCCCACCATAGTCTTGACAAACAAAACTTAAAACTGGGGAGAAATGAATTTCCTTTTATGGGCTATCGATCCATGTAGGACTCGATGTGGTTGACTCAAGGGCATATTTTACTATGAAACCCGGCTATACCCTTTAATTGATTATTTATTAAGATAAATTGCAAAATTATAAGTAAAATACCCAAAACGAACATTTTTCTGACAAGGGCATTACTTGCAAGTATACTTTAAAATTATCTTAAAATACTGTGCATAATTTAATATTTACTGAATTACTACTATTTACTACTATTACTACTAATATTTACTGAAATACATTAATAAGCATCTTTTATGCCGCCATGAATAAGATAAACCAATACTGGGTACAAAATTGTTGTTTGTTTGGATTTGATAACATACGCTGTTTCAAAATTGAGAAAGCAATGTGTTCATTTTTGATCCAAACATACTCAATTCGATATGAGTATATCGACTTACTCATTTTTCAGTACTTATTTTTTTTTCAGTGTAGACTATTTATTCCAGTGGTTCAAAATATTACAGTACTTCACCTTAATTCTACTTTAATTATCACCACTCCATAACTGGATCCATCATTGATTAAATTCAGACGATTTTATTTAAAATCAGTATTCTTTTTGTTGTTTGCTTGCTTTTTCGTCTTAAAATGGGTCGTGTATATTCCTGAATCTATTAAATTTTGTATGGTTGATTTGTATCGGCACGTTATAACCAATGTTATATAGCGAATTATTTACATTGTTTGCGATCAGACGTTAGTAAAATAGTAACCTAATATTCAAGTAAAGGAAAATTTCAAAATTATCACCGAAATAGCGGCCGAAAACCAAAAACATCTGCTAGAGATGGCAGGAAACTGAAGCGTACATTTAAGAAAAACCGTTTTAAAAGTGTACGATTCTCGCACAGAAAATAGACAGAAGAAGGAGTTGAAGTTTCTACAACGACAACATTAAGACGTCTAAATAAACTTAAGTTTGAATCTGTGTACCGAACACATAACCTCTCATGACCGCAAAACAAAGCGTGTTAGATTAAAGATGAGACCACCGATCTGAGAAAAATTTCCCCTATTTCTACCCTTTCAAAATTAATAACTTTTGAGAAAAATGTTTTCTATTTTAATATTAACCAATTTAATACTGATTAGATGCTAATTTTTCTATGATAAGCTGTTTTTGTTCTTTTTTTTTTATATTTTTTTACTATTTCAACACGCTTTCTTATTGCACATTAAAAAAAGATTCTTTTATTTTCTTTGCAGATAAACAAAAGCAAAATTTTACTTTTATTGAGTATATAAAAAATCCTTTTCATCATGTATGTAAATTATTTAATATTTTTGTGCTAATTACATTATAGTTAATAAAAGTAGTTAACAAATACTTACCTAAAATTAAAAAAAATAGATAGATGCCATTTCATAATTCTAAAATTTACATATATTATGCGAGCACAGCTGGGACACTTGACAATAAAATTGTTGTTTTTCATATAAAAATGAAATATTTCGCTATGCTTATTTCACACATTTTTTCTTTACAGAAAATAAGAAAAATTCCGGCTAATGCATTTTGTGTGCAATCCGCCCTTCAATTTGAATATCAATATTTTCACACGATATTCTTCCCCTTATTTAATAGCAGAAAATTATTCCAGATTCCAAGGATAAGACAAAGAGAATTAAAAAAGACGAGAAATTATTTGAAAATACTAATACTCAAATTAAAAACATGTTATTTTTCTTGAACTTTGGGGCTTAGCTAATTATATATAGTAATCAATTCTGAAAAGTTATGATACATCTCTAATCAAATCTATGCAAATACATAATTAATAAATCATAATTTTATTGATAACATTTTTAACACAAATTTTTCCCGATATATAAATTCAATTTTTATATTTTTATGCATATAGAACCTCATATACAGAGACAGACCTTTTAACAGTTGCTGAATACACTCTCAAAAAAACTTCCGTCTTTTCACAGAAAATGCACTGGCAGCACTGCTGCCAGAAATTGTCTGTATATTGACGATTTTCTGTTTATTTTTTTCTCTGTCAAAAGAGGAAAAATATCCGTCACTTGAAAAAAGTTTGGAAAAAATCAATGCGGAAGAGGCGGGGATCGAACCAAGGACCCCAGGATTACCAGACCAACGCTAATCCACGGCGCTACGGCTGCTCATGATGAATGTACGTTAAAATAGAACTCTTCATTTCATATGGTGTGGGTTGGTGTATTTCGTTAAAAAGCTTTTAATTATGCAGTTAATCTCGGAAAGATTTCATCTTTAATAAAACTGTGGCTGGGTTTTTTTTACGTTTAGTATTAATATAGTATAAAAATGTGAATTTTAAATATATTACGTAGAATGTTAGAGAAAAAACATGGATGTTCTATTTGTGAGAATTTTTGAACGAATAAAGAAAGTAATTGTTATTTATTTTTAAATTCGAAAACATTTTTGTCTTTTAAAACTAAATTAGACATTTTAATCAATAGAATATTTTTGTTTTTCATTTTAAAAATAAATTCGAACTTATTACTAACAGACCCAATGCGCATGCGTGCTGGATAGAAACGGAAACTTTTCCTCATTTTTCGACGCTCGGAATGAACTCACAGAACAAATACGTTTTCTGGGAGAACAGAAATTATTTGTGAAAAAATAACGATAACTTAGTGTATATTGACGAATTTTTCTGACAGTGTAGGAAGAAAATATGGTAAGAAAAATATTTACATAAGAAAATATCCAAAATTAAATCAAAAGTATCTAATAATGAAAGTCTCATTTCTTAAAGACATATACAAATAAATAATTTCTAAATGATATACTTTTATTTTGTCGACACATCCACACATATATATGCATATAAATATGAATAAAGATATGCACTCAGACAATGAATTTAGCGAATTAAGTATTGCAAAAAACACACATTTTTGCTTTCAAAAAGCATCATATTCTACATTACATATGAAAAGAATCTTTAATAAACATTTAATTGTATATTCTTGCATAAATAGTAACGATCATAACCTTTTGCGGTCTGATAAACACAAACAACAGCTTATTTTTTACCTTTGCATTAAGAAAAGCAAGATTCATTAAAACTCCAAACATAAAAATTATAAAGGAACAAAGCATTTAAAAGGAATAACATATTTTTTTCTTCTTAGATTTGCCATGATGGTCAAAAGAAGTCAAACAAAAGTATACAAAAGCATAAGGAGTTTTTTAATTTTTTTTAAGGTCGCATTAAAAGAATAAAAATTCGAAATGTTAAAAGTCTTTCAATGTCGTGTAACATCTTTTTTCAATGTTCTAAAAAAAGTTTATTTATTAAATGGTACTTTTTTAAACATACTTTATAATTATATGTTGGTCGTGTGATTCTGTTTTATATTTTATTTATTATTTATTACCAAGTACTAATCCTTATAAAGCCAAATGTTTAATTTTATGAAAAGAAAAGAAAGGAAAAATAAAAACTTGTAAGTAGTAGAGCCTTATTTAACTACACCAAGGAAATAATAATAATGCAGTAGATGTGGATAATACGGGAAAATAGCAATATTGGATACATCGGCCTGAATCGGAAAACCATTAAAAATGCGAAGAAAAATTCTTTCATTTTGTATTTTCATTTTTAAGATGTCGGAAGCTTTTAGGAAATAGTATTGGGTAATTCCACCGGTTTTTCCTGTGTAAGTCACACACTGTTAAAAAAATCCGTTGAAATACGGAAATCGTACTGGTAAGCTAGACGCCAGTACTATTTTCATATTTTAACAAAAAAAAAAATCCGTAATTAAAAAAATAAATAAATAAATAAATAAAAAAATAAACTTCTTTTTTTTATAAAAATTTTCTTTATTTCATATTTTTGTATTTAAAAGTTTTAGTTTAAAAGACAAACTATAATCTTTCAACAAAATTATTTTTCAATTGAGTATGCAATTATGAATGATTTAAACAATTTTTTTCTCATAATTTTAAGTATTTGGCTTTTTATTTTCCTTCTTTATAAAAGATTAATTTTAGTCTTTAAAATATAAAATGCATGAAAAAATATGTTAAGAATTAATTAAACCGCTTCTGAAAAAAAAATCTTTGATATTTTAGTTTTGTTATTTATTTGAAAGAATACCAACATTTTTTTTTTCAACATTTATCTTTTTAAAGTTTTGAAATTATTTGAGTTTTGATAAATTCAAATAAAGATAATTACTATTATTTAATATATACTAAATAAAGATTATATTTCCTTTATTGCTTATTATAACTTAGATAAAAAAAGTCGATATTATATTTTAGGTATATTGAAAGTTTTGAGTGCGAATCTTTTAAAACGAATCGATTCAAAAATATTAAAATTAGAAATAGATTTTTTTTAAATATCCTAAAGGTATGCAGGCTTTTTAAAAAATTATAATAGCTTGCTATAAATAAGTCAAACGCTACTTTAAAATCATGATTAAAAAAAACTACAACATTTTCTTTTCAAGTGTCTCAATAAAAAAGAAATAATAAGATTTCATTTTTTAAAAATATCATAAAAATATGTCCTCATAAAAATAGTTTTCATAAAAAAGGAAGAAAGAAAAAAATATATAATGAGTTGTTTAACCCTCTCATGCATACGGGCCTCATATGAGGACAGATAATTATTTCATTATTAAGCAAAAATCTTTTGAGCATTCATTCATAGAGATCCGATTTGTTGATAGGTAATAGCTAACATGTAGTGCAATAATAAAATTATTTTATAATGGGTTTTCAGTTATCTCAAAAAATGATTTTTAGTCAATAATGCAAAATAATGCAAAATAATTTATGCACGAGAGGGTTAAAATACATACTACGTATAGCGCCATCAATGTAATCGATTTTTCTTGAAAACTTATCTACAATCAATATTTACCCAATATTGGACAATCATTGCTATGTTTTTAATATACAGCCACATTTAGTCATTTTCGGTGTTTTATCGGAAATAGTATCGCTGTAAGATAAGTTAACCAATAACTAATTTTTTCGTTTTTGAAACACAGCTATTATTTCTAAAATAATTTACGGAACTTCTTGCGTTTTGAAAGCAATGCTGAAATATTCTGTAAAATTTACAGAAAACTTACTGGATTTATACGGATTTGTATCTCGAAATGTCAATTACGGAAATTGTACTGTTTTCTTAGGAAAACTAAAATATTTCGTTAAATTTTACGTTGAATGTTTTACAGTACATTGCTAATATGCTTATTTACCACTATTATTTTTGAAACGCTTGCTTGGCCTTATTGAATTAATAATTAATGAGATATCCCCAATAAAACAAGAAATATTTTCCGTACTAAAATAATGATAGCCAAAACTCTGAGGTTGTGACTTACACTATAAGTACTCAACGAATTAGCTTGTTATTAAAAAACATTAAAAAATCAATTTCAGGATTCTTTTTCTCTTTTGTTGAAGATCGCGTTATGATAAATTTCAGCGCAACGTATTAACGACGAATACCCACTTGAGACGGGCTCAGTCTTCTTTTCGCCTCTCGGAGACAGTCTTTATTTCTATGCTAAAAGTAATTAAACGCTCGTAGTTTAATATAATATTTAAAAGCATTTTTAATTCATACCATTTTTATCACCTAAAATTTATTTGAAACATTCCGAGAACGGCAATTATTTAATAAAATAAATCTGCCAAATTTTTTCACAGAATGCAAAAAATGGGCGGCTTCGACTAATGTTTTAAGGAGTAGATATGTTTTATCCAAATTTTGTACGAAAATTTTACGTAGGTGTCAAAACTGTTATACTTGTATTCAATAAAAAAAAGATTATAAATTCGGATCACAAAAGTTATTTATTTTTAATGTCAAACAAATCGACACACACACAGACAAAAAATAACTAAGAAAAGGAATGTAAGAAGAAATACAGTTCTTTTCATCTAAATTTCAATATATATATGTGTGTGTTTTACTCAGGACATTTTATTTATAGCATATAAACATTTCAGAAAGATTGACTATTTAATTTTGTATGAGTAATCCGATGTGAAAAAAAAATAAACGCCACAAAATATTAGATTTTTTTCATGAATATTTTATACAGGCTATTAATTTCAAAGAATTTGTATCATAACAACTACAATTTTGAAAACATTTAATGAGCTCGACAATTTCCCTCCTTCCCTTTTCTCGGTAGACTTTAAAATTTCACATCGGCTTGAGGAATGAAAATACAAAAAAGAAGATTAGATTATAGGAAGACCAAACTACACGCTTGATTGCACAAATCTTTTCATTAGTGCAATCATACAATCCGTTTTAAAAATATGTATTTTAATCTTTTGAAAAAATATATTCCTAAAAGTCACTATATTAGTCAAATAATATTTTTTCTCTCAGAATTTCGATAAGAAAAAAGTGTGAAGGAAAACACTCCTTTTTACAGCTAAATATCAATTTTCCAGAAAATATTTATACACAGACTTAGAAAACATTATTAAGCCATAGAAAATTCAAAATGTTTAGACTATGTTTTTTTTTAGGGTTTCGTACTTAACAAGTTAAAATGGAAACATCATAAGATCATTTCTACGCCTGTCTGTCCGTATGTCACAGCCATTTTACTCGTAAACCATTAATCGTGGAAAGTTAAAAATGGATTAATTATTAAAGGCTATTGATCCACATATATATATATATTATTAAACATTTACGAATACATTTACTAAAAATGTAGAGAAGTTAATTAAGTTATATGAAAACAAGAGAGAGAAAAATCACGAAGCATAGATTATGAAACATTTTCCAACGCATTCAGAATAATGTATCAAAATCGATGTAATCGATGATATATCTATTTTAAATTATTGGCATATTTTAGCTCCTGCTTTTCCTGCGAATCTAAAAACGTAAAAAAATATTCTGTTATTTATTTAAAAGAAAACTCTTTTTAAAGCCCTTTTAATGTGTCTCTTATTTATGATAATTTGTTGCAACACTTAAAAATATGTTTTATATAAGATTTTACGCGGAAATTATATAAATGCTGGCAATTTAATTTGTATAGAACTTGCCAGGAATATCTTAAAGGGTTATTGAAAACATATAACATAAAGATGCGTAATATTTAAAAAAGATTAGGATTTTTAAGTCGGAATCAGTCAGTTCTTACAACTGTGCTATAAGACTTCAGTTTAAATTTTATCTTTATAGGAAGTATAGCCCCATCCTCGTTTCTTGAAAGTAAATAGCAGATGCTAATGTTATTCGGTTACTTCATAGGGTCAGGTGGGATAGTTATGACAACGGGGTAATTGTGAGCATTTACATATTGGAGAAAATTATGTCAGGTAAAATTTTGTTTCATGCTTAGATAATGAACTCTTAATGTATTTTGCATTTTAGATATTCTTTATCACTAGTCTAAAGCATTTTCGATATCCGAATAGCAATTTGAAACAAAGTCTACCAATATATTTCATAAATAGACTTGTCAGTTTGGAATTCTAATGATCATAATTACCCCAAACAAATTTGTTTAGGGAAGCATAAAGAGAAAATATAGTGGTCATAATTTCCCCACTATTGATCTTAATTACCCCAAACGTTTGGAATAGTGACATTTTGATGGAATAATTATAACCACCCTTTTAACTTAAAAAAAAAACAGTTATGAGAATTTAAACTTGAAAAAGGTAGCCTTACTAGAAATATCACTTTTTCAAATATAAAAATGTAAAAAAAAGAAAATAACAATATTAAAAATGTACAAAGTTGTTATAATTACTCCTTATGACCCTGTAAGCTGCACAACATTCAATACGCAAACTGTGGTTCCGTGCTTCTTGAACAGTCACAGCAAAAAAATCTTGACAATTTCGATTTTAGACGCTTTGTTAAATATCTAAAAATATACATAAGGAATAACTCCGAAACTCTAGATGTATAAACAAAATAGTACAGGTCATATATTTTCGAGGAGATTTTCTTATAAAATCCAATAGGGGACAGTCAACAAATTAAAAAAGAACGAATATCTTTTGAATAACCCTGTCAAAACTAATATAGTAAAAACGTTCAAACTGCATATTATGATTAAGTTTCTTATGGTAATAAACTGTGTTCATTTTTAAGCGAATAGCATGTGTATTCATAGAGAAATTAAGGTTTTTATAAAAACGGTCCCAAATTTTGCCAAGTTTTTTGGTTGTAATTTGCAGAGTTCTTAATAAAAAAGACAATGTTCTTTTAAAAAAATATGAAAAACAATATTGTACATAATACCCTGTAATCAAAATTAAAAATATTAATAACTGTATGAAAAATGAGTAGGTTTACAAAATAAATTTTCACTGCACATGCGTCAACTCTATTAAAATTTCATTTGCATATTGTGTTAGCTAAATATATAGAGCAACTTTTGTTAAAGTTTCAAAATAATTGCTTGAAAATTCTGAAAGTTATCCCCAAAAGAAGATCAAAATCCGTTATTCCCAAAATGAAGCAAAAAGATGAGGAGCTGTATCCAAATATTGTGTAGACACTAATCAATGGAATATGGATTCAGCCACTCATTTTTTTGTTTCTTTTTGGGAATATCAGATTTTGATCTTATTCTTTAGACGATAATTTAAAGAAATTTCAAACTATTATTTTGAAACGTGAACAAAAGTTGCTCTATAGATTTAGCTAAGAGTATGCAAATGAAATTTATATAGAGTTAACGCATGCGCAATGAAAATTTATTTAGTAAACCTGCTCATTTTTCATACAATTATTAATATTTTTAATACAATTATTAATATTTTACAGGGTATTATGTACAATGTTGTTTCGCATATTTCCTGAAAAGAACATTGTTTTTTATTTAGAACTCTGCAAATTATAACCAAAAAACTTGGCAAAATTTGGGACCGTTTTTATAAAAACCTTAATTTCCCTACGAGTATACATGCTATCCGCATAAAAATACACACAGTTTATTACCATATACCACTTAATCATAATCTGCAGTTCGAACGCTTTTGCTACATTAGTTTCGACAGGATTATTCAAAAGATATTTGTTCGTTTTCAATTTGTTCACGGTCCCTTATTGGATTTTGGAAAAAAAATCTTCTCGAAAATACATGACCTTTACTATTTTGTTTATACATCTGGAGTTTCTGAATCATTCCTCATGTATATTTCTAGATATTTAACAAAACATCTGAAATCGCAAATGTCAAGATTTTTTTTTCTATGACTGTATTTCTGAACTTAGAATATGGATCACAGAAAACGGGGAATATAGAAAAAATATTATCTTTGAAAAATTCAATAGCAATTGCAATTTAATATTTCATGTGAACTTTTAGAATTTTAAAACAGATTTTCATTGATTAAACTTTGTTTTCCTATTATATTAAATTGTTCTGAAGAATTTAAGCTAAATATATCTTATTACTGAAGGTAATATATAAACCATTTAGTGTCTTATTTATATATGATTGTCATGAAGAAATTTATCACCAGTGATTACTTGATGTGATCGTAAACCATTTTCATTATTGAGGCATGTGATCTTTAACAGGATCACTTTTCACAGTGCATACAATTTCATAATTCATGACCGTATTTAATTTCAAATTACTTAAACTGGTAGTTTAAATTTTAAAATTAATATATTTTTGTGGACATTTCGCTATGTATTAGATATATATTCTAAATCATAAATACTAATGAGAAAACTGACGCTTTTAAGATGCTAAAGTGCATATTGTGTGAAATGTATTGAATTACACAATTTTATAAGAAATAAACTCTTTGTGATTTACAAAATATAATAAGACCCATCTTGAAATAATCATAGGTGTCCCAGGTTATTAGAATGAACTTTAAGGGGATATAGGAACCATCAAAAGGATTCAGATTTGCATGGCAACCCATGGTCGGAAACTGCTTCTTTCACCGTTAGGTGGTGTTGTTCATAAGAGCATTGGATAAAATCAGCGTTCTCAGATTAGGGGTTTATTTATGGGCTGGTGGAAATCTCCATGGTGTGAGATAACATGCTGCCCAACATCGCATTTCAGTGAATATTTGGTTTGATGTTATGTGAATTCTTGTTGCAACTTCTCTAACATCTTCAGATTATCGCATCTTCTTGCAAGAGCTGCTACCAAGGAAATTAGGAGGATAGCACAAGGAAATTTTACAACAGGAAGAAAATACAGCCCGAAGCTCCCCACAAAGAGTGTGTGCAATGGCGTCAATGGAATTCGAACCCACAATCTGTGCTCGCAGGCGATTAGCGGCGTGGTGCCTTGACCACACGGCCACGGAGACCCCCCCCCCTTCAGTTAACGGAGTGTTCTTCGTTCTTTTTTTCATGCGTTTTGCTTATATTCAAGAAATATCGTGGAGTTTTCTGATTTTTAACGGAAAATGTCCTTTGGTTGTGAAAAGAGACTTTTTCTGTGAAACTCAGGAAATATGTATCTGTGAATTTCAGATATTTTTTAACAGTGTATTTTGGTGACAAAATTATTTTAGAAGGAGTGGTTTAGAAAATGTAAATGAATGGACATCAGGTAATCATATCAAAAGTGTTAAATTTTCTTTGTTATCTTAGTTTAAAAATCGCCTGTAGGTTATGCTGTATTTCAAAAGCTCGAAAAAGTTTCAAATCCAAATTATTCAGCAAATATCATTTAACCCTTCTCGGCGCAGTGTGTCCGGTCTGGACACACTTAATTTTAATTCCAAACTAGCAATTAGCACCAATAATATTTTAATAAAATTTTGCTTTTACAGTAAAAGCTTAAATCAAGGAGTTCTTGATTTCTTAAAAGGTCGTTTGTAAATTCCGGTGTCAGTTGATAATTTCTCATTTTACAACATAATTTGTCCGCGCCGGAAAGGGTTAAGATTTTTAACATGCCTCAGATAAAAATATAAATAATTTCCTAAACTTGAAGAATTATATAATAAAAACAAACAAACAAAGATAAATATACAGTGCTGCAAGGAAAATGGGGGCAAAATTTAAATTTGTATATTTATAGTACTGAAGTATTTGATGTAAGTTACTGCATTTCTAGGAAATTAAAATAATCATGAAAATCTTATGTGATACATCCGGCAAAATATTACGTAGTTTTAATGTTATATGTTTTTTATGAAAATTATGCTGGAAGAAAACGGGGAAAATAGATTAGAACAGCATAGTAACTGGTGCAAAGTAAAACTAATGCATTAAAAATTTTACACTATTTATTAAATAACTCGATAATAATAAATACCTAGTTCAAATTTGTTAAGTACTTTGATAATTATTTCGATGACAATACTATTATTTTTAAACAAAATCTAACTGATTGGTAAAGTAATCATAGGAATTGAACATTTCCAACTGAGCGAAAAATTGACCAGGCTGGGAATCGAACCCAGATACTTGGCTTACAAGGCCAATGCTTTACCTGTTAAGCTACCTGGGCGATTGCCAGCAGGGATTTTTCGCTCATATAACCTTGTTGGTCGTAACATCTGGTCTTTCATTTAGACAGCTCAACAGAATAGACCTCAGGTGATGGAACTCCATATGACGATGGGTACGTAGATATACTATTATTTTTAAACACAATCTAACTGAGTGGTAAAGTAATCATACGAACTGAATATTTCCAACTGAGCTAAATTCGTATGATTACTTTACCAATCAGTTAGATTGTGTTTAAAAATAATAGTATATCTACGTACCCATCGTCATATGGAGTTCCATTACCTGCGGTCTATTCTGTTGAGCTGTCTAAATGACAGACCAGATGTTACGACCAACAAGGTTATATGAGCGAAAAATCCCAGCTGGCTATCGCCCAGGTAGCTTAACAGGTAAAGCATTGGCCTTGTAAGCCAAGTATCTGGGTTCGATTCCCAGCCTGGTCAATTTTTCGCTCAGTTGGAAATATTCAATCCGCATTATTTGACAATGGCATATCTATTTATTTATTCTATAAATACTGCTACATAAAGTAAAAGAGAGCTACTTTTTTATCACAAAAGTTTTTTCACGCAAAAGCGAATAGTATGGTTTGTTTTTCTAAGAAAATATTTTCATTTAAATAGACGTAACTATCAAATGTTGTGCGTTTCGGAAGGAAAAAAAGCTTAACAATTATCAAGAACATACCTTAAAATATTTATTGATAGTGAATTAGTATTTTCATTTGGTCTCACACATGATTACCGTTGCGTCAGCAATTCTGCAGCTCATAAGATAGCCCAATAAAATATTACAAAAAAATAAATAAAAGATGTAGAATATTTTTTATTACGACACATTTGAAAATAAAACTGCCTCAGGTTTTTTTTGTATTGTTTTCTAACTTTTAAATACAAATTCAAAAAAAAAAAAAAAAAAAAAAAAAAAAAAAAAAAAAGAAATTGAAAGTAAATTTATATTTGTAATAAAAAAAGAAATTTTTTCAGTATTTCAACTAAGTTCCAACATAATAAATATTATCTTGGAATACACAAAATGATTTATAAATCACAAATTGCATGTTGCCGTTTCATTTTGACACACATAATATTATTTTAAGTATTATATGCACAGTCATTTTATTTTGAATGCCACATAGAAAATTACATAACAACTAAAATATGCATTAAACTCAGAATTGCTTTACGGTCTACTGGCTATTTTTGGAAAAAGTAATTCATGGTCGACAAATTTCAAAAGTGATAAAACTGATGAATAATTCCAGAGAAGTTCAGTTACCCAATTAACACGATATAGCCTTAGGCACCACCCGCGACTCATTTCAATCAGACAATGGCCTCTCAAAACAATCCTTTTTTAACAGACGCTTTCTATTTCGCTATACAGGAAAAGTCGATTCCTAAGCATTGGAAGTGGGCCACACCAATTACGGAGCCGATCCCAACGCAGTCAAGCATTACTGTATACAACGTAGATATAATACAACGGGAAGTGTCTGATAGTTCTTCTCTTTAAATGAAAGCAGGGGAAAATAAAGGTATTAGTGGTGTTAACATCTTTTGTAAAATAAGTAAAGGGAATTGCGTTTCAATATGGCTACTATGGTTAACAGATGTACTCAAAGATATTCTTGTCTTTGTGCGGAAATATGAACATCTTTCATACGATGTTAAAAGAAGGTTTTTAATGATTCAATAGTTAAATACAGGCTGCATAAAACTAATTCAATTATTTCCTTTTAAAAAAATGACTGATCGATATGATTTACTGATTGACGAATATCATGGTGTCAAAAAAGTTCGTCATTTTATACATAAATATTCGTAATTTTTAAACAAAGAATTTCCGAACTCCTGGAATACAGGATTTTTCCGTTAATTCCTCCCGAAAGTGTAATAAAGAGGGAAAAGTTCCATTTACCCCTTGCACGTGTGGATATTGGCTATATTAATATAAAAATTCGAATTTATTTTCAAAATGTAAAATCAAAAATTCAATAAATTTCAATTTCAAATTTATTAAAATAAAAGAAAAAAATAATGCTTCCGAAATTAATAAAGTACCTCTATTTTCTTACTTTTAAACTTATTCGCAATTTATTTTGTAAAGTGTTAAAAAATATATTCGCATGTGTAATATATTCTGAACGAACATATTTTTTAAATATATACTATTTCAATCAAGTAAAATAAATCGATTTTGTTCAAAAAAAAGCAAAGTTTTCATATCGAATTTAATTCAAAATATAACATTCATATTTTATATCTAACATGCAAATTATATCTTAATTAAAATTATGAGTAATGGGAAATTTCAATCCTGAGTTAATCTTTAAACCATGATTAACTCAAGATGGCAACTCACATGTAACTTTGAGTTAATAATTAAATGAAATGTAAAAGATTTAATTATATTCCTTATTTGTACGAAAAATATAAATATGCTTTACTTAACGCTCTATGTTTCAGTGTTCCATTACAGGAAACACCCAACTTGATTTGTAATTTTGGTATTAATATTTTCCTTTTATTGTGTATGAAAAAAGAATCTTTTTCTTATATTTAAATTAATTTTTATGTAAATTTCACTGCCATTCAGTCATTTCAACTTTATAAGCAATGAAAGCGCTAAGTATCTCAAAGGATTAAAATGGTATAAATTTAGCTTTCTGCCCTCCATGAACATTAAAATGATTAATCTGTACTAAAATATATCCAATCCAGAAGGTGAATTAGCTGGTGTGTATGCAATTCATTTCAGAACTGACAAAATTAGAGTAATGAAATACGTAGGAGTGAAAAGGAAATTTAAAGAAATAATCAAAAAGCATAAAGAAGATATTAAGTTATGTCGCGTTATATGTCACGTTAAAATTGTAAACAAAATATCACAAGGGCAAGGTTTTGGTCAAGCGAAAATTATATATCCAAACTCTAATTACTACACCTCCATAATCAGAGAATCCGTAGAAATTATATGCAAAGACAATTAGTAGCTATGTAATGACGCAATATCATACAATGTACCCAATTTCTGGTTAAATATCTAAGGGGTCTTAAGAGTTTGAAAGCTTCAAAATTTTCAAAAAATATGTATATTTTAATGTGTTAAACTCCTGCTTTTCTGAATATTCTGATATAATTCCTTTCTGTAAATTCTCATTAGAACATAATTTATAGCTTTTCGAATTATACTCGCTCAATTGTTGAAGCTTCTTTTCCAAAACTTTGAAGTCATTTTTCTCAAAATGACGTTTTTAGGCACAACACACATGATATCTAAAAATGTAATATTTTTCTATGAATTTTTTTAAATGTATGTTTCATGTTTATTTATAAAATGAAAATTAATTGTTATTGTAAAAATTATTATTGTTAAAAAATATTGTTTTAGGTGATTATACTGTTGAAATCTTCAAATTTTGTTTTTTGGTAATCACAAATTTGTATTTAAAATACAGAAATGCTGTAAATACAAATCTATTTAGATTATTAGTAATTACTAAAATATGAAGTGTAATTGTGATCCAAAATTTTCATTCAAGTTGTAAAATTATTTTGTTATCCTGTGCATAAGCTGTCATAGCAATTTTCTGCTCGGCAAATGTCTGACAATTTGAAATCCTTATAAATATTAATTTTGCATCTTAAATATATTTTAAATATATGAAATTAAATATATCTTTCAAACATCTAAAAAATGTATATTGAAATCATGCATATCTTAAGATATTAAATGCTGATTTTTTTTTCACTTACTCCAGTTTTAAGAGTCCTGAAACCATTTAAAATATAGTATAAAGTAAAACTCTCAATGATAAAATTTTCCTCTGCATGTATACATTTTAATCCGGAGCAATACTTCCGACAATACCAGAGAATAATAAACATCCCCCAACTCGATCAAAGAGGCGCAGATTGTTTAATAGAGTAACAGATGAAGAAAGTTTTTTCCTGATGAAGGTTACGAGAGCAAATCAAATGTGCATAAAGTTTAATAAAATTTTCTTTACTTAAAACTTTTAACATCTACATTTTTTCAGCCATTTATATGAAAGATGAATTCTTATTATATTTGCACGACATTTATATGCATAAATTCAAATATGAAAAAGCTTGGAAATAAGTTCGAAGACAACTGGATCGACAGTTTTAATGACTCTTCTGAGAACCATTAACAATAAAATATAATATGGGTTACATATATTTTGATTTAATTATTGCGGTGTGCGTCATTTTCATATAAAAACGCTGGTGTATCTAAACCAAAAATTTAAAATGTCATGATTTTAAGTTTTTTTTTCTCTCATAACTGTTACTTCCAAGACAGAATTGTTTTTAGCCCATAAATTTTTATTTAATTCCCAATTAAATATTTGTGTGCGTTTTTTTAATTTGTTTTAGAAAGTTTAAATTTCTTGTTTATTTAACAATTACTATTAGTACATAAGAAATTATAATTATTTGGAAAGTAACTATGTTTTCAAATTTAGAGTTAGTGGAAATTAAAAATTGGAAATAGTTTTATCATACTTTTTATGTAAAAAATGTAAAATGCATCTTTTTAATATTGAAAAAAAAATTATACATTTTACGTTCATTAAACATGCACAAAATAAGATATTTACAAGACAATTGTAAAGAAAAGAAAAAATAAATTTGATAATTATAATAGAAAAATGCATTTTTTTAATTTGTAAAAAAAAATACTAACTTTTCCCTTTGAAAATATATTTTTTCCCTTTTCTAATTAACCTTTTCAAAATAGTTGTCATTATATCACAAAAAATATGTGTTATGTATTAAACTTTAAAAAAGACGGAAAAGAACTTGTGTCTCGTGCTTTTTGTGTCCATCATTTCACCCGGTTTAACACTTTTGAAGAGTTTTTAATTTGTAAAAATATTTTACTCATTTTTTCCCTTGAAATGTACATGCATATAATTAACCTTTTCAAAATAATCATATTCAGTTATTTTATTTAAAAAAAAATCAGTTTAATATTTAAAAAGTAAGAAAACCGAGAGATTTTGCATACGTTTTATTCATTTTTGAATGCAGAAAAGAAATATTGTTTTGTCCTCGGATTCAACAAAAATATTTATTCAAAAGTTTTAATAGACTTTCATTTTCTTAAAAAGAGTGTTTTAGGTGTAATTTTTACGACGGGAATCATATTTTCAAAACATTCCGTCAAAAACAAATAATCCCGAAGATATTTAAATTACGATATAACTGAAAAAAAAAACTATACAGGGTCTCATAACTTTATTTTTAGTAGAAACTTAGAAATAACATTTGAGATATGAAGAAACTTAGAGTACTCCTTAACAGAAAGATTGTTCCGCATAAAAAATGGTTATATCTTTTGATTTATATATTGTTTTACATCCGTTTTTTGTCATTTTATCGCAAGAAATCCTTATTATGTATTCAACTTTTTAAAAAGATTAAAAACAACTGGTGTCTCGAGATTTTTATGTCCTTCAACATTTTATCTAGTTTAACACTTTTGAAGAGCTGAAAGAATTATGCAGTTTGAATTTAATTTCCTCGAAAAATATATGCGTTAGTACAAACTATTACAAGTTAACAAACTGTTAAAATGTTCATTGACTAAAGTTAAAATGAGAAATTCTTTACAAAAAATTTTTTTTTTATAAAATAGTCAAAATATTCCATTTAGATAAACTCATACATCGAAGTGATACAAATGCATCTATACAAATAAAAACAACGTTATTTTTTTTTCTTTTTGAATACTTTTAGAGATGAATATCATAAATATTTTCATAATTTACTGAAATTTCTCATAATTTTGAAAATTTCAATATTTTATTCTAATTTAAACCAAATACAGCTCCAATTGGAACTATCTCTTGAAGCTAAAGTGTGTGAAAATTTTTTATAAATTATCCTTGTTTTCATACAAAATTTTCTCTTTTCGAAAGTAGGACAGATATATTTGATATCAAAAATATAAGTAAATCATCTAAACAATCTTATTTGAATACCGAAAAGTTGAGTCCACTGCGAAGAAGCTTTAAGAGTCAACAACCGTGAAGCCGGTATAAACCACTTGTAGCATGTTTGAAGATTTTTTAATGAAACTATGGTCCCGCAAAAAACACACATTGAAGATAAAGACGAGTGAAAGAAATAATAACATATCAGAAAATCCCCATTTTGGGTATTTTGTATGGATCATTTAACAGTTAAGCTCAAATACAATCGTTTCTTTCATACCTCTAAAATATCTATTAAGAGAAAGTGCATCTGAAAGCAAATTTTATCCCAAAAGTTTAAATATTATATTTACACGTAAATATAATTTTTTAATGAATTGCAATTAAAATTCATATTTTCGGTATGATTATTTAATTCTTTTATTTTTAATTTATACTAAAAAGGTAATGTGTTAACTTTTTAGAGATAGTTCATATTAAAACAAAATCTTACTGTAAAACATTAGGAGATTGTGTGAGATTATATTTTTTCATAAACTGCAATAAACCATGCATATTTTTTTTATGGATATTTAATATTTGAGTTAATTCTTTAACGAAACGAAAGTGATCTAATGCAATAGTTCGTATTAACGTACAACCACATGTTGAACGATAAAATGCTTGCATGAGGATGTATTTTTGTATAAAATGTAATGAAACAAATATTTTCTTTTTATGAATTCGTAAATTTTTTATATTAAGTACGTACTTTGGACTAATGTCTTTGAATGATGCTTAAAAAACATATGTCGTGTTCTTAAATAAAAATTACCAATTTTTTTCTGCTTTACAATAAATAGTATATTTTTAATAATTTATGTTTCACTACTCAATGATAAATGACAACTTATTCAGTATATAATTGAAATTAACTACACTAAGTCTTATAGCTTATATAAAATTTATAAAATTTAGATATATTAATTTAAATATGACTAATCTAAAAAATATACGTATATTCTTCGATAAATTGATTTAACACTAGAACAGCCATTAGGGGGTCAAAATGACCCCTGACAGAATGATAATAGTCAATTCGAACCAGAATTTTCTTCATAAGATATGCTAAATATATGCAATACAAAAAATAGACTAATTAAATAAGTTAAACAGTTTAAATATAAAACTGGTGCGAAACACTTTTTATAAAATTTTAATAAAATACCCGGCTGTTTTAGTGTTAACACTTTCAAAGGAAAAGTAATTATGCTTCTAAATTATTGAAAGGATTGATTATCACGAATAACTTACAGAGGAATTGATTTAAAAATATATAAATACTTTTCTTCAGGGTTATTTTAAAACAAAAAACTTTTTAAAATTTTGGCAAGGGAAATTAAAATTAGGCTATATATATAATATGCCAAAATTCTTGGATTAAATAAAAAATTAAGTATTCCTTAGATAACCAAATATAGCTCAACGTAAAAAGGATTACATCGTTTGGATTAATCGCTGTGTTTACATGCGATTTACAATCACTTTAATGCAAAAATACAGAAATTCAACTTAGCGTTTTTGAGTATGTTTAAAATTAAAAAAGTGGCCTTTTTGAGATTTTTTGTCCTCCATTCCAACTTAAACCTAATTAGAACGATAGTTTAAGCCAAGAATTTGTATTAAAACATGAGAGGCTGTTATACTATTTCAATTATTTTACAAAAATACACAAGGAGAAAGATACAGTATGCAAAGATATAGTATGCAAACAGTTGTGCTGGAAGTGACAGAAGCCTAAGTTTTTCAATTATTTACGGTCATGGTAAAACAAAATATTTCCAGTTACCAAATTTTCTTCAAAGGTAAGTGTAAAAATACATTATTTAAAATTAATGCCGAATAAAATATTTTGCATTGATACACTCTTAAAAACATTACAAAATATTTAAGTATTTGTCTCTTTCGAATATTGTACATTAAATATCATTAACTGAAATATTTTAAAGTAAATAGTATCGAAAATAACACTTAAAACTTATTTTCTTTTTATTAATAAACATTCATTAAAAATAAAATGAAACTACTCGAATACATACTCAAATATTTTTTTTAATCTATTCAACTTTTAAAGATTTTTTATTTTTGATGTTATATACTAAATATATGGACAGAAAACGATTTTTTCTGTAGAGAAATAATTGCCTTGTAGAATCGAAAAATGTCTGCCATGAAAAAAACTAAGATTTTAGTTAAGCATTTTTGGCATCGAAATGATTCTGGTAACGAAAAAGAGAAACTTTCTTGAAGTACGACCATTCGAGCAAAACTTTTACATAATTAATCAGTACTTTATTTTATACTAGATGTTCCGAGGGTCCCATTATAATAGCCTTAAATAAAACTTTAAAATGTATGATTTTATGTCTTTTGAGAATCTTTTAAATGAGCCTTGATTCGGGTGCGTTATTTACTTCCGCATCGTCTATTATGTTTCCAAAGATATTTTTTCCGAACGGACTTGGGATGTGGGTCCCTACAACCGAAAGCAGCATGCACTGGAAGTGCTTCTCCTGTGCTGGAGACAATCTAAAACCAAGTAAGCAAAATCTCATAAAAACCAAGCCTACGGAACCCGAAAAAATGAATGCATCATTAATGTTTGAAAATGTTAGTACCTGAAGTCAAAGATAAAATTTCATTACAAAAAAGTTGCCGAATTATTATGTAAGTTGAATGGATGAAATCCTACTGAAATTAGGCCATTAGATTCCAATTAAAGAATGCGCCCAAAGGGGCGGACCAACTGATAGTTAAAAGAAGGGCCTTGATATGGAAACATGTTAAAATGTTTTAGTACTTAATTCTTTACACCTACAATTAGTCAAAATTAAGCTGCGGATAGTACTTATTCGTTGTAATAATATTTTAAAGAAATGTCTAAAAAATGAGTAAATGCTTTAAACAAGGCTCAAGGGATACAATAGAAAAATGAGGGTGTTAGACCTGGAAAAAGAGTCGAAAACTCAACTTTAAAATTATGAACTGAGAAGGTGCGAAAATGTGAGGGAGAAATATGCATGGCGAACAAAAAATTCAAGGACGCGGAAATAAGCAGTACGAGACCATAAGGCCTCCTGGGTCTTAACTAGAAAGTAGGAATGTGAGAATAACATAATGTAGAAGGTTTCCAAAAATGAAGATTGGATTAATCGGGGGAATTTAATAACAATTTATGGTGCAAAAACAGCAAGGGGCACTGTACCAGCCCAAGAGCCCGTAACGTATTTGGCATGTAGTTAGGTATAAAAATATTTTTAATATTTATTTAAGTAATCGGAGGACGCTAAAACTATGTTAACGAAAAAAAAATTGGATCATTTTTAAAGAAGCTACACCAAGGATCCCAAGAAGGCAATTAATATTAAAAATTGGGATAGCTGAAGTCTGAAAAATTGTTTTGGCATTCATGGGCCCTAAGCTACTAAGGACCTAAGGACTAAGCTGGGGGACCTAAGAAGTTGTTGGAAAAAAATAGTGATTCGGACCATTTTTAGGGAAGTCCTAGTAGGGGACCTAAAAGGGGCCAACTTAAGTAAAAAACAGAGCCTTAACATGAAAACATAAAAAAATGTCTTAGTACTTAGTGCTTTAGATCTATAACAAGTCAAAATTAAAAATAAGGCATTAATTAATCGTTAGAATAATATTTTAAAGAATTGTTCAAAAGATAGAATATATGCTTAAGAAAGGGTCGTAGGACTGAATAAAAATTGAAAGTATTAGTCGAAGAAAAAGAGTGCCAGACTCAACTTTCAAATTTTGCACTGAGAAGGTGAGTGATTTAGTGTTGAAAAATGCTTGCCACACAAAAACTTTAGGAGCCTGGCCGGGCCCTATGACTCTTAGGACCCTAGGAGGCCCCAGTGGCTTATATGAAATATAAAATCGTGAGAATAACTAAATAGAAAAAAAACATGCCATAAATCAAGATCAGATTAAAAGGAAGCAATTTATTAACAATTTATTATGACAAAAACTTCAAGGGACCCTGAAACAGCCCCCAAAGGTCTAGGGTCGTATCTGGAAAGAGAAAGAGGAGAATAAATATGTGAGAAAGGTCCCTCAAAAAAGAAGACGATTAGATAAAATGGGAGCAAACTATTAACAATTTAGTGCATAAAAATCCAAAGAGCCCCAAGGCACTTAAAAAATTAAAAATAATAGTTTCAGTTGCATGACATGCTTCGAACAATGTTCACGTAAATTTTCAGACTTCTGTGTGCGGTAAACTTTGTTAGAGATTGACACACACAGACAGAGCGAATTTTTCTTTTATTAGCATAGATATTTTCCTTAGTTTTTAAATTTACCAAACATTTGAATAATCACATCATTAAAAACCATATCTGAAATATTTTTATATTTTGATAAGTGATCTTATATTTTTAGATTTGCCCAATTCAAAGAAATGACTTTCCATTTTGTGTAGAGAATGTGTGAAATAGAAAAATTCAGCCTTTATCAAATTGCTCTCTGTTATCCAAATTTCAAAAGAGCTTTCAAAGAAAATAAACGATTTAAAATAGATAATATGGATGCATTTACGTGACATTTCGCGCTACACAAATCTCATTTTCTTTTAGTACATTAAGGCTAAGAAACGCAAGATATTTTTTATATGGACATTGCAAAATATATGTATCAGTGCTACATGTAAAAAAATACATAGATTATGACAAAAATGCCGCAGAGAATTATTTTTACTTTCGCATTTACAATAGTAAATTTGGGTAGTTAAAATATTTAAAACCAATTACATACGCATCATGAGGTATAAGGAAGTAAAAGGAACATTCATAAATAGTTCTTGTATTTTGTAATAACCTCACCAATGAAATCAGCACAATAGAACAGTGAAAGTTATATAACTGTGACTATAACTAGCACACAATGGTAAGTATTTTTCTCTACGCGACATGTTGCCATTTTCTTTTACTATTTGTTTTTTCTTGATGGTGTATTTCAACTGTAGATACACGTGCAATAAGATGCTTATGCATCCTAATTGTAGACAAACCACTTCGTCCAATTTTTTCTTTGGTTGGAAGGAAATTTTCGTAAGATTTCCTCTCTTAATCCTATGCAATGATTTCCTATTTTCAAACAACCTTATTGTTTAGAAGCACACAAAATTTATTCCATTGCCGACATCGTTGTACGTAATAGGATTCGTAACTGGACACTTCCTGTATTTTTCTTTTTTTTTTTTTGTGAAAATTTCATGCAATATTCATTCGGGTGGAGCACCGTTTTTTGTAATAAAAACACATGAAAATTAATGAAAACATGTGCGTGTTGTTGCAGCAAAATTTAGATTAGACATTAAAGTTACAAAATTTAAAATGTTAATGGCAAGTATTTGTTTTTCCTATTCCATTAAAAAAGAGTGGGATTTTTTGACTTTCGGTTTTTAATGTCTTTAGACATTTTGAGATTTTCTAAATAAGATTTGGTTATTTATAAATAGTTGTTTCTCTGTCTTGTGCAAATTTTGGGGGACTCTTTAACTAAGAAGCAGAATGACAAAACACTTCCTATTTAGTTGTTCTTTGACACAAATTAATTATGTTTACATTTTGATGTATAGGGTGTCCATTCTTAACGGTGCTTAATAGCTACTAGCGAGCTACGCCCGCTAGCTGGGCCACTTTTTCCAAACGAACCTCGATATTAAGCAGTATATAATAAGCAAAAAAATTCATTTAATAAGCAAGTCTTGGTGTTCGAATCCTCAAGCACAAAAAAAAAGTAAATTAAAGAGCTATGGTTGTTATGCGCCCATTATTCCGTTAAAATATGTGATTTCGCACAGTGGGCGGTACGGGCCCATCGTGCGAAGCCGGCCCACCGGCGCTACGCGCCATGGTCGCCATTGTCCCGTTAAAAATATTTGGTTTTGCACGGTTGGCGCTGCTTGTCCATAATACATTTTCTCGTATTTTTTGGATCATCAGAAGCAGACTTTTACGCAGATTCTGAATATGTAATCAGTTTTTTTCTACTTTAAAAACTGTCTGCATGGTGGTTTAAGAAAAAAACGCACAAAAAAAGTTTGTTTATTAAAAACTGCAAAAGACTGCTATTTAAAAAAAAATAAGTAATTTCATTGATATCACAAAGAACATAACTAACAAATAATTTTGACAGCTCGTTTTCCGTTTGCACTAACAGAAATTAGTATTAATTGCGTAAATCTTAGGTTACACAATATTCGTGTATGCTACCAAAAAGAAAAAGTATGAAAATGAGCTACAACGATTAATACTCACATACAGAATAAATATATGAATAGCCAGTTACATCTGAGATCCTCAAAATATTAATTGGCAACACTATTACCTCTTAGTGAACATATCTTGCTGTGCTTAAATAGTTGTACTTATTATATTAACCCTCTGGATCCCAAAACGCCCGAGACCTCCCGAGATATTCTAATTCGTATATTTCAGTTCCCACCAGAGAATTAAAACAACAATATTTGCTTTAATCAATAACAGAACATTCCGTATTTAAATAAAACGAAATTAGCCATTGAATTTTTCTGGTGTGAAATGAACTACATAATTTCTAGAACGTGTTCTAGCATGGGAATTAAAGGGTTACTTAAACTGTGTTTAATATTTTTTACCAATTACTTCTTTTTCTCTTATACATTCTTTGACAAATTGACGGGAGAAAAATAGGTTTTCGGCTGCTTCTTCTTTTAGCCAAAGGGGAAAAGTTCCTGTTCTTCACCGCAAGGTAGCGCAGTGTTCTGCCTCAGAGCTCCGTTTGAGACCTGTTTGGGAAATAAGACGTTTTCCGTTCCGATTCCCGACCGGTTTTTAATTCATAACTTTTTTAATTTTGGTCCCACGGTCTCGAAATTGCCCGAAATGACTTTCCCGGAATTTTTCGAATCGAAAGACACCTCTCGCGACTTCCAACTCGCCCGCGTTGCGAACTGTAATCGGCTTCAAGCAGACAGACAGACAGACAGAGGCGCACGGATTTTATTAGTATAGATTTTCTATAACCTTAGTCACAGACATATAGTTCCAATTACAAAACTGTTTTAAAAGTGGCTAAAAAAAGGTAATTTTTAATGCTAAAAAATTTCTTAACAAGTTACGAAATTTAATTTTTTATCTGTCCCCCAGTCCTTTAAGTGACAATTAGTAAAAAATCCCAATTGCCAACAACAAAACGAAAGACAAAAAATGTCCCATTCATCTAGGTCTAAAATTGATCGAGTTGTACGATGCTTCCAAGAATCGAGCAGAAAGAGCTTGAAGTATTAGTAGGATTTATTTAGACTCAATATTTCTACATTCCATCCGAAGGAAGTCATTTCGAGTAAGTTTTAAAATAACTATTTTTTTTATTAATTAAATTTTATATAAGATAATCTAATAATCTTTAAAAATAACTATCTTTTTGTAAAGACTTGCGACTCTTACTTTTCATCATATTATTTAAGAAAAATATTGTTTTTTCTTTTAACTTATTTATTTAGTATAAGTTGCACATATTTCTTTAACATGTCTGCATGAAAATGTATTTTAATTTATATTGTAACGTTAATTTTTGTCTCAACTATTATTATTGCATTTTTATATTTGATTATTTTATTTTTAGATGAGTGGGACTTTTCTGTTCTAATTCTTAGTGTAATAATATATTTTTACTAAATGTAATTAACAGAATGGGAGAACCATATAAAAATTAAAATTTCGTAATCTTTTAAACTTTTTTGTTAATCCAAATCGTTTTTTAAATAGTTCTTTCCCTCATTAAAAACATTTTTGCAAATTGAACTACATATCTATGCCTAATGACTCATGAATTAGCCATTGGACACAATTCAGAGTCCGCACCCTCTGTATTTTACCACACATGGCGCTGCTAATTCGTGATTTTAGCGATGTGCATTATACTGTATCTGGTCATCTTAATAGATGGAACTGCACTAATATATCAGAAGCTTATATCACAAATATATTGATGCTAGAGCATAAATATATTAGAAGCATCTAAGATATTAAAAATAGAGAAAATGTGTTTAGGCTTTGTCACCTTACACAAAGCATTATTGCACTGTGTTTTTTATAATCAAAAATAGATCATTGTGTATGTGATCATATTCAATTCGAAGAAAAGGGCTTTGCATACATAGCGTTATCATTTTAAGGGGAAGGGAGGGTCAAGATATTTCTAGAGGAAGGTAAGGGGGTTGCCTTTTGATATCGAAATCATTTTTGACCCAATCAAAATTGTCTCTTTTTATTTTTAACACGGTATTTCGTTCAAAATAAAATATTATCTTTTTTTACTGCTATCTATTTATTTTTTTAAAATTCAAAGTTATTATTAAAATAACTAAATTATTATAAAATTTCATTCCAAAATATGGTATACCCCAACGTTTGATATTCCTATCCATCTTCATATGTGTATGTATGTAAAAGCACTGTTTGAGAAACCATATGTGAAGTACATTTGAAATGAAGCATGTGTTTACTAATAAATAAAAGAGAAAGAATTCTATACATTTGTTTTGTTGATAAGAATTCCCATCTGTTCCCTCTCTCCATCCTTCTTCCGTTCCGGGGGGGGGGGAGGGAGTTCAACAAGATTTTATTACTGTTGAACTCATTATTTAACAAAAAGCTATTTTAAAATACTTTTAAATACTAAATATTTTTTTAAATTTTATTTGAATAAAGACTTTATGACTTCTATTCATTTGACCGGCTTTGTATACTACTACAAACAAAAGAACACAATTCTAAAAAACATTTTTACAGTTTGATAACGATGCCATTACGGGGGGGGGGGTCGAAGGATAACATATGATATCGAAAGGGGAGAGGGGTCCAAAATTATAAAAAAGTTGAAAACGTCATATTTGCACAGCCCCCAAATTCATTAAACTTCTTAGTTCACACTACACTTGTTATTCACTCAGTTAAAAAACTATCACTAACGAATAAACAGAAAAAAATAAAGAAACATTTTTATAATGCGCTTTTTGTTTAATTTTATACTTTAAAATTTTAATTTTTTTGTCGTATTTAGCTAAAAGTTTCGCAACGTGGGATTTTTAAATTTAAATAACAAAATACATTCTAAAAAGATTCATGCGGATTTCACAGATAAATCTTACCATCAATGCTACTATTTTGCCCATTTAGTTCCATGAACACTTGTAGTATCACATGCTACGATTTTTGTCTACCACTACTGTAGAACGGAAAAATGCGACTTATTTTATCGGTAATATTTCATTAATTGAATAAGAAAAGCAAACTCTTCTAAAACAATAGTGGCCAACAAGCATAGCAATTATATGCTAGGTTACTTATACTATAAAAATCCATGGAATTACCAACAGAGAATTTTTTTTTAATTAATAAAGATTTTCTGTGTGTAAAACAGAATTTCTGCATATTTCTAGACGGAGCAATCATATGAAATGAATGTTTGTTTTGCATGAAGCAAAATGTGTTAATTTTCAGAAAAGTCAACCCTTTCCAACAAGAATAGGGTTTCTCTGTATTAAGATTAAAGACATACCCTCTTATGAAAATTTAACTAGATTTCTTGCAATTTTTTTAAAAACCTCCTTCCACTAAATCTAAACTAGAAGATTTCAGTAGATATATAAGATAATTAAGTAAATTAGGATAAAATTTAAAAGGCAATAAAGTAAAAGGCAAAAAACACTTTTCGTCTAAAAAATCTGAATCACAACCTAATTATTCATTCATTATTTTAGGGCGTTTTACTTTAAGTATAACTTGTTTTAGGTAGCTTTACAAAAAAATAAAAGCTACCTATAGCAGCCGTCCGGAGGAAATCATTTCTAGAAAACTTTGATATATTTTCACCGATCATGACCCCCAGATCCCAAAACCACTCTCCGTTCAAATGTTGACACATACATATATATATATATATATATATATATATATATATATATATATATATATATATATATATATATATATATATATATACAGGGTGATTCATAAAAGATGGGCAGAACTTTAAGGGGTTATAGTACACTTAAAGACAAATAATATTAAATAGGAGACTAAGGGTCCCAGACGTATTCCCAAGGAGATAGGGGGCATTAAAGTTTAGGGTCCGAAATTTCAAATGATTATAAAAAATGGAAAAATTGGTCGATTCGTTTGCGGTTTTTGCAAAAAATTTTCTTTATGCCAGTATTTTCTTGAAATAAAATTTTAAAGTTCAATTTCAAAAAATGCCGATAGGGGGTGCTTTAGACTTTGGAGTAACAAACAACTATTTTTTAACGTTATTTTTCGTATTTCTTTAAATGATTTCGAAAGCTTAGACTTAAACTTAAATTTTGATCTAAAAATCTGAGTCCTAACGAGTAGTTAAGTAGCGTAAACTGAAATTTGAAATTTGAAACCCTTCTCCCCCCAGAACAAAAATCAGTTATTCCCGATCTTTGTGTCGTAGATTAGGCTCTAACTACTGCCGCGTTTTGCTAAAATTATTCTTTATGTCAGTATTTTCTTGAAAATAAATTTTAAAGAAAAGTTTCAAAAAATTCCGATAGAGGGCGCTTTAGACTTTGGAGTAACGAACAACTATTTTATACCGTTATTTTTTGTGTCTCATTAAATGCTTTCTAAAGCTTAGACTTAAATTTTCAGCCCAAAATCTGAATCGTTAGACGTGGTTAAGTTTCTGGGGAGAGGGTTTGAAATTTCTACTCCTGAGCACAGTTCAGTTTACCATGTCCACACATTGTGTGCTGTGATACGAGGTAAAAAGACACAAATTAGGATTATGTTACCAAAGCATATTTATTAACATGTAATTACAATAAATGTTCAAAATTGTGACCACCAGAGGTTATGCACGCAGAACAACGGCGAAGAATGGAACGGCGAACATTCGCGAAAACATCAGGCTTTTCGAGCAATTCCCCTACAGCAGCGGAAAGTCTGGCGACCAGTTCCTCGGGGGATTCAATGGGTGTCTCATACATAAGAGCCTTCAATTGTCCCCAAAAAAAGAAATCGAGGGGTGAAAGATCTGGCGAGCGAACAGGCCAAGCAACAGGACCACCTCGACCAATCCATCTGTTCGGAAATGTGATGTCCAGATAGTTGCGGACGTCTCGTACGTAATGGGCTGGCGCTCCATCGTGCTGGAACCACATGACCCGCCGGATGCGTGGAGGAACAACGTTTAACAGGTCTGGCAGCACATGTTGCAGAAATGTGAGGTATGTTTTACCGTTGAGGCGTTCAGGAAGAAGGTACGGTCCGAGTAGGTGGTCTCCGAGGATTCCTGCCCAAACATTGATGGAAAAGCGTCTCTGATGAGCATGCGGATACGTAGCATGTGGATTGACATCCGCCCATACATGTGCATTGTGTGTGTTAAATGTACCTTCACGTGTGAAGGTACATTCATCGGTGAAAAGCACAGTTCGTCCAAAATGTGGATTTAGCGCGTTCTGCTGCAGAAACCAGCGGGCGAATTCAATACGATTTGGATAATCCCCTGGAGACAGTTTCTGGACTCGTTGCACATGAAACGGGAGAAAATGTTCATCCTTCAGTACCCTCCAAGTCATGGACTATGAGGTATCCACCTACCTAGCCACTGTTCGTGTACTTGTACTTGGCTGCGCCGCTACTACATCCAGAATGGCTTCTGCAACAACTACTGATTCGTCCTTTTTTGCACGACCTGCATTCGACCGGGAAGCGAGAAATGATCCCGTCTCACACAACTGTCTGTGCAAGCGCTCGAAAGTTTTGCGGTTAGGCAACCGCCTGTTGGGAAATCGCTCTCCGTACATTCGTTGTGCCTCTGCACCATTTCCATCTGCCGCTCCGTAAATTAAATGCATCTCAGCCTTTTCCTTATTCGTGAAGGGCACCATCTTCCTATTCATTACTACAGCGACTTACACTTGACTCACCGTTCAGTGGTTTTTATGCCTGAATCGTGTCGAAATTTTGCGTACGTGTTCTTCTTCTTCCCCATTTGACATTTGCATACTTTCTGTCTCCTTCTTCACCCGGTGACTAGCGTCAGGAATGGAGCTTTATCGTTTGCATGAGCGACGTTTCCAACTGTGCCAGTGCCTTTATGAGTGAATTCCGACTATGCAGTCCTTGACGAAAGTTGTATTTTTGCCTCGTATCACAGCACAGAATCGTTGGGCATGGTTAAGTAGTGCAAACTGAACTATGTTCAGAAGTTGAAATTTGAACCCCCTCCCCTCGCTACTGAACCACGCTCAGCGATTCAGATTTTGAGCTGAAAATTTAAGTTTAAGTCTAAGCTTTAGAAAGCATTTAATGAGACACAAAAAATAACGGTATAAAATAGTTGTTCGTTACTCCAAAGTCTAAAGCGCCCTCTATCGGAATTTTTTGAAACTTTTCTTTAAAATTTATTTTCAAGAAAGTACTGACATAAAGAATAATTTTAGCAAAACGCGGCAGTAGTTAGAGCCTAATCTACGAAACAAAGATCGGGAATAACTGATTTTTGTTCTGGGGGGAGAAGGGTTTCAAATTTCAAATTTCAGTTTACGCTACTTAACTACTCGTTAGGACTCAGATTTTTAGATCAAAATTTAAGTTTAAGTCTAAGCTTTCGAAATCATTTAAAGAAATACAAAAAAATAACGTTAAAAAATAGTTGTTTGTTACTCCAAAGTCTAAAGCGCCTCCTATCGGCATTTTTTGAAATTGAACTTTAAAATTTTATTTCAAGAAAATACTGGCATAAAGAAAATTTTTTGCAAAAACCGCAAACGAATCGACCAATTTTTCCATTTTTTATAATCATTTGAAATTTCGGACCCTAAACTTTAATGCCCCCTATCTCCTTGGGAATACGTCTGGGACCATTAGTCTCCTATTTAATATTATTTGTCTTTAAGTGTACTATAACCCCTTAAAGTTCTGCCCATCTTTTATGAATCACCCTGTATATATATATAACCTTATATATATATATATATATATATATATATATATACAGGGTGTCCCATAAGTAATGGGACAAACTTTAAGGGGAGGTAGGGCACATCATAACGATTCAGAATTACATAGGAACCCATGTTCCCAAACGTCATTTTAACCCTTTAAGAGTCAGTTTTATTTGTCGATTTTTCCACATATGTGGGCGTGGCTTTTGAATGTCGAATTTTCAACAAGTGTATTTTATATGCTAATAGTTAAACAAAAAGAATATAAAAAATGAAAATGCTGCTTCTACTCGACGTATTTAACACACCGATTGTATTAATATACAATTAAGTATAGAATTTTAAAATGTCGGAACATAGAAGATTTTAAAAATGTACAGTAGGCGGAGTTATCATAGGAAGGCGAGAATAAATACTTTAAGAAATAAGTATCCACACCGGAAATTGTATTCCAGAATTTGTAGGACAGGAAATTTATAATGCGTTTAATCTTTAGACTTTGCTTTTCTTTCCACAGTAGCCTTGCAGAAATTACGCTGATTGGAATTGTCACCACCCGCTGAAGAGTATGCAACGTTTCACCAATAATGAACTGGCGGATATGCACTTCATATATGGCTTGGCCGAGGGAAATGCAAGGGCTGCACAAAGATTATATTGCGAAAGGTTTCCACAGAGAGTTGCACCGGACCGCCGAATATTTGCTTATTTACATTACAATTTAAGTAATTATGGTTCACTTCGAGGTGATAGGAGTAATGTGGGACGGCCACGACTGTCTCGAACTCCAAGTATGGAACAAAATGTGTTGGATATCGTTGGTAGCAATCCAAGTACCAGCGTACGAAACATCGCTGCTGCCATACGAGGATCTCGAAGTACAGTTCATCGTGTTTTGCGACTTGAAGGATTACACCCGTACCATCTGCAAAGAGTACCATCATTGCTTCCTACAGATTATCCTGCACGTAAAAGTTTTGCAAGTTGGTATCTCGACCAATGTCGTCTAGATCCTCATTTCCCATCCAAAGTTTTATTTACGGATGAGGCATATTTCACTCGAGATGGTGTATTCAACCATCACAATACGCATTTATGGTCTGATGAGAATCCCCAAGGAATGAGACCACATGCTGCCCAACATCGTTTTTCAGTGAATGTTTGGGCTGGTATTGTTGGCGACTTCTTAGTTGGGCCTTATTTGTTGCCAGCGCCTCTGACATCTAGAGATTACCTTATTTTTTTGCAAGAGATGCTACCAAGGTTACTTGACCCAGTACCACGTGATATGTGGTTTCAACATGATGGGGCACCTCCGCATTATGGAAGATGTGTTCGTCAGCATTTGAATCAGGCGTTTGGTCATCGATGGATTGGGCGTGGTGGACCGGTTATCTGGCCACCACGCTCTCCTGATTTAAGCAGCATCGATTTCTTTCTGTGGGGTGCATTGAAAGGTGCTGTTTACGCAACACCGATTGATACAGACATGGATCTGGTTGCGAGAATCGCCTGCGCTGCTGCAGATATTAAAGAAAATCCAGGTGTGTTTGAGCGAGTCCGCCAGTCCATGGTCCGACGTTGTAACGCTTGCATCACTAGTAATGGTGGAAACTTTGAACACCTTTTATGACATTCTTACATGTCACTTACCAAAGTACGTATAATATTTATGACCAATAAATATTTGAGATGATCTCAGTCTTGTGTCTCTTTCTTTAAGTATTTTTGATTTATTTAAAACTCCGCCTATTATAAGTTGTTTCTACATTCTAATATTTTACATTTTCATGGTTATTATTCTTACTAATACAATCAGCGCTCTAAATATTCGAATAGATGCAGCGATATTATACTTCACAATTTTTTCGTCAAACTATTATCATAGAATATCTTTTTTAAATTTAACATACATAAACCACGCCCACATGTGTCAAAAAATAGCCAAACACAGTTAAATTTTACATGGTTAAAATGACGTTTGGGGACATAGGTTCCTATGTAATTCTGAATCGTTATGATGTGCCCTACCTCCCCTTAAAGTTTGTCCCATTACTTATGGGACACCCTGTATATATATATATATCTGATTTTGTCATGCGATAACTAACGTATTTATGAACGGATTTGAATGAAACTTGGTATGTAGATAGTACATACAAATGTCTCGACCGAGTTCGTTGGCCAGCATTATCCGCCATTTTGTTTAAAAATGGTGGCCATTTTAAATTTTTAAAAAAATTTTAAATTTTAAATTCAATGCGAAAAAATTAAAAGTTGAAAAATATTTTTCTTTTGCGTGTTAGACCTTAAAACAACGATTCCAGAACACTTTTTATTTTGTCTATATCTTAAAAAATGATTGAGTTACAGCACTGAATTTTTCTTATGGCTGACATTTTGAAACGATCTGATTTTTGTCACGTGATAACACGTGTATTTATGAACCGATTTGAATGAAACTTGGTATGTACATAGTACATACAAATGTCTGGCCCGAGTTCGTCGGCCAGTATCATCCGCCATTTTGTTTCAAAATGGCGGCCATTTTAATTTTTTTTAAAAATTTAAAATTTAATAGTAATTTCAAAAAATGAAAAGTTGAAAAATGTTTTTCTTTTACGTGTTAGAACTTAAAACAACGGTTCCAGAACACTTTTTATTTTGTCTATATCTTAAAAAATGATTGAGTTATAGCACTTTGAATTTTTCTTATGGCTGACATTTTGAAACGATCTGATCTTAGTCACGTGATAACATGTGTATTTATGAATCGATTTGGATGTAACTCGGTGTGTAAATAGTATATACTGAGGCATGAAACGAGTTCGATACTCAGTTCTATCCGCCATCTTATTTCAAGATGGCGGCCATTTAAATTTTTTTATAAATTTTAAAATTTAAAATTAGGTACAAGAAAGTGAGAAATTGAAAAAGATTTTTCTTTTATGCATTTGACCTTGATACAAGGATTCCAGAGCATTTTTTGTTTTGTCTGTATCTTAAAAAATGGCTGAGTTTTCGCATTTTAGGTAGCTTTCATTACAAAAAGTAAAAAGCTACCTATTGCAGCAGTCCGGAGGAAAACACTACCAGGAAATTTTGGTATATTTTCACAGATCATGACCCCCAGACCCCCAATCCACTCTCCGTTCAAATGTTGACATATTTATATATATATATATATATATATATATATATATATATATATATAACCATATATATATATCTGATTTTTGTCATGCGATAACTAACGTATTTATGAACCGATTTGAATGGAACTTAGTATGTACATAGTACATACAAATGCCTCAACCAAGTTAAGTTGGCCATCACCATCCGCCAATTTGTTTCAAAATGGCGGACATCTTACAGTTAAAAAAAAATTAAATATAAAATTAAATGCGAAAAAATTAAAAGTTGAAAAATATTTTTCTTTTATGTGTTAGAACTTAAAGCAACGATTCTAGAACACTTTTTGTTTTGTCTATATCTTAAAAAATCATTCAGTTATAGCAATTTGAATTTTTCTTATGGCTGACATTTTGAAATGATCTGATTTTTGTCACGTGATAACATGCGTATTTATGAATCGATTTGGATGTAACTTGGTGTGTACATAGTATATACTGAGGCTTGAATCGAGTTCGTTACCCAGTTCTATCCGCCATCTTGTTTCAAAATGGCGGCCATTTAAATTTTTTTTAATTAAAATTTAAAAATAGGTACAAGAAAGTGAGAAATTGAAAAAGATTTTTCTCTTATGAATTTGACATTGATACAAAAATTCCAGAGCATTTCTTGTTTCGTCTGTATCTTAAAAAATGGCTGAGTTATAGCACTTTTAATTTCTAGTGTTGCTCACATTTTGAAATGATCTGATTTTCGTCACGTGATAACTCGCGTATTTATAAACCAATTTTAATGAAACTTGGTGCGTGCATAGTACATACCAATGTCTGGACCGAGCTTGTAGGCCAGTTCCATCCGCCATCTTGTTTCAAAATGGCGGAATATTAAATTTTTTTTAACTTAGAATTTTAAAATTAGGTGCAAAAAAGTAAGAAATTGAAAAATATTTTTCTTTTGTGTGTTTGACCTTGATACAAAGATTCCAGGGCATTTTTTATTGCATCTATATATTGAAAAATGGCTGAGTTATAGCACTTTCAATTTCCAGTGTGGTTGACATTTGTAAACGGACTGAAATTTGTCACGCGATGCGCATATTTATAAACTGATTTGGGTATAACTCCGTGTGCACATAGTACATACCAATGTCTTGACCGCGTTCGTTGACCAACTTCATCCGTCCTCTTCTTTCATAATGGCAGCCATTTAAGTTTGTCAAAAATCTTTTAAATGTGTAACGATGTACAAACAAAAAATTAAAAATTGAAAAAAGGTTATTTTTAAAGTATTTATCTTAATAATGAATTCCGGAGTATTTTTTGCTTTGTCTCTACCTTAGAAAACTCCTGAGATATAGCAGTTTGAATTTCTAAAGTGGATGACACTTAAACAAATGAATTTGCCGCGACAGCACTCGTATACATTAATCGATTTTAATATGAGTGCGCATGTGCACATGAATTAAGATTTCGACCAAGCTCATTGGTTTGTTTTATCCATCATGTTTTTTTAAAATGGCATACACTTCATAATATCATGGAATTTGACGACTCTCCAAATCGCTCAATATAAAACCAGGTTGAATAAATTATGACTAATTTCTAAATCTTTTTATTACTATTCAGTCTTCACAAAAACTAGTATTCAATCTTATAAAATTGGGTTCCACTAATTTGAGTTTCGTATATTTGAATAATGTAATTTAATTTAAGATAAATAAATAAATAAATAAGTATATAAAAGCTAGCTCTTCCTCCCGGCATTGCCGTAAGGACTTTTTTTTCTTCATAACTTTTATAATAATAATTATATTTTACTTAAATACTTACTGCTACACTCTAAAAAATAAAAGTGTAAATTAGAAAAATTTACATATATATGTGTGTAAATTCCTAAAATTACACACCTGACATGAAAATTACCCATTTTTTGCAAAGTTTTACCTGTTTTTATGTGCATTTTAGCTTAACAAACTAAGTGTGTATTTTGTTATTATTTGAAAAACATAAATAAATGTGTAAATGCTGAAAAATGTCTGAATTTACACAAATTGGTAAGTTATTGTAATTTACACATAATGATAAACACATAGGTAAGTGTGTAAATTTCTAAAGTCACCTACTTGTCATAAAAAATACCTGTTTTAATGTGTGTTTAGTTTATGGCATTAAGTTTGTAAGTTTCTTATCAGTGCATAAACTCATAAAAATGTGTAAATGTAGATTACTCCTGAAATTACACTAATTATTGTGTTGAAAAAATTATAAATGCGTGAATTTTAAAGTAGACGTTACGAAAGGGATAGGAGCTTGTAAACTTTTATCCATTTCAAAGTTTAACTTGTAATTTTAGTTTAACTTCACTTCACAGTGCAATTGATGGTTGTATTCAGGAACTACTTCAACCCCGAGTTAGACGCGAATCTAACATATAAAACTGTAAAATCGTAATCTTCGTTGACTTGGCTTCATCATGTTTAAGTTGAAAATTAATGGTGGGTCCAGCTGATTGCAAGCGCTCTCGTTCAGAAAAATATAGTATATGATAAGTTATTCTCTTATAAAATATAAGATATGTAATGTCATACGTCCGTATTACCTCCAATTCTTTTTATCTGATTTGTTTATATTTATGTATAAATGTATATGATACATGTTGGATTGTTTTTTACGTGTAAGAATTTTTTACACGTATAATTTACTTGCCTTAAAAAATGTCAACATTGCATAACTCCTGATAAATGTCCATTAAAATAACAACTGTTGTATCTAAAGTCATTTATTTCTTGAAAATTTTTCATCTTAAAAAGAATTTATGAATGTATGTTAACAGTAGCAAAATAAACATTAACATCTTTTTTTTTTCGGGGGGGGGGGAGGTGTTAAATTTTGGTTCGGTTGTGTGGAAGATATTATAGTTTATTTATAAACTATTATACAAATGTATACCATATCTATAAATTATATATTCTGATTTATAAGTTAAACAATTCATCTAAGTTTTATTTATTTATTGATTTTTTTAAATTATGAAACTTGTATTGTTAACTAAGTTTATCATCGATTAAAAATATAGCGTTTGAGTTTCTACGTTACATTTCCTAATTTTGAGAAATTAATTTTTTAAATTTTTAACTTAATTACATTAAATTTTCAGCTGTGTTTTAATTTGAAAATATTACATCGGAAGAACTATGTTCCACTAAAATAGTCATAGTAAAGAACACATAATTTTTTCTTGTTAATTATAGATTTAATAAAAATACACAGAAGTAAATTGCAAAAGGGCGCAAATACGTTGATTTAAAATAACTCCAGATCAAAAATTCTGAAGAAAATTTAGATTAAAGTAATGGCTTTTTCTTCAAATATGCATTTTTCCATTCCAATTTTGCCTATTATTACAGAACTTATATGACATAAAACATATGATTGTATGTATATAAAAAATATATAACAGTTGTGTCCTAATGAATATTCAAAATCGAACTTATCATTCTCTCCCTCCCCCTCTACATAAATATCCCCCGCCGGGTGAGTTTTATACATTTAACACTAGAACGCCGGACGGTGTCATTTCGACACCGAAGCGTGTAAATTTCTATGTAAAATCTGTAAATTATAAAGGAAATTTTTTATGCCTCTCGACTTTTATTAAATATGTGGGTAGAACTCGCATCGAAATTTTTTTGGAAATCGATTTATTCATATTTGGTTTAAGGGCAAATTTACCTAGAACGCCGGACTGGTGTCAATTGGACACCGCAATAATTTCATTTCCCCTAATTTTAATTTCGTTCTTCTGTGCTATAATTCCACACACTATCGTAGTTCAGGGGGATCTCAGAATATTTTTTCAACACCTGGTCATCACGTGATTTGTTTCAGCTGCAACACCACCTGCCACTGAGGTTTTATTTCTCACAAAGATAGTACATATACCGTTGCTTCCGAGTTATGACTAGTAAAATTTCGTGAGATTTTCTTTCGTTCTTTTTACATTTTATGAATAAATTTAAAATGTCTCGTAAAAAGGGGCTTACTGCGGGTGAAGTTACCGCGCTTCTGAGACAATTGTCAGATAATGAATCAATAGGTGGAGAATTATCTAAACTGTATGATGAATCTGATAGTGAAAATTTTATTCCTGTTGTATCATCTGAATCGGAAAGCGATGAGGTTATTGAAATTAATTATTCTCGAAATGACTGAACTGAATTTGTGGCTCGCGATGGCTCACGCTGGAAAGAATGTGGTTCTGGAAGTGCAACCGGTAGATTAGCAATACAAAACATTTTGCGAGAAGCTAGTGGTCCAACTAGTTATGCAAAAAGAAATGTGAATTATGATAGTGTTTTGACTGCTTGGTTGCTTTTTATAGACAAAAGTATTTTAGAGCATATAATTAAATGCACAAACACAGAAGCTCGCCGAGCATTAGAAAATGATGCTTGGTCTCTTTCAGAAGAGGAACTTTTAGCTTACATTTCAATTTTGTATGCACGTGGAGTTTCAGGAGCTAGTAACCTCGAACTTCATTCATTATGGTCTACAGAATGGGGTATAAATTTTTGTAAAGAAACCATGTCCAGAGACAAATTTTGTGAAATATCAAGATGTTTGCGATTTGATATCAAATCAACTCGTCGTAATCGAATTAAAGATGATAAATTCGCAATGATTTCAGAAGTATGGAATCGTTTTATTGAAAATTGCATAAGCTGTTACAAACCATGCCAGAACATAACAATTCATGAACAATTGTTTCCAAGTAAGACTCGCTGTCCGTTTACTCAGTTTATAGCATCAAAACCTGATAAATACGGGCAAAAATTTTGGATAGCTGCAGATTTAGAAAGTAAGTATATTTAAAACGCATTTCTCTACTTAGGAAAAAATGAAGAACGAGATCAAAGTCAGAGACTTTCTGAGTATGTGGTTTTAAAATTAATAGAACCTTTTAAAAATATTGGAAGAAATGTCACAGTTGAAAATTTTTTTCCTTCTTCTGAGTTGGCAAAGAAACTAAAGGAAAGACGGACGAGCTTAGTTGGCACGGTAAATAGGATTCCAGATTGTGTAAAATCAGGAAAAGAAGAGTTGTACTCAACAAAAATATTGAAGAATCGGGCTCAACACTTACAGTTTATCAATCTAAAAGACAAAAAATGTGATAATTCTTAGTTCTATGCATTCAAGCATCACAATTGCTACAATTCAAAGAAAACACCTGAAACCGTCAGTTTTTATAATGAAACGAAATGTGGCGTAGATGTTATTGACCAAATGGCAAGAAAATACTCAGTCAAAGCAGGTTCAAGAAGATGGCCAATTCACACATTCTACAATATTTTAGACTTTGCTGCCATAAACACTTGGATTGTTTTCAAACGTGTAACGAGAAAAAACATAACAAGGCGTGTATTTATACAAACACTAGCTGAAGAAATGCGATCATAATACACTGAAAAATCCACTAAAAGAATTAGAAGAGATGAAGAAGAACGGCGGACTGAAAATTCCTCTAAGCGTAGGAAATGCGAAGTTAAAAATATGTCATGGAAATGTGACAAATGAAGTATGTTCTTCTTGTAATAGAATGACATGCGGCAAATGCACAAAAAATGTCACTTAAAAATGTATTGACTGTTAGTAATGTAAGTAGTTATTTGACTTCTTTATATTTTCATATTATCTTGAAAAAATATTCTTAAGTTATAGACATAATAATTATTTGTGTGTGCCATATGTATGCTCTTATCATCAAGCAAAATTGTTCTTATATTATAGATAAAATATAATTTGTGTGTGAAATATATTTCTCTATATCTCGAAAAATTAAGAGTATTTTACAAATATAATAATATTTGTGTGTACTTTAAGCATTTTAATTTAATCTTGTAAATTTTTTCTTTCGTTTTTTAGATTTAACATTATTTCTGTGTTCTACATGTATTTGAAAAAAAGAATATTAAACTGTACAATTTTTTTTAATTTTTTGCATAGTATCGACCAGTGTCAAAATGACACCTGCCGGCGTTTTAGGGGGTAGCAATATTTCAGGCGTTCTAGTGTTAAGACACAAATGTAATTATCAAATAAATTATACGAACTTTAATTTCGAAAATTTATAAGAGTCAATTGATATTTGGATATAGACACAGTATTTCTCGTTTTATTTTTTACTGTAGCTGATAAATAAAAATACACATTAGTTTGATATCTAAAATTTTAATTAGAATATCTGAAAATTTCATTTATGAAGATAGGATTAATTTCATTAATGTTAAAATATATTTGTATTTTTTTTCTATTTTTAAGACACAAATTTCTAAATATAAATGTAATGCAAAAGATGTTACTTTAATGATTCAACAGCTTTTTTTATAGTCGTGATAATATTTTATGTGGCAAATTCTTTGTAATGATGAATATTTATGAAAAGAAAACAATTCAACATGTAATATAGGTGATTTATGTATATATAAACAAATCAGCTAAAATATTTGCAGGTAATATGTGTCTGTGTATGTGAGATGAAGTTTACATACCTTTTTTCTATTTTTTAAATAGTATTTTAAGTTTTACTTTTATAACTGTATGTAACCCAGTACCTTCAATATAATTGACTTTGTATCTTGAGTCTGAAAAATAATAAATAAAAAATTGAGTCTGAACTCTGAAAATAAAAAGTGTGGAGATTGCAAGTTTACCAACTATGATTATTCCATCTGATTAGTCTAAAATCTATCATTAATTATTTATTTATTTTTCTTTATCTTAATTTTTAATTGCATGTTCTGAATAATATATAAATGAGTGGAAAATATAAAATTAAAAAGCAAGGAAGAATATAGAAAATAAAATAGCAGTTTTTATGTGTACATTTAGAGGAGAGTGGGGAGGAATGGGACACTTTTTACAAAAATAATAAAATCAACTTTACTTGACACAAATACAAAAACTTTGATTTATATAATACAAAATGAAACACTTTCTAATGTCCTTGAGCAATATAGAAACATAATTTGAAGAATCAATTTTATAATTAAAGAAATTGAAAATTTCACAATGTGTCCCATACTTCCCCACTAACAGAGAAGTAATATTTGTACTATGATGGTTGATGAGGAATATCAAAAACTAATGTCTTAAATGGCTATATGCTGAATTTTAGATCCGTAGCTACTATAGTAGCATAGTTTTAAAGGGAGGGGTAAAGTTCTAAAAACCTATTTATAGGGAGTTTTTAAGAGGAGGGGAGTGAGTGTAATAGGCTGATTTGGAGCTTATGATGCTACACTTGTGATAGTGGATGAGAAGTGTGTACATCACTAAGATACCGAGTCCAAACAACAGTACTTTTATCGAATCCACTGTCACAAATCTAGCCCCATAAGCTAAAAATCAGATTTTCAACTACACCTCCCCCCCCCATTTTACTCCTTCTTACAAAACTGTATGAATATTGCAGCTACGGTTCTAAAACTAAGCATAAATATATCGATATTCTACATCAACCCATTGCAGTACAGATATTTCATATACACTAGACACAATAGTTATTAAACCTCCATCGAATATGCGTATTTTGCATATTACGCAAAGAACTGTGTAAATTACAATAACACAATAATGTGTGTTTTTTGCGCAATACACATTTAACAGTGTAATCACAGAAGATTACACAGATAAATGAGTGAGAATATTACACAGATATATGTGTATTCTTGCGCAATTTACACGTTAATGTGGGTATTTCATGAGTGATTATTATAACTTTTACCCACTTAGTGTTATTATCAAATTACACACTGAAATGTGTATTTTGAAATGTACACATTAGGTGTGTATTTTGGCAATTTACACACAAATTTACACATATAAACAAATCGTTTTTGTATCATCGATTTACACATTTTTGTGTGCAAATTTACACTTTTATTTTTTAGAGTGTACTTCTTAGTCTGTTTCCTATAAAGTAAGATAATTTCCTGAAAAATTATCGGAAATGGCAAATATCTGCGTCCAAGTACCACGGATCTAGATTCTACTTAATTCGGAATGTAGACAACACTACATGTAGGTAGGGGCTGCGTAACCATTGGACAAAGGAGGAGGCTGACCAGGGGCCCGCGTCAATTGTAATTTTGTTAAGGTTGTTTCTTCTCAACTGCTCTGCTCAACAAGCGCAAATCATTTTGACACATTTACAAATTCCTTTTTTAATGGAAAGATATAAAATTGGAAGTCCAGACTATGGAAGCGATTTCGATTAGAACTGAGTTTTCCATTTTGTGATAATTAAATTACCTACTGAATTATGAGTTATGTTGATCACGTGATCTCGCGATTTTCTCCCTTTCATTGACTGTTTTTTCTGCTTTCGCCGGAAGATGCGTTCGAAATGTCAACTAGCTTGATAAGCTGGCTTGATAGCTTGTTCTAAATTAAAACGTATGTCACGAAGTTGCTCTTTTTAATTTAAGAACACATTTAAGAGTCCGAATCCCCTTTATAGAATTCAAAAAAAACATTCCTCTTTAATATATATATATATCGAAATTTATTTTAAAGCGTTTCGTAATGATAAAAAAGTGAGTATTAACTTCTTTCTTACTGAAAACACTGATATAACTTTCGAAGAACGCATAGATTTGGTGAAAGTAACGGTAAAAGAAAAAAAAATAAAATCTTGTAAAGGTTAAATGCTTCTTCGAAATTGGAAAAAAAAAATGCAATCCACATGTGAAATTAGTGGAATTTTTCATATATTATAAATTAAAAAATATATGTTAGTTCAGGATTGCAGTAATACTTTAGGTCCCTTTAATTGCTTTAAAAAGAGCGATGTTGCGTCGGCTCTGCATAGCGATCACTAACTAAATTACAGGCTTCCTATCATCACATTTGACGCAAAGTAAGGGTAAAATATCGATAAAATATCCTCATTTTTTTAGACATGAACGGAAATTTGAATTCGATTAATTATGGCGCTCTTGCTAATATCACATTTTACGCAACGTAAAGTAAATGTAAAATATCGATTAAATAATTATATTTAATCAGCAAATTACATAAATAGAAAAATTTAATTTTCGATTTTCTTTTCTTTTCGTTTTGCTACACACCTTACTTTTTTCACATTATTTTGTAGATTTAATCCTATGGATCAATCAATAAGATTTTCCACTTTTTTTTCAAGCGTTTCTTTTTTGGATTATATCAATCCACCCTTCACAATTTTAATTACATCTATATTAATAGTTTTCTAAGCATTTATCGGGTATTTTTCTTTCGGTGTATCTTAAAATTTATACCCCCCCCCCCCAAAAAAAAATAGTTCGTGAAAGATCTTAGTAAGAAAGTAGTTACTTATTTCTGAAATTTTCTAGTCAAATTAGGAAAATTTCTTCAAATAACGAAATAAAATTTCTCTTTCAACAGATCTGTTTTGTCTTTCAAAATATTTTAGCCATTTGACCAGGGGATTTTAGGAAACATTGGTCTTCGATTAGCAATTTGTTTTCCATTTTAAGGGAAAGATAGGTTGAAATTATGTATCTAATACGACGCACAGTGGGGCAAAAACTCAAAAAGCTGGCCAAAAGTCGAAAAATGAAGTTACGATTTGGGGAATTTCGATTGTACAGTTGGCTAAAATAATATTTGGAGAGTCAGAATCTGTATTTAAAAAAATATTTTTGCTTTGCCCTTACAAGCAGCATCATTTCAAAAATGATGCTTGAAGGAGTATCATTCAGAGCGAACAAAAACAGCAAAACAACAGTTCCTCTAAACGCGTGCTATATTTTATAATATTATCCGATTTTAATGATTTGAAATGGATTCACACTATGATAGTATGTAGTTTATTTGCATGTATTACAAAATTTATATTAAGCACGTAAAAATTAATAAATTCATTGTCATTTTTGATAAAAAATTTTAGAAATTTGTTTATTTTTTTGCTTTTAAACATCAAAAAGTTTAAATGTTCCACAGTGTTCCGCAACAAAATTTAATGGAAATAATAACTTGGGCTATTGTCTAGTGATTCATAAAAAACCAGCTGCCAAAAACTGCCTTTCTGCATTTCACGCATATTTTAGTAACCGCAAGTAAAAATGCCACTTTTTCGGCCGCCTCAAAAATTTTGAAATTGACTACTTTTCACATAATTTAGCTGATAAATATTTTTCAAATTTTTGAATTATACAATTTTATAATAGTTTATTTCCTATTATATTGTAAATAAGTACTATAATCATAAGATTACATTAATTTGATAAGTAAGCTTAGTAATGAAAAAATGAAAATAATTCTCTATTACTGATCCGGTAGAATAACATTTTCTTATCTTTATAGGTAGTAGTTTTGTTTGTTCTATTATAATTAGAAGAATTATTTTGTCAATGGCTATATTTGCTAGATCAAACTATTGAGCATATTTCATTAATGCGAATAAAAATCATTATGAATATCACTTCTTCTTATATTAGTAATTTGGGTTTGATTTGCAAGTGAGGATGTGATGGCACATCTATTCTGAGTACATTTAAACAAATATTTAGCTATGAAGATGGCATTATGTCTAATATATTTTTCTTTTCTTATGTGCTACTAGAATACATAAATATTGCGAATAATTCATGAATCGTCAATTTGAAAATATCGAGATCTTCATTTCACTGATTTTATCGGACCAATCAAGATCCATTTTTCTTTTTCAAGAAATACGGAAGCAACTGTCAATGAATGGGATTGCATTAAATACTAGCAGAATAAACTTATTTCGTTTAATACAATCATTTATACAGAAGAAAAAGTCGTTAAAAACGAATTAGTGTAATACACACAACGTTGCTACCTATGTCAGACAGCATCAAAACAGCATCTTACCGATCTGACATTTTTTATTAAAAGTGGAGTGAGGTAATTTAGAATTCAGAAAATCTAAGTTACATGCAAAGATGTTTAGAGAGGCCTTACACCTGGCAGACAACTGGATAGAAAAAATGAAAAGCTCGTACTCTGCATGAAAAGAAGAACACTGAAATTGCAAAATAAAATATGCAAAAAATATTTCGTTTACAATCAAGACTTCTCGTCGAGAAACTAAATCCCAGATTTGGAAGCACAAATGATGGAAATACAATTCAACGATTCTTTGAAAACGCAACTATTTGTGTTTCTAAACGAGCATATACGAAGATTTGATTAACCGTTTCTATGCCATAAGTAATTTCTTGTAGCCATGTTATTTATTTGATAAACTTTGAAAATTTTCCCTTACAAATAGCTCGTAGATTTGAGCAGCACCCCTGGTTCTATATGCTTACTTCAGTACACAAACTACTTATTAATGACAAAGATATAACATTATCTTCATTACTGCCGATTTGTCAAATGCCATAAGATACTCAAGAATCATGCAACAAACTGATCAAAAGGCAGCGAGAAGATTTATCGCAAAGTTGCAGTAGCGAGAAAAAAAGCATATTTTTACGTCTTTTAATGTCATCAGATTCTTTCCTTTCCAGTTTAGGTAAATTATCGTAGAAGAAATTAAAATCATTGATCCTAAGAGTCACAGGATTTTTCAATACCGCCAACAAGTTCTGATAACAATTTCGACACCTTGATCTCTGAAGAATCTTTTTATTATAATACAGTTGATTCTAAAGGTTAATTTCTGGAATATATTTTCATTTTTATTTTAATAATATAAAAATTAAATAGTCTGTTTTACTTTCCATTAACGTACTTAAATTTCGTTTAAATATGTCTTGGTTTTTTTGAAAAATCCCTTTTACGTTTACTTCGAAATTTAAAATTTTATTTAAATTTTATTGTTTTTACTCTTAATCTGTAATTTTATTTATTTATTTATTTTTTAAATTTAACTTTTGAATCCTAATTAGCATCCTGAAAAGTTTACGAAATTGCACATAAATTGAATAACTTTCGAGACATTTAAATTTTTATTCCGCCATATTGTATCCGCCATTTTTTTCGATTTTAATTTTGTATTCTTACTTAGCATCCTCAAAAACACCTGTATACGAATTTTCGTACAATTTGAATAACATTTTCATAATTTGGCCAGCTTTTCGGGAATTTGCCCCACTGTGCGACGCACGATTCTGTTGTACGAATATTACACAAACCGTATCCGTAGCTGACAACAAGTACGGATTTTTGTTATAACTAGAGTTAAATAGAGATTTTTGCCTTATAAAATCGTAAAAAATTGCTAAATTTTGTTCGATTGCATTGGGAAATTTTATTATAAAATTTTAGTTGTAACAAAAATCCGTACAAGTTGTCAACTTTGTGCTTATGCTTGTTGAATATATTTTCCATGTAAACTTAAGCCTGATTTTATTGAAAGACGTGATTCCGCTATTTTATTAAATCATAAGCATAATTGTTATTTAGAGGTGTCAAAATGTGACCCGATAGCAGTGTTGCCAGATGGGCTACTTTTTTTACATTCAGATTCTTGACTGGCACCACTTTTTTGAAATAGTAAAATGCGCCTTATTTAATGACATGTTAATAAGAGCGAAAACAAACGGAATTTTGCCATTTCAAAAAAGTGGTGCGAATAAAGGAATCTGAATTTTAGAAAAGTAGCTCACTGGCAACACTGCCCGATAGATACTACTACTATTTTAAAGGAATAATCGTCTTCTTGAACCGCAGAGATTCCACGGTTAGATAAATTAGTTATTTCTGTACAATTTTAGCTTATGTGATGGGTCACAGTTTAACACCTCTGTTGTTATTACTCTCTAAAATTGAAGTTATCTGTTAACATAAAAAGCTCTGATATTTCTTTCTTCTCTCAGATAATTCCATGAACGAAGTAAGTGCTTCTTAGATCAAGATGACATGGAGGATACAACTCATTATTTTAATAGGTATGTTACTGCAAGCTTTTTCTTAAGATTATTGTCTGTTACCATTGTTAGGAATTTTTGTGCTATTAACTGGCAAAATGAAATTTAAATTGCATTATTTTTTTGTTAATAGAAATAAAATACATAACGGAATAAAAATAAAATACCCAGAATTAAAAAAAATGCTTTGACTATTTTTCTTATTTGCCGCTGTGTAATGTTCGGGAAAAAATTACAATACTCAAATAATTTTATTTATGTTTAAAAAATAGATTCCTAAAACTAAATTATTGTCATTACTACAGTTTATTCTCGAAGGGTTTTTTTTTTTTTTTTTTTTTTTTTGGGGGGGGGGGGGGTTCTATTACGCATTTTCCGGCACACTTTTATACGATAACAAGTAATTTATGACCTAAAATATGAACATTTTCAGGTGATTTTTTTGCACATTAAGTTTTCTCTCTTTATTGATATTTATATTTCAATCCTGCCCGAAATTTTTATTTGACGTCAACCGAATTTGTAGTCAACCCTATTCAAATCTGACGCATTTCAATCAAAAACAAAATAAAATTGACCAATGTTTCAACGCAATTGCAAAAAAAAAAAAAAAAAAAAAAAAAAAAGAAAGAAAAAAAAGAAAAAAGACTGAAAATACCCTATCTCTAATATCATTTTTTTCATTTTATGTGAAAAATGATTACATAATATTAGATACACTCGTTCATTACACAAGACTGTAAATCCAACTTTAAAACGGACCCGAAAAAATTACCGCAGCCCACTCCGACAAAGCACGTTATCCAATGGAAAACAAATCAGATTCGGGTACAATTGGATTACCGGACCTCGGTTTCAAAATTCTAATCCACATTTATTTTAAATTGTAGTTATCCAACTTCTTTTTTTAACTATGGTATACTTTGAGGTGAGTTCGGAATAAAATTAAACTCGATGCAACAAAAATTTAAAAAACATACTACTGTGTGCTAAATATCTGCACGGGCTGTGTTTGGGTCGATTTTCATTAACGGCATTCGGGCTGGGCTAGGCCCTTAATTTTTTCTGAAGACTCGGGCTGGGCCGGGATCGGGCCTTACTTTATTACTAAAGAATCGGGTTGGGTTGAGCTTAACCTATTTTTCTGAAGGAAGTCATGAATGATTTCATTCTCCCTAGTAGTCACGAACCAAAATGTTTAGCCCTAGTTGAATCATACCGCATGAAAATCATTTTCTAGCCGTGGACTGTTAAAAAATCAGCAAAATTTGGCTTGGTCCAAAGATTTTCGCAAAAAAAAGGTATATACTTTTAAATTGCTATTATTCTTAAATTAAACATTAAAATTTATTCTTTGTAAAGAATCGTAGATTTCCAGGCTTATTATAATAGAGCTCCGACCGAAATTTTAACTTTCATAACGGGTCGGATCGGGCCAATATTTTTTTCTGTCGGGCCGGGTCGAATTTTTTTTCTGTGTTTCGGGACAGGCTCGGGTCTTGAAATTATGCCTGGCCCGTGCAGACCTCTCCTGCGTACCAGAACATTTACTCAAAATTCGTGAAGATGGGTCAATTTTTACGAATGCGATAAAATGAAAAAAATACACATAAAAAAAAGACAGGCAAATATATCATTTTTTGATTCTAGTGATACTGAAACATAATCATATGCAGACGGAGACGGAAATCTTTCCAATAAAAAAAGGATGGAAATTCGACCATACATTCTAAAATTACCAGTAAATATACAGTATAAATAATATGTGTAAAATTACAGAAATCGGTACACTTACTAAAATTTTATCTGTATACTGTACCCCCCCCCCCCAAAAAAAAAAAAACAAAAAAAAAACGGTTAAGCTACAAAATTAGTTTTTGTAAAGTAACAGAAATCTCTAGTTTTACTCGAGAATCTAATATAATTACAATAATCTAATTAAAATTTTATCTATAACCCGAGTTGCAGATACGCTAGTTGCCAACCTCGAGCTTATTTTTAGAAAATTCACCTTGAACCGGAAAATTTGTTTAATTAAATGTGTTCGGCATTAAATAAGATGGTCATTTGAAATTTATTTAACTTCATTAATCAAATTAATTTCTGGTTCGTAATGTAAATTTTTATTCTTAAAAAAGCCGGAGGTTGGCATCTATGAAACAACAGAAAAAGTTCTAGGCATCCAAGTTTTCTTTAAAAAATTGTAACGTTACAGATTTTTTATTTACCATGCAAACGTGTTACATGAGTTTGTGTTGTTGCCGTTACATAAAAAGTTCTAGAAATCCCTTTTCTTAGAAAAAAATTACTAACTTTGTAAATTAATTTTATAACAATTTCTGTCACATCAGTTAAAGCTTAATTTGGATACAAGAGAGAGTACAAGCAGATTACCATTTACACTGCACAGGAATTTCCTGTAGTACTAGCATTTCATATAACTATAAATAAATCGCAAGGACAGAGTTTTGACCGTGTTGGAATATACGCGGATAGACCATTGTTTAGACATGGTCAGTTATATGTTGCTTTATCCAGATGGAGACCAAAAAAGCGGAATAAATTTTCAATGCTCTTGATGTATTACAAATGTTGCTTGGACAGATATATTGCAAGCTTATGTATATTGAGATAAATTAGCATTGGTTTTAATATGTGTGGGTGCATTATCAAAGATTAAGTGCAGTTACATAAAAAAAAACTGAACGAAATGCAGGATTTTTGTAAGATCGTGAATCATATATTCATAGCTTCCAACTCTTCCGCTTTTTTTAACCGACTTCCAAAAAGGAGAGGAGGTTATCAATTCGACGCGTATGTATTTTTTTTTATGTATGTTCACCGATTACTCCAAAACTATTCAACCAATTTCTGTGATTTTTGTTTTAAATGAAAGACGATGCTCTCGAATTGGTACCACTTCCGTTTCATAGAAATTGGTTCAGTACTTTTTTAGTAATTAGGCAAAAACTAATAAAATTAGTGATTTTCCGCTAATTAAAAGTGTTGAATACGTTCGCTTAACGCAGTGTATACAGCATAGCCGAGCGGTCTAAGGCGTCCGATTGAAGTTCGGTTTCTCGTAAGAGAGCGTGGGTTCGAACCCCGCTCATGATATAATTTGCATCCATGTAAAGTTTACAATATTTTTCCCGTATTACAATTTTTATTATTAACCGGCTTAAGAAAAGGAAGAGGAAGTTGTCAATTCGACGCGTATGTATTTTTTTAACCGACTTCCCAAAAGGAGAAGAAGTTATTAATTCATCGCCTGTATATATTTTTTTTATGTATGTTCACCAATTACTCTGAAAGTATTTCACCGATTTCTGCTATTTTTGTTTTAAATGAAAGACGATGCTCTCGAATTGGTAGCACTCCCGTTTCATCTAAATTGGTTCAGTACTCTTTTAGTAATTAGACAAAATTTAATAAAATTAGTGATTTTTCGCTAATTAAAAGCGTTGAATACGTTCGTCGATTGGAGTGTAGACAGCATGGCCGAGTGGTCTAAGGCGTTACATTGAAGCTCGGTTTCTCGAAAGAGAGCGTGGGTTCGAACCCCACTCCCGACATAATTTACATCCATGTAAGGTTTACAATTTTTTTTCCGTATTACAATTTTTATTATTAACCGGCTTCAGAAAAGGAAGAAGAAGTTATCAATTCGACGCGTATGTATTTTTTCTATGTATGTTCACCGATTACTCTGAAACTATCCAACCGATTAATTTGGTTTTTGTGTTAAATTAAAGAGGCTACTCTCGAATTGGTACCACTTCCATTTAATTGAAATTGGTTTAGTACTTTTTTAGTAATTAGGCAAATTTTAATAAAATTGGTGATTTTTCGCAAATTAAAAATAACATAGACTTGGAATAAGCTCGCCGATTGGAGCGCAGTCAGAATAACCCAGCGATTTAAGGAGCCAGATTTAAACTCTGGTGCTGGAAAGAGCATGCGTTCGAACCCCACTCCTGACAAAATTTATATCCATGGATAATTTACAATATTTTTTTCCGTATTATAATTTTTATTAACTGACTTCAAAAAATCGTTAACTGTTAACTAAAAAGAGAAAAATAAACTTTTCTACCAAAAATTGAACCGACTTCAAAAACTATTACAAAGTGAAAAATAAATTTTTTACATAATAGTAATAAGAAATTAAATTAAGAGCATAGTATTTACCATGCGTATTATTATATTTATGTACATTAATTTGATTTTTTGGAGTCGGTGCCAGCCAAGCCAATTACAAAAATTAAATTAAGTATCTAATGCAAATCCTAAAAGAATAAAGGCTTGGCTGGCACCGACTCCAAAAAATCAAATGAATGTACATAAATATAATAATACGCATGGTAAATACTATGCTCTTAATTTAATTTCTTATTACTATTATGTAAAAAAATTATTTTTCACTTTGTAGTAGTTTTTGAAGTCTGTTCAATTTTTGGTAGAAAAGTTTATTGTATCACAAAAATTTTATATAACTTTTTGTCTTTTTTGATCGGCATATTAAAAGATGATGATTTAAAAAGGTAAAATTTATTATAAAATTTTTGTGGTACAAAAAAGTATAAGATGTTGGTAGTTATGTGTATTACTGCGGGGGCTGGCGCCCAAAGGGCACAGGGAGTAGCCCCCCCCCCCCCAAGGATATATATATATATATATATATATATATATATATATATATATATATATATATAACCATTAAATGCATTACAAATTACCATATTAAAACATGGAAAAAATAAATTAAGAAGAGCATAATCGGAGGAGCCATCGTGTGAAACTCGTATTTATGAGCTCATTTTGATATGGCGGAGCATACGTACAGGACTTACCAAAGTCACAGCCACGTTCGCCGGCCAGCTTAATCATCCTTCTTGTTTAAATGACTCTATCTTACAAACTTTTTTAGGTACAACAGTTTGAAATTCTAGGATTGCTCATTTTTTTAAGCATATATAATTTCATATTGAAAATTATGCATATTTTATTTTTAAGAAAATGCTTTACTGTTTTCCTTTATACTATGTATGCAATATATTGCCTTTAATACTATCTGATAAAATTACTTTTCAGTCATACGAAGCTTTTAAAAACTCACCTGAATGACATGTACTACTACGGTAGTAAGAAAGTAAAGTTCCACTTAGATAGTAACACGTTATTTGCAACTTCAAAAAGAGATTAAAACACTTTAATTATCAAGTCTACAATAGGAAATAGATTACCGGAAATATGACATATACTGTGAGTAATTTTGTTAACAACACAAAAAGCTGTCAAAAAGAGCGTCTGCGAATGATGCATAGATTTTTTTTAATAAAACTCTGAGGAAGTTTACAAAAATGTATTTTATCTAATTAGGAATTGCTAATGGAATTTTATTTGTGCGTAATGGTACAACAACTCTAATTAAATCGTGGTTTTGAACAAAAGAGGCGCGGCTGTATTGCGTAATCAGCGTAAAATAATATAGGCTTAAGGAAATTGAATGTAGCATATCTCCCAAATTTCTGGTTTTATAAAATCAGACATTTCGTCAAGATTTCTTGAATAATTTGTTACTTTCCTTGTATGCGCTAGTTATATCTTTTCATTCGTGAAATAAAATTTATGTTCTAAATATGTTAACTGACTAGAAAAAATTGTATGGATGTTGGCAGCTATGTTAAAATATGTGATTTTTTTTTACAAAAGCGTTCATTTTCTTTACATAGATTAGAGCATGAAAAACAAAGATTGCGGAAATCATGGATTCCGGCAAATTTTGCAACTTTTACGATGCCCGCGGAAATCGCGGGATGCGCAGAGGGAGTTTATATTAATAATGGATTAAATTCATAATAATGCATTTAGAAATTTAAGACATGAAATTAAACATTTATTATTATATATGTCGGACCACTTTTCTCGAGGTGTTTTTTTCATTAATTTGTGTGTGTGTATGTGAAAAATTATTACATCTAGTAAAATATTTCTAATGATAATTTTAGCGAATTTTTTAATCATTATTTATATTTCGCAAATGTTCTATTTAAACGAAATTTAAAATCCCGTATTTTTTTACATTGTTAAAACGAAGATTTATTTATTTAAAAACATTTTGTGGTGCACAACATTTATGTACTCTATTGGTAAATGTTCTATACAGTGACAAAAAAAATTGCATATTATGATAAAATTTAATACTCTTTTTTTTGTGTGTGTGTGTATTTCAGTTTCCTTTGCTTCGAGCTATGCAAAAGAAGAAACGAAGAAGGTATGTTTTTGGAGTATATTATGTGACGTTTGGAATTTTGTATTTATGTATGCATTATAAGTAAGCATTAGGACATTCTATAGTGATAAGAATAAAATACTGCAATTTGACAAAAGGCAAAGCTTTAGTGGATCCTGTCCTACAGTGCATCGCTCCACCCTATTTTCACTACCATGGTTCCTGTTGTGCTATTAGCATAAGTGCCAGCCAAGTGGTCAGCCTAATGCGGTGTACAGAAATTGTCAAAAACTTAAGAAACAACAATGTCGTTTAAATTCAATTGTAATTTAAATTAATTTAATATTTTGTAAAATAAAATAATGTTATGTTATATTTTACTAAACGGTTTGCAACAACATTTTGTATGCATTTTTAATACAAATGTATTTAAACAACTTTGCCAAATTTTCTGTTACATTTCTTCCAAACATGCAATAATGGCTTACTTTCATCTCGGGAATAGCTATGTATATGATGCTCTCAATGGAGATAGATATCAGTTATATATTTAGAAATTAATATTATTAAACTGATAGATGCCATAAATCCAGTTTGTAAGCCCCCCCCCCCCTGTTTCAATAGAAAAAGAAGTCAAGTTAGGGTGTTGACTTATAATTGGGATTTTTTAAAAATTATTAAAAACCATTCTTTATCAATAATTTAGAAGTAAATAATACAAATACAGGTGTGGAAATCTTTTGCATTTCGGCAGATTTTTGATAAATATAATCTAAATGCCTCCTCCCAAAAATACCCCAGCAAAAAAAAAAAAAAAAAAAAAAAAAAAAAAATTATAAGCAAAAATTATCCAAGTTTACTTGTTTATTCTTTATATAATTACAACAATATTTTATCAGCCATCCAATCTTCCCTCCCCTCCCAATCGACATAATTTCATTTTGCAATTCTGTGCAAAATATGTCAACCATAAACTAGAAAAAAAAAAATAGATATTTTTTTTATTTATGGTGAGTTTAACACAGATTCTAACTAATGATCATGGCTACAAATAAATAACAGAATAAAAAGTACGTCAAAGGATATTATTCCCGGTATTCACAACTGTCCCACTAATGGGGCACATGTGAACATTTTTCAATTTACAAAGCTGTTAAAAATGCATGAAGAACTATAAAGGTGATTTAAAAAAAATACTACATGTAAAAAAAGTTCTGTTTACTATATTAAATAGTTTTTGCTTACAGAAATTAACCCAGTATTGAGAAAAAGCTATATTTATGTGAACTGTTCACATGTGCCGCAGTGTTCCCTACTTCTGTGTATTTCATATAGAAATCACAACTTAACGTTTATTGTAAAAAATATGGTCCTTGTGATAACGTTTTTCCGAACATAAAATTCCATTTTAATGCTTACATTCAGGGTTCACACAGTTCTACCACTAAATTTTAAGAATATTTTAAAAGTATTTCATTGCAAAATATTTTGTAAAATCTTTGATTGTAGGCGGTGATTGCTAATAGAATGGTTTAAAAATTAAATGTAAATTTTCTTAATTTTAAATAGTGGGGGCAAAGTCCTTAAAAAACATAAGGAGTATGCGAATCTTGTATCTTGTTCTTTCCTCTTTTGTTTTTTAGGATATAATACATTTAGAACAGTTTCATCGAAGTTTATGTGTAACTTCCCCTAATACTCGGTTAATTTTGCTAGTGTCAATGATACCTTGCGGTTTAGTATTCATTTTATTAAAAAAATTTTATTATACATAAAAGGTGGGCATAATTGAACTCACAGTACTCAGCCTCTGCTGTAGCGCTATTTAACACGTTCGCTACCGCAGACGTACCAGCGTGTGATAAGGCGCCAACGTTAAGGGGCCACTCACGCTCTAGCGCGTGATTGGGGGTGATGTCCAATAGCCAGTCACGAGCTGGCGCCGGAAAATCTTTCACTGACTCTTTGTTATAAAAAGTATATCGGCTTCTGGGGAAAACCCAGTTCTACAGTGCGGCATTAACTATCATCATATCTTCACGCAAGCTGAAGGGAACGTGTTAAAAGCGATAATCGAGGCAAATTTAATAGGATGATTAAACAAGCGGGATGTGAAGCATTCCACGTAAAACAACGTCATCATATCCTCTACAATATATTTGGAACTAAGATATTTTCACGGAATTCTTTGTCCACGTGCTTTATTTAATCATCCCAAAAAATTCGCTTCATTATCGCAATTTTATCTTGCGCCAGAACATACTAGTGTAAGTTTCATTATGGCAACCCCGTATAGACGTTTCATTATGGCCTCTTCGTGCGTTTTTATGAAAGGTGGCCGTAGAATAAGTTTTACTGTATTCATATAATACAAATATCCTCTTTACATTCTTTTAATTTAATTATTGTATAGTGGCTTCTGCAGTGATCTGTTCCTCTTTTGTAAAACCGCTTTCTGTTCTGAGCTATTATACAACTATCTTGATTTTGACCACGTTAATTGATTTCTGAGTTTTTGACACAGTGTTTTCTAAACAGAATCGTTTTTTTCTTACTGTTAATTGTTCTTGCTATGTTAGTATGGGACATACCTGAAAATTTAGTGGCAATTAAAATGGTTCAATCCACATTGCTAGCGCCAGCAAAATGATGGAATGAACTTAAATAATTTCTTTATCCACGATGCTTTTTTTCTTTCACATTCTAAAGCCTTTTAAATGTTCAACTTTTTCTGTTAATACACGCGGAAGTACTCTTTTAAAAATTCTGTGTTCAAATGTATATAATAAATTACACTTTCAGATAATGGTCCTTTGGGGGAGATCAGGTTGAGCAGCCGGAAAATGACAATAATTTGACAATTACGAAAAACACTGTAGTTTCAAAACCAATTAATAAAATACAACAATTTTTTTCTATACTTTTATAAATACTTATGGTTTTAAAAAAAACATTCAAATATATATATTTAGCAATATTAATTAGTTAAATTTTAATGACAAAAATGAAGGTTTAAAAATATGAATTTTTAAACATGCATCTTGCGCGCAAGATTTAAAAAATTCTATTGCAGATATATATTTAATATTCCATTTACATTTATTTGTATTACTATATTTTACACTAAACCTAAATTTAAAAGTATATTCAAATTCTTTTGCATAATTAATGGCATTAATAATCATATTTATTTAATCTAGCAAAAAAATTACACTTATTTATTCAATAAACAATTTTCTATGACAAAAATCATACTAAATTGACGTTCAGCATAAATGTACAATTAAATTTCATGATTCTATGATAAATAGTTTTTGAATGAGAACGCGCGCAATGCCAAAAAACACAGTTTTGAGAAAAACGGCTTCAAAGTTAATTTTATAAATCAACTGCAAATTTTACAAAAATGACGTTTGCTTATCATGCTAAAATTCACCAGGGGCATAAACACATCCTTCTTTAAGTTGCAGAACGTCAGTCGCAGCTTTTTTGGTCATTCTTTTCGCTCTAAGGGTTCAAGTGTACATGCTAGTGATCGCTTTTCTGGGCGACCGGGAAGTGACAATAATTTGACCACAACTAAAAATTTTGCAGTTTCAAAACCAATTAATAAAATACAACAATTTTTTCTATACTTTCATAAATATTTATGGTTTAAAAAAACATTGAAAAAATATATATTTAGTAATATTAATTAGTTAAATTTTGACGACAAAATTAATGTTTAAAAAATATGAATTTTTAAATGTGCATTTTGAAACGCAAGATTTTAAAAATTCTACGGCAGATATATATTTAATATTGCACTTAAATTCACTTATACTACTATATTTTACACTGAACCAAAATTTTAAGGTATATTCAAATTCATTTGCATAATTAATGGCTTTATCATATTCGTTAAGTTTAGCAAAAAAATTACACTTATTTTTTTCAATAAAAAATGTCTATGACAAAAAGCAGGCTAAATTGAGGTTCAGCTTATAGGTACACATGAAAATTAGTAAATTGCAAAATTTCCTGGTTCAGCAATAATTAGTTTATAAATGAGAGAGCACGCAATGCCAGAAAATAGTTTTGAGACAAACGGCTTCAAAGTTAATTTTATAGATTAACTTCAAATTTTATAATAATAAGGATTGTTTATCATAATAAAATTTACCAGGGACATAAACACATACTTATTTAAGTTTCAGAGCCTCAGCCGCAGCTTTTCTGGCCATTTTTTGGCTCAACGAGCTTCAAGTGTACACACTAGTTCACACACTAGATCGCTTTGCTGAGGAGCTGGAAAGTGACAATAATTTGACCATTGCTGAAAATTCTGTAGTTTCAAAACCAATTGGATTACAACAACTTTTTTTTTCTATACTTTCATGAATATTTATGGTTTAAATAAAAAACATTGAAATATATACATTTAAAAATATTAATTAGTTAAATTTTAATGACAAAAATGACATTTAATGATGCTGACGACAAAATAAGAATTTTTAAAAATGCATTTTGAAATACAGATTTTAAAAATTCTACTGCAGATATATATTTAATATTGCACTTATATTCACACATACTGCTATATTTAACACTGAACCAAAATTTAAAAGTATATTCAGATTCATTTGCATAATTAATGGCTTTATCATATTCAATAAATTTAGAAAAAAATTACATTAATTTTTTTTCAATAAAAAAATTTCTGTGACAAAAATCAGGCTAGATTGAGTTTCAGCTTATAGGTACACATGAAAATTAGTAAAATGCACAATTTCATATTTCTGCGATAGTTAATTTTTTAATGAGATTGCGGGCATTGCCAAAAAATATAGTTTTGGGTAAAACAGCTTGACTACTTACAATGCTAAAATTCACCAGGAGCATAAACACACCCTTCTTTAAGTTTCAGAGCCTCATCCGTAGCTTTTTTAGCCACTCTTTTGGCTCTACGTGCTTCAAGCGTATATGCTAAGACTCGCTTCTCAGCTTTGTTAATTCGCTTTTTATCAGCTTCACTAGCATACAACGTACAATTTTTGCCAATTTGGAAGCCCATTTTCCTCATAAGATTTATGCGCCCACACTGACCTTCATTAAAACATATGACTGCTTCATTAACTGCAATCTGAATAATTTTTTCCCCTGAGCCAGATATTTTAAGACAAAACTTCCATATGAGAGAATTTAGGCTCTCATTTGCATTTTGGTATGCCCCCCAAGACATTTTTTTAATAAAGTTGGCATGGACAAGCCTTTAAATATATATTTTATGTTGTCCATAATAGCAGCTGGAATAGTGTTCGAATGGCGATAAATCTCCCCAGAAACTTTTGCTTTTTGGTAAGGACACCTTGAATTTTCACCCTGGGTTCAAAAGTCATGTAATGGTTCTTTATCGGTAGACCTTTTGTGATAAAATATAGCCCAGACAGCTTTTTGCATGTCTTTCACTGACATGTTATTACCTCGAATTGCATTTTCATAATACACTGAGAGTTTGTCAAAAACTTCATCAGTAAGACGATTTTTACCAGAAATCTTTTTTCCATCGCCAAGCTTTTTGCCTTTTAATTCAGTCTTTCTTTCCCTAAATCGTGAGCCCATTTTTTTTTTTTTTTTTTTTTTTTTTTTTTTTTTTTTTTTTTTTTTTTTTTTGGTGTGTCCTACACATTCAGTTTTCTCAATCTTGCACTCAGCCCCGTAAGGCGCAGCTTTTTGCAGAAAAGTAAACGTCTTTGAGTCGCCATCACCTATGTATTTAGTGAAGCGAACTTTTCGCTTTGATACGGATCGCTTGAAGATTCTGTTCATCCTACTAACTTCCATCATGCCAGCAGAACCAATGTGATCCTTCTCACATATTTTAGAATGTTCTTCTAACCATTTGTCATACTTAACTCTTTTGCGCATTCCTTTCCAATTTTCACATCCTTTGCTTCGTGTCGACAGAACTTCTGTGTCTATAATTTCCCCATTTTCAGCACCAATAAGAGTGCATGCACCAATACGAGAGGAATGGCCACGCGTTTTCTAAGTGCCATCCCCACTCACTGTGATATTATTATTAATCCCAGCATCCTCTGTCAGGTCTAACTCCAACAATGCAGCATTATGCATGCTTTCTTCTGCACATTTAGTTGAAGCTTTTTTAAGATTTTTCACTTCATCATTATAAGCTTTTTTGCAGATGGGAGGAGGCATATCCATTATCCCACAAAATGTCTGTGCTTCAGCTAATCCTTGTCCAAGGCATCTCATTGCATAAATAAATCTCATATTTATTTCTGCACACTTCTGTGACTTTCAAAGCATTGCAGAATTTTGGAAAGATGAAATTATGCCGCAACCAGAATATACAATATTGTTTTTTTCTGGGAGGCCAAACACAACTTCAGATTCGATTTTTAATGATGAATGACATTTTGCACAACACATACAATTTTCCATTGCAGAAAAAACAATTCTTTTGTCAATAAAGGCGAATCCATCGAAATCTGATGCCTCCAATTTGGAATTAAAATTTAGCTTGTTACTGGAAGCACTTAGTTTCTGCACTTTTAAAATCGTGTATTAATTGCCTTTAAATTTTCGTTTACTTGGCCTTACGCCTGTTCTTTCTGTATTTTCTTGTACTTTTATCCATATTTACTTTCAATTGACAAGTTATATAACGCACGAAAATTATCGTATTAATAATAAATAACAGCGTAATAACAGATTTCTGCCTTGTGCGTTTGAGTTTGAGTGAACAGTGCTTTGAGGCCTATAGCTACAATGGCTGTTGCCTCGATTGATCCAGAATACACAGAAACAAATACAGAACACTTTATTATTACAAAAAATCCAGTACATACATATAATACACATCACAGGGACAACACTGACACCCATGCCGCTAGCTGGACTCGAACCAGGGACCAGCGACGTGAGAGCAGCTGCCGCTACCAATCGCGCCACTGGGTCGACTCTGCCTCTTGCAAACACAAAGTTTCAATCAAAACAAACACTCTCGGAGAGTTTAGTTACTTTCATATTCTTCAAAATCAAACGATCGGAACTAAAACAGATACATGGGGCTTGACAATGTGTAGAAATCTTTCCCTATAAGATAAACTTTATAAAATGTTGATAACAGAAAAAAGAAATAACGCAATGCAAGCGAGCGAAATGTAAACAAATGATCAGCGTGGAACAGCTGTTCTGAGTTGAAAGGAATCCCCAATTTTTTTGTTGTATTGTCAGACGTTTTTAGTTATAACTCCCGTTCTAAATTGAAATTTTGTACAAAAAAATTTTGCAATGGATTTGTAACATTTTAAGGTATCCACACTAATTTTTTCAAAAAATCGATTTTTTTTTTTATTTCAACCTGATTTTTCCCCTTAAAGTTTTAAAGAAGAATAAACCAGAGAAAATATAAACTTTTGATAAAAAATTAATATTACTTATTTTTTGTTATTTTTTAAGAAAATTATATGACTTACTTATCGTTATTGTTCTACTAAAGTATATTCGAATGTTACACAAAAGTTAAAAAAATATTTAACATGAAACTCTCTATATCTGTCTCATAACGTTCTGTATATTTCATCCAGTATTCTTTTTTATTTTAAATATGGTATCAATAGCAAAAAATTCAGATTATACAAATTACAAAATTCCTACATTCAATTGTAAGATGGATGATAATATCTAGTGCTGTTGTTTTCAGTTACATATGAAACAAGAAATATTTAATAATTCGAATAATCATGTAAAGTATAAATATATAAATTAATTGTGGTAAATGGTGAGATGTAATTTTCTTATTCACGGTTATATGCTTTGCAGATAAGAGTTAAATTTTGCTAGAATAATTTTCTTTAGAAAAATATACTCTAACATGTTTTCAGAGTTGCCAACCTCCGGCTTTCGCTAATTCATGAAAACGTACTTTGAACCAGAAAATTTATTTAATTAGAAGTATCTACTATTAACCCAGAGGATCATTTGACATTTACTTAATTTCGTTGACTCAATAAATTTCTGGTTAGAAGTATAATGGTTTGATTTTTAAAAAGCCGGAGGCTGGCATTTCTGTGTTTTATGTCTATAGCTATGCCCAAATTCACATAAAAAGAAAATTTTTACAAGATATACATTGAAAGCAAAATTCTTATATATGTTTACTGGAAAATTCTATGCAGATATTCCTTATTTAAATGATGTGCGTCAAACTCCACATAGAAACTTCAGTAGATATGTATTTAAAAAAAAGTCTTTAACATATATTTTCAGAAAATAGCTATCTCGAATAGCCTTGATTAGAAAGCATGCATTCAAAAAGCATGTTTTGTAGTTTTTCAAGCAAAATTTATTACTAAATTCTTGTTTAGATGATATACAATAAAAGCATGTTGTTTTTGACAAAATCTGCGTAAAACATTTATTTCCCTCTGCCACTGTGTAAAAATAAATTGGCTATTTTACAAATTTTATTTTTTTGTATTAAAAAATCTTGTGCTTCGTTACTTTTTCGTAGGTATTTACTTTTTTACTTTAAATGTTACCAAAAATAATTTTCTAATAATTTACAGGCATTAATTATTGCAGTTGATGAGCGTCAACCGGAGAAGAGTGATGTTATAATTTCAGATTTGACTATAAAAGATGACAGTTCTTCGCCGAATTATCAAAGAAGTGAATCTGCTCGGATCATAAAAAGAGTTCCGGTGGATAAGAAACTTGATTACATTTTAGTTAGTCCGGAAGATTTAAAAGATCTAAAAGAGCTACAGCTCGGTGGAGTAACTATAGATAAACCTAAGATTTTAAGATATCCTGACAGTGATTCTGATGAAAGTTTGGAATCACCAAGTAAATACACACAGTATTCAAGAGGAGCAGAACCCTATTCAGTTAAAGGAAGACACGTTGCATCCAAATATCCATCGAGACCTGCACCCCCTCTGGGAACACATCCAGTAGGTGATAGCAGTAACGAAAAGGATTCTGGACCAGATTCGCCATATTCACACGAAAAATATCGTTCGTATGATTCTCCAAATGTTGAACGATATAAAGTTCCAATTTATGAAAATACGCCAAAAACGCCAGTAGTTAGTGGAGATTATAATTCTGCATATGGCAATACCAAACCACCCATTAGCTATCCAAATCCCCCGAGTTACACAGCACCAACCGGTTACTCTAGTTCAGTCCCAAGCGCGTATGCAGGGTATTCTGGTTATTCCCCTCCAAGTAATAATTATGGGAGACCTAACATACAAAGTTATACTGGTCATGCAAAGTATAGAAAACCTAATTATGAACCGTATTTATACTATGCAGCAGCAAAACCTTTTGGATACCCATTACCACCTTCACATTATAGACCTTTATCATACGCACCGAATAAACCCACTAGTTATTCCGGGCCATCAGCATATGATATTTCTAAACCAAATAGTTATCAAAATTTTCCTGTATATTCAAATGCAAGACCAAACAGTTACCCGGAATATTCCACTTACGGGAATTCCAGGCCAAGCAGTAGCATTGGAGCAACAAATTACGAAAGTTCAAAACCTATCTCATATTCCGGTCACACTGTTAAACCAAATACTTACACAAAATCTTCTGTTTATGAGCCTTCAAAGCCAAGCAGTATTTCTGGTTCTTCTAGTCATACAAATTCAAATCCTACTGTCTATTCTGACGGGCGAAGTTATGATACTCCGGACGAGAGCTATGTGCCATCAAAGTCTAGTGGTCATTCAAGTTCTACCACCTACTCCCGTCCCAGTAAAAGTTATTCCTCATCAGAACCAAGTAGCTACTCCCGACCTTCTTCTTATTCCTCCCCAACTGGTCCTCAGCATGATTCATCTTCTGAGAAATTATATCCTGGTTCTGAAAAATATGTTTCTCATCCAGAAGAGTATGATAACCCTGAAAACATACACACTTATGATGAATATAACCCTTCGAAAATTCCTGCAGAAGAGCCAGAATATAGAAATTATCGACATTATAGTCCCAAAAAGTCCAGGAAAGTATATTACGACTCACTATCTGTAAAACATGTTTCCTATGATGATTTGCCAAACCCTTACAAAAATCCTTCTCATGAATCTGCTTACGAACATCCAGATTCTGAATCGCATGAGGATCCTCCACATGATTATGATGGTTCATCAAAACCAGTCTCCCATGATGCATATTACGAAAGCCTGCCTAAAAGTAAAAAATACAATTCCTATCCATCTTATAAAAATGAGGATAAAATTGTATATGATACAAGCTATAAACCTCGGTCAAAGTATACTTCAAGACCTTATGATGATTCTCATCATCCTGTCCCAGAAAGGTCGTATGGTACTTCGAAACCGTCATACGGAGCCTCTTATCAGCCTTCTTCTTATGAAGAATCAGTTAATAGTCGAAATAAATACCGGTATCCATCTTCAAAAGTTACATATGAATCCCCTTATAAAGATCCACATTCTGCATCGCCAAATGTAAACGATGATTATGTAGATAACGCCAATTATAAAACTAGTCATTATTCAAGTCATGATGATGTCCCTCCTAGTTATAATAGCAACCCTAATTATGAATATGGCTCGCGATATCCTGTGTCGTATCGAAAAACTCGCCATACTGATTCAAAGTCTCCTACGTCTCATTTTACATTAGAAGATGCGAAATCCCACGATAGTGTTTATTATGAAAGAAACTCTAAGCCAGTTATTACGGAGTCTCATTCTCCTTATCAGCATTATGATGGCGCTCCCGAAATTCCAGATAATCATTCAGTTAAAAAAAATTATAGTCCAGTTCGACCTGCTCCTTTAAAAGATGAGCTATATCAACCCCGTTACCCACCCCTTCCTCCGCGTTCGAAAGGGGACAAAACCACGACGTATTATGATGGAGAAAGTGAGATCAAAGACAGCAGTGAAAATTATAAGCCTGAACCAAGTGTAACTGCAGCGAAAAGTTATAACCCACAATTTTCCAGTAATATTTATAATCAGAATAATTATTATCCATCACAATATCAGAGTAAAAAGAAAACAAATCCCCCCTCACATGATGAAAGTCACCAACACCGCTTTTCTGAAACTTCATCAGAAGAAGAAGTTGAACCAATAGATTATGCAAAAACATCCACTGTATTATACACTAAACCAGATAAAGATAAAACATCCACACATGCGTATTCTTCAGATAAGCTAGATAAAAAAACATATAAATCTTACACATCTGATCGACCAAAGAAGAAAGTGCATACTTTATCCGAAGACTTTGTTGGAAGTCAACCAGAATATTTAAGGATTAGACAGAAAGATTCATACAGCTCTCCGGCTCACTTCGTACATTCTTTTTCATACAAAAGTAGAGGAAATGCAAATGGTAATACTTCTCAACCAGACTATTTTAGCCATACACCAAAGGAATTTCCTGAAAAGCGAGTTCCAGGAATTGTGCATAGATCTCGGCATGCTTATCCAGTTGTTAAGGTGTTGCGAGAACAAAAAGGATACTTGCCCTACAAGCCTCAATATCACAAAAGCATCCCGGCATATGATAATAAACTGTACGAAAATATACCATCAGAAGTTAGAGAGAGAAATGTCACAACCGATTTAATTGTATCTGACTTACCCAAAAAGATTTATAATAAATTGAGCAGACATTCACCTAAGAAATATAAAGTATTCTCAACTTTAGAATATAAGAGACATTCACATGATGAGAATGAAAAGTCAAGTCACCATGCAATTCCTGGAGAGCCTGAAAGAGATTACCCTGTTTTAAAAGAAATACTTTACAATAAATTTTCCTGTGAAGACAAACTCCCTGGATTTTATGCAGATGTAGAGAATCGGTGCCAAGTATGATATTTTCATTATTTTTTTACCATTAAGTCTATATTTAAAGCTATAATATGTCAGATATTTTTGATGATATTTTGTTTTAAGATTTACTTTTAAAAATTTAGAAACGGAAAACATATTTAAAGTTAAAAACAGGAATTCATATTAGTAAAAAACTTTTCAATTATTGAACAAAAACAATTGCACTCTTATAAATAGCTGATGCCATCAACGCTTACAACTCGCAAAAAGCAATACAGTCTTTTTACTAATTTTTTTTTTACATTTGATTCAAATTAAATAAAAATATTTTTATTGTAGGGAAAGTTTAAAAGGCTCATGGAAGTGTATAAACCATTTTAACCCTTTAACAGTGTTGCCCAAACTGGATTCGGGCAAAAACATTTTACTTGCTTCGTTACTAGTAACTGTTTGATACCACTAATTTGTAACTGTAAATTTATCTTTATTGATTGTCAAATATTTTTCGATTAAGTAAGGCAAATATTTTAATATGGAAAAAATGGTGTTTAGCCTGTATTTTTTATTTATGTTGTCAAAAAAATTTCACAGTTAAGGGGTTAATAATATTTTTTATGAGTTTCAGTCGAAAATTAATTAACTTTTAACATATATATCCAAAGAACTACCATATATATATATATATATATGTATATATATAGTAAAAATTTTTTATTATACCATAGCATCACTGAGAATCATTCTAAACACTGGTAAAAATTACTAATTCTCAGAATTTTGTATTTTTATGTGGGAAAATAGGTACAAAAATAATTAAAATGTACTTTTTCAAATTTTACTATCAATTTATCTACAGAACAAATATTCTTATACTTATCCCCTACCTAATCTTTCAAACAAGCATTGTGTTCTTTATTTTGAGTACCTCAGAGCTACCAGACGTGACTATTTTTTTTTTTTCTAAATGGCTCCACTTTTTCAAAGCAGAAATTTCTAATATACATTTTGACGACATTTACAAAAAAAATATACCACAAAATTATATTTTTAAAATACTGGTTTAAATAGAATATAAAAATATTATCATGTGGCAGCCCTGCTGCCTACTGTTCTAGACAGAATATTAGTATAGTCAAACCTCGTTAACATGAACACGCTTAACGTGAATTACTTTTAACATGAACTGTTTTCACAGTCCCCTATCAAAACGAATAAAAAGTATTGATACTGATAACATGAATTACTGTTAACATGAACAAAATTGATTTTGATTCCCCTTGAGATTCATGTTAACGAGGTTTGACTGTATTATTCTAGGACCAAATATCATTGTACCAATACATTTATCCCTTTACAATGAGCTTCGGAATAGATTCCGTTTAATCCTTATTTTTATTTATTTATTTATTTATTTTTATAATTTGTAAATCACAAAAATTGCTTTATTCAATTTTAGAATTTTTGCGAAAAATAAGAAAAAATACTATTTGGAAATAATGATGCTCAAAAATTAAAAATTGTGTGCAAACTGATTAATGATAAAATAAATTCCTAAGAATTTTTCTTTAAAGACATAACTTTTGCTGATTTATCAATAAAATGCATATGATTTAGTATATATATACTTTTTTACTTTAAGGTATATTATCAATGCAGTGATGAAGGCCGCTTGCAAAGCTTCTTGTGCCCTAATGGAACAATATTCAATCAACTCACTTTTGTTTGTGAATGGTGGCATAACGTCGACTGCTCGAAATCGGAAAAATATTTCACAAAAAATAATCAACTTTATAAATTACCTCATCCTAGTCCATCAACATCTAAAAGAAAACGAACCGTAAATGATGAATATGACCTGACGAAGCTAAACAATCCCAGCAGCTACGAAGAATCAAAGTATTACACACCAAGAAATGAAGACTTCAGCTTCGATGAAAGTGAAAGACGACATTAAGTTTATCACATTTGAATAGAAAGGCCGGTACTTTTGAATATATGATAACACTTTGAATCAATTATATGAACTTTGATTTAGATTTAATTATTTTACGTTCATAGCCATTATCTTTTGAAATTTATAAGAAGAATCTAACAAAATGATTGAATTAATAATAGATATGTATGTAACGAAAGCAGATTAATCTGTGATTAATTCAAGTACTAAAATCAATGAAAATTGATTAAAAGTATAACTATGTACTAAATGTTAACTGTTTACTACTTTTTTATTATTATAATGTTGTGTTTCTAGATTATTTTGTAAATACAAATTATATACATGATTTTATGTTTATATTGCATGCATAATGCTTTAACAAAGGATTATACTTATCAGAACTCTTTGAACTTTGACAAAGTAATGCGGCTGTCATAATCGCCTTCAGCAATAATCATTGCAATATCACTCATTTTAAGCTGCCTTTGTCAAAGAGAATGATAAATATTACGGTGATAAAATTTATTTTAAATTCAATCAGATTATTTATTTAGAAATACATAATATAATAAAAGCATAAAACATGTAGAATAGTGCTAATTGTTTATAATTCTGTATTCCATTTAATATTTGTTATTGCTTTCAAATGTTAAATATCATCATTTTAATAAATAAATTGTACGATAAATAAATCGTGTATGCAAAATTCAAATGTAAAATATATTTTGAAAATATTTTTTTCTGTTAAATTCTTTTTGTAAAGATTTAAGAAATGTTTTGTCCTGAGTTCTTGTATTTTTGAATTACGATTACTTCTGAATTACGTCAGGTAGTAATCTAAATTACTAAATGAAAGAAATACATGAAAATAAAGTTTTGAAAAAATAATGCACTTAATTCAGCTTTTAATTAATATTAATTAAAGATCGAGCAAAACAGGTGTTTCAGGCCGAAACCGGAACCAAATTTCGGTAATTTTTCCATTTTCAGCTAAAAGCGAAAACAAAATGTAAAATGTAAAAAAAAAAAAAAAAAAAAAAAAAAAGCAATTAATAAATACATAAATATGTATACTTATTAACTAATTATATGTATGGAGAAAATATGCATAATTATTAATGAATAATGTGTATTTATTAAATATACATAATTAATTATATGTGTGTCCCAAGTTGGCTGTCTGTATCTTATCGAACCAAAATGTTTTAGTTTCATATAAAATGTAACGTAACTAATTCATCAATGACATGGAAAGATTTTCTAACTATAAGAATTTCATTTAATTTAAAAAAGGTATTTTTTTGGTAATGACATCTCGATTTATATTTTATAATGATTTTTGTATATGATCATCTATTATAATACAACTTTCTCAAAGATTATTCGAAACCCTTTCAAACTAGAAATTTCTGATTACTCTTAAGTGTGAAGCTTTTAATTGGGACGTGAAAAAGGTTTAGTCATATATGAATTGTTTGCTTTGTGATTTGCACTCACGTCTTGAGTTAGTCATGATTGATAATTGTAAACAAAGAAATTCATAGCAATACAGCTCAAATGAATGAGCCGATACAGCTCAAATCGATGAGTAATGTTGAAAATTTCCGAAGGAAGAAACCAGATATTTAGAATACAGATAGTGTCAATCGAGTTTCGGTCCGGCCGAATTTTCAGCAGCATTTTCGTCAAAACTTAGATCTTGAGCCGACGACGAAAACAAAAAGTAATTTTTGGTTGATCTCAATTATTAATCTTACAAACTGCTGCTCTTATAAAACATAACATGGATTACTTTTAGTTAAAATAAGTTGATAGCTGATATTGCTATGGATTCTTATGACTCTGATGCATACTTCGTTATGATAGATTTCAAAACCATGTTTTCATTATGAATTCAGAACGTATGTTTCGAAGACAAGGTAACACACAATTATATATTAATATACAATGTGTTAGTTTCATAATGTCTTCGATTTCATAATGCAAATTATCACTTGCGTGAGTCGACATACTAAAATGAGGGTGTTATATAACTAGAAGTTGAACCAATTTCGCTCGTTTATTTCTGAGGTGCTACAATGTATGTGCTGCAGTCGACAGTTTATTATTTAAGATAAATACCCCTCGCAGTTTTGCTTTATTTTATATCAGTTTTCAGAGGTAGTTTATTTTGAAGTTAAATATTAGGGACAATTGGTAGATAATTCAAGTAAAATAAAGTCCAAAATCGACAACACTGGATGAAACTTTGCGTTTAAAAAATATTTTTTTAGTTTTTCGCAGTTTAGTTTTCGATGAAAAAATAAGTTTTTTTTCTTTTTTTATACATAAATATTGATATAAAAACAAGGGAATAAATTCAGGAGATTGGAGTGCATTGTAAAGACACACTGTAAAACATTTGTGCAAGTTTGTCATCATTTATGTGTGTAACGTTTCTCAAATTTTTGAGAAAGCTATTCTGATATTTTGAAAATTCACAAAACTGGAGGATATTTTCACAGAGGTACGTGGAAACTTACATTTGAAGAATGACGAATGATGTACTACTCCGAGCGCATGCCCAATGCTATATATCGTCATAGTTGAAATGAGAAAGAAAACATTATACGCGTGATCAATGCCTCCATCATTCGTCATCATCATATGGCATTTCTGTGTCTGGAGCTAAGTAAACAATTTATGAGGAAACGAAATAGTTTCATATTAAGTAAGTTGTCATTTTCTTAATATTTTAATGATAAAGTATTAGTATTTAAAATATCTGAGCTGTAATGATTTTAAAATTTATGACCAGTGTCGATTACCAGAATGCTTAGTTAACTAATTTTTAGCAATGAACATTCCATGTGGATATTACAAAAAATGATATTTTAGTAAGTTTATAATATATAAAATCTCCTGATTTACTTGAAAATATCTCAAAGTAATTAATTTTTAAATTAAACTTTCCGATTTTCAATTCTATAGGGGAGAGTGGAGTGGTGTGGGACAATGGGAAGAATGGGACAGTAGGTTTTTCTCCTTATGTATCATACTAAACATTTCATTAATCTAACGTAAGATGAAGGAATGATAATCCAATTTTCAGTTGAAAAAAATTAGCAGTGTAAGCTTGAAGTTGTATAATGGAAATTTTTTTGCTAATAATAAAAAATAAATTTCCTTTATATAATTTTTATGCTATTCGTATAATAATGACTAGTATGTACATACATGTAATAGATTCCATATTTATGGACCATTATACTACATATTAACCATAATTAAAAATAAGACCAAAAGACGCATTTTTGTTCATACAAGAAGTTAATCATAAAACAAGGAAGGGGGGAGGAATGAGACATGCCAGTAAAAGGAATAACATGCATGTTCACATGTCCAATTCCTTTTTTTTTCATAAGATGAATGTAAATTGCTAACATGTGAACATTTGTAGAGGATAATACATTATGACATTGATGTTAAATTAATTTACTTTAAAATGTAATTAAATTGAAGTGGTAATTTTTTTTAATATCTTCTACGACTGAAGATATTAAATTTTCATTCAGGATTGTTAAACAGTCGTTAAGATACTTGAATTTTATATTATGATACATGCATTATCAAACTACGATCTTTGTTTGATTGTATATCTAGCCGGCACTAGACTATCTGTGCCATATAGATTTGTCTGATAGCTGCCTTATACCTCCATGTACGTGGGGAGGTATGGGGTGGATTTCGAAACTGACAATTTCTTTAATTATAAAATAAGTTTTGCATGTTTTGTTTCTATATTGTTCAAAGACATTAAAAAGTGTTTCATCTTGCCCTCTATAAATAGAAATTTTTCTTTTTGTGTAAAACAAAATTGATTTTCTTACTTTTGTAAAAAGTGTCCCACACCTCTCCACTCTCCCCTATAGTTTAAATACTTGATTTCTTTTAATGTTTTAATTTCATGTAATCAATATATATATATATATATATATATATATATATATATATATATATATCCAAAAAGTCTCCGGCTTTTTTTGGATATTAGTATTTTGATACAAAAAATGTGCTTTTATTTAATTGAAATATTTTGCAAATTTAAAATAATACCTTTTTTAAAGGTAATAGTGGTTTGAGAAAAGCCGAATACTTGGCAACCAATCGGGAAGTAGACAATATTATTTATGGTCATAGAAAAAGAAAGGACCAAAAAGGGATGGGGCTTTAGTCCATACCATTTGAAAAAGGCAGTTTTTCAAGATGCACAACTTATTAAAATCTATTATTTTATGTCTTAAATGTTTATTATTCATCCACAATGTACATAAAAATTAACGTGAAATTATTTAATTTGCAGTATAGTAATAAAACTATTCTATCTGCAGATCAGTGGCTTCAAACATCAGTTTTACAAGTTTATTTTAAAATATTTTTTATAGTATCTAAATATTGGAAAGCATGAGGTTTTTTGATATTTGTAATATTAACTAATAGAATTAATACAATAAGTAACTTAACTGTTAATTACAAACTATACAACTTCACTCGCTAGCCCCTTTCTGTTTTATACTTTTTCTCAATTCTTCTAATTTCTTCCATTCTCTCCATTTTATAACTGTAATTCTGACACTTGATAGTTTAAATTATCTATTTGAAATAATGAAAATCAATGGATAATATACATCTGGATGTATAACATGATATGATATAAACAGGGTAGATGTGCCACTAATGCGACCCCCCCTCCTCTTAAGGAATTTCTTCAAAAATTATTTTTTAATTAGTAGTATTTATATTACAGATTTTACAAAATTATATTCTCTTACTCTATATTCTCATACTCTCAACAATATTTAAACATTCTCATAGTGTCATCTCTCATTAATCAAAATTTAATTGTAAATAACAAGAAAATATCAAAACACCCAAAATTCTATTAATAGATACACCACAAAAAGTATTAAATATAGTGGAGATTATGTATGTTTGATCACACGGGATGTTTATCCATCCGTCCATTTTCATATTTAAATGTTTTTACTTTTATCGCAAAATAACCAAAGCTAGTGATGATCAAACAACAACCCCCATTTCATGTAGATTGATGAATTTGGTGAAACAGAATTAGTTTTTTTTAACATAAAAGTTGGGTATGTAGAAATAATTGGTAAGAGTTTATCTGATAAAATATGCCATGGGAAATAAAATAAGTAGGATTTATTAATATAGAAATATTGAGCTTTATTCTAGACATGAAGTTTACACAGCAAACAAGGTTTTAAATAACTATGGGCTATTCATTATAAAATGGCTTTTTTGGAGAGACTTGACCTGATCAATGCATGAGAGTGTTGACCTCAGTCAAAGTTCCCTGAATTAAATGTTTTTGAAAATCCTTTTTTTTAAACTTAGTATATAATAAAATGTTAATGTTAATATTTATAAAAGAATGTAAATTTATTCTGCAAAGCTATGGGAGAGATAAAAAAAATAAAATAAATATTTAAAACTAATTTTTAACTAATATGACAGAAATTGGCACATGACTACCGTAAAATGGTCTGTCACACCACTCCATCGAAAGATGAATAAAAGATGAGATTAACTATTAGGGTACTGTTTTTGTACTTAACTTTTTGCAAAGGGCTGTTACAATTAAAATGTACCTATTCAAATACCTATGGTGTTAGTACTAAACTTCCAAATGAGACAAAATTTCGGTAGCATTTATACTTAAAATGAAAGTTATAAGTTAAACTTTAAAAAAAAAAAAAAAAAAAAAAAAAGCATCGGTCTGTCAGACAGGTAACATTAGTTAAAGTTTAAAGGTATTTTCGGACTTCTGTAGACTTATAAAAGTAAAAACTTCGTAAAAGTGTTTCGAGGGTCTTAAACTTATTTTATTTGTCTTAACCTCGTAACTTAAAAATATTCTGGTTTTTCATGCTTAATTTATTTATTTAAATCTTGTAGCTTAAAGGTATTCTGTATCTTTTTAAAATTATTTTATTTCTTTAAACCTTATAGTTTAAAGGGATTCTGGTATTAAAACCATTTCAAAATGCGGTTTTTTAAATTATTTTATTTGTGCAAACGTTACAGAATAAAGGTATTCTGCATTTTAAGAATTGATTTTATTAAATCATTTGTTTATTATTGCCAGTATGTCAATATAAAATACAGATGATCAAGCCTCCCATGTGTGGGGAGCTTGACAAATTATTTTCTCATGATTAAAATCGATCTTTCTTCAAAAATATTGCATTTAACTCGCCAATTTGCTCTGATAGCTGAATGTATAATGAATAAAATTATATATAAAACTTTTTTCTAGGTACTATATTTGAAACGTTAAAAATCATTTAGTTAAAATCGGGTCAACCATACCTAATCCCCCCTAATTGTTCTTATGACTATAATTAATTCCAGAATTTAATAAAAAATTTCTAATGAAACAAAATATTTCTTAAAATAAATTTTGCAATTAGGATACAAAAATTATTAAAATATTTTTGAATTATTAACAGTTTAAATCTACTACTGCAAATATCATAATATCAATATTTTAATTATTTTAGATATTATTTTAAAACACTAATTGTTGAATAAAATAAAATTGTGAGAGAATGTCTATAAAGAAAGGGTTAACAAACTCTTTCGGGGGCAAGGTACTTCTTTTCGTAAAGTTATTAAATGAGAGATCAACACCATAAATTATATATATTAAAAAAAAATATTTTAAAATATGTAAAAGCTTTTGTTTTTGCCAGGTATCTCTGAGATGGTAGACTTATATGGCATGTAGTTGAGTATAAAGATATTCCTTAGTAGGTTTTAATACAACTGGCAGATGCTAGAATTATGTGAAAGAACATTACATGCAATTTTAATCATTCTTTTAAAATGCTGAACCAAAGGTCATATGCACAAATTAATTGGGTAAATGTTTAAAAAACGGCCTTAGGGCCCGAATAAAAATGTGAGGATGCAGACCTTGGAAAAAGAGTAAGAGACTCAACTTTAAAATTTTGCTCTGAGATAGGGAGAAATTTAGGGTGTGAAAAATATTTGGCAAATAAAAATTTCAAGGTTCGCAGGGTCAGGCCTTATTATTTCCTAAAGGGGCAGTTTACTTCAAAAATAGTAAAAAAAAAAAAAAAAAAAAAAAAAAAAAAAAAAAAAAAATCTTTACTATATATACGTATATGTAAGTGTGAAAACCTGTTTAATTGTAAATATCTTGATATCTCAGTTTTACCCAAACAGAAATTATAGCTCGAGATATTGCAAATAAATCCAACACAAATGTCCATAACAATTAAAACTAATTGAATTTTTCTCAATGTTTATATATTATTACGTCCATGTTTTAAAAATGCTAAGGATTTTATTCTATTTGCGAAGGCGATTTTAACTTTTTGTACATGATTTTTATTATACATATGATAAATGTACGCATGGAATCAGCATTAATAATTAATTTCTATAAATGAAGTTTTTTTTAAGTAAAAGTACAAGAATATGATTGAGAATCTATTTTTTTTTATTATGTATACAGGGTGAGTCCACATATTATCCGTATTAAATGTCGATTTAAGACCGTGCCTCTTATTTGAACATAATAAAGCAGCGTATTGATTTAAATCAAAACTTGTTTTCAAAATATGTTGATCGTTAGCACTGGAGGTCTGCTGGATCGAAATTTTTAGGTCCAGTACCAAACCAACCCACAGGGGAAAAAATTGCCCGTCATGGAAAAATGTTAAAATCATAATCCGGACCAGTCTGGAAAAAAGTTTAAATCATAGCCCGGCTCACCCGTGAATTTCTACATAGTTTTTTTGAACTATGTAGAAATAAGTAGTTAAGTTTAAGTTTAATTAGTAGTTAGAAAAAAATAGTATAGTTAAAAATTATTTCGTGGGGAAGATTTCTGACCAAAAATACTTATTATAGCTTTTCGTTTTCTATATTTATACTTTTTATTATTAAAGAAGTGCCAAAGGCTGTGATATACTTATATTATAAATGAATCTTTGTTTATACCTAAATGTTTAACTTTTATTTTAATATCGCTAATCTATCTCCCGAGCGTTGGAGACTTTGAAAAATGTTATCCAGTAAAACCTTTTAAGACGGAATCACATTGGAAAGAAAAAATGCGTAATAGACAAATTCTCTTCCTAGGAGGGTTAAATGGAGTTTATTTTCTCTCAGGTATTATTGTATCCATTTTGCATGGATCAAGACATTTTTTGTTTAAGACAGAATTCCGTCATAGGCAGATTTTTTTTCTCGTTTTATTGTGTTTAATTTTTTAGCATTTAAATATACTATTAATAATATATATATATATATATATATATATTAATGTTTTTTTTTTTTTTTCAAAATTAAAGCATTTTAAAATCTAGGTGGTTTTCGTAAAAATTTTGATTGAACCAAATTTTACTTATTTCATGGACGTATTAGATCAGTCAGAGATAGTGATTTTAATACGGATTGTTCGAGACCGAGATTGGAACTTTCGTTCAGTTCAGACCTTATTAAAAGTTAAGAAATGTTAAAGAAAAAAGTACAAACTTGAAACATGTCATTTTTAATTATTTTACATTAAGTCTGTTTCGGGCAAAATTGAAAAATTATTTACTTTTGAAAGTATAATTTTTTTTTTAAAGTTATTTTTTTTTAAATAAATATTTTTAATAGTTCTTAAAATAATATTGAAAAACAAAAACCCCGAAACCAAACTAAAATCTGATTTTCATCTTTAATTAAATGTAAAGAAATTGAAATCCGATAAATAATGTGTGTAGTTATAACGATTTTTAATCATCCCAGTTAAACCAGTACTAATGATATGAAATTCTTATAAATTTTATGATAAATTTTAGGATATGATTTTCTTAGCAAATTATATGGCTAACCATTATAAACAAAGAAAAAAAATCGAAATTCTAACTCAAAATATAGATTTTTTACACGTTTCTTAGAACTGTTAAAGTAACATTGTCTTTTGAATTGCGCGCATTTCAATTTGTGTCTAAACCCTTAAAATCGGATGAATTATTCAAACGGTTATAACTCAGCGAATTTTGAAGATATGAAGATGCAACTTTTTGTGTATAATTCAGGACTGGATAAGGAAAGTTTTCCTAATTGGAATTTTAATCATACGGGGGCCGTATAAGATGTTAATTTTCGCATTTTTTCAAACAGATCCCCCATGGAGTCACAACTTATCTTTTCAAAAGGTTTACCTTTTTTAATGAATTTTTGTAATTGCAAGTATGGGTCTGGGGGCAATATTTAAGGAGATAGCCTATTGTTTCGATATTTATGACTCACTCTGTATATCAGTGAAAAAAAAGCAATAAATGTAACAGTAGATTTATCAAAAAATCCATTTGCAATTTTGTATAATACGCATTTAAAAATGTTTCAAAAGGTAAAAAAATACCAATATTTAAAAATAAAGTAGTAGAAATTTTTAATAATTTTCATTTGAATATGCGATTTTTAGAATGTACTTTCGGTAGAATATCAAAATGTAATGAGTTTGTAATTTGAACCATATTATTAAAATTAAGTAAAATTTGTGAAAAGATAAACTTTCTCCTTAATGCATTTAAAAGTCCTTTCATGATTACTATTATTTTTTAAAGCTTAAACCACAAGGAAAATAAACATAAATCAAAACTTTAAAAAAGTACTAAATGACACCTTAACTAGTTATTGAGTTAAGACACTTATAAACATTTATATTGGATAAAATAACGATCGTTAAAAAATCATGTTTTAATTTTTAAATATGCCTTTTTAAAATTTAAATCTTGTTTCTAAGAAAGGTAACCGTTGAAAATTGTATTTATCCAAAGGTTGTATTTAATGTAGTATGAAGTATATGATGGTAATATCGAGATAATGATTGTATTTGAGAATTGTATTCGATGTTGATTTGTCATAAATTTTATATTATATACCGTCCCCCCCCCAAAAAAAAAAATCTTGCATATAATATATTGTTTTAATTAGCTCAAGTTAGTCACATTGCTATTTTGCGGCAATCTGACTTTTGAAAATTATTACTTAATCAAATATAAAGTTAATTTAAATTGAAAAATGTATCAAACCTAAACTTTTTATTAAGATGAACTAAATTAATTATGTTTATTTAACTATAGGCATCACAAATTTGCGAAAATTGCCGTGCCATCGACCTTCCTCCTCTGCTATGAAAAATTTTCCTGCGAATTAAAAGAAACCTTCATAAATGATGATGTTGGATGATACAATAAGAATAAAGTATTGCACAATTTAGCATACAAAATTTCGAAGTGCACGGACAATCGACATCCTGTGCAAATGAAGAAAATTGCTATCTCTCTTGTGAGCAAACATCCTGGGTTCAAGTGGTGTTTTAGAGATGGTACGCTTCAATGGTGAATTCGAATTTACGTAAAATAAGGAATGTGCAGCGCCAGAAAAGAACGTTTGAAGCAGCTGTTTAAAACTGTGTTAAAGCCCGTGAAGGGAACGAGACTATAACATATTTGTTCAGAAATATTGTCTTTCGTGTATGGTGTGTAGTTTTTTTTTAAATTTAAAATAAACAATGCTTATAGCTGGTTTCATAAATGCAGGTGTTTTCTTAAACATTTTGGAAGTTAAAAAATAAACAATGGAATTAAAATTTATGTTAATGTTTTGTGTGTTGTGATTAAATATACTTAGATTTTAAATAGGTAGTGCTAGTTGCTTTTCATAAAAGTAGATGTTTCCTTAATTGTATTGAAATTTATGTAGTTTACATAATTTTATAAATAAAGTTTAGCGTATGTTATAATTCCTCAAAATTGTTTTACGTATTTGTAAATAACAAATCATAATATCTTAGCATTTTTGCTGTTTAACTGTTTGCCAAAAATAATATAGTCCAAACCAGCTTTTTTTTCTGAAAGCATTAAAACACAAATAAGTGAAAAAAATATAAAAGAATTTTTTTCTAATTAAAAATAAAAGATTATTATTAATATTTGTTTTGTGTTCTAAAAATGAACAGATTCGACATTCTTAACTAAGCTGTAGTAAAAATGGGATATTGTGTGAGTAACAAGGAAAGACATTCTAAAATATGTGACAAAATTCTATGTTTCCTCTTTAGAAAAAACTCTTTAGATGAAACTGAAATTTCTTAGTCATTCCATTAAACTGATGTAATTTAAATAATAACAGCAATTTCTCTATTTTAAACAGAACTATAAAAGTATGTCTTACAAATAAGCATTTTTTTTTCAAATTCTTTTTTATTTGTTTAAGAAATAGAATAAATTACATAACTTTTTTTAAAGGAATATTTGTTTGCACGAGCAATTGCAATTTCTTGTAAACTGAATCATTTTTTAATAATTAACATAATATATAAGTGTATTATTCTAAAACATAGATTACACTGATTTTTATTTTAATCATTTCATAATAAAAAAAAAATAAAATCAAGCAATTACTTTTTTTTCACTAGTAATGCTTAACTATACTCTTAATCAAGGCAATCTTAAAAAGATTAGATTACATGTTTTAGATATATCCATTAGCTGAAAATTATCAAAGTGTCTGAGACAGGCTTTTTATTGGTCGAAAGTAATATGCTGGTAGAATATTACACTTTAACAGTTAATTAATCAAACAATTACTTGAAATGTCTTTATGCTTTTAACTTTAACGTATAATAAAATTAAGTATTAAATATCTAAGCAATACTATAAAACCTAAAAAAAGTTCGAAGAAAACAAAAATCTGCAAAAGAGAAAAAAGTGCGACATCCGTCACATATCTTGAACTTTTTGCTTCCAGGTTTATATAAAACAAAAAAATAAAGGTGTATGATCTTAATACATTGTAAAGATGTTCTTTTAATTTCAACGCAATCCTTTACTTTTTTTCTGTTGGAGACAAACTGGAAGAGATAAGAGAGAATTTATTGAATGAGATAAAAGAGGTATCCCAAATTAAATACTAAACAAATGAAAATTGTATTATTTTCAACATCAAACAAGAGGTATTAAATACCTACTATTTAAACACACATGAAAATACTTGAACCAACTATTAAATTTTAGAAATTTACAGTTTACTGAAACCATAGATAGCAAAAGTTTAGACAAGTATCAAATGTTTTGAGGGCAATATTTTTCTATAGCTAAACAAATAAATCTGGTTTAATAAAACACACAAAAACTGTATAACTGTACAGACATGATAACTGAACAAAAAATATATAATGAAACATTATGTTGAATGCTGTGAAAAGTTACAGGTAATTAGTGTTACTTTACTAAAATGTGGTGTGTAACCTTGCTTACATGATGTGAAACTGCACAGTTAATTTAGAGTGAAAAATTACACATAAAAATGGGTAACGTTCTAGGAAAGTGTAGGGAAAACTTACTCCTACTAATATATAAACTTACACGCAATTACTGTGTAACATTACAGAAATATGTGGTGAAAGCTTACTTCTACAGATTTGTAAACTTACAAACAATTACTGTGGAAGTTTACAGGTGTAATTTTTGTGTAACCTGACACAAGAATTATGTTATGTTTCACAATATTACGGTGAAGCCCAACGCAAAATTAATGTGTAAGATTACAGAAATATTTGATGTAATCTTACTCAGGAATTTATGTTTCTAAATATTATGGTGTAAACTTACAAGCAATTACTGTGTAATATGACAGACAAAAGTGGTGAAAGTTTACTCCTATAGATGTGTAACCTTACACACAAACACTATGAAAGCTTACCGTAAATTGTAGCGCAACCTTACACGCAATTACTATGTAAAATTACCGACAAATATGGTGAAAGATTACTCCTACACATTTGTAACCTTACACACAGTTTCTGTGTAAGCTTACAGCCAATTGTGATGTAATGTTACACGCAATTACTATGTAAGATTACCGACAAATATGGTGAAAGCTTATTCCTACACATGTGTAACCTTACACACAGTGTCTGTGAAAGCTTACGAACAATTGTGGTGTAACCTTACACAGGAATATTGTAACATTACACATAATATGGTGTACACTTACACAAGACGTGTGTAATGTTACACCATTTTTATCGGTTACAAACCACCATAAGACTGGAGGCAGCAATGCTGCCACCAGTCTTATGGAGTAACGTTACACCAAATGTTTTACAGTGCACAGCTAATGTCTTGGAAATACATTTATAAACATATATAAAATACTTAGTCGGGTTGAGTGCTTCAGTCCTCACTTTTAAAAAAAGACTTTTATGAGAAATAAACCGCTGACAATCTCTAAATATATTACATTATTTTATACATAAAAAATCGAAGAAAGATCAAATTAACTGCGAAATGAACTTTTTAATAATGAAGAAATTTTCATAAAATTTAAAATAAAATGGTTTCTACACAATTAAATGTTTATATAATCGTAGAATAACGTCTTTATAAGTGTGTAGAAACATTTGCCCATTAAAGAATTAGAAAAAAAAAATCCGTTTTTTGCGCATGTTTTGCTCTCTTTCTAAGAGTTAAAAAAATCCGTACGTTTTGCTTTAGTTTTCTCTCGCTAAAAAAGCAAAAAAAAAAAAAAAAATCCGTACGTTTTGCTTTAGTTCTCTCTCTAAAAATAAAAAAAATCCGTACTTATTTTTCTTTCTCTCTCTCAAAGAAAAAAAGAAGACTATTGTTGTTGAAATTTTCTTGCTGTGATCATGATTAAACATTTTGTAATAAAACATATTTCTTATGTTTCTTTTCTGATATAAATATTTCGAAAAAAATATTGAAGATCAGTGCTGGGACTACTAAAAAATTAATTGAAAAGTTGGTACTTAAATTTAAAATATTAGATCACAATGTATTTTAGATGTACAGTACAGGGCCCCAAATGGTCCGCGAACTGAACACCAATATTTTTTAACAGAAAATTTCTTAGTAGGTTTCTACAGGCTTTTTGCTAAAACTAACCTCCGAAGGCGGTTTCTGCGCAATTTGCAAGAAAAATATAAAACGAAAATCTTTCTAAGAAAATATTGATGTTCAGTTGGCGGACCATTTGGGAGCCCTGGCAGTACATTCCTGTTAATTGGGACACAAAAGATCTGTGCAATTTGCCTCAATAAAGCAGCTACCCGAATTATCAGAAATAATTTTAATAATGCATTTTTCCATTTTGTTATTGCCATTTCTTCCCAAATAAACAGTTTGCCTTGTTCAACTGGAAGCTACAGTATTATACACATACTAAAAAACTCTATATATTATATTCCTATTCTATAACTCTATCTGTATATTATTATAATGTTGTTATAAAGTACAGAATATGTATTTCTTACGAAAAGCATTGCATGTTCAATTATTTTTATTGAACTGTCATATAAGATAATTTGAGTTCCTTCTACCTCATGATAGATTTCAAATGTGTTTTAAGTCTTCGTTGCAATAAAAAGAAAAAGTTTGTTTGCTTATTATAGATTTGATACTTCCTGCTTAGTAGAAATTTGTTTTGTACTTTTTTAGATTTATTAAATTAAAGTTTTTTTTATAAAAAATGTAAGCTGTTTCTTAAATTTTGTGTCTTATTTTTTTGTTCATCACTTATTACCAGGACTTGTATAACCCTTATTTTAGGTAGCTTTCATTACAAAAAGTAAAAAACTACCTATTGCAGCCGTCGTCCGGAGGAAAGCTCTTCGAGAAAATTTTTGTATATTTTCACCGATCATGCCCCCCAGACCCCAAAACCACCCTACGTTCAAATGTTGACATATGTATATATATATATATATATAACCATATATATATATATATATATACACTGGTGTCCAAAATTTAAGCATAATTGTTATTAAGTAATTATTTTTAAGTAATGAAAGAAATATGAATCGGAATGTGCTGAAACTCCAGGTGTGGTAAACAAAATAGTACGCGTCACATATTTTCGCGAAGAGTTTTCCCCGAAATCGAACAGGGGACCGTCAACAAATTGAAAAATAACGAAGATCTTTTGGATAACCCTGTCAAAACTAATGTAGCAAAAGCATTCAAACTGCACATTATGATTAATTGGCTCATTGTAATGTACTGTGTTAATTTTTACAAGGATAGCATGTATACTCGTAGAGAAATTAAGGTTTTTATAAAAACAGTCCTAAGTTTTTTACTTTTGCAGAGTTCTTAATATAAAATAGTGTTCTTTTTTGAAAAAATGACAAACATCATTGTACACAATACCCTGTCATCAGAATTAAAAAATAATAAAAATTTTATGACAAATGAGCAGGTTTACTAAATAATATTTTACTGCGCATGCGTGAACGCTATTAAAATTTCATTTGCATATTATGTTAGTTAAATGTATAGAGCAACTTTTGTGAAAGTCTCAAAAACATAGCTTAAAAATTCTGAAAATTATCGTTTTTAGAATGAGATCAAAATCCTTTATTCCCTTAATGAAGCAAAAAGATGAGGGGCTGTATCCATATTCCATTGTTTAGTGCCTACACAATATTGCACGTACAACTATATTTAGGTAAAACCCCTGATTTTTTTGCTTCCTTTAGGAATAACGGATTTTGAGTTGATTCTATAGGCTCCCATTTTCAGAATTTTCAAGCTATGTTTTTGAAACTTTTACAGAAGTTGCTCTATACATTTAGCTAACACAATATGCAAATGACATTTTGATATCTTTGACGCATGCGCAATGAAAAATTATTTACTAAACATACTCATTTTTCATAAAATTTTTATTATTTTTAAATTCTGATGACAGGGTATTGTGTACAATGATGTTTGTCATATTTTCAAAAAAGAACATTATTTTATTAAGAACTCTGCAAATAATAAGCAAAAAACTTGGAAAAATTTAGGACTGTTTTTATAAAAACCTTAATTTCTCTACGAGTATGCATGCTATCCTTGTAAAAATTAACACAGTACATTACAATAAGCCAATTAATCATAATGTGCAGTTTGAACGCTTTTGCTACATTAGTTTTGACAGGGTTATCCAAAGGTCTTCGTTCTTTTTCAATTTGTTGGCGGTCCCCTATTCGATTTCGGGGAAAACTCTTCGCGAAAATATGTGACGCGTACTATTTTGTTTACACACCTGGAGTTTCAGCACATTCCGATTCATATTTCTTTCATTACTTAAGAATAATTACTTAATTACCAATTATGCTTATATTTTGGACACCAGTGTATATAACCATATATATATATATATATATATCTGATATTTGTCATGCGATAACTAACGTATTTATGAACCGATTTGAATGAAACTTGGTATGTACATAGTACATACAAATGTCTCGACCGAGTTCGTTGGCCAGCATCATTCGACATTTTGTTTCAAAATGGCGGCCATTTTAAATTTTTTTAAAAATTTAAAATTTCAAATTCAATGCGAAAAAATTAAAAGTTGAAACATACTTTTCTTTTACGTGTTAGAACATAAAACAACGATTCCAGAACACTTTTTATTTTGTCGATATCTTAAAAAATGATTGAATTATAGCACTTTGAATTTTTCTCATGGCTGACATTTTGAAACGATCTGATTTTTGTCACGTCATAACACGCGTATTTATGAAGCGATTTGAATTAAACTTGGTTTGTACATATTACATACAAATGTCTCGACCGCGTTCGTTGCCCAGCATCATCCGACATTTTGTTTCAAAATGGCGGCCATTTTAAAATTTTAAAAAAATTTAAAATTTAAAATTAAACCTGAAAAAAATAAAAGTTGAAAAATATTTTTCTTTTACGTGATAGACCTTAAAACAACAATTCCAGAACACTTTTTATTTTGTCTATATCTTAAAATATGATTGCGTTATAGCACTTTGAATTTTTCTTATGGCTGACATTTTAAAACAATCTGATTTTTGTCACGTGATAACACGCGTATTTATGAATCGATTTGGATGTAACTTGGTGTGTACATAGTATATACTGAGGCCTGAATCGAGATCGATACTCAGTTCTATCCGCCATCTTATTTCAAAATGATGGCCATTTAAACTTTTTTATAAATTTTAAAATTTTAAATTAGGTACAAGAAAGTGAGAAATTGAAAACGATTTTTCTTTTATGCATTTGAACTTGATACAAAGATTCCAGAGCATTTTTTGTTTCGTCTGTTTCTTAAAAAATTTCTGAGTTATCGCATTTTTAATTTATAATGATGCTCATATCTTGAAATGATCTGATTTTCGTCACGTGATAACACGCGTATTTATAAACTGATTTGGATATAACTCCGTGTACGCATAGTACATAGAAATGCCTTGACAACGTTCATTGTCCAACTTCTTTCGTCCTCTTGTTTCAAAATGGAAGCCATTTAAGTTTGTCAAAAATCTTTTAAATGCATAATGATGTACAAACAAAAAATTAGAAATTGAAAAAAGGTTTTTTTAAAAGTATTTATCTTAATAATGAATTCAGGAGTATTTTTTGCTTTGTCTTTAACTTAAAAAACGCCTGAGCAGTTTAAATTTCTAACGTGGGTGACATAAAAAAAAAATCAATTTGCCCGCGACAGCACTCGTATATATTAATCGATTTCAATATGAGTGTGCATGTGCACCTGAATTAAGATTTCGACCAAGCTCATAATCAGGTTCCACTAATTTGAGCTTTGTATTTTTGAATAATATAACTTAATTTAAAATAAATAAATACAGGGTGATTCAGCTCGTCGGTGACAAACTTTAAGGATCGATAGAGCACACCTAGACGAACATTTTTGAATAGGGAATGTAGGGTCCCTGACGCGATGGTAAGGCGCTAGGCGCTTTCGAAAATTTGGGTGCCGAAATTCGAAACGTCATAAAAACTAGGGAAATGGTTAGATTTTCTTGCTTGTTGCGTCGAAATGATTCTGTTTGTTTAGACTTTCTTCAGTACCAATTTGATAAGCGTATCTCTTAAAACATGGATAGGGGGCGCTGCAGATTTGGAGAGCTAGACAACTTTAAGCCCGTTATTTTGATAATTTAACACATGCTCGCCAAAGTTTATACTCTAACTTAAAGTTTGAACCCAAAAGTAGAGCCCTGCAAAAAGCGTAAGAGCCGGAATAAAATGTCAAAGTACAGGGTGGTCGAAACTCGAAGGCTCCTAAGAGATAAACAAACAGATTTCTTGACTTATGGCATGCATTTTCATGATTCTGTTTGCTGGGGCTCTCTGAAACTCAGTTGAACGGTACAAAAAGAAACATCGATAGGGGGCGCTTTGGGCAAAAAACATAATTCGTTGACATTTCGGACGCTAACTGGAAACGGGGCGCTACGATCAGTTAGTAATAATGAAAACACATTTTCTACCTCTGCTCAACACTTCTGAATAAATTTAGACCAAAAACATCAATGATACTGGAAATTTATTTACAAAAAATAACACTACAGAAGATGCTCGAAATTTCGACCTTGGGCCATGATGCAGGCTTCGCACCTCCGTCGCATTGAGGAGTGTGTGTTTCCAACAATGCCAGGAGTATCTCTGATCTGCCCTGCAGCTGCCACAATGCGCGCCACAAGTTCTTCAGCACTGCTGACAGGTGTATGGTATACCTCGGCCTTCAGGTAACCCCAAAGGAAGAAATCCAAGCAGGTGAGGTCTGGTGATCGGGCAGGCCAGTGAACTGGACCCCCACGCCCGATCCACCGCTGGCCATACCTTGCGTTTAGATGGAGACGCACGTCGTTCGTGTAATGGGCCGGAGCTCCATCGTGCTGGAACCACATCTGGCGACGCGAACCTTCGGGTACGTGCGCCTCCTCCAGAAGCTGCGGCAGCACTTGATCCAGGAAAATCAGGTAATTTCCACCTGTCAGCCGTTCAGGTAACAAATAAGGGCCAATGAGGCAATCCCCCAGAATGCCGGCCCACACATTTACTGAGAAACGCTCCTGGGCTGCTCGGCTTCTGGTTTCATGTGGATTTTCATCACACCACACATGACTGTTGTGGGCGTTCCACATTCCCTCCCGGCTGAAGGTGGACTCGTCCGTAAACAAAATGCTGTTTACAAAACGGGGATCCCTGGATCTCATCGCCAAGTACCATCTTGAGAATTCCACTCGAGGGCCAAAATCCTGCTCTCTGAGCAACTGCACCCGCTGGATGTGGTAGGGGTGCAGATTCCGGGAACGTAAGATGCGCCACGCAGTTGCTTGCGAAATGCCAACATGTCTGGCGATATCTCTCGTGCTAAAACCTGGGTTGTCCTCAACCAGGTTAAGCACAGCCTCTTCGTTGTCGGGGGTGCTCACTGATCGCTCCCGTTCAGGCCTGCCTCCGTCGAAAGATCCCGTTGTGGACAACCTCTGGTGTACTCGAGCGAAGAAGGCATGGCAGGGGATTTGCCTGTTGGGGTAACGCTCGGCGTACAACCGCTGAGCGGCTCGTCCATTACAACCAACAGCGCCATACGCCAAATGCATGTCAGCCAATTCAGAGTTTGTGTACCGTTCCATCCTACTACCGATCTGCAGACAAGTAACCCGAAGCTTAAGTAGGTACCGCACGTTCAAAAGACGTGTCTGCGCATACAACTACGTCATCTCGCGTTGTCGTCTACGCATTACGTATCTTTTGCATATCGATATGGTACGATATCTTTTGCATAAATCAGCAAAAAGCACCTTATGTAAATTTTATTGCGCGCATTGTGCATGATTGAAACCAGCTATGTTTGTTAAAAAAAACAAACAAACTGCAGTTTTAATAGCTTCTTATGATAAGTAAATTACTCTCTTGTTTTGTTTCTAACTGATCGTAGCGCCCCGTTTCCAGTTAGCGTCCGAAATGTCAACGAATTATGTTTTTTGCCCAAAGCGCCCCCTATCGATGTTTCTTTTTGTACCGTTCAACTGAGTTTCAGAGAGCCCCAGCAAACAGAATCATGAAAATGCATGCCATAAGTCAAGAAATCTGTTTGTTTATCTCTTAGGAGCCTTCAAGTTTCGACCACCCTGTACTTTGACATTTTATTCCGGCTCTTACGCTTTTTGCAGGGCTCTACTTTTGGGTTCAAACTTTAAGTTAGAGTATAAACTTTGGCGAGCATGTGTTAAATTATCAAAATAACGGGCTTAAAGTTGTTGTCTAGCTCTCCAAAGTCTGCAGCGCCCCCTATCCATGTTTTAAGAGATACGCTTATCAAATTGGTACTGAAGAAAGTCTAAACAAACAGAATCATTTCGACGCAACAAGCAAGAAAATCTAACCATTTCCCTAGTTTTTATGACGTTTCGAATTTCGGCACCCAAATTTTCGAAAGCGCCTAGCGCCTTACCATCGCGTCAGGGACCCTACATTCCCTATTCAAAAATGTTCGTCTAGGTGTGCTCTATCGATCCTTAAAGTTTGTCACCGACGAGCTGAATCACCCTGTATTTTCTGATAGGTGGAAATCGTTTTTCTTCAATTAATTTAGGTAAACAGCATTCGCTTAATTAAATTTTAGGTTAACAAAGGACTTTATGATTGGGGAGTAACGATGAAAGAGCTATTTAAGGAGATTTCTTGATGATTTTAATAAGGTTATTTTATTATATACGCAATAGCTAACACAGTAACCCGATGTTTCCCTTTTAAATTGAAGTCGATTCTTTGGATAGGGGACATGGATGAAATATAAGTATACGGTTTCATAAAAATACAGTACTAATTTTATTAAATATTGAATTTCAAGTATTATTAAATCCTATTGATAATGTAGATTGAGTCCAGGACACATAAATATTCACATTTTCAAAAAAAAAAAAAAAAAAAAAAAAGGGAGTTACATTAATTTTCCTTTTTTTTTTTTTTTTTTTTTTTTTCTTTTGCTTAAGATGACGCTTAATTCATGTGTCTATTGGAACAAAAATTTTTTTATTTTTTATTTTTTGTTTTGGTTTGTTTTTAAAATATATCTTTCAAGCAATGATTGTCATGGAAATTACTTACGATAAAAATGCGTTTTTCTTCATGATGTGTTTTTAATTTATTTATGTATTTATTTTTAATTTTAACCATTTGTCGTTTTTAAATTATTTTTAAGTCAAGAACCGTAAACATAAGTGGTTCAAACTTGGAACATGTATTTTTCAATTGTTTTACTTTAATTTTACTTCAGCAAGATAGAAAAAAATATTTATTGTTGAAAATATAATTTTTCTTTTAAAGTTTCATAATTTTTTCAAAGTTTTTATTTTACATATTTTTAATTTTTGTTTACGTTGATATTTTACAAAATTCTGAATCAAAAATATTTCTCTTTATTTAAATGAAAAAAAAAAAAAAATTCTACAAATAATATATCTAGTTATAACGATTTTAAATTTCCCCACTTTTTTATTATATTATAACTTTTAAATAAAAAAAATATGTATGAGAAGTTTTATCACGTGGTTTTGTTTACAAATGATGCGTTTAACCATCACAAAACCTTTAAATATTTTAACTTAACAAATAAAAATTATTCTAAAATGTGTGTCGGACCTCCTTAAACGTTTATTCGGTTAAAATGCAATATGTGAATGTTTCATACGTGGAAAACGTTTCGCACTGTTTTTAGGGGACTGGGGTCTCTTAAAGCTTTACAATTTGCGAAATTAAAATTTTTATAGATGCCAAATTCCTACCTTTTGTGAATATTTTGATATGATTGCATCTTTGAAATTCTCTTTAGAACAGAAGTTGTGTGGCTCTTAGAATTATACTCGCTCAACAGCTGAAGCGGCGTTTCCGAAATTTTGAAACCATTTTTCCCCAAAATACTTTTTTCAGAATAAGACGCACGATACCTCAAAAATTTCGGAATATTATTTCATGAAATTTTCAAAACAAATGCTTCGTGCTAGTCTGTATAAACTTAACCTAAAATGTTTATTTTATTGTATAAAATATCTGTTTTTTGGGGATTATGGTGCTGAAAATTTCCGAATTTCACATTACTTAAGTATAACTTTGTATTAAAAATATAAAATTTTTTTAAATAAAAGTCTTTATGTTCAAGGTAGTTGTTATAATATAAAGTATAATTAAGCACCAGAATTTTCATTCTAGTTGCAATGTTTATTTCATAAACCTGCGCCTAATCTGTTATGTCGATTTCTTGCTCGCCAAATCTCCGACAGTTTGGAATTCCCCGTAAATGCTAAGTCTGCATCTTGAATGTTTTTTAATTTATGCAATGAAAGAGCATACTTATATATTTCATCTTCAGAAAAATTGTGTTTTAAAATGAAATACATTTTCAGATATTAAATATTGAGTATGGACTTTTTTTTTAATTTTTTCCAACTTTAAGACTCCTAAAATCCCAAGTTTTGAATCTTTATTTTGAAGGTGGTGAAATGAAAATAAAGTTATTTTGACGAAATTAATAAGATGTCATCTGGATGAAATAATGAAAAATATTTTTGATACATAGTAATTAAAATAAATGCTTCCAAAAATATCCTATTTCTGGCGTAATCATTACTCTTTTACAGTCGAAGAACTGACAGCATAGAAACCTAAGGTTTTAAGTACAATAAAAAATCCTTTATTTTATGGAAGAGTAGAAATTGGAGAATCTAATGATCTATGTCTGCTGAAGTGAAGAGGTGTATATGCCAAAAATTAATACCACCGGTGGTTGACACTTAAGTTTATCGTTATGCCTGTCTTAGAATCAAAGGTATGAAAACATGGAAAACTGGGAGCAGGAAAACATAATGATAAACCTACGAATCGACAACTAGTGGTATTAATTTTTGGTTTCTCCACCACTTTACTTCCAGCAGACATGGATCATTAGATTCCCTATTTTTATTCTTCCATAAAATAGTTTTTTGTGTCTGTGTGTGTGCTTGATACATTAGATTTTTGTACTGTCGGCTCTTTGACTATCAGTGGTCTTTTGAAAAATTTAATTACATTTTGGAGAAATAATCTAATGAAAATCAGTGTTTTTTTCGTTAAATTTATTAGTTCGAATAAGTCTCTAGATAATTTAAAGAGCTTATTTTTTCACCCTATTGGTTGAGTAATAATTAAAAAAAAATCCTACAGTTTCCAGTAGGGGGTTTGTCGACAGACGATTTTTACCTTCTTCTATCTTTACAAGATCAAATTATTGGATTCATGAAAAATTTCGACTTCCAGTTTTCGACGGAGTTATTTGTTTTGAACACTATTTGATGTTTTTTACGAAATATCTGTCTGTGAATATAGCTATGATAATATTTTGTGGTTTTGTTTGACACGTTGTGTGTCTGTATGTGATAGAAACATTGTTGGCTGTCTATCTCAAGAACTAATGCACGGAATTTCACAAGAATTTAGATTCATTTAGACCTTGCCTATCACCCAACAGGTGACGATGCTTTGCTACATTATTTACGATTACCAAATAATAGCTCTATCTCAAGAACTAGTGCACGGATTTTGATAAAACTTGAGATTAAGTTTGTCCTATGCTGATTACATTTTGGGGTAAGTTACTCAACAGGTGGCGCTTCTGTGTTGCATTATTCATGATTATAGGAATATCGGTTCCTCATGAACTAATTCACGAATTTTCATTAAAATTCAGATTCAGTTAGTCCTTGATATAGTCTTGTATTTTTCGTTTTGCCCAACAGGTAGCGCCGTTATGCAGATTTTTCAAAATTTCCACAATAGCTCTAATCTCGAAAACTAATGCACGGATTTTCATCACATTTCAGTTTCTTTAGATGTTGACATAAGTGTTGCTGATGCGATTTTTGTGTTAATCACTTAACCGGTGTTGCTGCTATGCTGCAGTTTTCAAGAAGTAACAATATGTATGAGAAAGCAGAAAGTTTCGGGATTGCCACATCCGACTAGTTTTTGTTTTAAAGTAAATTTATATTTAAAGATTTTATGTATAAAGTTCATGTTTTTATTTATTAAGTTTTTATGAACAGTATAAGAAATTAAGGTATTTTCTTTTCATCTATTTAAATTGAAACTAAAAAAAGAAATGTTCTTCGCAATTTTGAGAAATTGACATTACAGAAAAAATAAAAACTTTCTCCTTTTGTCATTGTATCGGCAAAATTACGTTATACCAGTGTTCGTATAGGCATCAAGGGATTTAGGATATTTTATCCGTTTAATACCAGAAGTTTCGTAATGTACTGGTCGTCTGATCTGAAGATAATAATATTCTCATTGAAAAAGGCAAATATTACTTTATAGAGTTTATGTGAAAAAGTGCTTATAAATCCTTAACACTAGAACCGCGGCGACGAGTCATTTTGACCCGGATCATACGGAGAGATGTAGATTCCAACCAGAAAACTCTTAATAAAACAATCTAAATTATATGCTGAGCAAAAATCGTTTTAATAAACAACTTAAAGAGTTTTAAATGAAAATTCCGGTGAGAAATATTTTTATAAAATCTGAATGAATTTTCCCGCGGTTCTAGTGTTAAAGCGTACGAACCTTGCATGTTACTTGCACCATTACAGAAATGCCACCAAGAATAACAAAACAATAAATTTCTCAGAAACTTATTTAAATTTTAAGAGTTTATGACATTCTGTGATCCATACAAATATCTGATGTTTTATCGTAAAAATTGTGGACAAATAGATGCGAAATATAAACAGTCAGATTTTAACCACTGAACCTACCAATATTTTTTCAAAAACTTTCAAATAATGTCTACTTTTTTAATGACTTTTACAGAATTTTTAATCTTTTATCACCAGTTTTTTGAAGCAGAAATTTTTGCATAGATATGTCAGAAAAATGCTCAGATTAAATAATGCAAAATTTACAATAAAATTTTACTTGTGGGAATAATAAATTTTGATTAGATAATTGATGTCCGTACGTAGTACGGGCAAATCGTAATTGGTAAAAACACGTTGCTTGTACGACGTACGGGCAAAACAGGGAAGTGGTTATTATAAAATGACACAATCACCTGGAACTTCTTAAAATATTCAAGGCTCAGGCTTTTTTAATTCGGAGTGATGTTACATTGTTTTATCTAATACCTATTTTGTGAAAGAGAATATATTACTTTTGTTTTTATTCAATTTTCGGTTGAGTTATATTAATAAATTCAACAAATTTGTTTTCTTTAGGCTTTTTTTACCTCTAAATTTTTTCTAAAATTTGTAAAAAAAAAATTATGCATGATGTATATTACAGGGTTATTATAATTAAAATCCAAGTTTCAAAACGCTCTAAAAAGCGAACCACTCGTTAGAATGGCGTCAAAATTTAACAGCGTATTATTGAAGAAGGGGGTAAGAACATGAACCAAAAAAAAAGTTCCAAATTTGAGTGACAGATGGCGCTGTAAGCGTCAGTATATGTAAATTAAAATGCCTGGCATGCGCACCACAATTTCAGGTGTTATAAAAGCGTTGGGTAAACGGCGTTTCCTCATTTCGCTTCTCAGACGTTGGCCATGAGTGTCTCAATGAAGGATCGTGCTCTGCTTGTAAAGCTTTATTACAGGAACGGTGATTCTGCACCAGTGGCTCTGCAGAAGTTCAGGACTCTCAAGGGTATGAAAAAAGGCGCTGGACCGATGACTGTCAGAGGTCTGGTGAAAAAATGATGCAAAAATTCGAAAATACAGGTTCGTTTGATGTGCAGTCTGGTAGAGGAAGGAAAAGATGTGATTCGGCGGTAGTTGAAGAAGTGGCCACAGCAGTTCAGGAAGAGTCTAGCGGTGGTGAGCAACAATGCAGTGCACGTAGAATTGCCCGAACATTGAACAAGCCTGTGAGCACGGTACATAACATTCTACGAAACATCCTGCAATGCTATCCGTATAAAATTTGCCATGTGAAGGAGTTGTTCCCTTCTGACCTGCCAGCAAGAGAGGGTTTTGCTTTGGAATTTCTCAATCGCATGGAAGTGGACAATGATTGGCCGTGGAAAATTCTGTGGACAGACGAAGCCCATTTCCACCTGACGGGATATGTCAATACACAGAATTTCCGAATATGGGCAACAGAAAATCCACTCGCAACGAACCCAGTACCACTTCATCCTGCAAAGGTCACTGTGTGGTGCGGATTTACGGCATCATTTATCATAGGGCCGTATTTTTTCGAGGAGACAGGTGCTTTAGGTCCTGTTACCGTTACCGTCAATGGTCAGCGCTATGAGTCTCTTTTGCGTAATGACGTCATTTCAGCTCTGCAACAGCGTGAATGTCTGGATAGTATCATTTTTATGCAAGATGGCGCTCCTCCGCACATTGCAAATCGAGTGAAGCAGTTGTTGAAGCGGCATTTCGGAAATGCTAGAATTATCAGTCGTCATTTCCCTACCGCCTGGCCGGCCCGATCACCTGATCTTAATCCGTGTGATTTCTGGCTGTGGGGTTATCTGAAAGATATTCTGTTCAGTACTCCGATTGCCAACGTAGCTGAATTAAAGACACGCATTGCGCAACGCATTCTGAACTTGACCCGGATACACTTCGATCGGTTGTGGAACATGCTGTTTCCCGATTTAATCTTGTTGCACACAGCATATTGAACATGTTTTGCGCCAGTCTCGCCAAACTTAAAAACCGATTGAATGGATGCTTTTTATGCGGTTTTTGGCCTCAGGACAATTAAAAACCGGTTAGATGGATGCTTTTTTTTGCGGTTTTTGGCCTCAGGACAGTTAAAAACCGGTTAGATGGATGCTTTTTATGCGGTTTTTGGCCTCAGGATAATTAAAAACCGATTTTTCCCATCCGATGTGGTACGACCTTTCCGTGGTGGACGGGCTTACGTAACTAACAGTATTACACGCGTACAGTCATGCACACTGAACATTACAGTTGGTTTATATCGTGTAACTTACGCCTTAGCCGTTGTTTTACGATTTGACCTTTGTAGTCGAAATTCTGACGCTTACAGCGCCATCTGTAGCTAAAATTTAGAACTTTTTTTATTTCATGTTCTTCTCCCCTTCTTCAATAATACGCTGTTAAATTTTGATGCCATTCTACCGAGTGGTTCGCTTTTTAGAGTGTTTTAAAACTCGGACTTTAATTATAATCACCCTGTATATTATAGCTTATGGTTTTCCACATAAAAATATGTTTGCATTAATTTATTTCCACTATGAATGAGTTTATTCTATTTTTAAATAATAATTTTGAAACCTTTTTTTACAAAATAATTTATATCTAGAAATTAAAAGTAACATAAAAATTCATAATCTTTACTCCAATGCAGACAATCAAGAGGTATTGCAAGCATTTGATAGATCTACGTTTTCACGATGGGATATCCGCTAGAGATGAGTATACGGATAACGTATACGCTATGGCTATAATTAAAATGATTAATTTGAAATAGCAGGTATACAAAACTTCTTTAAAAAATCCAAAATAGCCTACACAACACATCTGTTTCCGGCAAGATAAAATAAATTCATATTTTCTTTTTTTATTTATTTTAACACTATGGCCGATGGCTATAATTCACTCGCTCCCCCACTACGCCATATTAGTAAACGAATGTCTCATCTGGAACATTGTAAACGATGCAAAAACATGTTCTCTGAATAAAAACCACATCCCCAACTTAGCTGCAATGCCACAACTCAAAACAAATTAAACAGAACAAAGTATAAACCGTATTCCAAATCAATCCAAAAACAATCCAGGTTTGTTGCCACCCAATGCAGCCCATCATCATAAAACCGTCCTTAAGCAGGCTTTAGGTAATACAAGTCATTTAGCTGTCACTGAGTAGCAAACGATAAAAAATGTAGAGAATCTGCAAAATCAGAGTACTTTTTTTATGAACTTGAGAGGAATATTGTTTTTATAATGAAGTTTACTTTTAAATTGAAAAAGCTCACTATGAAATAGATATTTTTCTGAATAGATTCTATAAAATCGGAAAATTTGGCTGATTATAATGTTAATGTAGATTCGTTTTGAAATATTGGAGGACCAGTGTACGAGCTGATTAACTGTAAAAGAAAAGCTTTCACGCTTATCATAAATAGAAATTTGCATTTTGTTATCGATTAAAATGTTTATTTTTAAATCCAAATAATCAGCCTCCGAACTATTTTCATTAGTTTTTTTAACATTAAGGAGTCAGGATAAATTTCTTGAGAAATTTCATTAAAATCAGAATTAATATTCAAAAAGATCAAATCATCCATATATCTGTAAGCAAAAAATTTTAGATCAGCTTTATTTATACTATATTGAAATTCATAAAAAAATAAAAATAAGTTAGCTGCAGTGGATGAGTAACTAGTACCCATACCAATCCCATTAATTTGTAGGTATATTTTAGAACCAGTATAAACATAATTATTATAAAGGCAAAACCGGCATAATTTATAAAACAAGTTTGAATTAAAATCAGTACCATCCAAAACCAATTCAGCTGTTTTTAAAAGTGCATCCTTTAAACTACTAATAGGAATGGCAGTAAATAAATTTTCGAAATCATATGTATGGATAGAATGAATTTTATTGTTTTTTAATTTTTCAACAATTTCAGAACTATTAGAAATAATCCAAAAACAGTTACTGTCTTTATATTTATATTTCAGCATGTTCAAAATCTTTTTAAGTAAATCCTCAAATTTCCTATTAAAATTATTACCTATACTATTAACATTATTACTGCAAATGAACCTGTATTTAGTCGGTACTTTATGGAATTTTGGAGTAAGAAATAAAAACGGAAATAATGGATTTTTATTGCGTGGGAAAGGAATATTGGTTTGTTTAGAGAAAGCCAGATGTTTATTGATAATTTCTTGTACAGAAGATTTACAAATTTTATAGGTTATACTATTATTTAACTCTGCATTAAGCATTTCCGCATAAAACTTTTTTCAAATTACTGCAAAGTTACCATCGGCCTTATCAACTTGACAAAAAACAAAATTTTGTTTTAATTTGGCTATTTAGTTTCTAAAATCCTTATTGAAATAATGATAATTATAAGATGAATTATTTAGAAAACAATCCTGGAAAGATTTAAAATCATTTAAAATATGCAATTTCCAATCTATAAAGAGGGGGATAGGTGTATTGTTTCTGTAACTTAAATTTAATATAAAAGCATTTAAACCAGCTTTAAAAGTATTGAATGACTTTATTGGATTTAATTTATTGTTAATACGAAATTTAGTACCCGAGTTCAAAAGATTACGTATATTAACATTTTCTATAATATTTAGATCTCCAGTCACAATATGTTGATTAGTTTCATTTATAAAAGTTGAATTTTTAAAATTTTCGCAATTGGATTCCAAATCAGTATATGAATCAAGTTTTTGGGAAACTTCTCTATAATTAAATGGAATACTTCCCAGTGTTTTGGTACATTTATAAGTAGGTATTACTACAATATCTTTGACAGGAAATAAACTTTTATGACGCAAAATCAAAGAACTTAAACGTAGATTATCAAAACTTTTTTGTTGAAAAGTGCATACAAAGTAAACTTTTTCCAAGTCTTGAGGCTTGTGTTTTCCAATTTTGTATAACAAAATATCACCAATCAGATCTTTAAACTGAGAGTTTGCAGAGTTAAAAATTTCAATTTTTTGTTGCAATCTTTTAAGTATTTTCAATTTTAAACCAAATAAAATGGTTTTAATCTGTTTAATATTAAAACTATTACAAAATAAATTGCAAAGGTCCTGCAGAACAACAGATGGGCTTACGTCAGAATATTTATTTTGCTTTAGCTTATCATATTAGCTAATCAAGTTCTAGGATCTAAAAGAGAAGTGGATCATTAGAACTAATAATGAAATAAATGGCAAAGGGCCAGTCCGATTTTAATTTGTTATTACTGAACAAACAGTTTTATATGTGCAATTTTTAATTATTTATTTACTCTCTCTCTCTCTCTTTTGTATGTATGAATTTGAATGTTATGTGAAGTAACTAATAAAATTTAGAAAGTACATTCAGCTGATATGGTATTAAAGCACTATTACTGATAGTTTAGTTAGTGAATCATTTCTTTTCCACTTTGACATCAGAGCAAGAAATTTAATCTATTTGGGTTATTAGATATCGAAGCATATCATTCTGATATCTAGATTGCAATTATAAGACAGGGAAAAGAGAGATTTATAAAAAGATCATTAATAAAAAGACAGAGAATAAAGGTCAGATAAGTCGACTCAGGGTACGAACACGAACAAGTTATGTTGCTTTTTTAAGTGTTATTTTCTTTTAATAAATTGCATAGAATCGAAAATTTTAGCCCCAAAACACAAAATTTACAATTCTTATGTTATTTTCCTTTATAAGCATTCTGCTAAAACTGATAAACCGCGTGAAAAAGTTTCTCTACCTATTTATCCTTCGTACCCTGTTCAAATTTTACATAATCTTGATAAAAACATTTCCCACCAGAATTGTTATTTGAAACATTTTAATATATTTAATTGACTTATTTAGCTGAATCTGCTATTTAACTTTCCTTAAGAAAAAAGTTCTGGTTCGAATCGCATTAAACAAATTATAGTTATGGGTCAATTAGACCCATTCAAAGTAAGAAGGTTAAATATTTTTCCCGGAAAATTTCCTTTTATTGTATGAAATTTCTTATACGACAGTGCCGCCATCTATGAAGTATTTTCTCAAACTTTAGATATACTAATTCAATTGACAAAAAATGTTTACAAAACACAAATTATTGCTTCTTTCAGTTAACTGAATTATCTATAAATAATACGCAGTAAAAATGTGGGTTACAATAGAGAAAAAAGAATTAGGTTATTGATAAAAGGTTTGATTATTAAAAAATAATAAAAATTTCGTGTAAAATCAAGTATTCTATTTTGAGCTATATTTAATATCACTACATGACTTTACTTTTATTTAAAAAAATAATATAAAAGGTAAGAGGATCATATTTCTTTAATATAAATATAATAAAAATTTTTTAAAAAAGTAAATGAAATAAAATAAAATTTCTTCTTTTATTCCACAGTCTGTTATTGCTTGAATCATGGAAAGACGATATGATTGACAACTAATACCATCTATGATCTCATAGTTGAACCAACAGTAAAGCCATATGTTAATCAAATGCTCTTTGAATTCAATACTAATACAAAAATATTTTAAATATCTTAAAATTCCGGAAGTATTTTTACCAGGCAAGAATTTTAAGAAACATATTTTTATCTAAAAAAGTACGATACTATATTTAAGCATCTCCCGTGCTATTTATTTCATTAATTTCTGTTGTAAATTAACTCCACAAACTAAGGTTTTTAACTAATCCAAAATAATTTTGGGTAAAGCGAAAAACAATGAATTTGAAGTAACAGATGAAAGAAAATTCATGGCTAAAATATATGATAAAAATAATTAAATAAACAAAGATTCAAAAAGGATATTTTTTCATCTTAAAAATACATTTAACAAGCACAAATAATAAAAACGAAAAAAAATTTTTTTTAACTATCTTTATGGTTTTCACTTGACGGTTGAAACATATTTCTTTTGCACCAAATTTTATGAGTAATGTTTGATAACGAACAGTTGCACTTAAAGAAAACATTTGACAACTATTCTTAAATATTTAAATATAAATAACTTAATAAATAAACCCTTGAAAATATTAATATTATTTCATTGTCACCAATTAACAATAAGGAAAATTAATTTCTTCCATGCTCTGAAATAATGGCGATAAAAACTTAGAGAAGAAAAAAAAGAGAAGTCCACCTTTCGGAAATACTGGTGTTTTAAGAGTATTTAACAAAGGAGTTTTTAAATAAAAAAAATAAAAGCATGTCTCGTGACACTCATCAAAGGGATGCAAAACGTTAACACAAAAGTTTGTCTGCTAGTCATAAATAAAAGAATAAATTGGAGAAATGCTCAAAGAAAAAAAAAAAAAAAGGGAGGGAAAGAGAGAGAGAGAGAGGATATTTAACAAGGACTTGCCATGTTACAAAAAAATTGGCCGAAAATACTTTTTAACTAACTCCATCGCAGCCAATTTTTACGCTTTTTTGTGCCACAAAAATGTAATATATATTTTTGGCTTATTTAAAGGGTAGATTACGAGAATTAAAAAAGGTAAAGTTTACGATAAGATTCTTGTAGTGCAAAAGAAAAAAAAAGTACGAGTTGGCAGCTATGTAATTCTAAAATAATTTTATATTAAATGTATTTTTCAGATTGCCCATTTAATCGCTAGAGAGCATTTTCATATTGCGAATATCAATAATGTATTCAGACGAAACTTTCCAATTAACATCGCTGCCAATTCTTTTTTATACCATAAAATTTAATAGATATTTTTGCTTTCTATAATCGGCAGATCACGGCGATTCAAAGAAGTCAAATTTACAATTAATGTTTTGTTGCTACTAAGATACGTAAGAGGTTTTGTTGGTGGAAGATGTTGACAGCTGTTTATTAACAAGTTTAAGTGCGTAGTTCGATAAAATTTATATTATAGAATTATTTAATTGGTGAAGTTTTAATTTTATTCTGAAATACTTTCCGTAATGAAAACTAGAACTATTTATTATATTTTGCAAATTTGTATATTTTTTTTGTAATCGGGGTGGCCCCCACTAGTGGCTGAGACGTTCTGCTTTCGAAACTGTAGACGGCAGGTACTGGGCTCGAGCCGAATCGCGGCTGTCGGCCTAACCGTTCAGAGATTTTCGTGGTTGTCTTCGAAACTTGGATTTTCTTGTGTAAATACGGGCTTATCGCAAACTTTCTTATACACGGAGCCTCCCCCCCTAGGGCCCATATCCCATGTGTTGATAATTGGCCGTATAAATCCAACCAGTCAACAGCGACCGGGCTGCTCGCATTGGACATATATTTCAAAATATTTCATACTTAAAAATTATTTAAAAAAATAAAGAATTAGTAAACCGAGATGCAGTTTTAAAACAAATTAATAAAAAAATTAAAACAGGCATATTTTTCTCTATTCTGCAGTATGAAAATTGAAATTGTTCGGTTATGTATTTGTATTTTATATTATTTAATTTTATTGGCACACATGGTGGCTGCAAACAGGGGTGGAAAAATCAAGGCGCCAGCAGGCAACCTCTCACCCATAAACTTATTTCGTCATTTTTCGTCTGTCTAACATTTCCTGTAAAATTTATCTAAGAAGCCCATTAAATGTAAAGCAAAGAAAACTTTTAAGTTTTAGTGGTTAGGGACAGTCCATTGGCACCTAGATTTTTGCACTCAGGCTGCAAATCTCGCGTAGAGTATTTTGAAATTGCAATTGCAATTTTTATATTTAAGAATATGGTATGGGAATAATATCTCGCGATTTATGATCTGCGCCAGAGGTTTTCACGAACCGTAATTTCCGGCCCCGGCCCGCTGTAAGAATCAAAATTATGGCCGAGGCCCGACCCGTATGTATTTTCACATTTGAAGATACGACACATTTGGCCCGAAACAATTTCGTTAAAAATTCAGAATACGGGTTATTGTTATAATTTCAACCCCTTCGCGATGGAAGCCTTTTATGAAATTTTTAATGTTTTGTCACCGATTTTCAAATACAGAAATTTATCTTTATTAACCCTTTCCGGCGCGGACAAATTTTGTTAGTAAAATGAGAAAATATCGACTGACACCGGAATTTACAAACGACTTTTTATGAGATAACGAACTCCTTAATTTAAGCTTTTATTGTTAAAGCAAGATTTTATTGAAATATTCTTAGTGCTAATTAGGTAGATTTCGTATGAAATACTACCTATTGCATTGTCTCCCATGTTGGAATTTCTGAAAAATTTTTGCGGATCTACACGAATCATGACTCCTAGACCCCAAAACTACCATCAGTAAAAAAGTTTATATATCTATCTATCTATCTATCTATCTATCTATCTATCTATCTATCTATCTATCTATCTATCGGTGTATATCACTTTCTTCTAGACACGATAACTTCCATAATTATGCTCAGATCTTCATCAAACTTTTACATAAAATCAAAGGGCATAAAATCTCGGTTAAGTTCGTTAATGGGCAAAATCGGACCAAGGAGGTGAAGTTAGGAGGGTTTTTGTGTAAACAGAAAAAACGCGATAACTTTTTAATTAAAATAGATATCGAATCAGTTTAAAGTTTATATTACTTCTAAAAAATGAGGAAAAAGTTTATGCGTGACAGATTTTTGATAAAGTTAAAAGTGGGCTCAAGGGGCGAAAAAAACATGGTTTTTGGGAGAAAAAAAATCATAACTTCGTCAATTCTCAAGATATCAAATCCAACTAAATTTTATATAAATGTACTCAATATTATCTAAAACTTTTGCATTTACAAGTTTTTGATAGGACCAATTTTTACCGATGAAAAAAATTAAAAACGAAAAGAAAAAGGGGGGAGGAAAAAGAAAAAAAACCATAACTTACTCAATTCTTAAGCAATTAAATCTAATTAAATTTATTTTACATCTTCACAATAATATCTACAATTTTTATATTGACAAGTTTTTCATAGAACCAATTCTTATAGCAAAAAGAAATTAAACAAAAATAGGAGTTGGAGAAAAAACCTCAAATCCAAACTGCTTATATTCTGACTCATTTTAAAATTCATTTTTGATTTTAAACGCATCCAAATGACAGATCCTATTATTTAGCAACTATATAATGCGACGTATTGGCCAATTTTTTGATAAAGGCAGAATATATTTTTAAAAAGGCTGCCAAAAAAGGTATTTTGAACAGATTTCCCGAAGTTTTCATCATTAAAAAATTCATTAAGTATAACAAATTGCGTTTTTTATGCGTCATTTTTAAATTCATTTTTGTTCTCAAACCCATCCAATTTACAGGTCCTATTATTTAGGAACTATATAACTTGACGTATTGGGCGGTTTTTTGATAAAGGCAGAATATATATTTTAAAAGGCTGCCAAAAAGGATATTTTGAACAGAATTTCACGAAGTTATCGTGATTAAAATTTGCGGAAATTTAAGAAATTGCGTTTTTACCGAGTCATTTTTAAATCTTTTTTTGTTCTCAAACGCATCCAATTTACAGGTTCTCTTATTTAGGAACTATATAATGTGACGGAGTGGCCAGTTTTTTGATAAAGGCAGAATATATTTAAAAAAAGGCTACCAAAATGGGCACTTCGCACAAAATTTCCCAAAGCGACATGATTAATGAACTGTGGGTATTCAAATAACAAATTGGTTATTTTTTGACTCATTTTTAAATCCAATTTTGCTCTGACACACATTCAATTGACAGTTTTTTGTTACTTAGGAACTATATAATGTGCGTATTCGTCGATTTTTTGATAAAGGGTGAATATATATATTTTAAAAGCTGTCAAAGTAAGCACTTCGCAAAAAAATTTCCCAAAGCGATCATGATAAAAGAATTGAGGTTGTATTCAAATAACAAATTGTTTATTTTATGACTCATTTTTAAATTCAATTTTGCTCTCAAACGCATTCAATTGACAGTTATTTGTTATTTAGGAACTGTGTAATGTGCCGTATTGGTCAGAGTTTTGATAAAGGCTAAATATATATTTAAAAAAAAAATCTGTCAAAGTAGGCACTTCGCACAAAATTTCTCAAAGCGATCTTGATTAAAGAATTGTGGATGTATTAAAATAATAAATTGGTTATTTTATGACTCATTTTTAAATTCAATTTTGCTGTCAAACGAATTTAATTAACAGTTTTTTGTTATTTAGGAACTATATAATGAGCATATTGTTCAATTTTTTAAATAAAGTAAGAATATAATTCAAAATATATTGCCAAAATGGGCATTTGAGTAAAAATAGGCTTTTTTTTTTTTTTTTTTTTTTTTTTTTTTTTTTGAGATGAAAACTTTTCGAAATCTACCTCCGCCTATAGGCCATGCCGAAAGGGATTTTTGTAAGTTTAGAATTAAAATTAGGTGTTTCCAGACCAGACACACTGCGCCGGAAAGGGTTAAATCGAGAAAATGCTCTGATTAAATTAGGCAAATTTTATAGTAAATTTTTACTGGTGGGGATAAACAAGGATTCTTAAGTTTTTTTGCAGCACATAAACGTGTCACTCGTCCACAGTGGGCTAATATATAATTAAGAAAACCCTTTTCGGAAAGTGTGTCCAGTGCGAGATACCTAGTTTTAATTCCAAACTTGAAAACGGCATCAATAATATTTTAATAACATTTTGCTTTTCCAATGAAAGCTTAAATTAAGGAATTCTTGATATCTAAAAAGTCGTTTCTAAATTCCGGTGACAGTCGATAATTTCCCATTTTAGTAACAGAATTTTTTCGAGGCGGAAAGGATGGAAGAATACTACATACATATTTGTGGGATAATTTTACACTATATGTATATTAAAATTGCGACAGGTTCGTGGGTCATTCTCAGAAAAATCGGGAATTTTTGTTTCTGGTTTTTATTACAAAGAGCACGGTTTTAAAAAGTAATTTAAAGATATAAAACATCTTACTATAACTGAGGAAACATATAGAAGTTACAAGTTGAGACAAAAATATTTTATTTATTGTTTAAATTTTGTCCATAGATTGTGATTTGTCACATCCATGGATTGTCTCCACTTAGTGTTTGGTTTGTTTCGAGGTTTATATTTCACACACCAAACAAAAATTAATTCTTTAGACAGTATTTCAGATTCAGAATATACTTTAAAAATTCTCCCAAAACTTTAAAGTTAAATTAAATTTTCATATTTGTTTAGTTGCAAGATTAATGTTTGTAACCAGAGAAATGGATTACATCTGTGGACAGAAAAGAAAGTGCCAATAAATTCTTCCAGGTGGCAGCACCGTAGTATATTGGTTGAAGACATTGACTTTCTCATATACGTATCTTAAGGTCATTGGTTGAAGAATCAACACTCAAGAAGCCATTATATTCAGTTATACAGAAACAGAAGCATGTTTTTCGGTTTGTGAGATTATATTGAAAGTTTTTGCTCGTGATTTATAGAAAGTAAAGATCAACGCATCACGTCTGTGGCACTTACATATTTAATATAATCAGGTAAGATTATAAAACATGTCAATAAAATCATAATATTAAATGCAAAATTTTTGATTTCTAACTTTCTTATCATAACTTCAAAAGCAAATGTTCTAAAATGTACAGGAAGATTAAAATGTGTTTCACCTTTCACTCTATAAATTGGAATTTTTGTTTTTGTGTCAAACAAAGTTAATATTCTTACTTTTGTAACAAGTATCCCATTCCACCCCACTCTCCCCTATATTTAAGACAATTAAAAAAAAAGGAAAAGGAAAACTATTAGCAATTGATATGTTTTGTTTACTCATTTTATTATATTTAAAATTATTTTATTGCCTTATGTTATATAGATCTTTTTCTAAAGAGATTCATTCAGCACCTTCAATGTGTGGGAAATCTGAATTTTAAAACCATATGTGTGTCTGCCACTTTGGAAAAAAAATTAAGATTGTTTAGTGTCCATTTGAAATTTTATACTTAAATGCATTGTTTGATTTTTACAAAATCTTCAAAATAGAAAGTAACCTATTTTAGAATTTGATGGAGATAATGCCTTTTTTTTCAGTTCTACAAAATTCCAATATGGCATTGATAACTCTAACTGCTTTCAGGATAAATTTTAAATCTTAAAATTTATAGTATTCTTTTTATCTTAATTTTCAGAATCAAAATGGGGAAAACTCAAAAAAGGAAAAAAAAAATTAAAGACAAGAATAGAAAGAAATCAGAGAAGGAAATACAGAGAAGAAGAGAGATGAAAAAACTAAGTATATAGGGCGTGCAAGACAAAAATTAAAACCTGGTCCTGAGAAGTATGAGGAAGCTAAAAGAAAAGATAACGAAAGAAAGAAATTATCAAGGAAGAAATTTAGTGAAATGGGCGATCGTGAAAAAGAAAGATGATGAAAAGCTGGCGTGAACGAGCTAAAAACACAGAGAAAAGAATAAAGAGGTTGTTGAATTTATATCAGAAAGACTCCTTTTTGAATATTATATAGGTGTGGTGGTAAGAGTACAATCTGATGAGGAGTTAACGGTAAATTTTATGCGAAAGTCGACTAGAGCTGGAAAATTTATTTTTCCTGATGAACCGAATGTGAAAATTGTTGGTAAAAGTGCAGTTGTTAAAGTCTTGAAGGAGCTAAAAATAAACAATCGTAACCAATAAATTTTTGCAGAAAATATGAAAAAAATCTAAAATTCTGACATTAAATACTGTGGTAAATACAATTTAAATTAATTAAAATCTTATTAAATTGAATGCTCACGGTTAATTAGTTGTTATAAATATAAATAGAGTTTTGGCATACCCTTATTAAAAATAAAATATTTTTACGTATTCTCTTAAAATACTTTTTAATAGGAAGAGAATCAAAATAAAAGCTTCACTTCCTTGTCAAAATACTGTAAAGTTCTCCAACTTGCATTTTTTTAAATAAATTAATGAAAATAGTGTTTGGTGTATACTTAGAAATAATTTTTAAGTGTATTATCCTTTTAACCTTTTATCTACCGAATTATGATTTCATGAAAATTTCATATTCTAAAGCATTTTACGTAAAATGTTTAAACTAAATTAATAGATTTACATAATCTTTCAATTATTTTTGAAGGATTTTAGAAGGATTAATCAAATTTGAATTTACAGGGATTTTGTGCAATGTTTATAACCCCACTCAAATATTTTATTTTAAATTTTTTTCTTAGTATTTTGTAGAATTATAAAATGTACAAATATGATGTTCTTACAATATAAATATTGAAATATTTCCAAATTGAGGAATCCCGATCTCCCTCCCTCAGCGCTAATATATATATATATATATATATATATATATTTGCGACCTTTAATGCTTTTGGAACAAATTAAAGTAATCTATCTGTAACTCATTCTAAACAGTAATACAACTAATCAACGTATTAAAAGAATTTTATAATGAGCAATTTTAAAGGTACTTATAAATACCGTCGGTAGATAAAGGGTTAACTGATCAATATTTTTGAAAAAACTTTCAAATAATGCCTATTTTACATATCTTTTAAAGAAAAAATTCTGTAAAAGATATGAATTCTATCTTTTACACTCGGTTTTTCAAAACAGAAATTTTTGCTAATTGAATCAGAAAAATTCTCGAATTGGATAATGTAAAATTGGCAATAAAATTTACTGGTGGGATAATAAATCATAATTAGAATATTGATGCCCGTACGTGGTACAGGCAAATCATGATTGGCAAAAACACGTTGCATGTACGATGTACAGGTTAATCAGGGAAGCGGTAATGTCATTTATTAACATTCGAATAAATTGCAAATATGTGTTTGAATTCTCATAAATAATAATCGAAATTTCGGAATTTTTATTTTTATTTTTTTTTTACTCTATTGATTACTTTATTACATAAATGTATAAAGTTGTATAAATATTTTTATACATAAGCTGTAAGTTATTTTATAATGAGATATTTTCTAATGAATAAAACTTCATGCGAAATATCAGCATGAAGAAATATTTCAATTATTCTTGAAAATGAAAAGAGACTTCATACAATAATTATAACAAGACTTTCTTCATACAATTATTATAACAAATGATGACAGAGAGGATAGTTTTGTGTTAATGTAAGCCTTATATCTTCATTCATTCGTTGTGGCTAAAATGATTAATAGAAGGAAAAATTCTCATAAAATGTAGCAGAGGATGTCTTTACATATTTTTTCCTGATCACTTAATTTATGGTACCTACATGGATGTTATTTATCATTATTGCTTGTATATCAGTTCTTGTAAAATATTATTAATAAATAACGACTCTTTGTCTATAATGTTAAGATGAACTGTGGGGGAATTCATTATTTATAAAATTGTACAGCTCTGTTTATATTTGTGAGATTTTCGTTCTTCAAACAGAAATATATTTATGATCTTTAAATATTATATGAAAATGTATATCAAGAAAGAAATAGATTCTATTTATATAACGATATCATATGAATAGGGTTGTACATTTTTCGTTATTTATGATTATATATTTTTAAGAGCTTCGTTTTTAACTTTTTTAAAATCGTATAAATTACTTACACAATAGTATTGACTTTTTATTTTTTATAAATATTTCAAGAACTTCAAATGGTTTAAAATGGAATTTCTTTAGAGAAAATTAACAATTTATGTTGAATTATTATACTTTATGTGATAGGAATTAAACTTTAGAATTTCTTACTCATTTCTTATGCCGTTCGTATGAAAGTATAATTGAAATTTAAAGAAAAATATGGAGTAGGGGGAACTGGGGCACATTGATACACCCCCTCTACTGCTCACAGGGTCATTACATGAAGTTTCAAAACAGCTCTAAAAGGTGATGCTAGTGTACACAACTACATACAGATAGTCTTGGCATGATTCAGTAGTTTGATGAAATGGGACAGGTGATTTATTGTTTTTGTAGGTCAAAAGTAAATTTGAGCTGTACAATTGAAATGGTATTATACAAATGTTCCAGCATTTTGAACCAAAAAGAATACTCTCTCTGGCAACTAAAGCTACTCTTTATCAGTTCCTCGTTATTTATTGTTAGGTAAATTATGAAGTGTCAGATTTGAGATTAATTTTATTCAAGATGGCTGTATGGGGCACATTGATACAAGCTAAATCCTTTTCTAATTCATTTTTTCGTTACCTTTTATTATTTTTTTACTATACACTCTTTAATCGAACCATTTTTCGCCAAACATTTCTAATATTAATTTTTATTGAAGTAAAAAAGCTCTAATTTTTTATATTAGAACTTTTTAATGTATTTTCGTTATCAGAAGACGTAAGAATTTACCCAACATTTATTGCTAGTCGAACTAACAAAAGAAAAGGACGGCAGCTTGGCAAATCTCGAATTTATATCGATTTTCCAGAGAAAAATGTATTTTCGACATGAGAAATGTTAAATAATTGAAACAAGCTGGAGAACAGCAAAGGATAAATATATTATAAACAGAATTTTTAATGTAATTATCCTTCATTTTCTGTTTATAAACAGAAAAACCTGGTAATTTTTTCAACTTTCCTAAGAAAGAAGATAATGCTGGGGTTGAAGTAACAGATATGACAAAGTTACCACAGCCAACAATCAGACAAGGAACATCTAGAACATCAAGTCATCATTCATTTAAATTTTTATTGCTTTAATATTACTTAAAATAAATTGTGAGTGATCAATGTGGGTATCAATCTGCCCTGGGGACGGGGCACATTGATACAAATGACTTTTTTTATTTTATTTAAATTATTTACAAAAATACTACATAAAACAACGATTGTGCATTTTTATTACACACTACACAAGTTTTGCTGACACCACATGGAAAAATAATTTGAAATTTCTACTTTCTGGACACTAAAAAAATTCTTAGAAAAAAACTGTATCAATGTGCCCCAGTTCCCCCTGTTCATAACTGAAATGGATCAAGTCTATTTTTCAAACTTTAAAGATACACTGAGTTGAAGTTTCTCCGTAATTGTAATTTTTTCATTTGACTAAAATTTACTAGTACCATTTATAGGTAACCATCACAACAATGAACTTGATCCAAATACACGCTGAAAATCTAGAACTTAATCCTTTCAAGAATATAATCATCCAAATTCAGATAAAAAGTAGACTTGATCCACTTTAGTTTTGAACGCCTCGTATATTGGATTAAAATTAGAATTTCAATATTTTATAGATGAAAGAAAGAATAACACATATATAACAGTAATCTTAGATGTAAAAGAACTGGAATACTGCTAATTTTTAAAACTAAATTTTCGTTTATTTAATTAAGCAATTTTTTTAAAAATTAAAGCGACTACTACTATATAATAAAACGGTATTCAAATCTTCCTTGACCTTTATTATCTCTAAATCTAGTGTGCGAATAGGCTTTTCATATAGTTATTAGTCAAATCGTTACACACGGAAACATATTTATGACATTTTTTATATTTGCAATCAGATCTTACTTATCAGGTTGTTCAGATTATCAGTGTTAATCAGGTTGTTCATAACGATAAAAAATTAAAAACAAAACGAGGGGTGAAAAAAGACAAAAACCCATAGCTTTGTCAATTCTTAAACTATCAAATCTAATTAAATTTATTTTACATCCCCTGAATGATATCTACAACTTTTAAACTGACATTTTTTCATAGGACCAATTCTTATAGCTAAAATAAATGAAACAAAAATAGGTGCTGGAGAAAAACTCGAATCCAAACTGCTTATATTCTGACTCATTTTTAAATTCATTTTTGATTTTCAGCACATCCAAATGGCAGGTCTTCTTATTTAGGAACTATATAATATGCCTTATTGGTCAATTTTTTCATAAAGGCAGAATATATTTAAAAAAAGGCCGCCAAAAAGAGTATTTTGAACAAAATTTCCCGAAGTGATCGCGATTGAAAAAATTAAGGAGGTATTCAAATAGCAAATTGTGTTTTTTCTACCTCATTTTTAAATCCATTTTTTGTTTTCAAATGCATCCAATTTACAGATCCTCTTATTTAGGAATTATATAATGTGACTTATTGACCAGTTTTTCTATATAGGCTTATATATTAAAAAAGGCTGCCAAAATGTGTATTTTGAACAGAATTTCCCGAAGCAATCATGATTGAAAAATTGAGGCATTCAAATAAAAAACTACGTTTTTTCTGACTCATTTTTAAATCCAGTTTTACTCTCAAACACATCTAATTGACATGTTCTCTTATTTAGGAACTGTATAATGTGCCGTATTGGTCTGTTTTTTGATAAAGGGTGAATATGTATTGAAAAAAAACTGTCAAAGTGAGCACTTCGCACAAAATTTTTCGAAGCTATCACGATTAAAAAATTGAGGATGTATTTTTTATTTTTTTTGTTTTGAAATGAGCACTTTACGAAATTGACGTCCGCTTATAGGCAAAGCCGACAGGGATTTTTTTTAGTAGTTCCATAGTGATCCCTTGTTGTGACAACTTAACTTTAATTCCAAACTTACAAGGAGTACCAAGAATGCTTAATAATGTTTTTCTTAAATAGTGAACACTTAAACATATTTTTACTTTCTGAGGAGCTCGTTTGTATATTCTGGTGTCAGTCAATTAATTCATCATTTTAAAAACAGATTTTTTCTGTGACGGAAACGTTTAACTCCAAGGATTAGGAGTTACACGTTACTAATAGAAAATCTTGAATCTCTTTGGGTGTCAATCGAAAGAAGTCAACGACGTTCTGTAAAGTAATGCACAACAACATAGAATTTAAACCGAACTATCATATTACATCTAAACCAAATTTCAATTTGGATTTGAAATTTCCTCTGAACAAAATTTAGGAAATGCTGCAGCTGAAATCAACAGAGCACGTGGTCATTATATTAACGGTTGTCATTTTATGAACTTCGTTTCTAGAAATTGAAATTTTTTGTCTTGAGATGCTATGGCAATTAGATTCCTTTTTGTTTCCAACAATAAAACTTTAAAATTATTATTATTATTATAATTATTTAGAATTTCCTCAAGATTTTTCCCACTTTTCTCTGCTACCCTTTATTTTACTATAATTATATCTATGAATTATACAAATGGATATATAAAATAGAAAAATCTACTTTGAAAGTGTAATTTTTTTCTCATTACCATTAAGAAAACAAATGCATTATTACAAATTTTTATATTAGTATATTTATTCAAAAGATGAAAATCTTATTAACCATTTACAAGAGATTAAATTTTCACCTTGAGATATTCTCATGAAATCTAATTTAAAGAATATGTAAGTGAAAATTTCATCAATTGTTCGAATTTCTGTGAATTCAAATATTCCATTTAATTGATATTTTGAATGGCGCTTTAATGTCAGATCTAATGAAAATTCTCTGCGCAGTTTTGTCACATTAATATACCAAAAATATTTATTTCTTATTAAAAAGTTAATTACCTATAGGTTTTTGAAATAATAGTTAATTTTCAATCACTTTTTCATTATTTATGAGGTGACAATTGAATGTGTTAGAAAAATAGAACACAAGGATTTAAAATATACAGCAACAATCAGAAAATAGCAAGAACGAAATTAATAAATAAAATATTGAAATATTAAAATCTAATTTGCGTTTTAAAATTCCGTTCCATTGTACTTTGAATTCACAAAATTAAATGGTGGAAAAAAACAGTCTATGTTTAGGGCAGCGAGTGGCTGGCTCTCAAAGGTTTATGTTAACGCTCTATACTCACCACCTTTGTTCCTTTTGAGATTCATAAAACATTAAGTAAAAACAAAGAAAACGGCGTTTAAAAAAAAAAATACTAATTTAAAAATATAATAAAAGTTTTATATATAGCAAGTATGCGTCTTTTACACTTGTACATTTGTAGAATTTTTGGTGTTAATTTGATCATTTCAACAACAATGTGAATAAAGAGTAGGAGACAGATTAGGGTAGTTAACCAGTGTCTGCCGGCTGCAAGAGGAGTAACTGAGGATGTCGTCACAAAAATGTGGGCTGTGGGTAATTTACATTTGAGTAGGACCTGACTAACGTCATGACAAACTTTCACCAGTAAGAACGGAATATACCGTAATTTCTCGCGTATACGACACATTAAATTACGGTTTAAAAATTCAAATTCATTATTGCCACCACTTTAAAATATATATAGATATCTATCTTATTTAATGACAAGTAAAATGATATCAGGATAAAACCAATTGCACTAATTTAGTTAAGTGTTTTTCATACCGGAAATTCTTTTTAAAGAATGAAGTCAAATAAATGCTAAGCAAACGAGAGTCACGTTTTATTTAAAACAAATTCTGGTAGTAAATCGAATTATCTGAGCTGCGGCATATGCGCAAGAAATTACAGAAAATTTTTGCTACATTTTTAACAGGAATTCTGCAATAAAAAGCTGCATAAACAAACCATTCTTTTAAATTAAATTAAGTAGTGTAGGTTTGCCTGACCGGCAATTACATACTGTTGTTGAGTGTTCCTTACCATGAACTTCTGTATCTTTAACCGTTTAGAATCCGGCGTTTTAAGCACAAGTTTTATTCGGCCAGCATCACTTTTTTGAAAGAAGTTACCTTAAAGTACACAATTTCAAAAATGACCTGCTTAAATAAGAAAAAAATTATTTTCCTTATTATTGGTGCCCAAAACAAATTTTGGAAAGAAAGTTGATGTCGTTGCAGCGGTGACAATGGAGTGCAAACAATTATTCCTTTAACCCTTTCAGGAGCGCCATTTGCAGTCTGCAAACGGTTAATTTTACTGTTCCAATTGCGAACTGACACCAGAAAATTTTTAGTACAATTTTGATCTCATAATATACGTGAAAAAGAGCTCTTGATTATATTCATATAAGTCTGTTCTTGAATTGCGGTGTGAATCAATTATTTGAACATTTTTGGAACAGAAATATTTTGCCCTTGAAAGGGTTAAACAAAAACAAATTTACGCATTGTGCTCTCTTTTATTTCGTTCAATAAATGAGATGAAGAATTTTTCACTCTCTCATTTAACTCTACCATATCTTATGTTGGTTATTGATACAAACTAATCAAGTTTTAACACATTCACGATTGGAAATGGAAATTCTCATTTTCATTAAAAAGCATCATTGACTAAGACGTGGCTCCTAAATTGCAGAAAACACATTTATATCATGTGGCCCATATTTTTTAAATACTAAATTCGTACATTGAAAGATATTTACGATGCATAAACTTGGGAAACACATCTCGAGCACCAAGTATAAATACAATTGTTTTTAAATCCCGATGTCAATCATTAATTTCAACTCTTAAATAAAATTTTCGGTTTGACGCCAATAGACGCATGCGTCCGTCAACATGTTAAAAGGATTCGTACATGTCATGGATTTTTAAACTCTTTACCAGAATTTTTGTAAAGTAATATTTTCCTTACTTTATAAAAATAAAATTCTATCGTCAGATATAACGACCAATACTGTACGAAATTTCTGTTACAGAAATGTATAAAATCACCTAAATCCCTTGATGCGTACAAACCTTTTTTTAAATAGCGTAATATAATTAAATGCATGCTAACGATTTTTCGCAAACACTGTAATACAACGGAAATGCTTTTTGTGGCTGTAAACAAAGTATAAACTGTAACCAGTACAGGTTATTTGATAGAAATCCCCAAAAACTACAGAGTAGTGCCAGTATATTTCTCATCCCTAACACCATATTTTGCATTAGTTGATAGCATGTGTTTTTTTTTCACTTTTATAATTGTTAACAAAGAAATATTTTTAGTGGATATTTCAAAATTGAGCATCGCTTTAGAAAATAATAATAATAATTATAATAATAATAATAATAATAATAATAATAATAATAATAATAATAATAATAATAATAAATTTCAAAAGCATAGACCATTAACACTAGAACCACGGATACGGGTCATTTTGACCCGTATCATATACAGATATGTTAAATTGAACCAGAAAACTCTTTACAAAATTGGCTAAATAAAAGTTGGACAAAAATAATTTCAATATATAATTTAAACAGTTTTAACCCTTTGAGCTCTGATGGTAGAATTTTCTACAACATAATTTTAATTCCGAAATGATACAACGGCACCAGAAAATTCGACCAAATTTATCTAAATAAGATTCAGTGAATTTTTTCGTGTATATCGCTAACCGTTTTTTTTTCTTTGCAAAATACTGGTGCCAATGTGACATTTGGAATTTTGAAGAAACTCACCCACGAGAGCTCAAATGGTTAAATGAAAATTCCTGTGAGAAATATTTTTATAAAACATGAATGAATTTTCCCGCGGTTCTAGTGTTAAAAAATATTAATATTGAGCAATTTAAAAAATCCTTCTAAAAATCACATTTGGCGAATTTTGTTTCTTATGTGAGTAATATTTCGCGTAATTGTCGCGTAAGTCTTTGTACCTGTGCAATTGATTGTGCGTGTTTTGAGTGTTATTGGAATCAAGTTCCGCTTAGTCAGGCGGATTCGATCCTGTGTTTATCGCATGTTAGATTGGCTTGCATAAAAACTGCTGATCGCCTGCGTAATGTTAGCTTGGGTGTAATGATAAATTTAAATAAAAAAGGGTATATAAAGAGTGTAATTTAATTTAAATTTATTTTATAGCCATGGATTCTCCTGTTCAAAGACGTAGGGGGAAGTGGGGGACATTGATACATGGGGCACATTGATACACCCCCTGTACTGCACACAGGGTCATCACAGGAAGTTTCACAACAGCTCCAAAAGGTGATACTAGTGCACTCAACTATATACAGAAAGTTTTGGAATGATTCAGTATTTTGTTGAAATGGGATGAGTGATTGTTTTTGTAGGTCAAAAGTAAATTTGAGTTGTGCAATTGAAATGGTATTATACAACTGTTACAGTATTTTCAACAGAAAAAAATACTGTCTCTGGCAAGTAAAACTACTCTTTATCAGTTTCTGATTCTTTTTTGTTAGGTAAATTATGAAGTATTGGATTTGAGACTCAATTTATTTAAAATGGCTGTATGGGGCACATTGATACAGTCTTTGTCGGGGCACATTGATACAACCTAAATCTTTTTCTAGCTCATTTTTTCATTACCTTTTATTATTTTTTTTACAATGCACTCCTTAATCCAACCATTTTTCGCTAAAAAATTTTTAATATTAGTTTTTATTCAAGTGAAATAACTTTAATTTCTTTATATTAGAACATTTTATAGTATTTTTGCAAAGAGAAGACGTACGAACTTACCCAACATGTAGTGCTAGTAGAACTAATTGAAAAAAAAGGACGGCAGCCTGAAAAATCTTAAATTTATATCAATTCTCCTGAAAAAAAAGGATTTTCTACATGAAAAGTGTTACATAAGAGAAACAAGCTCCAGAACAGCACAGGATAATTATATTAAAAACATAATTTTTAATATAATTATCCTTTATTTTCTGTATATAAACCGATTTATAAAAAGAAAACTTGGTAATTTTTCATCTTTCCTAAGAAAGAAGATAAAGCTGGGGTTGAAGTATCAGGCATGACCAAGTTACTACTGCCAACAATCAGACAAGGAACAGCCAAAACATCAGGTCATTAAGCATTTCATTTTGGTTGCTTTAATATTGCTTACAAATAAAGTGTGGGTTATTTGAATTTTTTAAAATATTATAAAATTGTTTGCTAACTATTTTTTTATGAAAAATATGCATTGGTGTTATTTTGTCTCCATTTTTCGCAGACGTATCAAAGTGTACCAATCTGCCCCGGGGATGGGGCACATTGATACAAATTACTTTTTTTGATTTTTTAAAAATTACATGCAAAAATAATATATAAAACAACGATTGTACATTTTTATAACACACTACACAAGTTTTGCTGACATCACATAGAAAAATAACTTGACATTTCTGCTTTCTAGACACCAAAAAAATTTTTAGAAAAAAGCTGTATCAATGTACCCCACTTCCCCCTATATTTTATGCACGCGTGTTTAGTTGTTTGCAAGCATTAAGAGACACCAGAAAAAAGTTAAATGATGACGAAAATTTTTCTAGAGATGGTGTTAACGTCGATCTTGTTAATTTACGAATTGAAACCATTGAAAAGCTAGACAGGCACCTACAAGACATCGAAGAGGTGACTCGTCGTATGCTTTTTGCTGAAAATACAAGACTGTATACAGTTCTAAGCGTAAAAATTTTGTCATTTCAGTGTAAATTGAAACGTATGATGTCAATTGAATGCCAGTTGCTACATGATGACATACATACGTGCATAAAATTAACAAAAACATTGAACCAGTGGCTTCAAAATTTATTTTTTGACGTATAAATTAAATTTCTGTTTTTTGTTTGTGCATGTTTATCTCGATTTATAAGTTTATCAGCATTTGATCTTCAGCAAAGCTATATAAATGCTGTACTATAGCATGCATTACACAATTGCACAGTTATGGCTTACAAGAGGTCACGTGTTAACAGACGAAACCGTAGAAAGGCATCGATTCCTAAAAGGTGGCGGAGGGGACGGCGGCGGTCACCTCGGTATGGTACAGTGAGCAGTGGTTTAAATAACCCATTGGTTCGTCGTCTTAATTGCATCTGTATAAGTGTGAAGGATTGCGACATTTTCAAGCTTAAATACAGCTTCAAAGCTGATCAGGAGTTTGGTTCCGAGAACGTACTAAAGTTTAGCAGTGCAGTCATTCTTAGTGCTTGCAAGAATGCGTTTTTCCGGAAAAACCTGCAGCGCTACAGATACGTGAAATTCAATTCCTTCTCGTATTCTGTGTACATCGACTGCCTAAATTGGACGCTTACAGGCCAGTATAAAGTCGGTACAAGGACAGAGCCATACCACTACCCAATTGGATTTATCCAAGGCTTTCAAGGGACCCCGTTCTTTCTGAACTGGGATTTGGATAATAAGTCAATGGCGCAAAAATTTTTAATACTGCAGACTAACATTTCAGATAATGACAGAGTACAAATTTGGTTTAGAAATTATGAGATTTGGAAGAAAATAATTTGTTTGAAGATAAAAATAATCCCATATGTTTAATGTTGTGCATTCTTATATAAATTTTAACGCATACATTCTGTTGCGTTATTGATCTTTAGATTTTTACAGCATAACTTTTGTTTAGAATTGATGAAGTTAACGATAAAATAATAAGTTTTGATAATTTAGAAAATTCCAGTAGGATTTCTATATAAAAAATAGAGAATAAACTGCTACTTTTACAACTATAATAAAAATGTTTTCACACGAAAATTGTGCACAAACTGCTTTGGAACACAGGCTTCAAAAATATCATATTTATAACTGATGTAAACTTTGAACAGTACGAACTATTTTTTAACCCATTTGAGACCATGGATTCATATATACACATTCAAAAGGCGCATACAGAATATGCTTTTGATGCCAGTAACGAAAAAATGTAAATTTCCTACACTTTAAATCATGAACTTTTGAGTATGTGTAAATAATTTTTGTTTTAAATAAGTAATCAACTGAATAAACGTTATGTAACAGACGTCGGTCCCAAAGGGTTTAATTTAAAATGACACTCTGGTGAAGAAGTAGCATTTTAGTTGCTGCATTTATCCCCTTACTATTGCCCCCCCTCCCTATTGAAAAGATGCTTGGAGGTGTTTGAAAAGATTTACGTTTAAATATATAAATTAATTCAATCCCGAGACCGCGCTACATCGGCCTTCTGTATAAAAATTTAAGTTCAAAAGAGATTAAAGCGTGCATATAGCTCTATCGATCTCGATGAAGAAAGAAGACGACTCACCAACTCCCAGTTTTTCGATAGATTTTCTTTTCAAAATTAAAAATCACAAATTCCACGGTGTATGCTACTTAAGGCAGTGAGGCCCACAGCATTAGTATAATTTAAATACATAAATATCTTCGGTACTAATTTTAGAAATATTTAACCCTTAAATGCATGACTTTTCATTTTCTGTCGAAAAAAATATACGTATCTAAATATCTTATCTGTACTAATAAAACGCTCTGACTGTGTGTGTGTATTTGTATGTCTGCGATGATTAGTGAAATCTACAGCACGTACGAGACTCAAAATTTTTGTGAGAGTAGCTCAAAGTCTCTCCTGATGTGCCTGATGTTCAGAATTTTAAAATTCTACGTATAACTGAGTAATTAATTAAAATTTGGAACTCACTCGCATAAAAAAATTCACTTTACTTAATTTCGGTTGTTTGGTTCATAAAGCTTCTCTTATAAAAAATACATTTCTTTCTTTCTGCTTGCTTTCAGTTGGCTGGTTGTATAAAACTTTCGCAGAAATAATTCAGAAGGCTGGGACAGAATTAAAAAAATTGAGTGCTTAATATTTCAAAAATGACTGTTTTTTCAACTAAATATTAAATTTTAGCACAGAGTTGAAACATTTGCTTTCAAAACGTATTTGAAACATAATAATATTGATATCAATTAATGGGATAGCCAATTTGTTTTAGCAGGAGTATATATTAACTGCTTAACCTTTGGAAGGGCGGTGGGATAAATTATATTTCACTTAATTTTAATTGCGAAATCCCACATTGACACCATAGTTTTGAAATGAAAATTTTAATTTTGTCAAATGTATTGCGAAAAGCTTTTATTGATTTTGAAATTAATTTGATTTCAAATTCTGATGTCATTCATTCAATTCTTCATTTTAAATGTTGAAGTGTTTTGCCCCTCAAAGGGTTAACTGATTTGCCCGTATGCCTTAAGGGCAAGAAAAGTTGTCTTGGTCAGGGTTCTTCCTGGAATTTCATGATCAGAAAATTTTTCGATACAAGTATTTTCTTATAGAAGATTTCTCATTAAACATTTCAAAATTTCGCGTGTTTGGTTTATGCTTTATTTTTCTATAAAAATATTGGCGTTTCAGTAGGACAATAACAGTACCTGTACAAACCCTGTTAATCCATTTTTTTTTTCACTTAAAGCTTTCGCATATCACTCATATTTTTAATTGAAATTTTGTTCAATTTAACGACAGAAATTTTTAGAAAAAATATTACAAATATTTTAGTTTTAAAAAATTGATGCTTATATGGGTGATTCTCAAAATAGGGGACAATTTATGTCTTTCGGCTTACAAAAAAAATTGAGAGGTTTTCTGTCATGTTTTTATATTTAGATATGTTTGTCTTAATATTATTCATTATTTGCACTCAAGAATTACTCACTTTTTAGTTAAAAACACCTTAAAATAACAAAATAAATGTTAAAAATGTCATTAGCATGGATGTCCACAGCAGCTGTGCCTTGTATATACTAGCTTTTTAAAGAGTTAATATCATGTTTATAAAATAAAACAAATGTTATTCTTCCTTTAAATTAATCAAGGAGAGGATTTATCCAATAAATTTCTTTTTAAAAATTAAATTATAGTATATAAAAAAAGAATTAAAGGTTGTCCTCCATATTCTATTTTCAAAACAAGATCATATTATAACAGCTGATTAATAATCAAAATTTCATTTTCACATATGACAATAGTTTGAAAATATAAAGTTTCTTCATGGCAACAAGTAGCCATTTTATCCCAGCCTGAAATAGAAGCATGTATTGTATTTTAAGAATAGAAGTTGAATATTAGGGGCGTACATCAATTGTATGTCATTAGAATGGATAATAATTTTCATATTTATTTTATAATTAAAATTTTTATTTTACTTATTTGCATAGGAATTTTTTGTTTTAAAAAGCCCCAGAAAGGACTATTGCATTGTGATTATATTATGGCTCATAATCTTATTTAAATTAAAATTTGTCATTAGCATGGACAAATATCAGTGTCATTAGCATGGTTTTCTGTCCATGCTAAAGACTCCTATGTGCATAAATGTAACCATTGCTTATATTGTATCTTTTACAAAGTTTAATTTTACATATAAATTTAGGTATTACATTTATTATCCCTAAAATATGCATTAAATCTGCCAGAAAATCACTAAGACAGCTTCTTACATTGTTAGTGTCAGAATGTTGCTCATGTAAACAAAGTTTGCTCTTTGGTAATGTTTTTATTCTCCTTATATGTATATATGTAAAAATGGAAACCATTTGCTGAAAAGGAAGGCTAATAAATATAGAAAAAATTATTTAAACAGGAAAAAAATAAAAATTTCTTAATATATTTATTCCATGCAATTTGTTTTGTCATTAGCATGGCTCAAAAAATACTAATTATTTTTTTAAGTTAATTTTTAAATATTTAGCTCTGCTGACTACATGTAAAGTATACCTAATGCTATATTAACAACACATATTTTTTTCAGAAATTTTGCTAACAGTAATTTTTTTAAGATTTCACTTTTGAAATTGTCCCCTATTTTGAGAATCACCCATATCATATTTTCAATTTATTGAATTAAAAAAAATTCTTTAAGTTATTAAGAAGATTTTATATTATTTTAGAGGAACAGAAAAAATAATTTTATTGTATTGTGATCTACGGAGGAAAATATTTTATTGCGCTGTTTAATGATATCATGATAATACAAACATAATGAAATTGAAAATGATCATTACGGTGTACAACAACATATTCTTTATGTATGCATTTATCGTTAATTTAGAAAGACAAAAAAAAAAAAAAAAAAAAAAAAAAAGGTAACTTGACTACGATAGTTACCCTAATTTCCTGCCTATAATCCGCGGATCAAACAATTCTTTTTCGACCCAGAAATTTTATTTCGTAAATGAAGGCAAATATTTACGGCGATCTGAAAAGTTATATTTTATTTAATAAAATTTCTGGGTCGAAAAATGATTGTTTGATCCGCGGATTATACGCAGGAAATTAGGGTAATCGCTGGAAGTGGGTTTTCCAGTATGGTATAAATTTCTAAACGTATATAATTTTTTTACGCAGTGCAAAGTGTGTACAGAACTCTGAGGAATCGATGGCCGGATAAGCGAAACATGATATTTTTTTAACTATTTTTAGAAACTGGGCTTTTGGATTTTTGCAACGTTATACTTATTGCCATGAATATTTTTTATTATCCCAGTACAGAACAACTGCTACTGCGTGGAAACAATATATTTTTTTATAAACAGTATTTGTAATTTTATGTCAGAAATTTATCTGTAAGAATCTAGTGTTTTCAAGAAGGCTGCAGTTCGATTACACTGATTTCGATTGAAAAGAGAAAAGAATTTAAAACAATGGCTTTAATTATTGAAACCTAATGTCAAAAATCACAAAGAGCAATGTTTTTTACAATGGGATAAATGATAAAATGTGAAATCCTAATACGAATCCCATAAACCACAGCGAAAGTCGAAAAAACACTAAAAAATGAGTTAAAATAATCTCAAAAATAAAAAAAAATACAGGGTAAAATATCAAAAATTCAAGCAATCATTGAAGATGGCTAGATTACGGGATATCATAAGAAGTTTCAAAACATCTAGTCACTTCTATCGTAGGCGGCTGGACCCTTACTCCACCCTTTTGTTGTTTTTAAAGCATAATTTGAAAATTTCTGGGAAGAAAAATTTGCGTTTTGGATTTCCACAAAGCAGGACGTAATAAATCTAAATCCATCAAAAAATTGTAGGTTGCATTTCATGTCTTCAAATATTAATTTCATAATGCATATAATAGAATTATAAAAATTTGCAAATACAACATATTTGTCTTTAGGTATTTTGGTATTATTGCTACCTAAAAAGGTAGTAAATTAGTAGGGTGTGTTTACTTTTTTTCACGATTCTACATAGATAACATATTAGTATCAGTGACTATGGGTAGGTTTCAAAGTGTCTGGCATAAAAATCTACTTCCACTTAGATAGTCTCTATAAGACCAAAACTAGTTACATAAATCTGTTATAAAATATGTAACGAAAAATCAAAACGTCGTTTTGTACTATTTTCTAATATTTTTTAATTCCTATTTTTTTAAAAAATTCTTCTTTTTGCAAGCAGGGAAAAGACATTGAATCAACTGTACATTAACTGTTTTCGCCACAAAGAACTAATTGATAATTGAAGAACTGATAAAGAAATACAAAGTTCACATCAGACCTTGCGAAAGCGTTTTCATGAAAATAATTGAAAGCACATTTTTCATCACTTATATTAGAAGAGGGATATTTTTTTTTCAAACTTATGGAGCCGATGTGCGAATTACGTACTAAAATGAAGCGAAACTGAAACTGAGCCGTAATGCCGGAAAAGGTTATTGACTTAACCAGTTAATTGTCGCACCCGAGACATTCACGGGCTGCAAGTTTTATGGCTTTTATTCAGAATTGTTTGATTCCCACCAGTTTTATAAAATAGTGTAATTGGTTTTATTCTAGTACCATTTTACTTGCCATTAAATAAGAAGAATATTTTTTTTTTTTCAAAAAAGTGGTGGGAATAATGAATCTGAATTTTTCAACCGTAACTTAATGCGACCATTAAGTGGTTAATTTTCATTAACACTTTCTAAAATTGTTGAAAAATGTTTAAAATTTCAGTTTGTCTCTCAGACCTCTAACTTAGGCTGTCCTTTAATTTTAAATGTTATTTACATTTAAAACTTGTACTAGCGCTATTGGAACTACAGTCTTTAGAATTTATAGTTCGTTTACAGGAACAACCAAAAATATTATGCTGCATTGGGTATAATGAAAATAATCATTTCAATTGCATTTTGATGATTCTACATCAATTGATTATGAAGTGTATTTAAATATGTTATCTGAATTATACGGATGCAAAACCTTTATTATCGATTTACAGGATTGTACAAAAGAATTTTGTCTTATAATTGTCCCCAAGAATAATCGTTTGCAGCGTATTTTGCAACATTTACAGTGAAATGATTTTCTTATGCTTTACTGAGGTGTGTTGCTCATTGACATGTACAGTGTGCAGTAAATTTAACTTTATTTTATATACAGATAGAGAGGCGTCAGCACAGACAATTACCTCATCCAGTTCACGGATAAAATCTAGGACTAGTTAGATCTTGATTTGCATATTAGAACACAATCGCTCTCCCAACATAAAATATTTTGGTGGAAAACACCTAAAAAACGAATTTTAGCGTCGACTCGTAGAGTTGCTAATGTGCTTTCCTGAACCCAAATGCATTAAAACATGGATGATTTTGAGCAGGAAAACGTTATAGTAAATCTATGAGCCAACAATTAAAATAGGGTTTTTAGCTGTTTGCCATAAAGATATTACATAGCAGACTGATTGCGTTCTTATATGCTAATTGCGATTTAACTAATTCTAGATTTCCATCCGTGAACTCGATGAGGTATTTGTCTATGCTCTCGTCTCCCGGTCTAATAGGGACGCACAAAATAATTCGGTTACATTATTGACTATGAACGATAAATGTTGGAATTGCATTTTAAACCCTGAATTGTTTTTGTTTATCTAAATGTATGGATAGTACTTTGTATGCATAGATTCCGCTGAATCGTACAGGTTTTGTACATAGGAAATTTAAGTATTATTGACTGAGTTTGGGAATTTCAAAAGGTTAGTTTTTATTAGTGTTATGTCGTTTCCTGCGAGATTATATTTAGTATAATAATAGAACTTTGTGTAATTTAAATAAATTCATATACAGGGCTACAAAAATTACAAAATGCATTATCCTTTATATATGATAATATCTTTAAGCATATTTTAAGTGGCATTTTTGATAAACTTTTAGTTTAGTTTGTGGTGTGCATAAAACTTTTTAAATTATATGCAGGGATGTAAGACAAAATTTCAGTAATCTTTTACATTGTCGCAATATACAATGGAAGAAGGAACCACATCAAGTCTGATAGCATTTCATAGTACCGATTTTGGCTGTAAATTAACACCGAAATATACATTTAACCCTTTGACCTCTGATGGAAGAATTTTCTACTACTTAATTTTAATCTCTAAATGTCACATTGACACCGGAATATTAAACCAAATTTATCTAAAAAGAAATTTTCAGATAAATTTGGCGCATTTATTTTTTATTTATATAACATAAGACGAATATTTTGCTTACAAAATACTGAAACCAATGTGAAATTTGAGCATTTTGAAGAAATTCACTCCAAGAGCTCAAAGGGTTAAACTCATTTTTATGCTCATGCATGCATCAAACATTTTAACTTCTATTATTGCTATAGCGATTATTAGGGATGAGATTTCCGCGTTTTCGTAAATCAATATTTTATTACACCAAATGCTGTTCTCTTCAACCCTTTCTTGCGCAGTGTTGCCGGGCCGGCAACACCTAAATTTAATTCCAAACTTGCAAATGGCACCAGTAATATTTTAATATAATTTTGCTTTTACAATGAAAGCTTAAATTAAGGAATTCGTAATACCTAGACAAGTCCTTTATAAATTCCGGTGGCAGCCGACAATTTCTGATTTTACTAATAGAATTTGCTTGCGCCGGAAAGTGTTAACCACAAAAATGTTCCGATTGACGAAATCGTATTTTCTCTACCCTAATACTGGTGTGCAAAACAGCGGAAATCACATATTATGCAAAGCGTTTTACTCCAATACACTGACGCTCAAATGGCTAGTACTCCCACTGTTCCTTTTTTTTTTAAACTAGTATTGATGAAAAAAAAATTCTTCTTCGGCGTCTACCAAGTTTCATAATAATTTATAAAGAAGATTTTTCCTTAAAAAAAAGTGTTGTTCAATAATGAAACCAAGTGGAAGTCTATCTATTTTGCCGTCATTCCTACGTTGATTGTTACAGTGTAAAGTATAGAAGCTAACGTAAAAAGAAATATTTATATATATACATGTACAGTATCTTTTAACACATTCGCTGCCGCTCACGCGAAAGCGCGTGATATGGTGCCAAGTTAAGGGGGCATGCACGCTCCAGCGCGTGATGTGGGGTGATGTTCAATAGCCAGTCACGCGCTGGCGCGGAAAATTTTTTCACTGATTCTTTGTTATAAAAAGTAAATCGGCTTCTCGGAAAAACCCATTTATACACTGCGGCATTAACTATCATCACATCTTCATGTAAGAGGCAGCAAACGTATTATCTCAATTCATATTTCAAAAGTGCCAAAATATTTTTTAAACTTGCTGTATTGCAGTGTGATTTTTACCATAAGATAATTCAAACTGGGCGGATCTTTTACGCTAGAAATAACAAGTTGGAAATTGTACGTGAACATAGCAAATGAGGTGCGTTCGTACGATAACGAAGTTTTAAAAATATTCAAATCTTGCTGATATAGTAGAGCGTACTTCGGATACAGTATAATAGTGGAAAACTTTTTTGTGTTCCTGTAAATATACAGAAAGTAATTTTCATTACACCTCAGAAACGTATATCTTATTCATAAAATGTGAAATAGTTGAATATAATTAAAACACACCCCAAACAATGTTTCCCCGTATAGCATTATGTAGTGGAATACTTTTACGTGGCCCTGTAATTTATTAATGAAAATTCTTTGCATCACAGATTGTACAGAGAATGCATATTTTACTATATACTTCATAGATTCATGCCAATTCTATTATGTTCGAATGAGTGTAACATCATAAAAATGCATTTGAAACTTTTTTCCCATTGACCGTAATGTAATGGAATACCTTTGATTGTCCCTGTAAATGATCTATGCATCCGACTTTCATAACATTTGAAATGACTCGATAAAATTACGTAATAATTATATTGTTGCGTATATAGGGTTCTTTCGATCTTATGGTTAGACAACTTCAGACTCTTTTCTCTTAGAAAAGTAGAAAATAATTTATTTACAGATCTTCAGAACAACAGAGTCTTCGAAACTCACAAATATTACTAGATATTCAAAAATAACTGTTCAAATCTATCGAACAAGTACAAATATAGGTCGCAGAGACTCTTTATACAATGTCTCAACACTATATCACATTCAAAACAACGTAGGTAAAACTCAATACATCAAGCAAACTTGCTTAGACAATCTCTAGTAGCTCACTCAATGCCTGACTGGTAAATAATAACAACAACAGCTCGCATTGCTCTCCTTATATAGGCTCGTAGCATGAGCCGGAAATTTCCACAACCTTCTAGAGAAATCCAGAAACCAAGGAAAAACATTCAATGTATCAGTAGACCTAAGGGGGGTTACCATAGAGAGGGAAGGGTTACCATCGCCAACAATCGCCAAGTTTGTCGCCAACTTGGCGATATATCGCCAAATTTGGCGACCAAAATTAGTCGCCAAAAGTGCCGCCAACTTGGCGATATCTTTAATATTTCGCAAAGCTGTCATAGACATTCACTGAAAATAATAGACAAGTTTGCTTGATAACAGAGACAATGTAACTAAAACTAATATTAGTAAAGAAATGGAGCTTAATAAGACCTTCGTTGAACTCATGTCCTGTTGCTTTTGTGTCGTACCGTGTCTTCATCTTTTCCGTTGCCAGTCCGATTCGGTTCCTCGCTAGACGATGAATCGCCTCAATCCGTGCCTGGAGTTCATCCACGTATTCTTCAGGCGACAAAGGAGCGTCAGGAGGGCGGTCAAACAAAAGATCCGCAGGCAGACGAAGATCACAACCAAAGAACATTTGAGAAGGGGAGTAACCAGTGGCCTCATGAGTGGCACTCATGTAGGCAAGCAGGAAAAGAGGCAATTTCCTGTCCCAATCCTGTTGGTCTCTAGACACCAGGAGAGAGAGGCTATTTAGGATGGTACGATTGAAACGCTCCACCATGCCGTCCGATTGAGGATGTAGAGATGTAGTTCGAGTTTTGTCCATGCCGAGTAGTCCACACATTTCTTAAAACACAGTCGAATCGAAGTTTCTTCCTTGATCGGAATGGATTTGAAGAGGAACTTCATATCTGGAAACCCAGTGTTGAACCAGTATGTCTGCTACTGTTACCGCCTCTTGATTAGGAATGGCGTAGGCTTCAGGCCACTTGGTGAAGTAGTCCATGACGACGAGGATGTACTTATTGCCATCAGATGTTCTAGGAAGAAGACCCAGGATGTCTAGAGCAATTCGTTCGAAAGGAGCTCCTACATTATAACGCTGCAATCGTCCACGGGTGCGAATCTTTGGACCTTTACGTGCTACACTGGTGTCACAAGTTCGACACCACTTCTCCACATCACTGCGAACATTATTCCAGTAGAAACGCTCTCGAACCTTTTGCAGGGTCTTCATTACACCAAAATGACCTCCTGTGGGACTACCATGAAGTTCTTGAAGGACCATAGAAATTCTCGACTTAGGGAGTAGTAGTTGCCATCTACATGTCTTTCCATCGTCAGATTCCAATTTTCGGTACAAAATACCGTTCTTTAAATGTAGGGAATCCCAGAGGGCCCAATAACGTTTAGTCGTAGGATGGTAATAGGCCATGTCTTGCCAGCTGGGCTTCCTGTTGGACTCCTCTTTCAGTTCTAGAATTGGCTTAATTTCAGGATCAGCAAGTTGATCTTTACGCAGGCTCTTGTCACTCCACGGATCTTGCGATGATGTAGACACAGTTGTAACTTGTCTTACTATAAGACCTTTGACATTAAATTTCTTCTCAACCCGGTCGCAGTATCTACAATTCTCTGAGCAGGGTCTTCTTGAGAGAGCATCTGCATTTCCATGTGATGAGCCTTTTCGATGGCGTATCTCCATATCGTACTCTTGAAGCTTTTGTATCCACCTGGCTATCTGGCCTTCAGGGTTCTTAAAATTCAACAGCCAAGTTAGAGAAGCATGATCAGTTCGGATCAGGAATTTTCGACTGTAAAGATAGTGATGAAAATGGTCTATGGCTTTCACTATAGCAAGAAGTTCTTTTCTTGTTACGCAGTAGTTTCGCTCTGCCTTTGATAAGCACTTGCTGAAATAGGCGATAACACACTCCTGGCTTTCGATTTCCTGGGACAGTACAGCGCCAATGCTTTCGTTACTCGCATCCGTATCAAGTATAAACTGTTTATCGATTTGAGGATATGACAGAATTGGAGTGGATGTTAATGCCTCCTTAAGCTTTTCGAAAGCAGCGTCGCATTCCTGTGTCCACATAAATTTTTGATTGGCTTCTGTTAATTTATGAAGTGGTCTTGCAAAATCGAGAAGCCTTTGACGAATTTTCTGTAATAGGTGCATAATCCTAGAAAACTCCGAAGCTGGTGAACATCTGCTGGACGATTCCAATTTTTCACAGCCGATATCTTCCCTGGATCAGTCCTAACACCTTCCGCCGAAATGATGTGTCCAAGGTAGGCGACTTCATTGCGAAACAAATTGCACTTCGAAGGGGTTAACTTCAAATTAGCTTCCTTTAACTTTTGTAGCACCCGCCTGAGGTTGTTCAGATGTTCATCACAAGATTTTCCTATGATTATGATATCATCTAAATAAACAAGACATGCTTCATATGACAGCCCCCGGAGAACCGTTTCCATAAGCCATTCGAAAGTTGCAGGTACGTTACACAGACCAAAAGGCATTACCTTGAACTGCCATAATCCTTGTCCCGTTGTAAAGGCAGTGTTCTCGCGGTAGTCCGGATGGATCTCTACCTGCCACTAACCACTCTTCAGATCCAGAGTCGAGAACCAAGTGTTGCCCGCAAGTGTGTCGAGAGTGTCGTCGATCCTTGGTAATGGGTAACTATCCTTTTTAGTGACGTTATTCAGTCGGCGGTAGTCTACACAAAATCTTGTTGAACCATCCTTCTTTCTTACTAATACAAATGGAGACGCCCATGGACTTGTCGATGGTTCGATGACGTCATTTTCTTCCATATCCTTAATTAAATTTTGCACCTCTTCTTGCTTGGCAAAAGGTAATCGTCTAGGGTGTTGTTTAATAGGTGAGTGATCTCCAGTATCAATTCGGTGTTCTGCCATTTTGGATCGTCCAAAGTCTTCAGATGTTTGGGAGAATAAACTTTGGAATTCCCTAATTAAATTTTCCGCAGCGTCCATCTGTTTTGAATCTAAGTCTGTATTTTGTAACAAATCTTTGACTAAATTATCTGAAGATTTCTCAGAGTGACTGGAATTTTGAATTATGCATGTCACAGGAGCACATGATGCTATAACCTCTCCTTTCTTGATAGTCCTCGTCTTATCACTGATGTTAGCAACAAATGTACGGGGTTATTCTGATATTAGTTTTTCTGACTGGAATGGTCTTTTTCGAGAGGTCTACCACAGAAGAAGCCACCAATACTCCTGCTTGTGTACTATTGTCTTCTGGATAATCTATATGGCCAAATCGGTAATTAGTTTCACTTTTAATTACAGCTGGAACTAAAAATTCTGTTCTTGGATCTAGATTGATGTCTTCTTTGGCTATTACTGCTTGTTTACATACAATTTCGTTATTTAACCCAAAGAGGCTTATTTCTTCAAATTTAGAGAGCATTTTATTATTTTTGAAATCAAGTTTGAAGCCAAACTTCTTCAGAAAATCTAGCCCGATTAAGCAAGGATCTGTTATGTCAGCCACATATGCCTTATGGTAATATTTCGTTCCTCCAAAGTTGATGGTTAAATTTGCCTTTCCATATATGCCTATCTTGTCGTCCGTCACAGTTTGCAGGGTAACGCATGGTGGAGTCCAGATGAGTTTACATTTCAATTTTCGAGCCAAATCCTCTCTTATTATTGTCACATTGGCTCCTGTATCGACAATCATACGGCACTGAATTCCGTTAATAAAGCCTATCACATATAATTCATTATCACCACCACTCATTTTTGATATCTGGAGGATCTTCAGGTGGGGCTTTTCATTCTCTGGCAACCTCCGCCCCGCGAGATGGCCAAAATTTAGTTTTCCTGCTGACTGTTTGAATTTATCTCACGTTCGTGGATTTTGGGGCAATTTCTTCGGAGATGTCCTGTATCACCTCATCCCCAGCAAGTGAGATTTTGTCTTCTTGAGCTTGTTCTTCCATATTTTAAGGCTTCAAGCTCTTGATTTAATTTCCTAATTTCTTTCAAGACGTCGATTTCAGTGTCTGAGCTTTTGTTCACCGTTGCCCCTCGGACTGAATGACGATCTTTTCGGCTGGCTTGTGTAGCTGCTTCCAACTTTAAGGCATATAGTAATGCAGCCTTTAAATCCTGCACATCTGCCATTCGTACCGCTCTCTGCACGTCTGGATCTTTTATTCCGCCTACAAAGTAGTGCAATGAGAGCATTTCCCGTACATTTGTTGGGAAGTCGCTGAATGCTAAATTTGCCAGCCGTACTATTTCTGAGGCAAACTATTGAAGGGTTTCACTCGATTTTTGATGGCGGCTCTTCATTTGTATTCTCGTATAATCTTTGAAGAATTTTTCTCCGAATCTCATTTCAAGTGCACAACTTAGAGCGTCAAAATTGAGTTGCGTCATATCGGGCAATGTTCGCAGCACGTCGGCGGCTTCTCTTCTCAAAGACGCTGCCAATTGACAAGCTTTCACCTCGTCACTCCATTTGTTCGCTTCGGCTACAATGGTGAATTGGGTCTTGTAAACTTGCCAGGAACTCTTTCCGTCGTATGTCGACAGCTTAACTTGCACAGGAGAAGCAGGCGGACTCCTAAATTCTTCATAATTACCACTGGACGCTGAAAGCTTCTTTTCAAGCTCTTCTACTCGTCTATTTAGCTTTTCACCTACTTCAACTATTTTCTTTTCCATTTTCCCCTCAACATTATTAACTTCATTCTGAATTTTCTCTTCTACTTCCTCTATTTTCTCTTCTACCGAGTCTATTCTTCTCTCTACCGACGAGAATTTTTCTTCTAAAGTTTTCTTCATTTCTTCTTGGCCTCTATTAATCTTTTCGGTCACTTCTTCTTTGCATTTATCAATTTTATTTGTCAACTGTTCCATTCTTTCTTCGTTTTTAGTCATCTTGTCCGCCAACTCTTCTTGGCCTTTATTCATCTTTTCAGTCACTTCTTCTTGGCATTTATTCATTTTTTCCGCCAACTCTTCTTGGCCTTTATTCATTTTTTCCGCCAACTCTTCTTGGCCTTTCGTCAATTCTGTCTTTATGCCATTGATAGCATCTAACAGTTCTTTCAGTTGTCCGTCCATTGTTCTTGTTTTCGCCATAAGATCCCGACTCCTGACACCAAATGTTGCGTCTATAGGGTTCTTTCGATCTTATGGTTAGACAACTTCAAACTCTTTTCTCTTAGAAAAGTAGAAAATAATTTATTTACAGATCTTCAGAACAACAGAGTCTTCGAAACTCACAAATATTACTAGATATTCAAAAATAACTGTTCAAATCTATCGAACAAGTACAAATATAGGTCGCAGAGACTCTTTATACAATGTCTCAACACTATATCACATTCAAAACAACGTAGATAAAACTCAATACATCAAGCAAACTTGCTTAGACAATCTCTAGTAGCTCACTCAACGCCTGACTGGTAAATAATAACACCAACAGCTCGCTTTGCTTTCCTTATATAGGCTCGTAGCATGCGCCGGAGATTTACACAACCTTCTAGAAAAATCCAGAAACCAAGGAAAAACATTCAATGTATCAGTAGACATAAGGGGGGGTTACTATAGAGAGGGAATGGTTACCATCGCCAACAATCGCCTAGTTTGTCGACCAAAATTAGTCGCCAAAAGTAACGCCAACTTGGCGATATCTCTAATATTTCGCAAAGCTGCCATAGACATTCACTGAAAATAATAGACAAGTTTGCTTGATAACAGAGACAATGTAACTAAAACTAATATTAGTAAAGAAATGGAGCTTAATAAGATTATTTACATTATTTTACAGTACAAACACTAACTATTTACAAAATTCGTAACAATATGTTTTAAATTTCAAACGATTAAAATGCATTTGAAACTTTTTTCCCCATTGACCGCTATGTAACGGAATCCTTTTGATTGTCCCTGTAATTGATCTATCCATCCGATTTTCATAAAATTTGAAATGACTCGACAAAATTATGTTATAATTATATATTTTAAATTTCAAACGATTCGGTTGGGTAGTTTTTGCGTTGTTATATGCGGACGGACAGACAGACAGACGGACGGACTGAGCGACAACAATAGGTGCTACGTATTTACATAATTACGAACGCACCTAAAAATGATTCAACTATTTTTTTCTACTAAAAAAATTAACCATTTACCAAGTCTTTTGTAGTAAGCAGCACTCCGATACGACATTTTTTTCATATATTTTTTAAATGCAAACGGACTTATTGGACTCTTTGATCTTTTTTTACAAGAAATAAACAAGTTTTTAAACAGTTTTATAACGTAAGAAGTAACAAAGTTCATTACTATACAACAATTTACAAGTGCTGCGATTTTTAGGCACTACTTCTTTCTCACCAGATTATTTTGCTGTACTTAATTGAAGATTACTGTGATTAAATACACCTAAGATTTATCTAAAGAAAAAGTTGTGACCGAAATTCGTAGTAGTTGGAAGCAATGTTAATTTCATGAAAAATTCTATATTCTGTTGTTAAAATTTCGTTTTTTTTCAGATCAAGTAAATATGTATTGAACAAAACATTCTTATTTCACCCTATGGGCTCTGGTCGGTAAATTTTTTCAAAATTCCAAATGTCACATTGGCACCAGTATTTTACAAAGATAAAAACCGGTTAACTATATGCACGAAAAAATGCATTAAACCTTTTTTAAATAAATTTGGTTGAATTTTCTGGTGCCGTTGTGACATTTCGGAATTCAAATTATGTGGTAGAAAATTCTACCATCAGAGCTCAAAGGGTTAATAAAAAAACTCAAAAATGTTAAACATTGAGAAAATATATATTTAGTGGTTTAAACTATGTCAAATGACCCCCCCCCCCCACCAAAAAAAAAACCAGACAGATCGGCAGCTCTGCATTTAATGCATTATGTTTTGGTAACGCTTCCTAGTATATATTCATTTATAGTTGATAGTTTTAAAATATTTTTTTAGAAGAGATATAAGCTAAAACTACAACATTTTGATTATTATTTATATCAAATGTAATCTTAATATCATTTTATTGTATGTAATTTTATACAAAGTAAAGTAATACGAACCTATCTGATTTCAAACCATTGATTCTCATTAAAGATTGAAACTAACCGGATTTGCTACACAATAGATTAGAATTATATTTCAGCATTCATGGGAGAATTGCATGATAGACATTAATGAATTTTGGACAAGAGCGAGAAATGTGAGAAACACTGTTCATTAGAATTACTGCTGAATGCAGTTTAATCCTGTTTAGAATACATGCTACAACGATATTAAATATTCCCTATTACAAAAGCCTCGTTTGATAGCTTCAGTATCTTTATGTGGTAACATGTCCAATCCTTATCGGATAAAGATACATCTACCATTATTCTTCGACCGTTTACTATGAAATCACACCAAATATGTCATCAGAATTGGGATACTGACTTTTTTCAGAAAATAAATGCAATTGAAAAAAAAAGCATAATCTACACATCCAAATTTGACTAAAATTCGATTTTTAAATCATAACAATGACTTTTTACACATTACTTGAGGTCCATGGACCAAGAAAGCTCATAAAAAGTTAAAAAAGGTATAGTTTACATATTTTTCCTTAACCAACCATGGAGACAATAAAGAAAATTTATTAATGATAAACCTATTAGGTGGTCCCAAAAGTTTCTTCAGTTTTTTGACCAAACATAACCGAAGAAAATCTTGAAAACAGCAAGATTTTATTAAAAAATATCTGTGCTATTCTGTTCTGCGAACCTTCTTCTACATTTCCGGGAGTCTTATGATGCCCTCTTTCTAAAAATTGTTTGATTTGGTTCGAAAGAGTTACTGGGGTTATTTTTTTGTATTATTGAAACAATCATTGTTTTGGTGAAAAGTATTTTCGAGAGTAAAAATCAAATAATAATCGCATAGAGCAATGTCCGAAAATTAGAGAGAGTGCGTCAGAATATCTCAATCGAACACAAGGAATTTGTTTTTTCTCAGCCAACGATTGTCCCAAAACCTTCTTTTGCAATTCATGCTGCCTTTTTAGGTGCGTTCGTAATTATGTAAATACGTAGCACCTATAGTTGTCGTTCAGTCCGTCCATCTGTCCGTCCGTCTGTCCGTCCGTCTGTCTGTCCGTCCGCATATAACAACGCAAAAAATACCCAACCGAATCTTTTGAAATTTAAAATATATAACTATTACATAATTTTGTCGAGTCATTTCAAATTTTATGAGAATCAGATGGATAGATCAATTACTGGGACGATCAAAAGTATTCCGTTACATTACGGTCAATGGGGAGAAATGTTTCATATGCATTTCAATCGTTTGAAATTTAAAATACATACTTATTACATAATTTTGTGAAGTCATTTAAATTTTTTTGAAAATAGGATGCATAGATCAAATACAGGGGGGACAATCAAAAGTACGCCGTTACATTACAGTGAATGGAAAAAAAAGTTTCAAATGCATTTTAAGGGTATTACACTCATTCGAACATAACAATATTGATATGCCAACATAAAGTACATATTAAAATATATATTTTGCATAATCTGTGGTGCAAAGAACATTTGTTAATGATTTACAAGGCCACACAAAAGTATTCCATTACATACTGAGTGGGAGAACATTGTTTGGTGCGCATTTTAATTGTAATTAACTATTTACAATTTTATGAGATTGATATATCAGAGTGATATTTTTAAAAACTTCATTATCGTACGAACGCACCTCATTTGCTACGTTTCACGTGCAATTTCCAACTTGTTTTAGTTCAACTGGTGCCACTTTATGAAAATAAAAAGCTTTTACTCAAAGGTTGACAGCATTTGCAAAAGAAATTTACTACAAAACGCGCTTTGAAAAATGTTGGTGCGAATAGAATATAAAAATAGTTGCCAGTGGCCGACCTGTTGGCTATAAACTTTGTAAATCACATTTTTAACATCAAAAAGATTTTTTTGAAAAAAAAAATGGTTATCGAGGGCGAAAACTGGATAATTTATAACAACCGGGAATGCAAACATTCCTGGCCCAATGGACATACAGGCCCCATTACTCACGAGGATATTATTCTATAAAGATTTATAAATATAAAAACTTCAAAGTGTTTTCAGAAAACTCGATTTTAACAAAGCATTTCATAAAAAGTTCATAGTAATTTGATTAGAAATGAATAAAATTGATGGTACACTATTTGTGTCATTATAAATGTTTATTTATTTATGGGGTTAAATATATGAAAGCGTCCTGAAATTTTGCATGTTTCATAATAAATTAATCTACTAACAGTATATGAATATTGCTTTATAAAATGAACATACAAAAATGAAATATAGACCTTTCAATTATAACGTTTATAGTCTAGTTCATTTTATTCTTATTAACTCAAATTGTATATTTGTAGAAAAACAAACAAAAAATATTTCATTATATTTGTCATGAGAACATTTTTAAGAAGTTTAAAACTTGACATTATTTTTATCAAAATTCTCATAGTTAACATGAAATTAGGTGAAAATATTTGACATCAAAACAAACGCAGTGCTACACCTTAAGATCTCGAAGCAAAATCCTAAATTAGGATTCTTTAGCAAAATTGTTATATTTGAATTAAACGCTAGCAATCATATGGGCATTCTAATGTCGACAACCAATATACATTTTAACACATTATTCCCGAGAATAGTCCATTTTAGCTTTCAGGTTCTTTTTATATATTTTAATATAATAAATGTGTATAGTTTATTTCGTAAAACTGAAACTGCTGAATAAAAACAATGCACTATCCCATTATGTACACATTTAGTGCATAATAATTTTCCACTAGGGTACATTTCATACATGAGCTTATTTAAACAAGTAAATTTTATCCAAAATTTGAATGATATTGATGTGTAGGCACAGTGTTATTCTCAAAATTCAAAAGTATGTTATATGTGAAAATTTATCTTCTAAACTGAATAATTTAACATCTAATGAATATTTTTAGAAGAAGTATTATTAAACATAAATAGATAAATGCAAATGACTGAAAATAAAGAGGATGCTGATACGCTTCTAGCCGTATATTTATATGAATATTTCATTCTAAAATTACTCGAATATAAGTTATTCAAATACATATTAGATTAACAGCGGTGATAATAATTCTGCTTTCAAAAGCTATGTGTAAAGTATTTTGTACTGCAAAATAAAGTTATTTATCTTACTTACAAATGTACAATTTATTTTTCGATGTTTAATGCTGTATAATATGGACGTATTATAAACACGTGCAAAATGTAAAATAGTAAATAAATTTGACTTTTTCAAAAAAATGTATAACCGACTCCAAAAAAAAGCGCTAAAAAGAATTAAATAATTCTATAAAATTCTCTAATGACAAATCGTTATCCAATAACCACCCATTGACTATCATGTACCGGTATAAAACGGTTAAATTTAATATATAAAATTTAATATCCACCAAACATAGGTTTTCCAGAGAATATTTTTTACAAGAGATTAATTTACATATTTTTGATTTAATTTTTGAATATATACATATAAAAAGTAAGGAATTACTTTTTGAAGTTGGTGCCAAACAATCATAATCGATAATGATTTCCCCATTTTATTTATGGTACTAGACATAATATATCCACAATTCTTACTATACTTAAGATAGTTTGGCACCAACTTCAAAAAGTAATTCCTTACTTTTTATATGTATCTATTCAAAAATTAAATCAAAAATATGTAAATTAATCTCTTGTAAAAAATATTCTCTGGAAAACCTATGTGAATCCTGGCCCTCGTCCAGCTAGGATTTTGCACTTTGAACACTATTAAAAATTTGAAACTTTTACTTTATCGTCTATCCATCACTTTTATAGAAAATGATTACTTCATTGTACTATGGTGAATTCTCATTGGTCAAAATAGAGATATTCCATAAAAGCGGTGGAGTGAAGATGCAGCAAAAACTTCAAACTTTTAACAGTGAAAAGATAGTGTGTCTATGTAAGTGTAACATAAAAGCAAGCAAAAGGAACACTTCTAATTGGTCGATTGCTTCAAAATGAATTTGAAATTTAAAGTTTTTATTTTTAAAAAATGTTCTAATTATCAGATTTTTATGAAATTCGAATGGGACCACATGGGCCTCATATGCTTTCAAACAAAAAAGGAATTATGAAAATCGGTTCATATTTGCAAAAGTTATGCGTGAACAACAAATACATACAGGTCGAAATCATAACCTCCTCTTTGAAGTCGGTTAAAAATAAGAATAATTGTTGTCTTGTTTATTTGTTTTTAGTAATCAAGAAATTATTATTCTTTCTTTCTTTATAGGTAGCTTAGTTTGTAGGCATTGCACAATTTTAGAATACGGTTCTGTAATCTATACACTACATGGTCATTAATGTCCGTATACTTTCAATTTTAGACATTTTGCCGAATATTTAAAAATATATATGTCTGAATCTTCTGAATTTTCTTCATAATAAAGCTTATATTTGACCTCATATTAATCAATTTATATTTGATAAGAAGGATAAATAGGGGTTGAACAAAAAATCAATAAAAATTATATTTGGGATTACCCTATATATTAAAACGTACTATATGCTGTATCGCTGCAGAATTAAAATATGAGGATACTGAGCAATATGTTGTTTTTTGTTAAAATAGTATGTATATTCATTAAAACATAGTGATTTTTTTGAAAAGTTCAAAACATTCTAGCATGTTTTAAGCTTATATCATGCAGGTTTCCACCAAATTTAACGCCAATTTCAGAAATTTTGTCAAAATTCAGTAGAAATAATAGAGTGTAATTGGAATACAAATATATTCTATATCTTATGCAATAGAAGTAGTGGCATTACATCTTTTTTATCTACGCATGCGCGAACGATAACAATCTATTTAGATAATTTGATAGTCAACTCTATGGCGTCACTCATAAAAAATATCCAGTCAAATATCGTGAAAATTCAGAAATGTATCGGTGATAGAAGTGAGATGATTTTTAATTTTCTCTAAAGGCAGTTGAATGATAAGGGATTTTACACGAATTGTCATGGTGAATGAACTTTTTGATGTATTGGACTACTTGAAAAGACTCCTTTTGAAAAATCACGAAAACAAAAGCAATCTTCGATTGTATTTTTTTTTTTTTTTTTTTTTTTTTTGTGAGAAAGTAATACGTGTAAAACAAAATTTGGGTATGTAAGCAATCCATGCTCTTAAAAATAATTAACCGATGTTGTAGATGTATTTGCAATTTCAAACTAGTCTTATTTTAATTTTTTTAATAGCAGGTGTATAACATTAATTAATAATAAATGCATGCTGTATTGATGATTCACTTTTAAGATCCTTTTCTGGGTTTTCACTTTCGCGGTTTTCTTTTCTGTCACGTGAACCGCGGATAAGTGAAAGATAACTGTAGTTCTTAAAATTATTCTTTGATTTAAAAATTGCCAGCTTTAACGTGTTTATTGACCATTTCTCTATAGTACTATTAATTTTTGAGTTTTTGTATGGAAAATATTTCTTAATATTAGCTAAAAAATATTTCCGGTCACAAAAAAGTTATTTATGGTGATTAGAGTGCTAGTTCCATTTTTTAGAATAGAGTTATAAGACAGTTTCAAATTACAATAAATGTAGAAATGAGCTAATCTACATGTATGTGGATTTCAACCTGGCAATAAGCATAGGCCATGTTGCCAGTGGGCTACTTTTTTTAATTCACATTTCTTGATTAGCAACAATTTCTTTGAATTGTAAAATCCCCCTTAAGTTGTTGACCGCTATGAAAAAATTTTAAAATTACAGAAATCTTTGATTAAACATGTCAAAAATTTTGTGTTTGGTAGCAAAAGTTATAAAATTTGGCGGATACTTCAATCGACTACTTTCTGAGGAGAACACGAATCACTAAAGGAAAAAATAAAATTAATGTTTTGTTTACAACAGCACTAATTTCAAATTTCTCGCTTGCATCTTAAAGCCTGTGAACTCGAGAAGTGACTTTCATTCCCCACTACTGTTGCCAGATGTCCCGCTTAAATTACTGCCTTCAAATGCCATGATTTGTGAATGCCAATAATTCTGTCATTAGATAACACGAAGAAAATTACTAGGTTTTTTTTTATTTATTTTCTTTTATTCTTTTTTTTACATAGAACAACTGTGATCCATGTTAACAGGGCTAGATTTTACTTTTTTGTTACAAATTTTATTAACGCATTCGTGGTTAAAGTAGTTATTAAATTGTTGAAATGATTTGATTCATAACGAGTAAAAGCCCACACCCACACACATTATATATGTAAAACACAGTTTAAAATTTCCGGTGCTGTTATTAAATTTGCTAATTTAAATTAAGTGGTAATTATATAGCCCACAGCTCACAAAAGTGTTAAACAGTCTTCCTTCATTTCCAACATCGGTTCCGTTCTTTTTAGTTTTGCCGAGTCTTTCTCTGAAAATTTTTTAATCACTAACCATCCATCCATATGTTATGAAATTATAATATTTTCCACAAAAAATAGTGGCAATGACCCGGATGCCAAGCGATTTTATATTAGCTGCTGTAAAATATGGACGAAAGTTGAAATGCAAAGAACACCGTCTAAGCTAAGCGTAGATGTGTGTGCAATAGTTTTGCCAGATGTCTTACGTAAATAGAGGCTGCAAATGCCCTGGGCACCAGTATTTTAAATTGACTTTTTTCAGATTAGACAATGGCAAAATTATCTGCAATTAAAGAGCGTGAAATCATCTTTAAGAAATTAGTGGTGTAAGAGCATTCGGAGCATGAGTTTCGGCACAACACCTGGAAACACTGGTATACTATATCGAAACCAGTGACAAGATTGCCAGTTTGTCCTCCATTTTATACAGAAATTTTGAATTTACACAGCGAATTTAGAAAGCATATTTTTACTTTTCTGTCACAAAGCACTTGGGGACGAACAACCGGTATACATGCCTTTAAAGGTGTCGGGAATCCTTCATTATTCTAAGCCGATATTTTTAAGTTCTCTTGTTTAATTAGAGCATTTGCGCTATTTAATTATAAAATATTTTCTGTCTAAACCCTTCACGTCACCGTGTGCCACCTCTGGCACATAAATTTGGTCAATATAATCGCTGTAATTGTTCAAGAATAATCGAAAGAATGGAATAAAACTTATGTTGTCCATGCCAGATAGTTTCATATGACAAAAAATTAGAATTTGTTCTTCGGAAAAAAAAATCTATCAAACTATTAAGGGAAAAATTATTTTTATTATTTTTACTGCATACATAAAAATATTAATATAAAGAAATTTGCATAGTGCTAAGCAGATAAATTAATTAATTCCAGCCCATTTAATAGCAAAATATTGCAATACAATGTTTAACCCTTTCAGGGGCAGAAGATTCGGTTCGGAAGATTAGGTTCGTAAAATAATGAAATAATTGATTGACACCAGAATATTCAAACGAATTTCTTAGAAAATAAAAACCTGCTATTTTGCTCTTTCATTACAAAAGCAAAATGTTATTTAATTTTTCTTTGTGTCATTTGTCAGTATTGGAATTAAAATTAGGTGACTAGAACCATCTAGCCGCCACCCTTGAAAGGATTAAAACCCCTAATTATGTGTATTGGTGTAAAATATCTAATAAAAAATTTAAAATGTCAAAATTAGGGATGAGATTTCTGCGTTTTTGCACACCAGTAAAATGTATATAAAATGTAATTTTGTAAGAGAAAATAGAGAATTAATCATCCTTTTGCGATTTGACAAATCATCATTTTTTTCTAACAAAATACTGGTGCGCGAAAACGCGGAAATCTCATCCCTACAAAATATAAAAAATCAAATTTTAGCTAAAAATTTGAAAATTAAATTTTCTTACTATTTTTCTCCTTATTACACCGATAAACAGATTTGAAGTAACACTTTTCACAAAAATAGAAAAAGTCGTGAAGTGGACGGTTAAAAAACCATTGGTAAAAAATTAAGAAATTTGCAAAATGCTGTCGTCACAAAGAAGTTAACCTTAAGATAAATATAAAGAACGTAAGAACATAAAAATATGCCATGATTCAAAGGCATTACACTGGTTTATATTTTGCGTTAAAAAGGAACTTTTTAAAAATATTTTAAAGCAGCGTGAGTGTTTTTTATATAAAACTAGTAATTAAGTATTTTTTTTCATTATATTTTGTAATATTTTCTAATTTATCTACATAAAAATGCACTTTATTTTTATTTTTATTTTTTACTTTTCTTTCCATAAGCATAAATATTAACATCAGAAACATGTACAAAATCTTTATTTTACTTCTTACAGGTACATAAAAATATGTACTTTGAAAGATTAAATGACTGGGGGTGGGGTGGGGGGAGAATGTTTAATCTAGCCAGTCATACAATTCTAATATCGTACTATTTTATTCCCAACTCCATAATTATTAATCATTCTTTCGGAAGACGATAATGGCCAAGGAACAGATAGCATTAGATGATATAAAAATCCCTATAATAAAAAAAGTTGAAAATAGCTTTCTTGGGAAAACTATCTTTTTTAGCTCACCGACATTAATACGGCATTTAGGTGTACTTTACTTGAGAGCATCATTATATGAAAGCTGAACAACTTTAAAGCTTTGTTCTGTTATTTAATATTGTCATTGAACGATTTTTCGTAAATAAACCTTTTTTTAAAATCCCTGTTTATCTAAGTTACGCGTACATGTATCAACAGTTTATTTCACACACTTTCTTTATTGAAGATACAACAATATAAGCAAAACTATCATTAAGTTTGTAAAAATTGTTTATATTATTATACATAGAACATATCATAGAATTCTGTGTTATGCTTTATGCTTTATTTAAATGCGCATTTCTTTAAATCACTTTTTATTTGTATGAACAAATTACATAACCAAAGCTATCATTAAGTGACCAGGTATTTTGAAGTTTTTGTCTTTAAAAATTTAAATCAGAATAAGCTGTTTTAACGGTAATAATCCTTCGAAATTTTGAAATAATTTACAGCTTCTTCAAAATTAACGAGCTCTTTTATGATATTTTTCTCATTTTAATAAGTTTCAGAATTAACTTATCATTTAAGAAACATTAGTGAATTCTTTGCAGATTTAATACGTGATTATTCTTTATAGATCTTAATAAATCATAAGATTAAAGAAATGAATATTTTGTTATACATTGTGTGAAGAATGAAAATGGACATATTTTCTTTGAAATGTTTATTTGGGTTTCCTCAAAACCAATCAGACAGCATATTTTCAAAAATAAAAATCATATTAAAAACATTATCACCCGAATACGATACTTTAAATCTTATTTTAATTTTTAAAGATGTTTTTTTATTTATATTGAGTTAATATTATTTTTAAACTAATAATATAGTTTTTATATAATGATTTATATGTAACAGACAATCCAAATCGTGGTACCTGGATTAAAGATTGGTGTAATTGGTCCTATTATAAAGATTATTGCAAAGGACGTAGAATCGTGTTTAATCCAAAATGCTAACATTCTTTATTTTATCTTGACCAACAATTACACCAAAAAGCGTTTTTAGTTCATATTAACGTTTCGTTATAGCATGCCAGCATTTAACGCTAGAACTACCGTAATTTCGCTCGTATCTGCCGCAGTTGATTTTTTCCCAGAATTTATTTTGAATAAAATGTGACTTATGTTTGGTTAGCATTTATTTACCTTCTTTCTTACAATAAAATTTCCGGTCTGAAAACGACTTACCTGAGCCGCGGCGTATACGCTGAAAATTGGTGAGGGGTTCATTATAATTCATGTCAAATAGATAATATTCGATTTGGACCAGAAATTTCTTCATAAGGCAAATTAAACGCATGCAGCACAAAACTAGGCCAATGAAATAATTTAAATAGTTCTAAATAAAAATTTTGTTGTGAAATACTTTTAATAAAACTTGAGTAAGGTTGTTCTCGTGTTAATAGAGAATCATTTCACTTTTTTTGCTTCTGTTTATTTCAATGATTAAACCTATAGCTCAATAATAGATCTGTTACGTGCGTATTTTACGTATTTGTGCTTGTGCTCACTGATATAAAGATAAGCTTGTCTGGCTACCACAGATCAGGTCCAGAGTTCTTCTCAGGAACAGGCAGGGTTTGATTAGACTTGTATCCCATTGGGATCGATAAATTGAGTACCAAGCTTGTTTAACTACTTAACTGATCAATATTTTTGATAAAAAAAAACCTTTCAAATAATGTTTATTTTTTTTCATGTCATTTACAGAATATTTAATCTTTTATCAGCGTTTTTTAAAACAGAAATTTTTGCCTAACTAAAAAAAAAAAAAAAAAAAAAAAAAAAAAAAAAAAAAAAAAAAAATGCTTGGATTAAATAATGCAAAATTTACAATAAAATTTTACTGGTGATAATAATAAATTATGCTTGAAGTATGGATGCCCGTACGTACTACGGGCAAATCATGATGGGGGGGAAAAAAGGTTGTCCCTACGACATACAAGCAAAACAAGAAAGTGGTTAAAATGTAAACACTGAGGATATCGCATTCAGCTGACAAGATGACCGGCATATATACTGTAAAGCAGGTTCATGCAAATTCGAGGCACAGGTTTAATAAAACAGGATTGGGCACTGAATTACCTGATCCTTAGCACGTTGACTGTCAAGCAAAAACTACTAATGTTCACCAGGGTGCCATTTTTTTGTGTGTGTGATTTGAATTTTTTGAACATAAAACTACATATAAAATCAATATATTTCAATCTGATTCATTTTGCAACATATAGGGAGATTTTTAACCTGGCTATCAAAAATGATAGCCAAAGCATCCCACGAAAGTTAAAGTGTAAATTCTTTCATGAATGGTCATCATCTTATTTGACAGCCAGCTAAATTTGTGATTTATCACTAAGATCACTTATTAAGATTTATATTTCTGCAGTGTAATCTCTTACATTGGAAAAATTTTAAATATATGAAAGGATGAGCTTGGGAGATTATTGGTTTAGGTTTTCTTTTCTATTATTTTTTTCTATTACAACAATTTCAAGCGTATACGCCGCGGCTCAGTAAAGCCTTTTTAGACCGGAAATTTTATTGCAAAAAAGAAGTTAAATAAATGGTAAGCAAAATTAAATGACATTTTATTTTAAATAAATTCTGGGGGATATCGACTTATCTGAGGTGCGGCGGATGCGCGCGAAATTACGGTATTTATTTTTTATTTTTTTATTTTTTCAATTATCTTTGGTTAGAATTTTTTGAACTTTTATTACAATGAGCAAGAGAACATACATATCAATCAACATATCAACAACACATATCAATAATCGGCACATATATCAATTCACTGGCGTTCATCAGAAACTTTGGATCCGTTTAAAAAAACAACACCCGTCTTGTAATAATTTCCTCAGTTACTTCACTGGCAGATTCTAGACAACTTCATTTTGCCAATGGGTCACTTTTTTTATTGAGATTTCTTGATTGATATCACTTTTCTTGAAATTGTGAAAATCGCTTTACTTAACGGCATTTCGAAAACAAGAGGAAATTTACCATTTGAGAAAAGTGGCGCCAAACAAAAAATCTGAATTTTAAAAAGTAGCCCACAGGCAAAATTTTTATAAACTTCGATACAGCTTACCATTGTTCCGCAAATAGTTTCATCTATCCCTCAATTTTTTCCGATCATCATTTTACCTTATTAAAACTAACACAATGCTTCATATTTCCATCACCATTATGGGTTTACTGTGTATAATGGGTAAATTTTCATTAATGTACCCATGGAATGTAAATTTTCATTAATGTGACCTTGTTCAAGATGAAACCTTATGCAGCTAGCTATCAGTGAAAACTCTCATATTCTAAGATGCTTTGGCATTTGCCCCTGACTGATATATGAGTACCGGGAATCTCCAAAGTTTATCCAACTAGATTTCAATTACTATACCGGTGAAGCTTTTTCCTCTAATCTTCTCTTTTAAATTCATTTTTCTTCTAGTTGTCTAACATCGTCCTCTTGTTCTTCCGTCGTCCTCCGGTTATATTTTCTATGCCAGCGCGTTTAAATATATATATATATATTCTTGATCTAACAACAACAAAAAAAAAAACATGCGTTTGTGGAAAACAATTTTAATCATTAAGAATAAAAATGAACTACTATTGAAGAACTCGTAAGATAAAATTTAAGGGACAGCTTATAAAATTTCCTTTAATCACCATTATTTATAGAACAATAAAACTTAATAAAAAGAGGTCATTATCATCGACTTTTTATCGAATCTACAAAAGAAGCAATTTTTTAAATGAAATTTACTTCTGAAATATAACTTAAAATTTAAAATATTTTAAAAATTATTTATGTTTTTACCCAGAACAAATATTCTACATGAATTGCTCTGAACTTTTATCCATGTTAAGCTTAAAATAAAAAACAGATCCGTGCACTTCTCTTGAAATAAAATGGGATATAAATTATTTTACTTACAAGGAAATACAGTGCATTACGTTTAAATACATGCATAAAACTAATCTTAAAATAAATCCCTTTATTCAGTCTTGTTGATTTTCAATTCAAAATATATATTTTTTTATTTTAATCATTTCAGAGACATGGATAAAAGCTAATTTAAAAATCAATACTTATCGAAGCATAATCTAAACTCCTAAACCAATCAAATATGACTGAATTAAATCGTAGCTGGGGTATCAAAATTTTTGTTTTACCATATTGCAGCTAATCTACCGTTTTCAGGGTTAAAAGAGTTACAAAAAAAAAAAAAAAAAAAAAATTCAATTTTCTTTTAAATTTTTCTTTTTTTTTTACTCAGAAAACTTGGGAAATAATCCTTTTTGACAAAAGCAGTTTTTGTAATCCATTAGTAAATGCATCTGATGGTTTATTGTGCTAAATACTTTTTCTGTAATCCTATTATGAAAATTGTTTTTGTGAATAATACAAAAAAAAGTATTAGATTGTTGTACGATGATATCAAAATAGAAAAAAAGAGGGCTTTTTTAATAAATAAAGGAAAGAATTAACATGCAGAAAGTCAAGAAAACAAAATCATTGAAAACGTAAACTTTATAAAAGTCATTGCAACTACAGATAAAAAGTTATTCTTCATTAAATTACAAACTGCGCAAAATATTTATCTCTTGAAATTTTTTAATCTAAAATTGTATACAAATTGGTTATGAATTAATTTTCTACCACCTCATACTAATATATCTTTCTAATGAGCTGTACTATCGTGCATGCGTATTATAGAACGTATATATTTTCCCTAAAATCAAATTAACATCCACTTTACAGATAACATAAAGAATATTATATTTTATAGATCATCAAAACATTTTCATATTCTAAAATTTAAATATTATGTATGTATTTTAATATGCTATTTTCATGTAAATTATAACGATAAAAATAATACTTTTAGAACAATTTCCTTTCGAAAGGTAACTTTCGCTTGTCACTGCGATAATTTGATGTTAAAGGGTATAGCCGGGTTTCTTAGTAAAATATGCCCTTGAGTCAACCGCATCGAGTCCTAAATGGATCGATAGCCCATAAAAAGAAATTCATTTTTCCCTAGTTTTAAGTTTGTATCTCAAGACCATGGGGGGGTAATGGCCCTAAATGCCTGTTTTGGAAAAGAGCGCATAGTGTGGAAACTCCTGAGCAGATTTCAACGAAAAAAATAAGGGATGTAAAAAAACACCATAGGAATGTTTGACAATTTTTCCAGATTTTTTTAAACAAAAGAACAAGTTTTCTAACATTTTCCTGTTTTTAAATGAGCATTTAAATTAAAAATAAACTGAAATTTCTGAGTGACCGCCTTAATTTTTTTTCCAGAAATACTATGAGACATGATACATATTCACTATCTATTTCTACTTTCTACGTGTGGTGCATCATATTAAAACAAGGCAAAATCATATTCCGGTGGGATTGTGGGGTGTGTCTCGGACAAATTTCACGGCTTCTTTTCAAATCTTACATATTAATTTACACGGTATTTTTAAAAGAAGGTGTGAAATTTGTCCGAGGAACGCCCCACATTATTGCCGGAATAAGATTTTACCCTTTTTTCAATATGACGCACCATACGTAGAAAGCTGAAATTGATAGTAAATATGCATCATGTCTCATAGTATTTCATGCAAAAAAATTAAGGTGGTCACTCAAAAATTTCAGTTTATTTTTAATTAAAATGTTCATTTAAAAACAGGAAAAATGTTAGAAAACTTGTTCTTTTGTTTAAAAAAATCTGAAAAATTGTTAAACATTCCTATGGTGGTTTTCTACATCACTTATTTTTTTCGTTGAAATTTTCTTTGTAGTTTCGTCACAATGCGCTCTTTTCCAAAACAGGCATTTAGGGCCATTCCCCTCCCCCCCCCATGGTCTTGAGATACAAACTTAAAACTGGGGAAAAATCAATTTTTTATGGGCTATCGATCCATGTAGGACTCGATGTAGTTGACTCAAGGGCATATTTTACTATGAAACCCGGCTATACCCTTTGATGTTTGTAGATTAGGTGGATTTTTCTATTAAATTCCTATTTTACTGCCAATGCGATAACATAACATCACTATTTTGGCCTGATTTTGGCTGATTAATTTTTCTTAAGTCTTTAGATAGCTTCATATTATAATGTTTAATTTGATTTTTCTAATAAACGTTTTATAAAAACGACTTTCTTTTTTGCAAATACAAGATTTTCAGTATTGAATGGTTGGTGTGATTTTTAATTAAATGTTGTTTACAGAGGAAATATAGGATCGCAAAAGTTTCCGAATCTAAATATAAATTTATAAAATTAACTTTTAAAAATGCGTTTTAGTTACACTACAAAATTAAATCATTTAAACTTGTTATTAGTTTGACGTAATTGTCAAAAGTATGTCATAGAAATTCTTTCATTTATTTTTTTGAAGTGTCAATTTCATTTATTTTCTAAATAATTAAAACGATGTCGTTCTAATATTTCAAAAACGAGCAAAACATGAATAAGTGGGCAAAAGAAAAATTTATTTCTCAGCTGAATAAATTTAAGTATGGGTAACTTAACTGTTCAATGAAAAGTTAATATTAATACAGAATTTCATTCATTATTCATTTTAAATGCATTCTAAAATGTAGTTTCCAAAATCTGTGTTAAGTTTTTGTAATATGTTATTCAATAGTCATACGCGTTAAGAGTAAAATATACACTAAAATTTAATTCTCAACTGGAACAAAGATTTATTATTGCTTGTGTTTTATTTAAAGGAAAGAAATTTTCTATAATTTGCTGTTTACGATAATTTTTGAATTTTTGAAAGTGATAGAACAAACATAAGTAATATGTTTAAAAATGGTACATTCGGATAACGCAAATCCTATCGTTATTTTAAACAAATTTTTGCAGATTGGAAGAAGATTGAAAAAATATAGATGAGAATTTTTCCAAGAGGTAAATCAGTAAATTCTCGAAAAGTTGCAAAAAATACATTTAAATCCATGCAACTAATATATCCTTATGGATACGTTTTTAGCATTTAACGTAGTCGAATATTTTAGTGCGAGAGAAAAATTATCGTTTCTGACTTAAAGATACTAATTTCAATACTTTTTCCTTTACATTTATACAACTTTTTTCTTATAATTTTTTAGCTGTGTACCTAATCCTTTCTTTATTTTAAAGAGAATATGATTAATACAGTACAATTTTTATAAATAACATTTCTAAAAAGTTACATTTAAAATATTTTCTTTTTAGAAAAGTAAACTGAAAAAAAAAATAGCGTTAAGATCGAATAAAAAATATTTTTAAAATTTAATCGCAGTAAATATTTAATTAGTATTCAGGGTGAGCATAAATTGTTGAACGCGTTTCAAATTTCTATAAAGCAAAAACAAATTATTGTACTAATCCGTTTAATATTTCATTTACAAGCATATTTCAAACAGTTTTACTTTACACACTCAAGAATTTGTACAAGACCTCCATGATTCAATTTCACACCAAACTTTACAGAGTATCTCAGCCGTTATTCCTCCAATAACCTCAATGATTCGTCGTTTTAGTTCATCAATATCGCATATATTTGTTACGTACACCTACACATGGTCTTTGACAAACCATTAAAGAAAAAAAAATCTAGTGTGTTATGTTTGGTGACCATGAAAGTCAAGGAAACAGTCCACCTTTACCAATCCAATGTCTGAGAAATAAATATTTCTTGCAGATAGTATTTAATAATGGTACCCAAATGTAGTGGTGCACCATGTCGCTGGAAATAAACTTGAGACTGAAACACAAACTTTTAAATAGCTTTCTCATTTTAATAACAGTAGCGCTCGCTACATTATTTTTTTATGGAACTTAGAAATGCGCTCAATAATTTATGCTCAACCTATATAATAACTGTGCTCGTACGCATCATGGTGATCAGGAAATTTTAGGTGTTTTATTACCAAAAACTTCGTAAAGCACTATTCCTTATATCGGAAAATAAAATATTTTATTTTTAAATAGGCTAAATATTTCTTTAATAAAGTTTTCATACAAGTTGATTAGTATTTGAGGTGTAAAAATCCTATATAATGCAACGAAACCGATGTCGTATTTAAGTAGGTACAAAATAGAAGATGAATACTTAAGTTGAATACGCAGATGAGAATTTTTTAAAGAAATGTGTTATCTTGTTTGATACGGCATTTTACTAAATACAGGATATATTTTGTGTCATTACTGCAGATAGATGTTAGTCTAATTAATACCTTGAATTTCGGTGGGATAAAATATATACACTTTATTTTCATTGCGAAATGCCATATTGGCACCAATGTTTTTTAAAGAAAATTTCAATTAACTCTTTAAAAGTTTTTAAACACAATTATTTACTTTGTTCTCGGTTTACTTTGTACTCGGCTCCGAAGGAAATCAAACTCGACGGAAGCGTCTATCGCTACGCCAAGTATAATTATCGCCAAGTTACGTGAAAACGCGTCGGCCAATCTCTATCAGAATTCAACCCTCCCGAAGAGTTTCTTTGCGGATACTGTGAATATGCTTATCTTAGACACCATCGTTAACCCATTAAACGGCGGTGATACAACTATGGCATCACCTAATTTTATTGCCTAAGTTCCACATTGGCACCGTAATTTTTGCTTGAAAAATTCACTTTTATTAAGTACGCAAAAATATGCTTTTAATTATTTACAAATGAATTTTCTTGTAACTATTGGTGCCAATCAATTATTTTAACGTTTTATGAATACACGTACCTTGTCCCTGAAAAGACCGACCTCTTATCTCTTTCATTTTTTCACACCATAAATTAAAAATTGGGGTGTAACACCCCTTTTTTATTCATAAAAACTTTGTCTTTACACATGGCTGCCAACGTCGTATGCTGTTTTGCACCACAAAAATTTCATAATAAATTTTAACTTTATAAATTACTATAACGTGCAAATGAAATAAGTCTAAAACTGCTACTAAATGTTTGCGGCACCAAAAAGGCAGAAGAATTGGCAGCAATGCTCTTACATAGTCGAAAAATCTCCAGACAATAAATAAAATTAAATTTACAGAAAGGTTAGAGTAGAAAATGTTTTTGTAACGGAATAGGCAAAATCTTCTTCCCTGAACCCAGTTCGGGCAAAAAAGTTAAGTGATTAGCAAAACATTACATGTACATGAATATAAGAGTGTTCGTACGCCTCATGGACTTTCAAGAGTATTTACCAGATTTTTTTTACCAGATTTTTCGCAAGGTGATATTTGCATTATTAATGTAAAAAGAAATCTCTTCTTCAAATATAAAAACCAGCACTTTACGATTTTTCTGATACTAAACCACCAAAAATCCCTCAAATCCCTTTATGTGAACGAACGCTGTATAACCACATACTAAAATTATTTTACTGTCATTATCCTATAAACACCATATTTAAGTGTTGCAAAAAAAGTTTTAATAATTTGTTTCATGAAATCGCTGCATAACCCTCTAGTACATTCTGTTGCCAATTGGCAACAATTTTTTTTCATATCGTTTATTGACCGTAGCCTATGGATAACTTTATGCTTTATGCATTCATTCTGACCATATATTTAGGTTTAGTTAATTAAAAATATCATAAGTGATAATAGTTGTAGATACCGACCAGGAGAGCAAAAATGTAGGCGCTAGCGAGTAGTCTCTCACCAATAATATTTAAAAATTTTCTTCGGTTAAAATTTAATAACATTCCAGAAAGAATTGTAGGCAAAATATTAGACGAAAGGTAACGAAATTAATTTAGTGGTGAGAGACTGTCTGCTGGTGCCTATAATTTTGTAGAACTGGTATTGACGATGACTTTAATTTGGTGTTTGCTTATGAAAATATGCTGTCTGATGGGTTTTCAGTAAAGTCAAATAAGTATTTCAAAGAAGGGCTATTTTTATGAATTTTTGAGGTATAAGTCGCATAGCTGATAATTGCTGTGTTTTTTTTAGTCACCATTATTTTTAGAAAAAAGGTTTTTCGCCTTATTTAATGAATGAGATATCTCCGATAATGTAAGTCACTTTCTGCGTTCTAAAATAATAGTAGTAAAAAATCTTAGTAATTTGCACGTATGTGAGTTGCACATACACTTACATACAAAGAAAAAGAACGCATGGAACTGCACTTTTTTCTTTACACAATGTATAATGAAGTATTCAATTCTTTAACTTTTAAGTTATTAAAATCTAAGTAGAATAATTACCTATTAAAGCTGCAAAGAATTCACCAATGTTGTATTAATGATAAATGTATTCTGAAACATGTTAAAATGTGAAAAATATCGCAAAAGAGCTCATTAAGTTTGAAGAAGATATAAATTATGCCAAAATTTCGAAGAGTTACTACCGTGGTAACAGCTTATTCTGATTTATATTTCAAAAGACAATAATATACCCAGACACTTGATAGGTTTGGTTATGTAATTTGTTCATCCGAAATAAAAAAATGAATTTTAAATAAAATGCACATTTAAATAAAGTATAAAACATAGCACAGAATACTATGTTATGCTTTACGCATTTTAAAATAGAAATTTCTAAAACAAAGTTAATGATATTTTGCTTATATTTTTATATCTTGAATAAAGAAACTACCAGAAATAAACTGTTAATATATGTATGCCTAACTTAGATAAATGTTTATGAGGAGCAGGGATTTTAAAGAAATGTTTTATGTACGCAAAATCTTTCAATGACGATATTAAGTAACAGAACAAAGCTTTAAAGTAGTTCAGCTTTCATATAATGGTACTTTCAAGTAAAGTACACCTAAATACTGTATTAATGTCGGTGAGCTGAAAAAGGTAGTATTCATAAGGAAGCTATTTCCAACTTTTTTTATTATATGAATTTTGATGTCATCTACAGCTCATATTCAAAATATTAGAATAATTACCTTTTTTTTAGAAATTGAAAATATCGTTTGGTAATTTAATGTCTTTTAATGAAAATATGCAAACGATATTTTTATTAAGAACTTATTGTTGATTAAACTTACTTGTTATCTTAAATTTAATATCATTTTTGAAAAGATTAATTGCAAAAAAAATTATTTTGAAAAGTCAAAATATTAGAATATTTATTCAAGTGGTTCAAAATATTAGAATATTTCACATTAATTCTCCTTTAACTATTACCAATTCTTAACTGGTGGCATCATTGATTAAATTCAGACTATTTTATTTAAAATCAGTATTCTTTTTTGCAGTTTGTTTCTTTTTCGTCTTAAAATGGGCCGTGTGAGTGATATTCCTGAATCTACTAAACTTCGCATGTTTGATTTGTATCGGCACGGTAAAAATCAATGTTTTATAGCGAATTATTTATATTGTTTGCAATCGAGTGTTAGTAAAATACTAACACAATATTCAAAAATTGGAAAATTTCAAAATAATCGCCGAAATGGTGGCTGAAAACCAAAAACATCTGCTAGAGATGACAGGAAACTGAAGCATATAGTTAAGAAAAACCGTTTTAAAAGTGTGCGATTCTTGCACCGAAAATGGAAAGAAGAAGGAGTTGAAGTTTCTACATCGACAACATTAAGACGTCTCCATAAATTTAAATTTGAATCTCGTGTACCGAAAACAAAACCTCTCATGACTGCAAGACAAAAGCGTATAAGATTGAATTGGTGTAAATCAAGACGTTTATGGAGCAATGAAGATTGGAAAAATATATTATTTAGTGATGAAAGTATGTTTTGTGTTTCATATGGTAATCAGGGTATTCGAGTTTGGAGAATGAAGCAAGAAGCATTTGATAAAGAATGCCTTAAACGTTCCGTAAAATTTGCTGCTAGTGTCATGGTTTGGGGTTGTATGAGTGCAGAAGGACCTGGAAAGTTATGCATCGTCTACGAAAAGGTTAACTCTCTGATATATCAAGAAATTTTAGAATATTACATGATTCCATCATCAGAAGATTTATTTGAAGATGATTTCATCTTTCAACAAGATTTAGCGTCCCCGCATACCTCGCTGTCAACTGAGAATTGGTTCCGCCAACGCAACATTAAGGTACTTCCTTGGCCACCAAATTCACCAGATCTTAATCCCATCGAAAACTTATGGTGTATAATGAAGAAAAAACTTCAAGAAAATCCTCTTTCAAGTAAAACTGAGTTAGTGGCACGTATAAAGTCTATTTGGGCTAATATTGATAGAAATGTTTGTAAACACCTTGTATATAGTATGCAAGATCGATTGTACGCTGTTATGAAAGCTAAAGGGGATGCTACAAAATATTAACTACCATTTACTTCATATTCATAAGGTAATATTGTTGCGTAAAATAAAATATTCTAATATTTTGAACCAATCTAAATTTTATTCTAATATTCTGGTGTGTTTAAGGAAGCTGTATACCTAATTTATTGTGCTGTATTTTATATTTTATAAATGTTAAAATCTTATCTAAGCATTCCAGATTTAATTTATAAGAAATTTAATTGCATTTACTTAGTATAAAAAATAAATAAATGACAAATAATTTTTTCTTATTACTTTTTCTCAATTATTCTAATATTTTGAATATGAGCTGTAATGCTACCTGTTTCTTGGTCGTTACCATCAATCCTAAAAAGTGATTAATAATTATGGAGTTGAAAATAAAATACTGCGATATTAAAATTGTATGACTAACTAGATAAAAAACTCTTTGGCCGAATCATTTAATTTTTCAAAGTATATACATTTATGCACGTGCAGGAAATGAAATATAGACGTCGTGCATGTGTTTTATGTTCATTTTCTGTTTATGGCAAATAAAGTTATAAATAAATAAATGCATTTTTACGACAGGTAAATTAGAAGGTATTACAAAATGTGAGTAAAACAAATGTACTACCGTAATTTACCGCATATACGCCGCACCTCAGATAAGTCGATTTCCGATCAGAATTTGTTATAAAGAAAATGTGGCTTGTTGTTGCTTAGCATTTATTTGACTTCATCTTCTAAATAAAGTTTCTGGTTCGAAAAAGAATTAACTAAGCGGGAAATTACACGGGAAATTACGGTATCTATATATACATTATGCTAACGTATATAGCACAGAAGTCACGATTGTTTGTTAATTGTTTAATGGCAACATCCAAATGAGGCACATCTTATGGGTTACTCTGCAAAAGTCCTTTGGTAAGATGTAGGCTGTGGTAAATTGGACTTATTTATGTTTTGCTCCTTCGCTGCAATTATAGAGTTTCAAAATATCATTATTTTTATTTTTTCTGTTCTTTTTACGTAAAAAAAATAAGAAAACGTCATGAATTTCAAACCTTTCAGTTTCAAATTAAAGTTATGTATTATAAATGAAATGAAGGAAAGGATTATATTTTTAATAATTAATGAAATGCGAAAAAATGCCACTGATACAATATTAGGCGATTTATTTTCTACGCCGGGCTACCATAAAAATACAGTGTTTTTGATTCATCAGCACAGTTGCCATATATGCACCACACTGGTGCTTCAGTTTTCTGATGCCAAATTGGCGAAAACTTCGCTTTCAAATACCAGTTACATATTTTTTAATTAATTTCTATTATTTTTAAAATAATAATAATAATTAAAAAATTAGTTAATAATTGTAGAATAAAACAATTTATATTCTTTTAAAAAAGAAAATAAAAGCAAATAAACAGTTTATTAATGAATAAATAACAATAGCCGGGATATATGACATCTGTGTCTATTTCTCTAGCAGAATCTTCAAATTTGGCAAAAAACTGAGCAATGAAAATAAATTATGAATAAATACAATATGATTTAATGCTTATTAGAGATTCAAGAGATACCAAACTGGTCACCAAAGACGACTAGTTTCCATATACAGAATATGCACGCTCTCTTAAAATATAGTAAAAAGTTTTCTTTGTTTTTCAGAACATAGTGTTATTTTATTGATTTTGAAACAGCAAATTTCAATATTTTTTTGTTTTTATGTTTTTTATATTAATTTTACGCTTATGAAAAATATGTAAAAATATTAAAATGCACTTTTAAGACAGGAAAGTTGGAAGATGAAATAAGATTAAAAACATACTTAATTATTCTTTTCATATAGATAACGTAAAAGCCACCTTAAAATGTATAAAAAATATTTTTAGCAAAATATAACGCCAGGTTAATGATTTTGAACTATCACATTTTAAATTTTTTGTATTTTGTTACTTAACTAATAACAATCAGATGAAATTTTTGTATTTAAAGTGAGTATGTTCTTTGCTCTAATAATTTCTAGTGTTTTTTCTAACATGCTTTGTAGAATGTTTTTGAAAATAAATAGGCCGACGGAAACTATTTGTATAAACTGGTAGAAAAGTGCATGTCCAGATTGTATACCAGAATTCATTATTAATAACAGTATACATTAAAAAAAGGAAAATAATTTTATGACTGGGTTGTTAGTATATGATCTTTTTTTTATATAAACTTCGAATTTTTTGAGAAATTTCGAAAGAGTATTTTTTATTTTTTATAATCACAACATTTCGGTCAGTAAATAAAGCAAAAATTACTCTTCTGTATTGTTAGTGCATATTAAAAAATTTCTGATTAAAAAGAAAGTCCAAAGTGGAAAACAAGTTTCACGATATGTGAAATAAATATTATCATCTTTTTTGGTACATAATTCGTCTCCAAAAAGTCGAGAAAAATAACATGTCCTTGCATTTCAAAAACAGTATTTTCGTAAAGATATTTTTTAATTTTAAAATCGTGTATTTCAGGGGTTTTTTTGAGTTTACATAATTTAAAAATCTAGCCGTTGGGGGGCCATCGTAATACTTATCCATCATGGATATGCATTCTATAAAATTTGAAAATAAAACATCTGTAAACTATTTATAAAATGCATTGCAATTCCAAAATAAAATGTAAACGTATATTTAAACATTTTTAATGCATATTAACACTCTTTTACGGAATTGAAGATATTACTTAATTATCCCATCGACCCATTTTGACAAATTATAGAAATTGGCATAGCTTTTATTTTAAATAACGGAAGAACCAATAAATTAGTAAAAGATAAATAAAAATACGAATAGAACGTCATATTAAAAATCAGTTATGACATACAAATATATATAACGTATTTAATGTCAAGTGTACATGACATTTACAATAAGCCGTTACTGGCATTTAACACTAGAACGCCCGGAATAAGTCGATTCGACACAGGCCGTGTGATTAAGTTTCAATTGGAGCCAGAAATAAATCAGTCAAATAATTTTAAATAAAAATTCTGGTATGAAATATTATTATGAAACTTGAGTAAAATTTTCGGCCGTTCTACTATTAATCATATAATTTGGCGATAGTTTTTTGATCGACATAATAATCAAGTAGCAAAACAAACAGCCTTATAACTCCAAGAATAATAAACCTATTAACTAACAGTTTACTGACTCTGATGAAGTATCTTATTTCCAATTTAAATATACATTAGAATTTAAATTTGAATGAAATATAAGGCCATGAAAATTCGAAAAATGTGGAAAATAGGATTATAAATATCTCGACAACTAATAATCCGATTATTCATTTTTTATGCAAAAATAATATTTTTTATTGTCTTTTACAGCCACTACTTAAAAAAATAAAAATTTTTTATGCGCGGTAATTTCGGGTGTATAAGCCGCGGATCAAACAATTCTTTTTGTACCCAGAAATCTTATTTAGTGACTGAAGACAAATATTTACGATGATCTAACCAGTCATATTTGTTTCGGCAATCTTTTCTAAAATATGTTTTTCGGAATCTCCAGCGTCTGATACGTGTAGATCCTTCAAAAAATATTTTTCTCGATTTTCAAAATGATTGCAAGACTTACCCTATACTACGTATGATGGGTAAGTAATACTTTACGATGACATGGGTACTTAAATTGACAGCTAATTATTTCTCTAGAAATTTGAGATTGACGTATATGCCAGAAAGTACGGTCCAAATGTTGCAGTCATTGTGAAAAAGTCAAACTTGACGGTACGTTTTATAAAATGGTGTTAATTCTATGAATATTACGTTTTATTAACTAAATATATATATGCGTTTATATAAGCATAGGACGCTAGTTTCTTCAAATTTCATCACCAAATAATATAATTATTGTTATCAATTTCGTAAAGAATCATTCATCAAGGCAATTTCAACAGCTAGAGCTTTTTAAGCCACAAAGATTTTATAGTAAATTTTAACTTTTTACGTAGCCGTAATCAGACAATTAAAGCAAAAATTTCTATTTTTTTTGTGGTATAAAAAAGTAAAATAATTGGTAACTACAATATCACAATTTGCAAATAGTGAAACTTCTCATACTTAATGAAAGATTAACTGAAAACACTTGTTCTATTTAGAAATATTGGTAGATATTGAAATTTAACATTCGGTAAATTGAAGAAATCAATTATCTATACTAATAAATTTAACTTTTTCAAAAAAATGTATAACCGACTCCAAAAGAAGTGCTAAAAAGAATTAAATAATTCTATAAAATTCTCTAACGACAAATCGTTATCCAATAACCACACATCGACTATCGGTATACCGGTGTCGTGTACCATCATGTACCGGTATAAAGCGGTTAAATTTAATATATAGAATTTAATATCCAACAAACATAGATTTTCCAGAGAATATTTTTTACAAGAGATTAATTTACATATTTTTGATTTAATTTATGTATATATACATATAAAAAGTAAGGAATTACTTTTTGAAATTGGTGCCAAACTATCTGAAGTATAGTAAGAATTGTGGATATGTTATGTCTAGTACCATAAATAAAATGGGGAAATCATTATCGATATGATTGTTTGGCACCAACTTCAAAAAGTAATTCATTACTTTTTATATGTATATATTCAAAAATTAAATCAAAAATATGTAAATTAATCTCTTGTAAAAAATATTCTCTGGAAAATCTATGTTTGGTGGATATTAAATTTAACCGCTTTATACCGGTACATGATAGTCGATGTGTGGTTATTGGATAACGATTTGTCATTAGAGAATTTTATAGAATTATTTAATTCTTTTTAGCGCTTCTTTTGGAGTCGGTTATACATTTTTTTGAAAAAGTTAAATTTATCTATTATAAAATTTGATGATGATTTCCTGGTGGAATTCGATTGTACGCCGAATGATCCTTTATTTCTACACAGACATAAATACATAATCCATATTATTTTACAAATTCGTGGACATACAAGGACAAGATAGCACAAGGAAATATTACGACACAAGAAAACTACAACCGGGAGCTGCACATAAGGAGTGTGTGCAACGGAGCCAGTGGGATACGAACCCACAATCTCCTACGCTCTCAAGAGATTAGCAGCATGGTGTCTTAATCACTCGGTCACAAGGACCCCCTTGATGACTCATTTTTGTCCAGAATCTTTTCAATCAATCGTATACTGTGCTCCATGTGTCGTCATATTCACATCGAGGAATCCTACATGAACAAAATCTGAAATCATTCTGGTGTCTAATCTGGTACCCAAATCTGAATCTAAAGATAATTTTGTTACACATATCTATGCACTTTATTTTGCATTGATATATAGAGATAATGTTTTCTTCCGGAGCAAAATATATACTAAAGGATTTTTCATCTTTTCAACAACTTAAGGATGTCGATTGGTATCGATGTCTATTTCCGCTTTAGTGGATGCGAGAACTTGTCCATTTAAGCTTTAACATTTCGGAAATTTATCGCATCCAGCAAACTTTAAGGCCGCACACTAGGCACAGAAAAAGACCCGGATGATAATGTGAAGTCTATTATGGGGGCAATCTTTTCAAATATCTCGCTCAAATTTTAAAATTTGTACGTGATTTTCTTTGCATAGAATAGCTGAGGATATTCCACAACCGGCCTAGTTTTTACTTTTTCAATTTACGTTTCAGATTAAAAAAAAATATTTTTTAAATTTCAAAACCGGTTTAAACGGTTCTGAAATTGAAACTATCATTATATAAAACATACATAAGCAAAATCGAAGAAGTAAAAACTAGGCCGGTTGTAGATCATCCTCGGCTATCCTATGCAAAAAAAATAATGTAAATATATGAAAATTTGAGCGAGATATTTGAATGAACATACCCATAGTCTTTACACTAACATCCGGGTCTTTTTCTGAGACTAGTGTAGTGCCTTAAGGTCCACATTGAAATCTACAGACTTCGTAAATGGGCATTGAAAAGCTGACAATCCATCAGTACACGTTAAAATTATTGTGAGAAATCACCTTTGTTTTTAAAGCTATCTATTTTCTGACTAATGAGAGCGATCTAAAAACGTCCATGGGGCGTTTTCATTGGTCAGAAAATAGATAGTCTTTAAAAACAGAGGTAATTTTTCAAGATATTTTAAACAGGGTACACTGTTAAAAATTTGACCCTTTTGCTGCATCGTCCCTCCATCGCTAATATGGAAAACGATTACTTCAGCCTATTATGGAGCATTCTCATGGATCAAAAGTGAGACATTCTATAAAAGCGGGGTAGTGACGATGCAACAAAAGGGTAAGATTTTTTACAGTTTAAAGTACGCGTACACAATCAGAGCGCGTCAAGTTGCTTCTATGATTAAATGCATAGCAAAGTAATTCTAAATGTTCGTATGTATTGAAATACCCTTTTCAGTCATAAAAACGAAAAAGGAAGATATTAGCAAAATCACACCATGATTCAACATGCGTCTATATAAAAGTAGGAATATTTGAAGTTAAGAATGTTCTTTGATAAACGCGATTTTCCAAAGTACAGAAAATTTAAGAATTTTTATTCCAGAACGAGTCGCATGAACGAGTTTGTTTTATGGGTGAAAGAAGTTAACTAGCTTAACTTTAATGGTAAGCTTATCAAAATTTTTTGTCATTTATATTTGTCCAAATGTAAATCTAGCACATAGTAATGTACTTTAATCACTTTGTGAATCCGGCATAACAAGCACCCTGATACACAGACACTCTTGCTTTAACGTGAAAGGCTCTTTAGAGATGAATTTTCAGCTTTTCGATATCGAATTCTCATGTCTGGATCGATGTGCATCTTTCACTTTGGTGGATACGAGAATTGTTCCAGCTAAGATTTCGCACTTTGGAAAAAAAACTAGCATCTCTGCAACAGTGGTTAGGATCCAGAAGGATTATTCGCTGTTAAGCAAAACAAGATTGACCAATCATAAGCCTTCATTTTTGAGAACTTTTCTTTGTTCGAAGGAGAGAGTCTGGAATACATGGAGTAAAAATCTGCTATCGACACTGTAAAAAATTTGACCCTTTAGCTGCATCGTTACTCCATCGCTTTTATAGAATTTCTTTGTTTTGACCAATGAGAATGATCCATAATAGAGCGAAGTAATCGTTTAGTATAAAAGCGATGGAGTGACGATTCAACAAAAGGGTTCAATTTTTTACAATGCAAGCAGCGCTAAAAATTTGTATCCTTTAAATGTGCAACGATGCTACTGAATTCCAAAGTGTCGATCACAGCGACATCTGCGGCATTTTCGGGATACATTATCTAGACTAGCAATAATTCTTGCATTTTTAGAAAATGTCCTGCAGATGTCGCTTCTATCTTTAAATTTCATTAGCATTGTTGCACATTTAAAGAATAGAACATTTTAGCGCTTTTTTTAAGTGTTACAGAGGGCATGTTCAGCACAACTTACCGGTTACTTACCGACCACTTACCGATTGTAGACAAGTAAGTAATGAAAATCAAAGCGAAGTGTGACGTCAGCTACAATTCAACAGAATAGTTTTCATTTATGCCACAATTTGCTTTCGTACTGCCCTACAATCGGTCGGTAACATTGGTTACTTTTGTAAGTTGCTCTGAATAGCCGAGCCGATAGCCGATATAGCCGATTTCCACACTATATCCCCTAGATACTATATTTCCGGTTTCTTGCATAAGAGAACTTGTAGGTAGAATTTCCGCAATCCAGGTAGAATTTGCACTGTTAGCGAAACCAGATTAACGAATCAGAAGCCTGAATTTTAGCAAATTTTTCAATGTTTTAAATAAATTTTCTTGTTAATAAATCTCGTTTCGCAAACAGCGCAAAATTTATGTGAATCTTGGCCCTCGTCTAGTTAGGATTTTGCACTTTGAACACTGTTAAAAATTTGAAACTTTTACTTTATCGTAAATCCATCGCTTTTATAGAAAATGATTACTTCATTGTATTATGGTGAATTCTCATTGGTCAAAATAGAGATATTCCATAAAAGCGGTGTAGTGACGATGCAGCAAAAACTTCAAACTTTTAACAGTGAAAAGATCGTGTGTCTATGTAAGTGTAACATAAAAGCATGCAAAATGAACACATCTAATTGGTCGATTGCTTCAAAATGAATTTGAAATTTAAAGTTTTTATTTTTAAAAAAGTTCTAATTATCATATTTTTATGAAAATTGAATGGGACCACATGGGCCTCATACACTTTCAAACAAAAAAACAATGATCAAAATCGGTTCGTATTTGCAAAAGTTATGCGTGAACAACAAATACATACAGGTCGAAATCATAACCTCCTCTTTGAAGTCGGTTAATAAAATCCGTGCGCCTCTGTCTGCTTGAAGCCGATTACAGTTCGCAATGCGGGCGAGTTGGAAGTCGCGAGAGGTGTCTTTCGATTGGAAAAATTCCGGGGAAGTCATTTCGGGCATTTTCGAGACCGTGGGACCAAAATTAATCTATACTAATAAAATCCGTGCGCCTCTGTCTGCTTGAAGCCGATTACAGTTCGCAACGCGGGCGAGCTGGAAGTCGCGAGAGGTGTCTTTCGATTGGAAAAATTCTGGGGAAGTCATTTCGGGCATTTTCGAGACCGTGGGACCAAAATTAAAAAAGTTATGAATTAAAAACCCCTTGGGAATCGGAACGAAAAATGTCTCAAATCCCAAACGGCGCTCAAACGGAGCTCCGAGGCAGAACACTGCACCACCTTGCGGTGAAGAACTTGAACTTTTCCCCTTTGGCTAAAAGAAGAAGCAGTCGAAAACCTCTTTTTCTCCTTTTTTGCGCGTTTTTTCTTAAACCATCATGCAGACAGTTTTTAAAGTAGAAAAAAACTGATTACATATTCAGAATCTGCGTAAAAGTCTGCTTCTGATGAACCAAAAAATACGAGAAAATGTCTTATGGGCGCGCAGAGCCAACCGTACAAAACCAAATATTTTTAATGGCACGATGGCGACCATGGAGCGTAGAGCCCACTGTGCGAAATCACATATTTTTAACGGGATAATGGGCGCATAACAACCATAGCTCTTTAATTTACTTTTTTTGTGCTTGAGGATTCGAACACCAAGACTTGCTTATTAAATGAAATTTTTTGTTTATTATATATTGCTTAATATCGAGGTTCGTTAGGAAAAAGTGGCCCAGCTAGCGGGCGTAGCTCGCTAGTACTCTATATAACAAATGAAAATATATAGATGCAGTAGGACTATTTTTTATTGTTCTCGAAAGTTCGTTTCGATATTTTAACACTGAGTTTGTATTTTTTTGCAACAGTTCAAGTTAGCGACTTGAGCTTTTTAAATAACTTCATCATTATTTACAATAACATCATCCACGTAAATAATAATAATTATAACATTAATATAACATTAATAACATACGGTTCAAAACAATAATGTGGTGGTACGATTACTTTGATATACACACAACAGGCTCTTTACATGAAGAAGGACGCATACTACACGTTCGGGCGTGTGTTAATGACATTTACATAGCTGCCAATATTTACGGATTTTTAATACCAGTTTTTACATTTAATAGTATTAGCCTTATTTATTCGTAGAATCCTACTGTTAAATAACAAGATGAGGAAAAAAGGTACTCAAAATACTTAATTCTTGATACATTTGTTTGTTTTATCATGGTTCTTTGAGATAATTTGAGCGCTACTGCTTTCGAATCGTAATGTTTTCCGAATTGAATCACAGAATTGTTCGAATAAATAAGGCGAAGATTCACATTTTTAAATAGTGATACTCAAGAAAAAATTAAAAAACCGTCTATACTCCTTTTTCAATGTATTTCTTTTTAAACCTTCTTAAGCTATCGAAGATACAAAATAGTAGTTTAAAGAATATGTGTAACTATAAAAAATATTGAAGACAATTTTAAAAATTTAGGAGAATAATTTGGACTCGTAAGTCATCACTAACTCATAAAATTTTTAATCACTAAAGAAAATAATTATTATAAATTAGCAGACACAAAATTAAGTTTTAAGATTAATTTGCTATGATAAATGGTTATTATTAGAGAAAAAATGAGTAATTTTGGAAGTAAAATTAAATGAAGAAAAATCAATAACGATATTAGAAGGTGGAAAACAAATAAATTCCCTGGCAATATATATATATATATATATATATGCATGTATGGCCGATTTTTCAATAAGTTATAAATTTCGATCTGTAACTTAGGAAAAAATAAAAGTTAAATTTGAAACATTTCTTTTAGAAATCGATAAGAAATTAAGTACTTATTATTCTTCCTGCATAAAATTTAAATTGTATTTTTCTTCAGCCCATTCTGGATCATGGATGCATATATGCACTTTCAAAATTTGCATACAGAATTTGTTTACTGCACCAGTAATAAAGAAAAAGTATTTATCATTCTTAAAGAATTTTAAGATTATGCTTTAAAAATAAATTAGTGCAATTAGTGCATACCTAATAATTTTTGTGTAAAAGAAGTTGGTCCCGAATGGTTTAATCGATCTCGAAGCGACCGATTTCTATAATTTATTGCACTCGATTAGAACCAGAAAATATTTTCCTTATAAATTTATTTAAACAATAGACGAGGCATTAGATTTCCGCGATCTTACCCACCAGTATTTTGTTAGAGAAAACCATTGTGTGATCTAAAAATATTTTTTGATACACTTGAATTTGTTTCAGAGGTGACAATTTGAATATTCAAAATATTATTAAAGTAAAATTGAGTTTTTATTGAAAAAAATTCTTTTCGAAATTGTAAAAAGAATGAAATGTCTTTATGGCAGACATTTTTGCTGACGTAAAATATCTAAAAAATAAAACTAATCCCAAAGAATATAATTTAAAAATTTATTGGAAAACTACCCATATATTTCTTATTAGGAGAATGCTTTAACCACGTAATTGTTTTGATCGAAGTCGGTTCAGCCAGGAAAATTTTGCTAGCTTTCTCACTAAAAGTTTTTGATACCACAAATTTAAAAATGTAAATTTCTCCTTATTAATTGGCAGTAACTTTTCTATTACATAAGAGAAATGCTTTAGTACGGAGAAAACACACCTATTTTTAATTTATCGCGTCCAAGAAAAAAGTGAAATAATTAACCCCTTTAAGGGCAGTAATTCATATTTGGACCACCTAATTGTAATTCCTAAACAATACATTGGCACCAGTATATTGAAATGAAAAAATTTCCATTTATTTAGTACGTGAACAAAAGCTGTTGATTATCTTGTAATAAATTTGTTTCTAAATTTGGTGTCATTCATACATTTCAGCATTTTGCTAAAAGAAGTATTTTGCCTCTGAAAGGGTTAAGAGGTTAACTTGAATTTTTGATTACGGATCTGAATTTCCGACAATTTTTGCATTCAATAGCATCACAATTTAGAATATAATTTCATTCTATTAGATATCTCGTGAAAACAGCGCAGTATAAGTATATTGTTGAGATTAATTTCCAAAAACAGGTGTATAGAATAAAAAAAAGTAATTGCTGGAACGCATGATATCCTAATTCGTAATCAAAAAGTTAAATTAATTGTTGATCAACATACATTTTAAGATGAAGTATAAGATCTCGTGTTGTCTCATTTGCAAAATTTTCTTACTGAATTTGTTATTGGCTGCTATCTAAACATGCATTAATCTTCAGATACCAATATCCTTTAATTATTCCGGAGTCTGATGTAAGATGAATATCTTTCCAATCAGAAATTTTATTTTATAAAAAATTTCAAAATAAAATTTAAAACGTATTTTATAGAATGAAGACACGTTTCTTTATGTACATTTACTGGTTTAAACCATGCATTTATTGGATCAGACTCCGGAATAATTAAGAGATGTTGGCATCTATTATTAATCCCTTGAAGGGCAGCGGGATAATATATGAGGCGTTCAGAATTCAATTTGAAAAATGCTCATTTACAACGTCAAAATTTATTTATTTGTAAAAAAATTTTGCTTTTCACACTTTTTTTACTATGCTTATTAATTATCTTATAATTAAGGGAAATTTCTGAGCATTGTATAGACATATAGAAAAATTTCAATTCAATCATGTTATGACCTGAATTTCTAAAAAAAATAGAGTTAGTCGGTTTGATTTCTGAAAGCAACATATATCCCATTTTATTTTAATTCCTAAATAATACAATAAACTTGAATTTTGGGGAAAAATTATTTTGTTTTTAAAACGTACTTCAAAGATACTTTTTATTTCCAATATGCATCTGAATCCAGGCATGTTGAACATTTTAATAACAGTACTACTTCACCATTAAATGGTTAAAATTTTTCAGAAACAACAAAACAAGCAAAAAACCTCACTATTGAGGATATGAAATTTTGAATTACGAGGATCAATTTATTATAAATATAAGATGAAATTATAAATATTCTGCTTCATGAAAAATTCCAGAAAGCCATTCTCAACATTAAGTCTCTTGACTAAATAATCCATAATTTTCTATTATGGTTTTAAACCTTTCAGGGGTAAAGAACTTTTAGTGATAAAATAATGAAGTAAATGAATGACTCGGAATTCAAGAACTTTTTTTTAATTTAAACAATGTCTATATTTCAAACCAGCGTTGCCAGTGGGCTACTTTTATTAAATCCTTGAGAGGCAGCGGGATATATTTCATGCAACCTAATTTAAACGAGATTTTCATCAGAAAATTTTAACGAAATTTTAGAATTTTAACGAAATTTTAGAGTCTTAACTTTGGCGGCAAAATCTTGAAAAATTGCCTGTTCTTATTTTAAAACAAAATTTTTCGATTTTTCCGGTAAGCATTCAATATTATAGAGACATTATTGCTTGCCCCTCAAGGGGTTAAATGCTGATTCCATTATTTCCATGAATTTTGTTAAATAATAATTATTTTGTTTTTCTCTTAATTAATATGGCATTAAATACGGCAATCTTTGCCATTTTAAAAAAGTGAGTCAAGTAATTTCAATTTTTTTAAATGTAGCCTACTGGCAAAATTGTTTTAGATACATAATAAATGGAAAAACATATCAAAATCCGTGAGCCTTTCTAGTGTTTGAGAATGAAAATGAAATGGTTTCTTAAACATACCACCGTCCTTGAAAAGTTAAACAATCTCGAAAAAATATTATTGTTAAAAGGGCAGTAGCGTGTTCAGTACTGAGTTTGTTTCCATTCAACATACAATTTTGTTGCTGCTTACTAAAATATCATTTTGCTGTTGCGATTATTGACAGATAATTTTCGAAAATTACATTTTCATATGTTCAGCAGTTGAAATATATCATAATAAACAAATTGTCCTTTGTTTTTAATATTACAAGTTCTGCTTATGAACATAGTAAAAGAAAAGTGTTTGATTCAAAAGAAAGTGCTTTTGTTTATCGTAAGCTAATTCTATTTAAATAAATGTTTTTGTAAATTTATTTAAAAACAGACAACTAATTCAGAACTTCAAAACTAGACTTTCGAAAGCTGTTTAAATATTGCATATCACATGTCACAATTTATTCTGCACTTAAGATACCTTTCATTCCGCGGAGTCGGATTCTCTTTGCATAAGATCAACTAAAACAATAAGATATCTCAATTTAGACATCTGTCTCCTCACACATCTTTCGAAATACTTAAAGTTCTAATATGTCTTCTGAATATTATGAAACTGAATAAAATTTTGCAAAGTTGAAAACATACAAAGCTTGCCCAGTTTTAAAGTGAGACCTTAAAATGTTCTCGTGAACAATTTAAATTTATGATGAAATGTATTCAAAGAAACGACACAAAGTAATTCTGAAAACATTTTTAAAGAAAAAAAATAAAAGGTGTACAAATTATTGAATGGAGCTCCTTTACATATGTTAGGGTTTTAGAACATATGTATGCGGCACACAAAGCTACCACTATTATCCTATAGTAATATGAGTTTTACTTCTTGATAGAAATTTGGTAATGAAATAATGCGAAGATTTGTATTTGTAAATAGGGGTAACAATGCTGTTTGCTAAAAGCTACTAAGAGAACTTTCAGGTAGATAGTAATAAAAAAATTAACGGGTGTACTTAAACTTTAACGTAGAAAATACACTCAGTAGGTTCTTAATTACGATTAGTTTAAAGAAAGATATTTCAGAAATCATGCATAAAATATACTCTTTCCCGAAATTATTGGATCCATGAAACTCATAATTCTATAGATCATATATATGGCTATATAAAAGATCTCATTTGCATATTCTTTTATAGATAGAAATTGCTGAATGGGAAATTTTAACTGTGCGATGCGGTTAATTGAACTAACTTTTAGCATTGTATGTAATATACACATGAATCTATGGATCACACGAGGAGCCCAGAATCATAGTAGAGATAGTTCGTTTAGAAGGGGCATAAAGTATCGTAATTTCGGGTGTATAAGCCGCATATCAAACAATTCTTTTTCGACCCAGAATTTTTTAAGAAACAAATATAATTAGTTAGATCTCCGTAAATATTTGTCTTCAGTCACTAAATAAGATTTCTGGGTCCAAAAAGAATTGTTTGATCCGCGGCTTATACACCCGAAATTACGGTATGCTTTATCTATTTCAACAGTGAACCAAACCAATTTTCACATACTTCTTCATGTACTACATTTGTTTATAGACTTAGTTCCCTGTGGGGGGTGAATAAAAAATATTTTATGTACCTTAATTTTCCGCGTATTGGCTTAGTTATTATTTTCTTGATCGGGAATTTTATTGACAAAAATAAGTTATTCTGGTAAGAAATCGAATTAGTTGAGGTGTGGCGGATACGATCGAAATTACAGTACTTTCTAAATCGACCACATCATTTTTTTTAATGGACTTGGTTTATTATGGTTGTCAGCCCCTCTTATAAACAAATTTGGACTGCATAAAAAATTAAATACTTTCCTCATGATAATTGCAGAAATTTGGTATTCAAATGCATTATCCATTTTCTAAATTGCTTATTTAGACACATTTCACCTTAACAAATTGTAAAGTTTTGTTACAGTAGTTTGAATGTGATGGAAAGTATTACATGAATTATATTAGACGCATTATTTTTCGTTCTCTATTTTTTTGTCGTACAACTGTTTGTCTGATCTTGCAATGCAGGGACGAACTGCTATATTATTATTATTATTTTTTTTTTAAGTTAAGACCGATGCATTTATGAATAAAGAGAAGGAGACATATAGTGTACAGCCTAGCACTTGTAAGTGAAGTGACAGAGGGGGACATCACAAGATGCCGGCTTTTTATTTTAATCGGATGAACAGCTTCTGATTACCGCCGTTGAAAACTATAATCCGTAAACTTGAATAGAGAATTTCGTCTAATTTAAGCATCTTCTAATGATAAATTTTTCTCACAGACAAAAAAAATCTATTTATTTTTACTTGTGTTAGTTTGGCCAAGTACTGGGTTCGCACTGTTCCTAAAATTTTCTTACTTTCCTACCAAAATTTTTAAACGGTAATACTTATTGTATAACTCTTACTGTAGATGTTAAACGGACCTTCCATGAAGATTTCTGGTTTAAAATACTGGTAGCAACGTGTGACAATTTTAGGAACGGTGCGAGCTCTGCAAATATTATAATATTTTTATTGATACAGACAGTGGGTTGACTTAGTTTTCACAATGTGATACTACCGCCAAAGTAAACTTCCACAGATAAAAACGAAGAAAAAATTTCAACATAATTTTTCAATGAAAATTTTCTTTAATGGGGCGTTTAAATAAAGGCAAATTTCTTACTTAATTTTACTGTTGGAAGACTTTCGCTGTGGCAACGAACTCCTGCTAAAAGCGGTTACAGTTAAAGCATCGTTATTTTAACCCTTTCCGGCACACTGTGCCCAGTTCGGGATAACTAATTTTAATTCCAAACTTGCAAACGGCACCAATAATATTTTAATACAGTGAATGCTTAAATTAACCGATTCTTAATTTCTGAAAAAGATTTTACTAAAAGCCGGGGTCAATCGATAATTTCTCATTTTACTAGCATAATGTGCACTTGCCAGAAAGGATTAAGGATAGGTCATTTCTTCTTTCTTATTAGTTATATGAAATAACTGAGGACGGCTGTTTGTTTTAATTGGATCAAAAGTTTCTGATTACTAAGGGTAAAAAATTCCACCAGTCAACTGTAGCAGAAAATTTTCTCTAATTTAAGAGCCTGATTCATGGGAAATTTCTCTCACAAATAAGGTAAAAATTTCTATTTCTTTTTACTGGTGTCAAGTTGCTCAAGTATTATAATAGTTTCACAGACAGTTGTTTGTCTTGGTTGGAACAGTATGTCGGAACTACTACCACCGAGGTAAAAATAAATATCAGTTTTAGCTATAATTTTGATTGACATTTTTTCCATTCTTGAGACGTTTAAATATAGATTTTTTTTTAATTTAAATTTACTGGTGGAATTTTTTTTGCTGTGATAATGAACACTTACGAAAGCGGTTAAAATTAAAGCTTCATTATTTTAACACTAGAACCGCGGTGACGGATCATTTTGACGAGTAGCAATTGAATAGATGTTGATTCCAACTGTATTTTAAAAAATTTAAATGTATTCTGCACAAAAGTAACATAAATTAATAGGTTAAATGTTTTTAAATAAAAATACTGATGTGAAATATTTTCATAAAACTTGAGTAAAATTTCCCGTGGTTCTTGTGTTAAAGATATGTCAGTTCCTATTTCTTAATAGTTCTATGTGACAACTTATTATTCAAAAATTGTATTCATTTTCTAAAAGAAGATAATTTTCCCAGTCATTGTGAAAGTTTATTAACTCTCTGAATAAAGACATGTGCTTTCATTTCTTTATACAGAAAGGAACATTTAAAAAGTGGTTTAATAATCTTTAACATTTGAGAGCAATAATCTAATCATTAAAAAAAGAAAAAACATAATGCAGTCATTCTCGACAAAAATATTTCCTCTCAATTCCTGTAACATAATCGTCAACATAAGTCAGACATTCTTCAGAAAGATTAAAATATTTGCATTCTTAAAATTGCAACGTTTCTTAAAGCAGCATGAAGTAAAAAACATTGAATTTTCATGCGTAAGATTCATGATATCATGGCAGATCAGTATATCCGTTTTCAATGGAAATAATCGCTAATAGCATAAAACAGGAATATAAGTCATGAAAGAAAGTCATTATACCTCAAGTATATGGTTTACGATCAATTTGCTGAGGATCACGTACATAGATTATTCTTTCTAGTACAATAAATTGTCTTAAAATTTTCAAGCTTTCACATTAAGACACAATATTACATAAGATGCAAAAGATATGCTTATCTTTTATATTTATCATAGTTATTCAAATTTTTAATGAAACGATAAATTAAAGCCTTTTACTATTCAAAATTACAACAAATCTGTAAATAATTAACATTTACCTGAAATATAATATTTAATCACAGACAAATAAGGCAAAAATCACTATTTTGAACCAGTGGTAATCAAATGCAAGGGAAGAAAAAGAGACTGTTGTCGAAAAAAACTGTTTCCTTACTTGATATCGTTTATGTATCTCTCTAAATAAACAACAAACTGTAACTCGGACATTTTCAATTGCCGTGGCAATATTCATTGTTTTTATCCTGGATTTCTATCTAATGTTTTTTCTAGCTGTAAGTATTCTGGCATTCATGAAAATACTGGTATTATATTTACGAATTCTGCAATTTCTCCGTAGTCAGGTTATGCCATATTTACTGTAATCGAGATCCGCTGAAATGTTTAACAATCGGGTGTCCACTGGAATATAAATGTGATATTTCATGATGGTTATTTTTCACAGTATCACAGTAAAATATCATTTGAATTTAATTCGAAATATAAGTTATTTAAGCACTTACCTGTTTTGTCCATATACTGTACGTGAAAAAAGAGTTTGCTCGCTTTATTACTAAAATATTTTCGACACCACTAATTGTAAATTTGGTTATCACTTTATTAAACAGACAGAAATTTTTCAATTATATAAGGCATATATCATAGTACAGAAAAAGTGGTGTTAGCTCCCTATTTTTGGTTTATTTTATTTGAAAAAAAAAAGAAGTTGGTAAGTTTTTAATTGTTGTCTAAATTTTGTGCTTGAAAATCTCTATAACCTGGGATTGAATAAGAGTTGTAGCCTCGATGGATGAGCTAACAGATTATCAGATGAACAATCTCAATTTACATTCAAGTAAACTGATAAAATGCTAGAAAGTCATTAACACTAGAGCCTCCGGCTAATTTACTCAAATTTAAAAAGTGTTTGTACTCGATCACAGTAACATATTTTACTGTTGCGTGTAAAAGTGTAGCTGCATAAAAAGATGAGAGGATATAGGTCATCAGTGGAGGGCAGCAACAAAACAAGTAAACGCTGTAACTAATGACAGTATACAGAGTTTCTTAACAAAATGCGAAGGCTCTACGGCGTACAGAGCCGTAAAATCTCCATTATATCATATATATGATAATCTTGGTAGGAATGATCCCATTTAGTATTTTTTACTCTGTAGTAAGTATAGCAGTGTTGCCAGTGGGCTACTTTTTTTAATTCAAATACTTTGATTGGCACCACTTTTTTGAAACGGTAAAATTATCTTCGTTTTCGTTTTAATCCATATGTCAATAAACAAGAGATGCCAATCAAAAATCTGAATTAAAAAAAAAAGTAGCCCATATAGCAACACTGAAGAATAGAAAAACAATTTATAACTGATATAAAACAAAAACTAATTGACATTTTTATACAAAACTTTAAAGGTTTAAACAACATAAAATAAAATAAAACACACTAAATTGACATAAACCTTAATAATTATTTATCACTGTCATTTTTTCAAGAGATCCCTTCAGTGACCCTGTAAACGATTCACTAATGCTACAATAGAGCTTCACAAAAGTAAACTTACTACGGTCGACTGCAATAACATATCTTAATATCGCATGTATATGACCATATTGAAAAAAAAATCCCATTTAATATTTTTTGTTTATGTTAAATATAGTAATCCGATGTTTTATATTAATATAAATCAAAGTTTTGGCCTACAAATAAAAACAAATAAAATGATGCAAACTGAGTAAAAATTCGAATATCTCATATCTATAACAGAAGTAAAGGGTATAGCCGGGCTTCATAGTAAAATATGCTCTTGAGTCAACCACATCGAGTCCTACATGGATCTATAGCCCATAAAAAGAAATTCATTTCTCCCCAGAATTAAGTTTGTATCTCAAGACTATGGGGGGTAATGACCCTAAATGCCTATTTTGAAAAAGTGCACATTGTCACGAAACTGCAAAGAAAATTTCAACGAAAAAAAATAATTGATGTAGAAAACCACCATACGAATATTTGACAATTTTTTTCAGATTTTTTTAAACAAGAGAACAAGTTTTCTAATATTTTACCTGTTTTTAAATGAGCATTTAAATTAAAAATAAACTGAAATTTCTGAGTGACCGCCTTAATTTTTTTTCCAGAAATACTATGAGACATGATACATATTCACTATCTATTTCTACTTTCTACGTGTGGTGCATCATATTAAAACAAGGCAAAATCATATTCCGGTGGGATTGTGGGGTGTGTCTCGGACAAATTTCACGGCTTCTTTTCAAATCTTACATATTAATTTACACGGTATTTTTAAAAGAAGGCGTGAAATTTGTCCGAGGAACGCCCCACATTATCGCCGGAATAAGATTTTACCCTTTTTTCAATATGACGCACCATACGTAGAAAGCTGAAATTGATAGTAAATATGCATCATGTATCATAGTATTTCATGCAAAAAAATTAAGGTGGTCACTCAAAAATTTCAGTTTATTTTTAATTAAAATGTTCATTTAAAAACAGGAAAAATGTTAGAAAACTTGTTCTTTTGTTTAAAAAAAATCTGAAAAATTGTTAAACATTCCTATGGTGGTTTTCTACATCACTTATTTTTTTCGTTGAAATTTTCTTTGTAGTTTCGTCACAATGCGCTCTTTTCCAAAACAGGCATTTAGGGCCATTACCCCTCATGGTCTTGAGATACGAACTTAAAACTGCGGAGAAATGAATTTCTTTATATGGGCTATCGATCCATGTAGGACTTGATGTGGTTGACTCAAGGGATATTTTACTAAGAAACTCGGCTATACCCTTTCCATTTTGGGTGAAAAAAGTCCGGGACAGGATTCGAACCAGGGCTGAAGCCGCCAATGATCTTCTAACTGAGCCATCCCGTACACGAACACTGGAGGACTATTTCACCCAAATAATATCAACGATCACTTAATCTGGTCTGACACTCTGGATCAACTCAACAGAATAAATCGAAGGTCAATATAGTGTTTGAAATTAATCTAATTAATCTAATCTCATATCTATGGGTTTGTATCAAACGATTTATGTTGAAAATAAATTTTGCATAGCTGGCAACGTCTTACGTTTTTTAGTACCATAAACATTTTACAGTAAATTTTACCTTTTTAAACTGTCGGAATCAAACGATTAAATAAATCAAAAATATCTATTAAATTTTTGTAATCCAAAAAAGCGGAAGAGTTGGCATCTATAATTTTATAATGCTATCACTGCCAGCTTTTACGGGCTTTTGTCATCAATAAAATTTAACACTTTCCGGCACGGTCAAAATCTGTTAGTGGAATGAGAAATTATCGACTGACACCGGAATTCGCTAACGAATTTTTTTAGATATTTTGAAATTCTTAATTTAAGCTTTCGTTGTAAAAACAAAATTTTACAAAAATATTATTAGTGCCGATTGCAAGTTATGAATTAAAATTAGGTATCCCAGACCGGGCATAGTGTACCGAATGGGTTAACAGAAATTTCTCCCTATTTTAATCGACAGATTTCGTCGATTAAAATAGGATAAATTTCATTGTTAAATTTTAGGGGCAAGAAAAAAGGGTAACGCTTGGTAGCTACAGTAAAGTTAAAAAAGATTTTTTTCAAACTGTCTTTTAATATTGTTTGTAACGAACTTTCAGAAATTTCTTTTGTTTACTGTTTATTCAGTTGTTTCTTTTGCTAGGCGATAAACTCTGTTCGAATTTTATGATGATATAAAAAACAATTTTTGAAATTGTTAAAAAAAAAACCCTCCGGAATAATGGAAATAGGATCAATTTATAATTTTATTTTAATACCACAGTATTTTTTTAAAATTGAAATGGAATTTCTTTTGAAAATCACAGCGCCTTCCTTATTTCTGTTTTTTTTTACTAAAAAACTAAAAAACGTAATATTGAAGACACAGATACTATCTTTAAAAAAATTTGTCTATAAGAATTAGCTTTCAAGTAAGATCTTCACACGCGCACATACTTCAGAATAATATATATATATATATATATAATTTTAAGATAAGCAGAGCAGAGTATAAAACAGTAAAATACGAACTCAAGGCTTTTTTCAAGAAAACTAAAAACACTTTTTAAAAATAAGTTAAATCTTATATAAAAATGAAAAAATTCTCTCTGTATCGAAAATAGAGTTGATATTATACTCGTAAAAGAGTTTCTGACACATAAAATACAGGTTTAAGTAAAAGTATTTTAAATCGAAAGCAAAATAAACATTTTCACATTCCTTGAGTTTTTGGATCGAGCTTGAACATTTGTTTTTGATTGCAAATATTTAAGAATTATTATGAAAATAAAAAAATATTAATTTTTAAATTAATAACAAGAGAGAAAGATTATTTTCAAGGATATATAGTATGAATAAATTCTGAAAATAAAGAATAATTTTTTTTAGGTTTGACGTGTTTGCATGCCCCATGTTACTAATATATTGAATAGCAATATTCACAGGGTTTGCAGAATATCGGAAATATTTTATTGCACACACCTGTACGCTTGATCAGTAATCTTCAGGATTGTTTTATTTAACATAAGTATGCACAAAAATTTCCCTTTTAACCCTTTCCGGCACGGGCAAAATCTGTTAGTAAACTGAGAAATTATCGACTGAAACCGGAATTCGCAAACGAATTTTTTAGATAGTTTGAAGTTCTTAATTTAAGCTTTTAAGAACGCAAAAGTAAACGCAAAATTTTGGTAAAAGCAAAATTTTACCAAAATTTTACTGCTGCCGTTTGCAAGTTTGGAATTAAAATTAGGTATCACCGACCGGGCCCAGTGTGCCTGAAAGGGTTAATGAAGATAGAAACTTTACTGTTAAGTACGACGACACGTTTAAAACAAACGACACGTTTCAAATCTTCTTCCGGCAAACAATCTTCTGGCAAAAAGGTTGTGCAACGCTGATTTAGCCTCTATTATAGAAAGGTATGATTAAGATATAATTTAAAAAATAGTGGTAGGAACAATAGCTTTTTTCCCATACGCTTTTAAATTTACGTATTTTAAATTTTAATGAACACATGGGCATAATTTTCAACGCTGGCGCTATTGTTTCGATATAAAAAATTTGTTGTTAGTGTAGCATACAACAAGAATTAAGAATTTTTGGCATAGAAACGAGCTACATTCTAAGACATTGAAATGCAACGACAGTGATCACAATCAATTTAAATGAAAATGTTTCTCCAGTTTTTATAAAGAAAAAAATATAGTTAGTAGTTTCAAGATTCGTAACAGTGCGACATGCCGTATTTGACATCTTGTCAAATGTTTATGTCTAAGTAATTGTTAAAATTAACCGTCGCGTTGAAAAGCAGTTTTATTGTAGAACTTGGTTTCTGTTTGTTACAATGCCCAAGGTTTGCACTGTTCCTAAAGTTTTCATACTTTTCTACCACAATTTTAAAACGGTAATATTTATTGTATCATTCTATTTTAGATGTTAAAGGAAACGTCCATGAAAATTTTTTATTTAAAATATTGATAGAAAAGTGTGAAAATTTTAGGAACGGTGCGAGCCTTGCGATGTTATCTAAGAATGATAATTTGAAATGTGATTGTTGCAGTGTTGCCGGATGGGCTACTTATTTTAAATTCATATTCTTGATTGGCACCAATTTTTTGAAATAATAAAATGAGCCTTATTTATGACATATTAATAAAGGCTAAAACAAACAGAATTTTGCCATTTCAAAAAAGCGGTGCGAATATTGAAATTTGAATTTTTAAAAAGTAGCCCACTAGCAATACTGGATTGTTGAGGAAGTTTCTTGAAAAAAAAAACTTGATTTTCTTGTATAAAATAATGCAATACATTATCAAGTGTCAGCTGTTTTTTCCGTAAAAGTCAATGTTCTTGAACGTGAGGCATAAAGCACTGAACCCGAGTGTGTATTTTCATATAAGTTTATATTAAATTCGCAAAAAATTAGCTATGTATTTACAATATTTTAACCTCCTGGTAATTTCTCCACAATTTTTTAAGACTAATATTTATTTATTTAAAAAACATTTTTATCTTATCAAATATTAAACGGTTCTAAGTTATTTTTAATATATTTTTCTAAACAAAATATGAACCAGTGTTATCAGCTTTCTTTTTTTTTCTTTTAAATCAAATTATGTACCTTTCATTAATATTTATCTTCGAATTAAACAGCCACAGAAATCTGCAATTAGAAAAACAAAAATTGGGAGTAGCATGTATCTTGGATAAGAAATTGCCTATTACCACCCAATCCAGATAATATTTCAGAATTAAAAGAATGCATTAGGTCCGATTCTAGGTATATAATATCCATGTTTAATTTTTGCGAAAAAAAGAGAATTATTTAACTTATTATCTTTTGTTAAAAGTGATGAAAATGTTTCAATAAAAGTCAATGTAATAACTGTCGTTACATTTCGATATCGAAGAACTTTTTTTTTTCAAGCAAAAATATTTTTCTCTATTGTCTCTGATACAAAATGTCAGTTTTTGATATCGAAAATTTTGAAAATCATGGCCGTATCCTTAATGAATTATAAAATACATTACTTGACACATTATCCGGTAACTTTGTTTCAAAAATTTTTCCGATGTCAAAGTTGTGTTGCTCCGCCCCAAATAATGCGTTTAAATGAATCTTAATGCATGTTTTTATAAATATTTATATGTAGTATCCAAGGCAAACTGTCGGCATTTAAATATATAATATGCGGGCACATGCGAGGAATTTTTTAGAAGAAAATAGTAACTTTCGGACGAGTATAAGATATGATTTTCATTTTTGTAAATTTTTTAATTGCTTTTTCACGCACATTTTATAATCAGAAAATTATACAAAAATTCCCAATTATGCATCTTTGATGTCTATATTAACTTAAGTAATGGCATGTATTTCGGTCCAGTTGTTTTTGAAAAAATGGAGTTTTTATAAAATCGAAAAAACATTTTTATTTCATACAATATCAATAGCTATAAGGTGATATAATAGGGGAAATACATTCTCAGATAGATAGACACATCTGGGAAAAAATATAAAAAATTGATTGAAAGGCATGTTTCCAATGTTTAACGGGCTATGCCGTTTAGTCGTAACATATATATATATGTATATATGTTCACAGCTATGATATTCTATTAATATTTCAACATATTTTTAAGAGGCTACAACGTCGTTTATTTATAAACTAACAGGCTACGCCCGCTATGCTGGTCTTATTTTTCAAAACAAACCTTGAATCAAACGAAATATAACGATTAATATAACATATTTTAAGGCAATATAGATTCCTACCTTTAATATATTTTCTTATTTTGGAAAACGATCTAAATTTCATTGCGGGTTATATTTTATATGTTGGACAAAATTTGAGTTTGAGTTTGAGTGAACAATGCTTTGAGGTCTATAGCTACAATGGCTGTTACCTCGAATGATCCAGAATGCACAGAAACATATGCAGAACACTTTATTATTACAGGAAATACAGTGCATACATTTTAATACACATCACAGGGACAACACAGACACCCATGCCGCTAGCTGGACTCGAACCAGGATCCAGCGGTGTGGGAGGAGCTGACGCTACCAACCACCCCACTGGGTCGGCACAAAATTTGAGTTATATGAATTTATACTACAGATTGGTCGGGGATAGCGCAGATGGCCAAGCCCGGACAGCTTCAGCTAAGAGGTCCTGGTTCGATTCCTGGTGCAGACATTTTTTGCCCAGTTGGAAAACTACAGGTCATCTGAATTATTTACCAATTAGAATAACAGTGTTAAAATTAATATAGTTTAACATTTAAGTTATTATGCACCAACTATTTTAGTAAATTCACTATAGTAAAACTTGTTTTGAAAATAAAGTCATTATGACAACAGGAGTCAAAATTATCTTTTCGTCACTTCATTACTGAAATTTAGTGCATTACAGTGATTGTAAAGATTGTACGTAGTGCCGAAATAATATTTTCGCGATACATTCACACATATTAATTTTTGAATTTCAGACTTCTCGCTTTGCACCATGCATGATTCTGGTAGTTTAAATGCTATTTCGATCTACGTTCTGTCATATTTCGTAAAACTCATGTCTGCCACAGTTTTTCATATTTTGATTCAAGTAGACAAATACAACTTTAAACTTAATAGCAGAAAATAAGAATGTAGCTTCCAATATGAGTTAAAATACAACCCCATTTTTTAATAAGTCACGAAATACCCTCTTAAATAAAAAAAGAAAGCCTTGTTTTAATTCATGAAATTATATATATAAAACCCCTCTGTGTATGACGATTCCGGGGACAACCCATCCACGAGAAAAAGAAACTTATTGCAACTGCGTCCACGTTAGGCTTAACTATTCCGAGCTGCTCACAAATATTCTAATTGTTCAACTTATGAAAATGTACATGTGAAAGATTTATTCATTACTCACTTTCTTTAAAACCTACAAAAACTATTTAATTATAATGTTTAAGTTCTAAATAAAACAACCAGCAATAAAACCAGGAAAAAACAAACCAAACAAACAATGTAAGCAAATCAATAGTGTTACCATTCAAGAATGACAAATTCCGTGATTGAATCTTTAGAATGACTCCTTTGTAACACTACGACTCAGGAATGATCGGGCGCGTTCGGGATCTATGCGCGCTGAGCGCGCACGCTCAGGAGTCAGGTACGTGGAGTGGATCTTACAGCGGAATAGTACTCGGTAAAAACGCCTGAGCTTGCACGCGAAGCGCGTGTATCTCCCGAACACGCTCATTGTTTACTCTTTATTGTTGACACTTGTTTTCGATCTTATAGAGTGTTTTCTTTTAAGTATTAGCTAAAAAATGGGCCAAAATAGGAAAATTTTTTTATACATTTTAGATATTTTTATTATTTTCTCTCAGTATTTCTCGATATTTTTTGGCTGTAGTTTCACAATATAATCTTTTATAATTGATTTTTTTGCCTTACTTTATTCTTTTAAAATTTATGTATTTAAGATTTGTACATTACAAACCCCATCATCCACCAGACAGTTTTGTTATAGTTTTAAATGCAAATTTCTGTTAAAATTTTCTTTTTTTATATAGATTTTTTTCTCCATGTTTAATCGCTGTATTTTTAAAAATTGTTTAAGCCTAAAGTGGCTGATTGACCACAGTTGTAATTTTTTATCATCCTTTTAAAAATGCAAACACGTCATTTTGACGGGCTGTCTTCTAGTCTTTAATAATCGGATTAAAAAAATTTAGAAATCTCCCTGTAGTTTTATAACTAAATGAGATTGAATAATATGTTGTACACCTGTATAAAAACAGTATTTTAATCAAAATAGTATAAATCTTCTGGTTGAAGTATAAAGTTGCGTTTTATATATGTGGTACATGATGATATAATCACAGATTTTTTCACCCCTGGTAGGAGTGAGTAGTTACTCTTTCATAGGAGTGAGTAGTCACTGTTTCGTGAAAGTTTATTTTTTGCGGCAAATTCTTTTTTATGTTAGTTTATGGGTGTTTTATGGGCATTGTAAGAAAATACGTTAATGACAATTTTTTATTCATTGTTTGTAACATTAATTGAATTATTAAGGGAAACTTATTTAAAGTTACATATGAATTAAATTATATTACAGACAGAAATTAACTAAAGTAATTTATTTCAAACTTAAACCTTGTGTTATTGCCCCTCTCCGAAACATTTGAGATTTTCTGTTTTCAACGGTAAAAAAAGTGTGATTTCCCACAGAAATTCTATAACCCCCCCCCCCACACACACACACACACAGACAGACACACAAAATCTATTCCCGGAGAAAATTAAGTCATATTTAATTATCCCTTTTTATTCTAGTTACATACTGAATTTTATTCATATCAGATAAAAAAAAAATTACATTTTATAGGAAAAAATCGAAAAACATTTAAAACATAATTAGTGCTTTAGAGTTGTATTATTCAACAACAGCATACCACAATAAATGAATTAAATACATTATTAGATTTAGCAATTTCTGAAAAATCTTGCTATATGATGGAAGAAATTCCAATTATTTTTTTTTAAGTTGGCAAAATTGAATCTGAAAATATTAGCATAAAGATTTATGATTTTAAATGATAATTTAAAACATCATTAGTAATAAAGAAATACCTTTCAAAATTGTCACAACTGTATTAATCAAAAACATATTTTCGTAAAATAATTCTAATTTTAAAATTGAAAGTATTTCGTAATATCATTACAATCGAATATTATTATTTAATTCCAAAAAAAAAAAAAATCTCCACAGCAGAAATTAATTTAATCTTTTAAGTAACTGAAATCAATGTTTACATTTACTATGAATGAACTTTGTATCAGCCCTTTTAGCTAGTTTTCATGTGAAGGCAGACAAATGTTTTAAAAAAAAACATCATAGTTTAAAATAGGAAATTAATCGCTTCTGAAAACAGCTTTAATCTATTTTTTCCTATATTACATAATTATTTAAATGAAAGTGATGACATTCATTCGTACTAGAATAAAAAGTTAAAATTAAATGTGACTTACCGTTAAGTTTCCATAACAATCCCCGTAATAAAATATCCAATGAATTAGCGTAGAGTATCCGAGGGTATACGCAGTGTAATTTCTGGATTTGTTTTAAGAAGCTCTGTATACCCTGTGTTTCTCAAAGCTTTAGTCTATATCCTATCCATGAACGTTCATGAAGATAAACGTATGTCCACTGCTTATACAATATTCTCTGCATTTTTTAAGATCCATGGAACGAAGATTTTTTTAAATGGCGGATAGTTATCTCATATGAAACACAAAGTTCCGTAGACAGACACAAAAGACTTACCTGATTGGTTGATGATTACGTAATGCATACGTTACCATCATTACGTCACAAATTACTCTTTTTAGGAGTGACATTTTCTCTTTTAAAAAGAATGCGTTTCAATAGGCATTCTTAAATCGGTGTAATTTCAATGGTTAAATTACAAAATGTAGTTTTGAAAACTAAAATGCAAGGCCGTGCGAAGTGTGTATGTGAGGGGAGCAGGTGCCTCGCTATGCGGGGGGGATAGGTGGGGAGCCCCCCCCCCAAACATTTGCACATGCTGTTACAGTTGGAAAATTTACAATGTAAACTGACAAATTTGTCCAAAACTTTATAAAAAATTATAATACACTTCCTATTTATAATAAATTTGGCGGAAGTTACAAATATGATTAAACTTTTTCCAAATATAAACTATATTATGTTTTCTAATCAAGATAACTTGGTAAAATTATAAAACTAGTTGACAAACGCCGAGAACTATTTAAGTTTGCCTTTCACTGAGTTGGCAAATAATGATTTTTGACTTAGCATTTTAAGGCTCTCTCCCCCACCAATAAAAAGCGTTCGCGGGGGCCCTGGGGGGGAGAAGGGGGCAATCACCTCGGGAACAGAAAGTGAGGGGTTCAAAATTTATACTACCAACCTGCCTTGATTCTTCTTTTCTTGTAAAAAAAAAATATATGTATAAATATTTATATTGGGGAGTTTTTTTGTGACAAAAACACACATTCTGAAAACAGCATATGACTTCTTTCTTGGAATCCAAAAAGGGTTAGTTACAAACTGTTATAATTTACTATAGATACATTTAATCCACGTCTGTTTTCCAAATACCCTTAGCCATAACGTAAGCAAAATTTTATATTATTTATTTGTTAAAATTCAATCTTTTAAAATTGTATAGTAAACATGAAATATGTATTCAATTGAATTTAATTGTGTTTTCACACTTATGACGCCTGCCAGACGGCGAGGAGGGAGGGGGAGGTTCGTCAAATTGCAACTTTGCTCCTTGTGCAGTTATCTCTTTGCACGTTGCTGCTAAAAAATGTCGCATATTGCTGATTTTTATTATTTTACTCCATATATTGGTTCAAAGATGAACGGGAATTTTCAAAAGTTTTTAGCCAGGATTTCGCTCTTATCATTGCAATGATTCTTTCACTCTCGATAACGGAGTGAGTCACTCTCATCAGTGGAGTGACTCTCTCACTCTCGATTATAGAGTGAGATTATTCACTCCTTTGTATAGAGTGCAAATTTTCACTCCCTTAGGAGTGTATTTTTACAAAAGTCACTCCAAAAAGAGTGAAAATGGCTCTCACTCTCCCAAAAAGTGAGCTTTTCACTCTTTCCACTTTTAGAGTGTAACACAATTAGTAAATGATATACTAGAAATGATTAAACTCCAAACAACAAACTTAAGATTAGTTGGGTTAAAGCCCACGTGGGCATCCAAGAGAGCGAGAATGCCGACGAATTAGCGAAACAAGCAGCAGAAAACAAAATGAAACAATAACCATACAACTTGGAAAGGCCAATATCAAATCTTAAAAGAGCAATAAAAGAGCTAATAATCAACAGTGGCAGTTCAAATGAGATTACGGGAACACGGGCAGGTAAAAGTAAGTACAGATAGATTAGACAGCTGCAAACTTCTGAGTCATATTTATACAGGACACGGAGCTTTCCCAAAATACTTTAAAATATACAAGCGCAAAGACACGCCACATGTGCATGCGGGGAATTGAGTGCCTCAAAACACTATCTAACGGCAGGATTCGCACAATTATACCACTAAAATTTAACAGTATTTTTAATGTATTTCACAGCAGAAAAATACAGCGAAATACAAGAATAAAGGTGGGCGTTATATGTTATGTTTCTTAAAAATTAAATAAAAATTTTCTCACCATTTTAGTGGTTCCAGAGTCCTTAAAAATTTAAGGAGTGTGCAAACCTGTCAGCTAACACAAACATGCCATCTGGCAAAAATCACGCCAAACAATCAAGAACTTTGGCATAAGCAACTAGCAAACAATAAATACATACAAAACAAAGGCAAAATAGTCATAAGATGGTTAACAGAAAACATAGATACAATATCACAATGAAAAACGAATAAAGTTGAAAATACACCACCCCAGTGGACAGTACCATCCCAACTAATTAACTGCCTTATTTTCAGGAAATACATATATATAAATTTAAAACAAAAGAAAAAAAGGTTTGAGTTACATTCTAATGTTAACTACGGCCGCTGGTGAAAAACACCTTTCACCCGCAATAAAAAACTCGCACTGCTGAGTTGTGGTAGTCCTTTATGATGAACTCAAATCTTCCGCTCTTCCACACCACTCTACTGAACCATCATCGATAGATAAGCGGTAAAGAAAAGATGTGCTAAGAAACAAAAAAAGCAAGATCATGAACAAAAGAAAGCAACTCAATAAAAGAGAAAAAAACTCAACTATTCATCTTGTTATAACAGACATATAAAATGTCATAAATCAACATGAGACTACAATAAGAACCAACCAGCAACCATCTCGCAAAGGGGGAAAAATTAGTCAAACCAAAGAGCAACAAGATCGCACAGTGACAACACCAATGAATAGAGACTTAAAAAATCCCACGACCGAGACAAACATCTCATGTAAATATGAGAAGAATATCTGAAAGAAGATAAACTAAGACACTCAAGAAAAACAAGATTACCGGGTAAATAACATGAAAGTATTGTAACAAAATGAATGAAAGTAAATTATAAATAGGTAATCTAATTAATTTAGGTTAACATAGTTTATTTAAGATAATTTAAAGTAACAATCAAATAAGTATATAGATTAATCAATGACATCTGCTGTAGGCCTCAACTTTACTCTCTCATTTCTGTCCTCCCCCCCCCCCTTTTACTTTCTTCTATCTTCAATAGAAAAAAGTATTGTAATCAAAATTTTTTTCGACTTCCGGTTTTCGACGGATTTACACATTTTAAGGGGCAGAGATTCCAAAAAACATGTTTTTACAAAATGTCTGTCTGTCCGTGTGTCTGTGTGTCTGTGTGTGTGTCTGTCTGTGTGTATTTCGCCATTCTACCATCAAAAAGTGTATGAAGTTATGTATAGAACTGAACCAAATTTTTTGTGAATATTTTGGCTGTGGCCTCCTTTAGTTTTGAAATATTCCACCAGAAGGGGGCGCTGCAATCGCGATTTTTGTGCCATTTTCAATATTGTACATGAAGTTATGTACATGTAGTTATGCATCGAATTGAACGAATTTTTTTGTGTAAGTGTATCACTATGGCTAGTTGCATCGCCCTGAATCTGAAAAAAATCCGCCGGAAGGGGACGCTGTAATAGCGAATTTTATGCCATTTTCAGTATTGCACAACATAAAAGTGTATGAAGTTAGTTCTAGAACTGAACTAAGTTTTTTGTATATGATTATTTTTTGGTATGGCAAGTAGGTCCTCCCTGAATTTGAAAAAAAAATCTGCGATCATTCTATTGTCCATCGGCTCGTGCAGAAACGGAAATTCTTTTTTACTCCGATTAATTGACTGAAGCAGAAATTTAAGATGAAAATCAAAGTTGGTATGGTATTGAATTAAAATCATTAAAGCATTAAAATGAGTAACTATTTTTTAAAAATATTAAAATGTACGTATGAGATAGAAGAAAGTTTTGGGATTGGCACATCCAACTAGTTTTAGTTAAGAGCCGGGGCATTTGCAGTTTTTTAAAATTATTAACCGCACAGCAGCGGTTGTCATGAGGGAAGGCCGAGTGCAACCCCCCCCCCCCCTTTTCCAATAGCCTTAGACTAATATTTGTCTGCTAACATTTAACGTTTAATTTTGATTGCAAATTGTTTCGATTCAATAAGTTAATATTCTTAACTAAGCTACTAATAACACTGATAAACAAGGTTTCTGTTTCTAACTAAGTATGTGGTGACTTTTATATTTTAGGTGGTGCTGTGAAAGAATATGCCATTAAAAAACTTCCATCACCCACAGATTTTTAAAAAATTCAAAATCTTGAAAATCTGAATTTTTTAGTATTTATTCAACACATATACCTTATGGAATTTATCATTTGGTATTTTAGTAATGACAAACTTTTAAATAAACACTTATAAAGCTTAAAATTAATATTTAAAACACTGAAAGTATGCATTGTTTATAAAATTTCAGAAAAATATAGAATAATTTTTGTAAAAAAGAAATAATATTAATAAGAAATTTCATACTTTATGTAGCGGTAAATTTATTATCTGTGGCTGCTCTCTTATAGGCCATTGTTCCGAGTTATATTGACAAGTTAAAGCAGACATTTAGCTACTTATATCATTAAAATAGCATAAATCATCTTTTCTTGAAAAAAAGTCGAATATTTCTTATGTCTATCTCGATAAATAGATATCTTTGTATTGTTTTTCAGGAGACTCCAACCTTGCAATCTTGATCCAAGTAATTCTGAGTTTTTCTTTGATAAATTTAAGTCTCTCACAAAATCATTTAATTCTTTTTGAGTAATTAGGTGTGATTCTTCATTTCTGCCAGGAGAATAGTACATATCAGATGTAGAGGAAGTTTCAGTTTCACCAATTTCCATTTCTACTGCTGCATATGTAAAATTCGCTGGAGATTTCGGTATTTGTAAATCATCATTATGCAATGCTGGACACATTGCTGAATCTAAGTCCGGGTACTTAATTTTATGTTTACTTCTTGCAGAGAATCCGTTAATTTTTGTAATACGTTAGTAGCAGTCAGTTATACGATCCTTCGGCATGCGCCATATCATGGGTTTAGCAAAGAGAATACAAATTTTTGTACCTTTCATTCATGCCCGGAGGTTTGTAGCTCATCGTGTACATCAAGAATGAGGTGCCCATTTCTTATTTTGTTCGCCTACTTTATATCCAAAGTACATATGATAGGCAGTCTTTATTAACGGCGTGAAAGCGCATCGATGCTTTTTTTCAAAGTTAGCTCCCCGCACACATAGCAAAAAGAATCGGGTTCATTAACACATCCTCTAGACATGTTTTACATATTGTAGAGGAAAATAAGATATTATAATCAAAATTTAATTAAAAAGTGTTAAAGACCAAGAAATAGTAGTACACTCGCCTCGAAAGTTTCAACTATCATGGATTTGCGTTAAAGTCAAATACTGTGTGGTTGGCTAGAGCTGTCTGTTCAAGGTCGCTAACATACAGTTTATTAGGGGGACATCTGTTTCTACTTTCTTGCTATATCTTCTATCGTTGTAATAAGGAAAAGGAATGTTTGTGTGAATGAAATACATGAAAGTGAATAATGTAATATATTATAATGCCTATACGATGCCAACATACTCCAAAACGTATGAATGAAATTTCTCAAAATTGGAGGGTGATAAAAAGTTTTTACAAACATATTCTTTTTCAGCAGCCTGAAATCTATAAGAAAAATCCCTTTCGGCATGGCCTATAGGCGGAGGTAGATTTCGAAAAGTTTTCATCTCAAAAAAAAAAAAAAAAAAAAAAAAAAAAAAAAATTGCCTATCTTTACTTAAATGCCCATTTTGGCAATATATTTTGAATTATATTCTTACTTTATTTAAAAAATTGACCAATATGCTCATTATATAGTTCCTAAATAACAAAAAACTGTTAATTAAATTCGTTTGACAGCAAAATTGAATTTAAAAATGAGTCATAAAATAACCAATTTATTATTTTAATACATCCACAATTCTTTAATCAAGATCGCTTTGAGAAATTTTGTGCGACGTGCCCACTTTGACAGATTTTAAAATATATATATTCACCCTTTATCAAAAAATCGACGAATACGCACATTATATAGTTCCTAAGTAACAAAAAACTGTCAATTGAATGTGTGTCAGAGCAAAATTGGATTTAAAAATGAGTCATAAAATAACCAATTTGTTATTTGAATACCCACAGTTCATTAATCATCTCGCTTTGGGAAATTTTGTGCGAAGTGCCCATTTTGGCAGCCTTTTTTGAAATATATTCTGCCTTTATCAAAAAACTGGCCACTCCGTCACATTATATAGTTCCTAAATAAGAGAACCTGTAAATTGGATGCGTTTGAGAACAAAAAAAGATTTAAAAATGACTCGGTAAAAACGCAATTTCTTAAATTTCCTCAAATTTTAATCACAACTTCGTGAAATTCTGTTCAAAATACCCTTTTTGGCAGCCTTTTAAAAAATATATTCTGCCTTTAACAAAAAACTGGCCAATACGTCAAGTTATATAGTTCCTAAATAATAGGACCTGTAAATTGGATGGGTTTGAGAACAAAAATGAATTTAAAAATGACTCATGAAAAACGCAATTTGTTATACTTAATGAATTTTTTAATGATGAAAACTTCGGGAAATCTGTTCAAAATACCTTTTTTGGCAGCCTTTTTAAAAATATATTCTGCCTTTATCAAAAAATTGGCCAATAAGTCGCATTATATAGTTACTAAATAAGAGGATCTGTCATTTGGATGCGTTTAAAATCAAAAATGAATTTTAAAATGAGTCAGAATATAAGCAGTTTGGATTTGAGGTTTTTTCTCCAACTCCTATTTTTGTTTAATTTATTTTTGCTATAAGAATTGGTTCTATGAAAAACTTGTCAATATAAAAGTTGTAGATATTATTGTGAAGATGTAAAATAAATTTAATTAGATTTGATTGCTTAAGAATTGAGTAAGTTATGGGATTTTTTCTTTTTCCTCCCCCCTTTTTCTTTTCGTTTTTAATTTTTTTCATCGGTAAAAATTGGTCCTATCAAAAACTTGTAAATACAAAAGTTTTAGATAATATTGAGTACATTTATATAAAATTTAGTTGGATTTGATATCTTGAGAATTGACGAAGTTATGAATTTTTTTCTCCCAAAAACCATGTTTTTTTCGCCCCTTGAGCCCATTTTTAACTTTATCAAAAATCTGCCACGCATAAACTTTTTCCTCATTTTTTAGAAGTAATATAAACTTTAAACCGATTCGATATCTATTTTAATTAAAAAGTTATCGCGTTTTTTCTGTTTTCACAAAAACCCTCCTAACTTCCACCCCCTTGGTCCGATTTTGCCCATTAACGAACTTAACCGAGATTTTATGCCCCTTGATTTTATGTAAAAGTTTGATGAAGATCTGAGCATAATTATGGAAGTTATCGTGTCTAGAAGAAAGTGATATACACCGATAGATAGATAGATAGATAGATAGATAGATAGATAGATAGATAGATAGATAGATAGATAGATATATAAACTTTTTTACTGATGGTAGTTTTGGGGTCTAGGAGTCATGATTCGTGTAGATCCGCAAAAATTTTTCAGAAATTCCAACATGGGAGACAATGCAATAGGTAGTATTTCATACGAAATCTACCTAATACCCAACATATATAGAAAAACAGAAAATTCGTTAAAATTTGTTTATCAGTGTAATGTAAGTAAATATTGCAACCTTTTAAATTTAGATAATTCTGGCCTAGTGCATAGGCAGTAGCGGCTGGTCAGGGGGTGCTGCACCTAATTTTTCACACCACTAAAATTGTATTTGTCGAATAAATAACATAAAAGATTCTCTTAAATTTTAGTGGTAAGAAAAATCTGATGCAGCACTCCCTGATGAGCCGCTGCTGTGCATAGTAAAATAATAATTTATAAAATCAAGTAATAAAAACAAATCTTAAATAAAATGTATTTAACACGTCCAACTAATTCCCTTCTCTTTCAGGTGTTATTTTTGTTTATTTTCTTTTTCTTTTTCGGCTGCTGCCTCAATATTAGGTGCACATAGGCTGCGACTTGCACGAGTTATCAGACCCACTCTCTGGGACACCCTATGGACCCATCCCATTTCTACCCATTGGGGTGCGGTAGAAGTGGAGTGACACCCCCCTCCCTTGGTATGTCTGCTTGCTTTGTATCCCGGCCCCAAAATTTCCTACGGTGATACTTGTCTTTCAGCTGAACCCATTTTTTTCTTTTTATCTCTTCTTCTAAATTTGTTCATAAACCACTTTTCATGACAAGTATCCACCATCGATTAGGCATCTAAATTCCTGGTTTCTCCTACTCCCTAGACCAGATATGCATGTGTAATGTGCAGGTGCAATATCAACAAAATCAGTTATGCAACCAGTATAACACAGTAATGATAAAAAATAACAGACTTTACAATTAGATGAGCTGGGGGGAGGGGAGAGGGTTTTCTACTGGATGGCTGTCATGGGGCGATCAGGTGGTCAATCACTCTGATGCCAAATAACTCATTCTGCTGGGGAAATCTGGCAGCTAGAGGTCTCGTCATCGGATTGGATCATTAGGTTAAAGATTTAAGCGATCGTCAGATTCATTGTCCCGACGTGGTGATTAGGCGGTCACCCGCCCCGATTCCAGGTATCAAAACCTGTTTATCTGGGAGAATCTGGCAAGTAGGGGCCTGATTATCGGTTAGAAAGAAAGAAAAAGTGTGCATGTGACAAAAATTTTGCGGGCACTCTATCTCAAGAACTAATAAAATGAACTTAACCAAACTTTAGATTGGGATAGACCTTGACAGAAACTGGATGTGATTAATATTTGGTGTATATCACTCAACAGGTGGCCGTATGTATATACTATGCTGCATATTAACAATTTACACAATGACTATATATCAAGAACTGATGCGCTTATTACTTTATATTCAGTTAGTTCCTGATGAATGTGGTGCGTTTAACCTTTTAGGAAAAAATTGCTCAAGGGGTGGCGCTGCTATTTTGCATTATTCATGGTCATTGCAGTAGCTCTATCTCAAGAACTAATGAACCAATTTTCATAAAACTTAAGATTCAACTACTTCCTAATATAGATTAGTGTGTTTTAGTTTTTGGTGTAAATCGCTTTACAGATGGCGCTGCTATGCTGCATTTTTTACGATTTGGCAATAGCCTTATCTCAAGAACAAATGCATGAATTTTCATCAAACTCCAGATTCAATTAGTACCTTATAAAATTGATCATGTTTCATTTTAGTGTACATCACCCAACAGGTGGTGCAGTTATGCAGAATTTTTAAAGATTTCCGCAATAGCCCTATCTCAGGACCTAATGCACTGATTTTTATCAAGCTTCAGAATTAGTTAGAAGTTGACATAAGTTGTTCAGGACTAGATTTTAGTGAAAATCACCTAATCTGTGTTGCTGCTATGTTGCATTTTTCACGATGTATTAACATATATAAAATAGAAGAAACTTTTAGGATTCACACATCTGAGTAGTTTTTTTCGAAACTCATCTTTATTTATAGTTCGATGTTTATTCACATAATTTGCATTTTTTTAATTTAAATTTGTAAAAGGCAATAACAAATTTGTGGTAAAAAAGTGCAAACTACGATCTTATGCAACACACCAAAGAAATATATATACTACCTCTGACAATAAAGTTCGGTAAATGAATTCAGAACGACCGATCTGGCAACACTGAGGAAACAAAACGCTGCACCTGCATAGAGACAAGTGTTGACCATCTTCCCCCACCGTTGTTCAGTTGAGCGTCGTTTATGTTCGGTGTAAGACATGTTTTACTAAGTGCTTGTTCAGTGTGTTAGTACTTAACTGAGAACAGGAAAATGAACGAACAAAAGATCAGTTTAAAGTTTGGTTTTAAGCTTTGCACGACACCAAAAGAAATTCATGAGGGGTGGTGCAAACTAAACATCCACCATACTCGCCAGATCTCAATCCTCCAGATTTGTCCTATTTTCACAACTCAAACTCTCTTTGAAAGAGATTTGACCATATTGCTGACATCCAACGAAACGTGACGAAGCTTTTGAAGTCCATCCCAAAAGAAGACTTCTTGCGAAATTCTCAGGACATATATAGCAGATCGAAGCGGTGCATAGTTATGGGAGTTGACTATTTTGAAAGATGGTATGGTAATTTTCGTTAATATTTCATCTACATTAATGTTACAGGATTAGACACCGAACTTTATTGTCAAAGATAGTATTTTAATGACTGCATTCAACTACATAGGATTATTTATTTGTTTTTGTGGTAATTTTTTTGTAATTTAATAACGCATTATTTTGTACGCAAATAACCTCATAGCATGCATGGTCACAGTGACGTCGCAATGACGTCACTGTGAGTCACTTTGGTCATATGATATCTGTGACCAAAATGCCACCACTCAATGACGTCACATTGTGACTGAGATGTGACTTTCTTTAAAATCTTTAGAAAATTACAAATATTCTTCAAAACATGTTATTTACTTTAAAAAACATGTTTCTGGCAATTTAAATATCGTCGCTTTTGTCACAGTTTTGTCGCAATGTTAATGTCAAAGTAGTCACAAATGACACATTTTTCACAATTTTGTCTCATCGTGACTTCACAAAGTGGTCACAATGTGACGTCACTAACGAGCTCTAAAACGGCTATAACGACTTCACATTTTAGTCACTGTGACTTCACATCGACAGTCGATGGTCACAACCCGTAAAGCATGGTGACGTCACTGCAACGTCTTTGTGAAGTCACATTGTGACTTTGTGACCATCGATTGTCGAATTGACGTCACGTGACGTCGATGTGAAGTCACAGTGACTAAAATGTGAAGTCGTTATGGCCGTTTTAGAGCTCTTTTGTGACGTTTCACAAAGTGGTCACAATGTGACAAATTTCGTCTTCGAAAACGTCTTCGAAAACTTACTTAAAACGAACACTTCGATCATTACTTCGAAACGCGCTGTTAATGGTAAACAACAATTTTCTAATTTTTTTCTAATTTTATAAAAAATGACTGTAACTGAAATCCTTTGTTTGAAAAACTTTATTTCATTTTTAAAGTCTAGTGCCAAAGGGGCAATTTGGATTTGAAATTAAGTGGTACATATAAGATAACGTCTTTTTTTAAGCTGTTAAGCAGAAAAAAAAATTCTTTCCCAAATTTGCAACATAGACTTATCTTTAGAACGCACATCCAAATTAAGCAATTAACCAAGCGGTGCATAGTTATGGGAGTTGACTATTTTGAAAGATGGTATGGTAATTTTCGTTAATATTTCATCTACATTAATGTTACAGGACTAGACACCGAACTTTATTGTCAAAGGTAGTATTTTAATGACTGCATTCAACTACATAGGATTATTTATTTGTTTTTGTGGTAATTTTTTTGTAATTTAATAACGCATTATTTTGTACGCAAATACCCTCATAGCATGCATGGTCACAGTGACGCCGCAATGACGTCACTGTGAGTCACTTTGGTCACATGATATCTGTGACCAAAATGCCACCACTCAATGACGTCACATTGTGACTGAGATGTGACTTTCTTAAAAATCTTTAGAAAATTACAAATATTCTTCAAAACATGTTATTTACTTTAAAAAACATGTTTCTGGCAATTTAAATATCGTCGCTTTTGTCACAGTTTTGTCGCAATGTTAATGTCAAAGTAGTCACAAATGACACATTTTTCACAATTTTGTCTCATCGTGACTTCACAATGTGACTTCACTAACGAGCTCTAAAACGGCTATAACGACTTCACATTTTAGTCACTGTGACTTCACATCGACAGTCGATGGTCACAACCCGTAAAGCATGGTGACGTCACTGCAACGTCTTTGTGAAGTCACATTGTGACTTTGTGACCATCGATTGTCGAATTGACGTCACGTGACGTCGATGTGAAGTCACAGTGACTAAAATGTGAAGTCGTTATGGCCGTTTTAGAGCTCTTTTGTGACGTTTCACAAAGTGGTCACAATGTGACAAATTTCGTCTTCGAAAACGTCTTCGAAAACTTACTTAAAACGAACACTTCGATCATTACTTCGAAACGCGCTGTTAATGGTAAACAACAATTTTCTAATTTTTTTTCTAATTTTATAAAAAATGACTGTAACTGAAATCCTTTGTTTGAAAAACTTTATTTCATTTTTAAAGTCTAGTGCCAAAGGGGAATTTTGGATTTGAAATTAAGTGGTACATATAAGATAACGTCTTTTTTTAAGCTGTTAAGCAGAAAAAAAAATTCTTTCCCAAATTTGCAACATAGACTTATCTTTAGAACGCACATCCAAATTAAAATTCCACAAATGCCAAATATTAAGAGAAATCAAAGAACTTGCAGCCCAATAAAATTAAATGCCATTAAGTTAACAGTTGAAAGTTTAAAAAATGTTTTTGTTCCACTTTTTAATATTTCTTTTCCCTCACAAATACATTTTTTATAAGTTATGAAATTTCTAGGATTAATTTATCGTTATTATTTTTTCTTAAATGTGCTAGAAAAATGATGCTGGTATAAAAATTTCGGATTTATTAAAATAAATTAAAAATATCGTCATTTGCAAACATAATTTATTTCCACAACTAATTTAAATCATTCAAACTAAAACTTAGTTGATGACAAGTAATTATAAAAATAAAATCATACAGATTATTTGATTTAATTCTTTGAAATACGTATTCCATTTATTGTCAAAGCAATTAAAATGTTCGCGAACAAAGATTTCAAAATGTCAAAAGATTAAAAGAGAGAGCAAATATTTTCAGCCGAATAAATTTAAATACGAGTGATTTAACTCTTGACTTAAGAAAATATAAAGACAGAAATGCATTAGTTATTCGATTTAAAAATATTTTTAAAAATAGTTTAGAAGGTTGAAATATTTTGTCCAACATTTTAATGAATATGATAACGCATATGAACATGGAAATAAATCACTATTCCCAATTCATTTTCTTTAATACTTTAATGTTTAAACTCTAATAATTAAATGATCATGAAAATTGTGAAATGATCATGATATCAATAATTTTATAAATTTCTCTTTGCCTTATCTAATTGGAAATATGTCTAATATTAAACTTACTATTAAAATTAGGTATTGCCGTTGAAAAAAATATATTTGGGTTCATTTTAATGTGTAGATAGTCCCTTAAGAAAATTTATATGCAACATTTAAAAGTAGAATTTATTTCCAATCGTTCGGTACCGGTAACTTACTTCTGCGATAATTTACTGATGAGTTAGTTGGGATTTTTTACATTTTCCCCCGACTGTACATATATACATCACTTTAAATAATATCAGGACCTAACAGCTTTTTAAGCAATATTATTTCATCAAGGCTACAGTGGACTTTCAAAATCGCAAAAGATCATCAAATTGTCGAATTTTCATTTTTAGCATAATAACATTATATGAACTCCCTGTTATTGAACACAAAAAGAATTTTTCAATTTCGACAATTTTTACTGGAGTTAGAAGCATTTTTCTCCAATCAGCTGATTGTGCCACGCCCCTTTCTTTACATTTTAGCCGATTCACATCCATAAAATTTATCCTAGTTTTTAGTTTTACTATACAAAATGTCATTTTGCAATGAAATTATTAATTTTGTGATTTCGCAAAACAATATTTTAACTGTTTCTTTAAGCGCTTGTTTGCAATGTATTTAGAGGAATTGTTTTTGTCCCCAATCTTTTTAGCGTAAATAAAAAAAAATTTAATATATTTAAAATATTTAATATATTTAACAAAAATTTTTACAATAAGAGGTATTTATACCATAAATATTTCTAGTAAAATTTTAAAAAATTTCATTAGAAAATACAAAATGTTACTTTTGAGAAGATTTTTTAAAATTCAGATACTTCATAAACATAAAACGCTTACATATAAGCTAGAAATGATATTATATCCCTTAATAGCTGAAACTGTGTCAGTAGAAAAATTTTAAGCCATTATAACCACTGTAGTTACTAAAAACTGTTTTTCTCAGAAAGAATATTTTTTGTCGTTTTCATGATTTCAAAATGTTCCAAGCGAATTTCTTTATGCCCAATTTTTCTAATTTTTTTTGTTTAAAATGCTCTTTATGTATATGTTAATAAATGTTACTAGAAATAATTTTTTTAGACGCATGTAATTTTTTTAAATTTCAGTTTTATGAAAATTTTAATGATTTTTTAACGGAAAATACAAAAGAATGAAGTTAAAATATTTTTTTTTTGAAATGTTTTACAAGTAATATGCTAAAAATGCTTAGTAACAGTTGTTAACACATAAATACAGAGCATTTTAAACAAAAAAATCAGAAAAATTGGGCATAAAGAGTTTCGCATGGAGCATTTTGAAATATTGCCCCTTTTTGTTAATTTAAAAAAAGAAAAATCTTTATCTCAAAAACTATTGAATATATTTTTTTAAAAAATTTTGAAATAAGATATATATATATATATTATGATTATTCCCAGAAATTTAAAAAAAATCATTGAAAATTAACAAATTAGTTTTGAGAGTCCACTGTAGCCTTAAAAGTAAACAACAACAACGACAAAAATTCTTTAACACTAGAACCGCGGCGACGGGTCATTTTGACCCGTATCATGCGCAGAGATGTCAATTCGAACCAGGAAAACACTTTATAATATAAGCTACGCAAAACTAATTTCAATAACTTACTTTAACAGATTTGTTAAGGCATCTACGTGAACTTTCATTTATCCATAGAGTGCATAATAATATAGTCATTTCTTTAAATTTACCAGTTCTCAAGAATTATAGACAGTAGTTACTTTCTAAAGCTGCAAAACATTTAGTAATGTTCCCTTTGTAAATTAATTTTAAAACGTGTTAAAGTGGAAAGAATATTGTGAAGTGCCGATTAAGTTAATTAAGAATTTACAGCTTCTTAAAAAGCTGTAAATTCTTTCAAAATCTCGAAGACCTATCACCATGGAAACTACTTATTCTGATTTCTATTTTTTAAATATCTGGACACTTAATGGTTGTTTTGATTATATTTGTTTATCCTAAGAAAAAACTGCCTTTTAAATGTTATGTCATACTCTGTTTTCTTAAACAAAATGTTTTAAAACGTAATTAATGATAGTTCAAGTTATATTGATTCATTCTAAATTAAAAGGTATTCGAAAAGAAATGTTGTTATATGTATGCTTAAATGAGATGCATGCACACGGTAAACAGAGATTTTAAAGTTGTGTAATGAATACAAAAAATCTATAGAAGAAATTAAATAAAAGAACAAAGCTTTTAAAGTGTTTGGTATCGTATAATGACATTTTATAGGAAAATACGTTAAATTACAGTGATAATGTCAGTATGCATAAAAAAGAGTTTTCGCAAGGAAGCTGTTTTCAATTTTTCTTATTATACGATTCCTACTTTACATAATACTATCCATTCTTTAACCATTTCGTGGGCAGGGGGATATATATTTCCCACTTAACCACTTAATGGTCGCATTAAATTACGGTTTAAAAATTCAAATTCATTATTGCCACTACTTAAAAAATATTTTCATCATATTTAATGACAAGTAAAAAGATGCCAGAATAAATCCATTTGCACTACTTTATACAACTGGTGGGAATCAAGCAACTCTGAATAAAACCTGTGAAGCTTGCCGTCCGTAAATGTCTCGGGCGGGGCGATTAAGTGGCTAATTTAAGTTACCAAATGCAACAATGTGCGCCAGAAATTTTAAACAATATCTATAATATATTTGTGAAACAAATAATAAGCTTTTATTTATTATGAAACAATCTTTTTCGTAAAACCTGGTGTCACTCAATTATTTCCATATTTTAGCAACTGAAGTACTTTGTCTATGAAAGGGTTAATCATTAACATCATCCTAAAAAACGATTAATTATTAACGATCCTCGGATAAAATAGCAGTATTGGAATCGCATGACCGTCACTACACGTAATATTAGCATTATTCTTTACGTATTTAGAAGTAACAAAATGCAAATTTGATATACATGTATTTTTTTATTAATTTTATTATAATTATAAATAACAATAATAAATATAATCGTTATAAAAATACTTTAGAAGATAAAATGTTATTCAAAGCATTAATTGTCTGTTTTATATCTGTGCAAGATGTGACGCATTAACATCTATTTAAAATATCACTTTTTACATATTATAACATCAGTGGCAAGGATTACGAAATTTGAAAATAAAATCTTTTTTAAAAATCTGATATTATAATCCTAAATTTCTGTAATTTTAGAAACTATAAAAAAAAATTAAGAAAAAAATTGGCACTAAAAATCTGTAGTCTTTGATGTCGATGATTTAAAAATGCTTTTGAAATGCAGGACTCTCACTCAGTACGATTTTTTAACCCTTTCCGGCGCCGAAAAATTCTATTTGTAAAATGAGAAATTGTTGTCTGACACCGGAATTTACAAAAGACTTTTTTAGAAATTAAGAATTCCCTGATTTAAGCCATCATTGTAAAAGTAAAATTTTGCTAAAATCTTTTTGGTGCCGTTTGTAAGTTTTGAATTAAAATTAGGTGTTGCCGGAGTGGTAACACTGCGCCGGAAAGGGTTAAACATCGCATTAAAAAAATATATATATTTATACTTCTTATAAATTTCGAGAAAATTACACTGAAGGACGTTTTCCTTGTGCATCTCTCTCTCTGTGTTCCATAGTCATGTCTTATATTCCTAGGCCTGGAGTTAAAGTATTTGGTGATCAACAGGGACACATGAGTGGGACGTTAGCCTCGTACTCTCAATTCAACAGCGTCAGCTGAACTGTATGCAACGAAAGAATGCCACTTGGACCAGTATTGTTTTGAGATATAAATTAAGCCAGTTTGGTGCTTTTTTTTTACTTTACCAAGGGAGGAAGGGAGTCTCCGACATCTTTTTAATTTGATAACGCCCGGACTTCCAACGCGATGGCTTCTACTAGAGATTTCATGTCAATCATTCACTTTATACAAGTACTAATAATTATAAATTAAGCCAGTTTATAAATTATGTCCCGAACAACTCATGAGCCGTGCAGTTTCGAAGTTACTCTTTTTGAGTTCTCGAGCGACTAAATTCTGCCGTCTGTCACAGTAGCTTAGATAGCAACCATAGTTTCACAAGCAGACGTCAGCCGAAACCTATTTCTTGAGACTCCTTCACACCATTTAAATACCATTCCCAACGGATTATGTGCCTACCACGTCAGCCAGGCGAGTTCATTGCAAAATGTCATAAGAGTAGTAATAATGTTTTGGTACTTGAATGTATATTTATATACAGGGTGGTTAGTAATTAACGTGAGGTGTTCAGAGCCCTCTAGCGAGTAAAGTTTTGGTCTAAACACAACCAAATTTGATCAGCATACATAGTAGACCATGGGATTTCGAATTCTTAAAAAAAATTTAAAAATTAAAAAATTAAAAAATAGCCACTAGGGGCAATTTTAGCATTGTTTACCGACTAAAATGCATTAATTTGCATAAAATCAGTTCTGTGTAGCAATAATGAGGATAAAAAGAAAGACCGGGAGAGTTCTCATCATTATCAACTTTCACCATACTTTGCTAGTCAAGTTGTGTTATCAGCAGAACGAGAATTGCAATATTGCTCTTCCTGAATTTCACCGATTACAGAATTTGCCAAAAAAACCGATGAGCATAACAAATTTACAAAAGATGATTAATCGATTTGAAACTTTGCGGAAACAAGGCCAAGGGCGCAATGTGACTGGTCAATAACAAGTTGACGAAGTTGTAACTGCTGTTGGCGAACAAGAGATGAAAAATGTGCAGATACCATCAGCGCTCGGGCAGTATCTCAGCAGTATAAAATTTATCTGTACTGTATTTTTTGGTATTTAATCATTCAACATTTACACTAATACACTTTTCATGCGCCAAAATCGCCCCTAGTGGCGATTTATTTTTTTCACTAGTAAAGCATGATCCCGTAAGGTTCGAGCCATCACAAAGCAGTTGGTCTGAGAACTCTCCCAGCCTTTCCTTTTATACTCATGATCGGTAAACAGAACTCTTTTAATGCAAATTAATGCATTTTAGTCGGTAAAAAACGCTAAAATTGCCCCTAGTGGCGATTTTTAAAAATTTTTATTTTTAAATTTTTTTAAGAATTCAAAATCCCATGGTCTATTATGTATGTTGATCAAATTTAGTTATGTTTTGCCCAAAACTTTACTCGCTAGAGGGCTCTGAACACCTCACGTTAATTACTAACCACCCTGTATATATATATACTAGCTGACCCGCCCGGCGTTGCCCGGGTACGTAATAATAAGAATGTTAAACGAACTTGAAATTTTTATGATTTTATCTTTAACTTGAAATATGTGTAAATACACTGTTAAAAATTTGACCCTTTGGCTGCATCGTCACTCTACCACTTTTATAGAAAATGATTACTTCAGCCTATTATGGAGCATTCTCATAGGTCAAAAGAGATATATTCTATAAAAGCGGGGGAGTGATGATGCAGAAAAGGGCCAAATTTTTTACAGTGTACATTATATTAAATACGTGCCCCCTGACTGTGTCAAAAATTGGTTTAAAAGAACTAATATTTAGCTGCAAAAATACCCAAAATGACTGCAATGGGAAACGCAGGAGGGAATATGTGTCCAACGATTGCGTGATTTTCGTTTTAAAGTGTTGATATTTATTCTTAAAATTACTATTAAGTGATTAAACTAAATACTTTTTTCACATAGATATCCCAAGTGAAATACTTTGAACTTCAAACTAATTATATCACTCTTAAATCCGACTATACCGTGAATGAAATCGATTCTCGATGATTAGATAAAAGGTTAGTATATAGTATTATAATTTCAGAGCCATTTTACAAAAATAGGTGTATATTTTTTATCAAATATGCGTAATGTTCATTCTGTGAACAAAATCCTAACCGTAACCTAATTGTATCGTAATCATAACTTGTCTCTAACCAAGCTGTATCTTAACAGTAAGCTTGGTTGGTAGCATCAGCTCCTCCCACACCGCTGGACCCTGGTTCGAGTCCAGCTAGCGGCATGGGTGTCTTGTGTTGTCCCTGTGATAATGAATGTACCGGATATTCTGTAATAAAGTGTTCTATGTGGTTTCTTGTGATCATTGGAGGTTATGCCGGCAAATAGCTGTAGCGTCTACCTCAAAGCATGTAAAATGTAAAAATGAAACAGTAACCTAACTGTAACTTAAGTATACCATAAATGTAACGTGCCCGTCACCTAATCGTAACCTACCCATAATCTAATCACAACCTAACCGACACTTAACCTTAATCTAACTGTAACTTAACCATGATCTAACTGTAACCTAACCGGAAAATAAATATAACAAAAGGCTCACCGGAACGTAATTGCAACCTGTTACCTAACCGTAACGAAGTTCTAATTTAACACTAACTATAAACGAAATATCTTAAACATCTCGCACTAAGTACTTAGTTTCACTTTCAACCGCTATGGAGCGCATTATGTTTTGTAGAACATCCGAATTTTAGGTTCGGTTTAGATTCATGTTCATGGAAATTATTTTGTCTTCTTCGGATACAGTTATGGTTGTTTGGAATATTTTTGTTCAGTTTAGATTCGGTTCAATTCAGATTTCGTGGGGTTTTTTTTCCTTAAAATGGGATTTTTAAGTTCGGGTCGGGTTGTACTTATATGGAAATTATTTTACCTAGTTCCAATAAGGTTATACTTCACTGAAATATTTTTGTTAGGTTCAGATTAGGTTTGGTTCAAATTTCGGGATTTTTTTTTTTTTTTGGTTTTGATTGGGTTTATGTCCATGGAAATTATATTGTCTTGTTCGTATCTGGTTATAGTTGTTTGGAATATTTTCGTCGGAGTTAGATTTGGTTCGATTCAGATTTCAAGTATTTTTTTTAATTGATTTTTAAGGTTCTGGTGGTATTCATGTCCAGGGAAATTATTTTGTTTTGCTCGGATCCGGTTTTGGGTCTTTGGAATATTTTTCTCGGGTTCAGATGTCGTTCACTTCAGATTTCGGCTTTTTTAATGGAATGTTTAGGCTCAGGTTGGGTTGCGCATCAACGGAAATTATTCTGCATTGTTCGAATAAGGATATGCTTCTCTGGAATATTTTTGTCAGATTCAGATTTAGTTCATTTTTTAAGGTTCGGATTGGGTTCATGTTCAGGGAAATTTTTTGTCTTGTTGAAATCCGGGTATGGTTCTGTGGAATATTTTTGTCAGGTTCATATTTGGTCCGATTTCAATTTTTTTTTCAAATGAAATTTTAAGTTCGGATCGGTTTCATATCCACGGAAATTATTTTCTCTTATTCGAATCCGGTTGTGGCTCTTTCGAATATTTTCATTGGATTCAGATGTAGTTTGCATAAAATTTCAGGTTTTTTTTCAAATGGAATTTTTTAGGTTCGAGTCAGGTTTATATTCACGGAAATTATTTTGTCTTGCTCTTATCGGGTTATAGTTCTTTGGAATATTTTTATCGATTTCAGGTTTCGTTCTGGTCATTTTTCGGGTTTTTTCAAAACAAATTTTAGGTTCGGGTCGGGTTGCATATACACGAACATTATTTTTCCCTGATCGGATTGGGGTATGCTTCATTTGAATATTTTTGTGGGAGTCAGATTTGATTCGGGTCAGATATCAAATCCATAGTTTTTTTTCAAATGGAATTTTTAGGTTCGGGTCGGGTTTATGCTCATGGAATTTTTGTCTTGCTTGAATCGGAGTATGGTCTGTTTTTTTTCGGGTACGTGTTAATACGCCTAAACATTATGTTTTTCTACAATTATTTTAGTGACTTTCTTTGATATATAATTTATTTTCCCATTTGATAATTTGTTACGGTGTATGAATCGTCTGCCAATTCGAACAATTGTACGTCAAAGAGCCATTTCATTTTTGTTTTAAAAACAAATTAAAGTCTTAATAAAATTTTAACTTAAATAAATGCATTCAATTTTAATCAATTATTTAAAAAAAAAACAGCTAAAAAGCCTCATATATACATATACATATATTAACTGCAATATAGCTAACCACAAATACATTCTAATGTACGAAGTATCAACGATCTGACGTAACAGCTATGTTCAAAAATCCTAAGTTAAACTGACATTTTGCCAGTCTATGAATTTTTAAGGTCTTTGGGAAAAAAAAAAAAAACATCACTTTTGAAATGTGAAAATCTCAAATTGGTTTCTTTTATGGAGTAAAAAGAAATTAATAGAGTGGAAGTATTATTTCTGGAGGTCATGCTTAAAAAGTAACCCTACATTAAGTCCAATTAAGTACCAACAAAAGCACGTGCTTTGACACGCTTATCAATTGAAACAGGTTTAAACCCGCATTTTTTTTCTCTCGTTTTTAAAAAAAAGAACTAATTTATCGCTTCACCGGTAACAATTTATTAATTATTTTATCATATGTGTTTTAAATATCAATATAGAAAATAATTTTAACGTTTTGCTTGAAAATATAACATTATTTTGTTAGTACATTAAAATCGTCTGCAGTCAGAAATTTATATTTCAGATTAATATATATTACTTAAGTTTTCATGCATGATTTTAAAAGAATATTTTCATCATTATATTTTAAATATTTATTTGCATGCAATTATTAAGTCATAAACATTTTTCATCTACGTTATAAAGTATTTAAAATTACATTAATGAAGGAAACTTTTAGTTATAAAATTTTTAGTTCTTTTCAAATGTTTTCAATATCTTATTTAATTTTCATTTGATATTTAATTATTGCTAATTTTCCAATTTCCTTCATTTTAAAAGCGAACATTTATTCTAATAAATAATAATAGAACAAAGACCATTTTAAAAATTTGCTATTTCCTCTTGAAATATGCTTCAATTGTAATGCACTTCTTTCAATTCGTCTTACAACACAAAATCCCTTCCACGTCCTTTTGTTTGGCACATTAAAATTTGATCGATAAATGGTTTCATATCGCAAAACGTTTTTGCGGCTTATTTCACCTCCACTTATCTTATTCCTCCATGGGTTTCTTTAATTCTGTCTCAGCTTTCTTATTACTTCTGCGAGAATTTTTACACAACCAACCAACCGTAAAGAAACGAAAGAGAAAAAAAATGGGTAAAAGATGATTTTTTATGAGAGTGACCTCTTGATTTTAATTAATTACTCAGTTAATAATTGGAATTTCGAAATTCTGAAGCTCAGGTGCATCAGGAGAGATATTGGGCTACTCTCAAAAAATTTTTGAGCTTCGTACGTACTGTAGATTTCTCTAGCCATCGCCAGGGCCGGCGCTAGACATTTCACCGCCTGAGGCGAGTCTTAATTTGCCGCCCCTATGACGTCATCTTTTTTTTACCACTACTCAAACTTTTTAAAAAATAAGTAAATTAATATAATAACTTTAATTTATTTGCATAAATGTAACATAAAGTATATTTACATTTAAGGAATCTAAAGTGATTAAACTTCGTAATTTATTTATTTATTTATTTTGCATCTTCTTAAAAACAACAACAACTAAATTGGAATTAAATTAATAAATCATAGTCTACTTGTATTTTTTTTCTTAATCCATAAAAGTCTCATATAAAGATTAACAGTATTACTTCAAAATCTTTTTTCCTTTCGGAAAATCACGCACGTTTTGAATATTATAAAAAATGCTGTTACAACAGATAAAAAATGCTTTCAAAATAAATATTACTGAGACAAAATACGCCAAAAATTTAAAATCAATCACATTGCATTTAAAATTTGTATATGAATTTCAAACAGAAAAATAATGATATAGTATAACAAGTTATTTATCTTTTTAAAATTGTATATACAAAACAAGATCGAATTTTGGTAATATTAATAAGAAAACAGCTTCTAAAAATAAGACAAAAATTCAAGAAGTGAGTAATTTCTCATGATTTAACTTTGTCGAAGTCATATATATTTATGTCGAAATCAATATCATAAAGCGAAAAATAAATAAATAAATAAGCTTATTAGAACAAACTTCACAAATCACTAACCAAATTTCGTATAAATGTAACTAAAAAGAGGACAAATCTTAGTACATTGGGTTAAAAGATTAAAACTGGATTAATTTTTATTAATGTTAAAAAATTGCTTTGAAACAAAAAAAAAAAAAAAAAAAAAGTCGCTAAATATTGAAAAATTGCAGAAGTACAAAATTTACTACAACGGCTTAAACTATTCTAAAAGGAATTTTCTCACAAATAAAGTCGTAATTGAAGTTAATAACAAAATTCCCTTTTACGAATGTCAAAAACTTAAGTTGAAAATTGCATTAAAAGTCGCTAAAAATTCAAAAATCGCGGAAAAAATAAATTTAATGTATTCGCTGAAAAATGCAACAATTTTGACAAAATTTACAACAGTGTGCTCAGAGTTGGGCAGTATCGAAAATACATGTATTTGAAATACATTTTCAAAATACATTTGTATTTTGTATTTTGTATTTTAACCCAACAAAACGAAAGTATTTTAGGAATGTATTTTGTAATGCTTTTTCCAAGTATTTTGTATTTTGAAAATCCATTTTTTATAGAAAATACATTTTTAGAGATTTTAAACTTTGCGGTCCTGTAAACCGCAAACCAAAGATTCGCAACAAGGAAATATCGTGCATTTTGTTTAGTCTTTAAATTCATTTCTGGGCGTTAATATAAACACACTTTTTCAAGCTGTGGTGCGATAGAGATTGTAAATGAACAGGATGTATAGCTTCTTCAGAAGCTTTTATGCTGAATGGTTACAAAAATAATGTTATAAATGTTGCTGTTGCTGCGAGAATTAAAAAAATGTTTGTGATAGACAAGAAAGACCATAAAGAGTTTCATTTCTTATTAGTTTATCCCCCCCCCCCCCCAAGTACGTTAGAAGTGTAATGTAACGCTGTTATCTATTATAAAGGCTCCTGAAAAGTTGAATAATTCTTTTGACGTTCCCAATGAAAATCTACCAAGAAAATAATTTTATTGCGATAATACACGGTGTGCAATAAATATCTGCACGGACCGGATCCGAGCCTTACTTTTTTTCCCTTAAGGATTGGGCCCAGCTAGAGCGGGCCTAAATTATTTTTTCCATTTTATTCCGCGATTGATTTCATTCTTCCTAAGTCTTCACGGACGAAAATATTCAGTCCCGGTTTTGTGCCATTCCGTACGAAAAACATTTTCTAGGTTTAGCCAGGTCTGTTCAAAGGTCAGTAAAATTTGGCTTGGCCTAAATTTTTTTGCAAAAAATGCATATATTCAGAGATCAGTACAATTTGGCTTGACTTAAAAATTTGTGCAAAAAATTCATATACTTTTAAATTGTTGTTTCTCTACAAATAAACATAATTATTATTTTTTTAAGCAACGTATAGGCTTATTAAAATATAGATAAACGTATGAAAAAGAACCTGCTTATGACGAAAATTTGTTTTAAACTGAAAAGCTGTGTTCCTCTATGCAAAATGAATACAATAATACGTGCGGAAGTATATCCCCCCTCCCCTTAATTTAGATTAATTGTTTTTTCATGCAGAATTTACTGATTTGCTTCAAATTTTGGAGATAGTTTCATTTTGATAAGACGCTCCCCTGATTTGTTTTGGGAATTCATTGAATAAGTATAAAGAGAAGGACATCGAGAGGATTACCCCTCTTAATTTAGGTAAATGGTTTTTCATGCAGAATTAACCGATTTGCTCCAATTTTTGGATACAGGTTCATAGTGATAAGACGCTTCCAGATTAGTTTTGCTGATATTTTGTTAAATTATAAAAGGGGTTACAGCGATTACCCCCCTTAAGTTAGATAAATGGGTTTTTATGCAGAATTATCTGATTTGCTTTAAAATTGGATATACGTTCTTTCTGATAAGGCTAATCTCTAAATACTTTTTGAGATTTAATGATTAAGTATAAAGAGGGGAAATTGCGGGGAGGGTATTTCCCCTTTAATTTGTTTTTCGAACGGCACTTTTCCTTGAAAATATAAAGGCTGTAATATACAATTAGTGACCATAGCCTGTGAGTTCAATGCCATCAGTTTAACTCCACAATATTCTTTTTATTTGTTACTCTATATCTCCGAAATTGAGCCGCATATGTGCGTTGCTGAAAGGGAGTAAAAGTCAAAAGTGGAAACGACCCTTTATGAAAATATTTTTGTTTACTGTATGAAATGAGGTCTCAAATTAGAATTTAGACTGACTTCTTTCTTTCTTATTTCATTTTAACACTCATTCATTTCATTTTTAACACTTTCTAACAAAGTTTAAAAGTATTCATGAATTCGGTTTGCTTGTCTGTCTGTCTGTCCATGCTCTAACTTGCGGGAATACGATACGATTTCCATGAAATTGATAGTTGTTATTGAACATCCCTATGTCATGTTCGGTATAGAAAATGAAGAGTGTAGCATCGACAGTTCATTTATAGGGACACAAAAAATTTCCGTTACATTATGGCGTATTCGAAAAAATCATTTGCGGTGTACTTTAATCATATATAAATTTAATCATACTGAAATTTATATATAACACTGAAATATGCCACATGACGATTACTGTTGAATGTGATATGCATACTATTTATCATTCATCTACACTCTACAGGGATGCATAAAAGAATTTGGCTACAGAAGAAACTGTACAATAATTGAACTTTTGAAGGCTTTGAACAATAAATGTTGGAGGTACTTTTTTGTTATGGTACGCGTCCTTAAATTGAACTAATTTTTCAACATGACTTGGGATGGCCTAAATTCTATAGATTCTATACAGTGATGTATACGAAGGTTCTCAAGTACTTTTCATTTATTTACGGAAATTGCTGAATGGGAACTAAAATAACTTTTACTAGCATACAAACACATGTACATTATACATACAAATCCATAGATCATATACAGAGCTGCATGCACACACACACACACACACACAAAAATTACAATATATACAGACAGTGTTCTCGCTGCTGCTCGCCATTGCGACAAATTGCGACAAAATTCTTTATTTGACGAGAAAAAAAGCGATTAGATTCGCCAAATTGCTAATGCTCAGGTCTTTTTTTTTGCGCGAGTGTGTTTAATAATTTTGATTTAATTTTTTTAATATGATTGTATAATAACACATTTTTAATATATTTGTAGTGAATAGTTGAATTTAGATTAATAACAATCGTTGTCGCACTTGTAAAATTTTGGGTTATTTTAGAACATATTGAGAAACAGGGGGTACATTAAAGAATTAAAGATTTTTTAATGCTATATGGTGAATTTATTTGGCTAATATTTTTTTCATTTAGCGAATGTTTTTTATTTTGAATTAGCCAAATTACTAACTTTGGTCAAATGTTAGCGATAACACGGTATACAGATAGTAGAAATTGGGTTTTCAAATGCATTATGCCTTTTCAAATTCTCTATTTAGATATCTTTAATAAACTATAAAATTTTGATACAGTATTCTGAATGTGTTGGAAAATGTTTCATAACCTATGCTAATAAGGATGCATCATTTTCGTCATTTGTTCTTTATTTTGGAAATTATGTTATAATTTCAAAAGTTTAATCAGTTTTGTAAACTCGCTTTGCATTTATATAGTACAACATGCAGCAATTTTCAAAATTTGAAAATGTATTTTGTATTTTGAATGTATTTTGAAAATACATGTATTTTGTATTTTGAAAATTTTTCTTTTGAAAAGTATTTTGTATTTTGTATTTTAGGTTCTAAAACAAATGTATTTTGTATTTTGTATCGAAAATGATTTTTCGATGTATTTTGCCCAACTCTGAGTGTGCTAAACCTTACTAACAACAATTCATAACATAAATTCTTTTACAAATTTTAAAAACCGCATTGGAAATAGTGAGTTTAGGATAAATATTTGGAGCCGATTTCATTTTATTAGCGTCAAAAAATTGTTGCGGAACGCAAAAAAAGGTAAAAATTTAATTGGAAATCGCATTAAAACGCGCAAAACATTGAAAATCCCGTATGATAAAAAGTACTTCAATTAGGCCAAAATTATTAAACTGAGTTATTTTTTTATATATAAAAGTATAAAGAAGGAAAAAAAATTAAAAAGGCAGTACACAATAACATACTAAGAATCACGTTGAAAATTAAAAATAACATACAATAAAATAAAATAAACTCACTGAAAAATACTTACAACAATAGTGAAAAGTTTGAAACCGAATCCCATAGCGGATATCGAAGCGAATAAGAAAAAAAATTGCAGAGGGCAAAATTTACTCTTAGTGGGCTAAAACATTTGTAATCCGAATTACAAAAAGTTAAAAAAAATGAGGAGGACAAAATTTGTTGTATTATGCCAAAAAGTTTGAAACGGAATTATTTATGAATCTAAGGGGAAAAAATCACCGCGAAACAGAAGAAAATCTAAAAATCACTAGAAGAATTTAAAAATAGAAATATTCTAACGGGAATTATTTTTTAAATGTCAAAAAATTGGTGTGAAACACAAAAAATGAAAACAAAATTACAAATTACGGGAGATAAAATGTAAGGTGTCCTGGAGTAATAAGGTCAAGTTTTAATATTACGCTTAATTATGAAGGAAATCGGCAGATGACATCTACGTGTTCTGCACAGAAGGGCTCTAAGTTATCTGAATTACAAGCAACCGCTAAAAGTTTATTAGTTCATTGTCAGGTTCCTAGAAGACATCTGCCCTGAATTAGAAAGGAATAACATTTCCTTATCTGAATATTTTATGTATTGTGGGTTGTGTATCCGTGAAGCTCGAAATACCTTTCTTTCTTTTCTATAATAACGAATGACAGATGTTGACACAGGTGTGCAGATGACGCACTCGTTGATGAATGAAAGTGATGGCCGCGGGGCGTGCCTCAGCTGTCATCTAGCTATTGGAGTGATGTGTAAACAGTAGATGTCATGACTCAAGGTTGGTATGCGGAATTGAACCAATGGAGGAACTCTAAGAGGCCCTGCTGGGGGAAGGAAGATCTCTGACAAGGTCAACTCTGGACTGAGAGGTTAGACAGTTCTCGCTTGGCGTTGAGACCGATAGGTCGCTCAGGATTTGTGGTCCTGTTGCATAGTGTATATTTTGAGCGTGGGACAAGGCGTCCCGGTGGATAGTGTTATAGGCCGAGAAGTGAGGCCTAGTACCCTTGTGTATTGAGATTCTGCAGTAATCTCTGATAAAGCGTATCTAACGTGCGTTGAGTGTGAGGAAGAAAGTGTAAGCTGAACGGTACACAACCAACGTTTATTGTAGTTAATTTAATGTTGAACCGGATCATCTATATCCGAGTTGTAATTGTAGATAGTTGTAAATATTGTTTCTTGTGTACATATCTATATCTTAAATAAACTGTTAGTTCAGTTCATTAACAGCGTCAGTGTTATTTTACCCAATCCTCACAGCTGGTGACCGATATCACCCATTCATATCGGTGGTGGCAGCTTAAACTACCTAGGACATTCTTCTAAGTTTGGTGGACTGAGAGGAGCGTCCGACAAATTGTTGGCAGCGTCGGGATAGAATCGCCTGAAACCAGTGACCAGCGAGCCGTGTTGCAGTCTGTTAATGCCAGAGTATCCAGTGGAATTCTTGTGTGGTCGTGCCATATCGTCGAGTATGTGCTAAAGCATCGTACCGGATCGTCGATTGTATGCTAAAGTGTCGTGCCGTATCGTCGAATGTGTGTAAAGTGTCGTGCCGTAGCGTCGAATGTGTGTAAAGTGTTGTGCCGTATCGTCGAGTATGTGCTAAAGTATCGTGCCGGATCGTCGAGTGTGTGATGAAGTATCGTGCCATATCGTCTAGTGTGGACTAAAGTGTTGTGCGTATCTTTATTAGAAAGAACTAAACTGAACTGTTGTGCCATATTACCGCTACATCGTGGAGCTACCTGTGATTAGAAAAGTAATCCAGCAAAGAAAGTATAAGGTAAGGTGTTTTGATCATATCATTTCTTCTGACATCTCGAACCAAATGGTATTGTTGTATAAGTAATAGTAATTTAAGTAAATTGTCTATGTAATTTATGTGCAATGAAATAATTGTGTTCAGATAGGTGTAACGAATTAGTAACTATATTGCTATCGTTTTAAAGAAAGGTCATAATAATTTGAGATGATAATGATATGCTATTTATAATGATATTAGTGAACTAAATTAATGCATTAAATCTAAATTATTGTTAAAGTAATTGTTAAATGAAGCAATACTGTTTAAATTTTAAGAGTTACATTATTCAAATTCTAAGCAAATGAAAATTTTAATTGGCCAATACTAGTGAGGAAAAAAAAAAAAAGGCTCAAAAGAGAGCCATAGTGAAAAAAAAAGGCCCAAAAGAGAGCCATAGTGGAAAAAAAAGGCTCAAAAGAGAGCCATAGTGAAAAAAAAAAGGCTCAAAAGAGAGCCATAGTGAGTAAAAATAAAAGTAAAGATTTTCAGTATATTTGTTTTAGGTGTAAGAACCAGTATTGAGTTCGGAAATATTTTATGAGGATAATTGTAGAAATTTATAGATGCATGTGTTTCAATTTTTCTTTATGTGGATTTTTTGATTGACATCAATACTTCTAGTCAATTTCAACGTATCAGTATTATTATATAAATTGTATGTTGTTATCTAAGTGTATATATTGGAATCTATATTGCATAGCAGTCAAATCGAATTACTCTTTTACCTTTTGTTTTATTGGAAGTATATTGTGTGATATCAATGGTTGAGGAAAATTAGAGTATTCAGTAGGTTAATTAGAAATGAAATGTATTGATTATCTGAAGGGTATTAATTAGTTTAATAAGTGGAGAAATATCTGTACTAAGTTAGAAATTTCGGAAATATTAATTTGGTAGGTTTAACTATTCTTGTGGGGTGGTAATAACAATCGGTGAAGGTATGGCTTTCTTATTAAAACTAAAAAAGGTTGATCTTCAGGGGATAGCCGAAGAATTGGGTGTTGAATTCACGGAAGATGATACCAGAATTCAGCTTAAGAAAAAGATAATGGACAGTGATGAGTATGACGAGGGGGTTATTAAGGAATTATCAGACACTATTGTTGCAGAACGATTAGAACGCGAAAAGTTAGAAAAACAGGAAAAATTAGAACGCGAAAAGTTAGAACTCGAAAAGTTAGAAAAACAGGAAAAGTTAGAAATGGAGAAATTGAGGATGGGACATGAATTAGAAATGGAAAGGCTCAGGGTTCAAGGTTCGGCAAATAATTCTAATGTTAGGGAATCTAATAATGAAAGTAATATAGAAAAATTGATCCAAAGTGTTAAAACTCTATCTATCAAAGTACCAGAAGGGACTGAGGGATGGAATTTATTTTTCAACAGTTTAGAAAGGGCATTCCAAACTAAAGATGTACCGGAAAACCAGCAGGCCGAAATTCTACTAAATATGTTAGGAGATAAGGCGAATAATTTGTTAATTTATACCACTAAGGAACAAATGGTGAATTATGAGGAATTAAAGGAGTTAGTCCTAAGGGAACATGAGCCAACCCCGAGGGCATGTTTAGAAAATTTCCGGAAAGCTAGGAGAAATCCGAACGAAACCCATGTATTATTTGTATCGCGTTTAATAGCTACGTGGGAAAATTATTGTAAAATTAGAGGTGCGGACACTTATGAAAAGGTCAACCAGTTAATAGTTACTGATAAGCTAATGAGTACGCTAGATGAGGATACTTCAGCATATATTAGTTTAACTCACCAGGGTAAATGGTTAGAAGCTCCTAAAATTGCTAAAGAGTGTGATAATTATTTTGATGCTAAACATAAGTCTTATGCGGTTACGCATAAAAGCTTTAAAGGTAAAGATAAGTACGTAAACAATGGAAAAATGAGACCGAGGGAGGATAATAAATTTAGTGGTAGTTGGAGGCAAAATGGTAGTAATGAGTGTAATTCTTTTCCGGATAGGAAAACAGAGTTTAAGAAGACGAATGATGCTTCAGGGCCTAAATGTTTTAAGTGTGGTTTGAGAGGTCATTACCAACGTTTTTGTCATAAAGTGGGTAATGAGGGAACTAAAAATCGGAGCAATAAGGGACTTAAAGAGACCAAAGACTAAAAAGGAAGTTAGATCAGTTTTGGGATTAATGGGATTCTACCGATCTTATATTCCAAATTATGCTGAGATAGCTATACCTTTAACCGAATTAACCAAAGGAAATGTCAAAAATGCTGTACCATGGGATGAAAGGGCAGAAAAAGCATTTAATACTCTTAAAGATGAGTTGTGTAAAGTGACGAGTTTGGCTACACCTATCGTAGGCCGGGAATATCAGCTTCACGCCGATGCTTCCGACCTTGCAGTAGGATGTTGTCTTACTCAAAAAGATGAAAAAGGTCAGTTTAAACCTATAGCTTTTGCCAGTCAGAAATTGTCAGGGGCTCAGCGTGCTTGGCCGAGTATAGAGAAAGAGCTGGGAAGAACAACCAGTTACTAGCCCATCAGTATCAATGTCAAAATAGTAGACAACCTTAAAGGATATCATCACATGTCTAATTTTTTGTGTGTGTGTGTGTAAATATTTTTTTTTAAGTTTTGTGTTTATAATAGTAAATGAGCATGTGTATTGTTTATGCAATAGTAGTATTAGTATAAGGTTCAGTAGAGAATGTTCAGACACCTGAAAATGCCTATGTAATATTTAGAATGAAGAAATCTGCAAAGAGACTATTGAACTCTTCCGTAATATTATTATATGTTTGGGGAAAATTAGCCCCTAAGAGGCATATTTTCCGCTAAGGTGGGGGGTGTCAGGTTCCTAGAAGACATCTGCCCTGAATTAGAAAGGAATAACATTTCCTTATCTGAATATTTTATGTATTGTGGGTTGTGTATCCGTGAAGCTCGAAATACCTTTCTTTCTTTTCTATAATAACGAATGACAGATGTTGACACAGGTGTGCAGATGACGCACTCGTTGATGAATGAAAGTGATGGCCGCGGGGCGTGCCTCAGCTGTCATCTAGCTATTGGAGTGATGTGTAAACAGTAGATGTCATGACTCAAGGTTGGTATGCGGAATTGAACCAATGGAGGAACTCTAAGAGGCCCTGCTGGGGGAAGGAAGATCTCTGACAAGGTCAACTCTGGACTGAGAGGTTAGACAGTTCTCGCTTGGCGTTGAGACCGATAGGTCGCTCAGGATTTGTGGTCTTGTTGGATAGTGTATATTTTAAGCGTGGGACAAGGCGTCCCGGTGGATAGTGTTATAGGCCGAGAAGTGAGGCCTAGTACCCTTGTGTATTGAGATTCTGCAGTAATCTCTGATAAACCGTATCGAACGTGCGTTGAGTGTGAGGAAGAAAGTGTAAGCTGAACGGTACACAACCAACGTTTATTGTAGTTAATTTAATGTTGAACCGGATCATCTATATCCGAGTTGTAATTGTAGATAGTTGTAAATATTGTTTCTTGTGTACATATCTATATCTTAAATAAACTGTTAGTTCAGTTCATTAACAGCGTCAGTGTTATTTTACCCAATCCTCACAGCAGGTGACCGATATCACCCATTCATATCGGTGGTGGCAGCTTAAACTACCTAGGACATTCTTCTAAGTTTGGTGGACTGAGAGGAGCGTCCGACATTCATTTTATAAACATTATCAGGGTAAAGAGCACATAAGAGTCAACGCTCGATCTAAAATTTGCGAGATATGTTCTTTGATATGAAGACTGTACATTTATTAGGAAATACTTTGTTTATTACGTTTTTTTTTTTTTTTTGTGTGTGTGTGTGTGTGTGTGTGTGTGTGTGTGTATTTCAAAATAAATTTTGGATGCGTTCGCCAAGTAGTCTGAAATTTAAAATATAGTGCGCAATAAGTTTGCTGGAATAACAACGCTATCCACCGCTATTACCCTGATTGATTTGTTTCAGAGCTACGAAGAGGGTTTTTTAGGTGCATTCGTAGTTATGTAAATACGTAGCACCTATAGTGGTCGTTCAGTCCGTCCGTCTGTCCGCATATAACAACGCAAAAACTACCCAACCGAATTATTTGAAATTTAAAATACATAATTATTACATAATTTTCTCGAGTCATTTCAAATTTTATATAATCGGATGCATAGATCAATTACAGGGCAATCAAAAGTATTCCATTACATTACGGTCAATGGGGGGAAAAGTTTCAAATGTATTTTATACGTTTCAAATTTAAAATACATAATTATTACACAATTTTGTCGAGTTATTTCAAATTTTATGAAAATCGGATGCATAGATCCATTGCAGGGACAATCAAAAGTATTCCGTTACATTACGGTCAATGGGGAAAAATATTTCAAATGCATTTTATTGGCGTTACACTCATTCGAACTTAATAAAATTTATATGCAACTATAAAGTACATATTATAATATACATTTTGCATAAGTTGTGATGCAAAGATCATTTTGTTATTGATTTACAAGGCCACACAAAAGTATTCCATTACATAATAGTAAAGGGAGAACATTGTTTGATGAGCGTTTTAATTGTAATTCATTATTTACAATTTTATGAGATTGATATATGAGAGTAATATTTTTAAAACTTCATTATCGTACGAACGCACCTCATTTGCTACCCTTCACGTGCAATTTCCAACTTGTTTATTATTTTGTGCACGGGAGAACATTATCGTCATTGTCGAAAAACAAAAAGTATAAAGAGAAATTTGCATGTCCTAAGCGCAGCTAATTTTTTTCTTGTCAGATGAATGGAATATCAAATGATTATAACTGCATCCTAATATCGCAATGAATGTTAAGTAAGAGAAATTTGTGAATATCTAGGGCTGTAGAGTTTGTATCTTTAGAAATTGATAGTTTACATGCCATTATTCTATCATATTAGTTCGCTTGCATGTAATAACGCCAAATACATTGGTCAAGAAATCACGATAATACATTTTATAAATCCATATCTGCTAAAATATTCTTTGTTGTATACATAGTCAATAAGTTGCTCTATTAATTTCTATGTTTGATTGAAAAAAAAAATCTTAAATTAAGCCGTAAAAATTGGTAGAATCTTAATGTGGTGTTATTGCCCCAATATACCTTAATATAATATTAGACTAAATGTTTGAAAAAGAATCGCTTTTATGAATCAAAAGATCGCTGACTACAAAAAAATACTATACATTGCATTGAAAATCGCAAACACTTCAAAAATTGCGGAGGACAAAATTTCCTATATTTAGATAAAATTTTGAAAAGTAAGTTTGTGAATTTTAATGTATTTAGCTAATTTTTTAACATAGAATTCCTTCCAAAAAAGTAAAAAAATCGCCATAAAACATTGAAAAACGATAAAAAGCATTTAAAAATAGTTTTAAAAAATACAGAACAAAATTTAATATATTTTCTTAGAAGACAGTAACCGAAACTCTTTCCCAAATGTCAAAATTATAGCTTCGGAGAGAACGCGAAAAAAATCATTAAAATTTTTTAATAGCATATCATAAAATTCATTACCCTATATTCCCATTAATGATCGGACATTGCAATTTTAGACTTTTTTTTAAATATCTAGAAAAATAAACGAGGAATTATTCTGTAATTCCATATGTGTAAACAAAATAATAGAGGTCATATATTTTTGCGAAGATTTTCCCTGAAATTCCATAGGGGACCGTCAACAAATTGAAAACGAACGAAGATCTTTTGGATAACCCTCTCAAAACTAATGTAGCAAAGGCGTTCAAACTCAGATTATGATTCAGTGATTTATTTTAATAAACTATTCATTTTTATGAGGATAGCAGGGATACCAATTAAAATTTTTATGAAAACAGTACCAAGTTTTGCCAAGATTTTTTGCTTATAATTTGAAAAATTTTTAATTTTTTAAAAATAATGTTTTTTTAAGGAAATATGACAACCAACATTACCCTGTAATCAGAATTAAATAGTAATAGTAGTTGTACGATAAATGATCAGGTCACTGCGTATGCGTGAACACAATTAAAAAATATTTGCATAATGTGTTAGCTGAATGTATAGAAAAACTTTTGTAAAAATCTCGAAAACATAGCTTGAAAATTCTGAAAATTATCATCTATAGAATAAGCGCAAAATCCATTATTCTCAAAATGAGGCAAAAAAAATGAGCGGCTGTATCTATATCAAAGAAAATAGTTCTTTGTCTATATGTCCATTGAATAGAGTCAATATTGCATACGCAATATTGCACATACTATTATATTTGGATACAGCCCGTCATTTTTTTTAAACAATGGATTTTGATCTTATTTTATCGATGATAATTTTCAAAATTTTCAAGCTATATTGAGACTTTCACAAAAGTTGCTCTATACATTTAACTAACACAATATGCAAATTATATTTCGATTGCGTTCACGCATATGCAGTGAAACATTATTTAGTAAACCTGCTCATTTTTCATACAATTTTTATTATCTTTTAATTCTGATTACCGGTTGTTATGTATAATGTTGCTTGTCATATTTTGGGATAAGAACATTATTTTATATTAAGAACTCTGCAAAAAATATATAAAAAATCTTGGAAAAATTTAGGTATGTTTTTATAAAAACCTTAATCTCTCTACGAGTATACATTCTATCCGCATAAAAATGAACGTAGTTTATTACAATAAGCCACTAAATTATAATCTACAGTTTGAACGCTTTTGCTACATTAATTTTTACAGGGTTATCCAAAATGTTTTCGTTCTTTTTCAATTTGTTGACTCTCCCCTATGGAGTTTAGGAGAAAATCTAAAAAGAACATTATTTTAAAAAAATTGGAGTTTAGGAGAAAATCTAAAAAGAACATTATTTTAAAAAAATTAAAAATTCTTCAAATTATAAGCAAAAAATCTTGGCAAAACTTGGGACTGTTTTCATAAAAATTTTTATTGGTATCCCTGCTATCTTCTTAAAAATGAATAGTTTATTAAAATAAGTCACTGAATCATAATAGTAATTCACGGAAATGTGTGACCTGTACTATTATATCTAGATACTTAGAGTTTCAGGATAATTCCTTATGTATTTTTCTAGATATTTAACAAAATGTCTAAAATTGCAAGTGCCCGGTCACCTTTGGTCATACAGTGTATGTACCGGGTGTCCAGTAAATAACTGATCCATTTTGAACTTAAATAACAAATAAACGGTTTGAGATAATAAAACGCGATTTGCGGTATTGTTATTAGAAAATCAATAAATTTTTAAACATGTACTTTGTTAATATAGTTCAAATTCCGGAAAAAAATATCGCGCTCTCGGTAACAGGCTGTTTGAATACAGACATGACTCTAATTTTCATAAATATGAGATTTTCGGCTGAATCTGAATCTATATGTTGTCGAATCTGAATCTATATGTTCACTCGACTCTCGAATCAGCTTCAGAAATAGGGTACGTTGGTTGGAAAGTGATTTAAATTAATATTTGTGATTGAACCATCTGTATTATATTTCTCCTCCTCAGTCTTGAGACTGAGATATTATTTTAAATATAATTATATTACATTAACAAAGTGCATATTTTAAAATTTATTTGTATTCTAATAACAATGCAGCAAGCCGCGCATTTTTATCTCAAACAGTTTTTTTGTTATTTACATTCAAAATGGGTCAGTCATTTACTGGACACCCGGTATGTATGGAATTGTTAACACATTTTATGTAAAGTTGGGAAGGGGAAATAGGGCGAGGCAACTTTTATGAGGTTAACTATTAACAATTTTTTGAATTAAGGACTTCCAATATAGCAGGACATACATATGCAATGACTATGGTTTGAGCTCATTACTCCGTTTCTAGCGGTTTATTTTTTCTTTTTTAATTTAGTTATATGTATGCTAATAATTTTACCGATTGAATAACAACTAAAAATGCTCTGAATTCTCCTGTTTTTCTCTTGATTTTTTAAAAACATAAGATAAAAATTAGTCGGATGTATTATAATCCCAAAACTTTCTTCTACCTGATACATGTTACTTCAAAATTAGCTATAACAGAGCTGAAATTAAATAATCTATGTCCATGAGGATGGTACACATATGATGCAGTGCATATAATGTTATCGTTTTAAGGGTTAGGGCGGTTGATCTGGCACATGATATCGTAAGTATCTCCAGGAGGAGAACGGTATGCCTTTTGATATCTATATCATTTTCGAATAACCGTATCGACTTGCAGATGTGTCATTCGATTTTCAATTAAAAAATACGTACCAAATGATACTACACGTTAGCTAAGAAATAAAATTGAATTCACCACCAGAGTAAAAATGCGCCCTCCCCGCCTCATTCCCAAAACATGGTATAACAGCTTTTCTCGGACGGGGGGGGGGGGGGGGGTCATCGCTCATGGGACCTTCATTTTTATTGTCAAAACAAAACGTTTTCAAATTTTTGTGAATGGTCATCAGTATGTGTATTTATTCATATTTTGTTGTATTTTACCTGTACAAATATGCCAGATAAATGCCGCCCTTTTACGGTGCGTCCTGAGGCGACTGCCTCACTTGCCTCACCCCTGGCGCCGGCCCTGGCCATCACAGACACACAGACAAACAGAGCGTTTTGTTCTTTTATTAGTATAGATATATATATACATGTATATGAACCCTGTAAAACGTTTTTGTAGCGTTCGAATCCTGTTGTAGTTTAATTGTGAATTATTTATAGAAAATAAACCATCTTGTGCTGCTTTAAGAGGAATAATATTGTCAGGTAAACATGTTCCATGAACCCTGTAAAACGTTTTTGTTGCGTTCAAATCCTGTTGTAGTTTAATTGTGAATTATTTATAGAAAATAAACCATCTTGTGCTGCTTTAAGAGGAATAATATTGTCGGGTAATCATGTCCCATGACAAGGCAAAAATATTTATTTTGCAACTATAGGTTATCAAATCTTTAAATCACATTTATTAAGTATTCTTGAATGAGAAATTATGGAATCATCCCAAAAATATTTTGTGTGGTCTCCTTAAGGATATCAGGAAAGATAAAATAAAAAATTGAAAATTAATGATGCATTTCGAAGCGCTTGTAATACACAATGTTAAGAAATATTTAAGTGATTTCACATTGAAAAATTCAACGTTTATACTCGCAGAAGGAAAAAAATATTTGTCACCTCTAGATTAATGATCTCATGATATAATCTGTGTGTAACTGGTTTGAAAGGACATGTTTTCGAATACCACATAGCAGAACAAAGAAGTGTTAAAGAAGATAATTTTATTTAAGTATAATGTTTCCACATATTTTCCCGAAAGTCTCGTGAGTAGTAAGTTTTTATCAAATAATAAAACTTTGTAAAAATGTCAGGGATTTAATCACTCTTTTATGTTGCCTGAAAAAAAAAGTTTTTCTTATCGCTGCAACAAATAAGAAGAAAGAAAATATCATGAATCAAGCATCGATTATGAGATAATGCTCAATAATAACTAATAGCTATCATAAAATATTAGCTATGAAAATTATTTGTATGAAGGTTTGTTTATGATTACTTTATATATTTATTTATCTACGCTCTAAAAAAACATTATTATCGCTTTTGTGATAAAACAGCCCTTGAATTCAAGAGTTGTGTTATAGAAAACCCGGTTAAGGCATTTAAAGGGTTAAAGTAAAAATCATAACGGTACATAATTTTGAATATATTGTATTTAAATAATGCATACTTCGAAGCCTATATTTCACAGACTTTTAGCTTTGACAACCGATGAAAAAAGAAGTAAATAATACATTACTGATGTGACAAGTTTTAATAAATATTTTTTTTAGGTTTGTTTTTAACTGACATTTAATTTTCACCTTTCGTGTAGGCCTCTTTATTATTATTATTATTATTGATTCCTGAATGGTATCGAAGAATGTACGACTAATGTTTAGGTTGTTGCAGCTTTCCTTACACGTTGTCCTAGTAACTGACTTGAGATGACTAACAATTTTTTTTAATTCGTTTTTGATTTTTTGCACTTTAATAAATCTCTCTCTTCCATTTTTTGACGCTGCTTTCCAGTTTTGATTTTCCATATTATGCTACAGTTTTTAAACATGCAGCAAAGTTTGATACTACGGCTTTCCGCTTTTTTCAAGAATTTTAACCTATTTGCGAAACCGTTTCTAGCAAACGGCTTTTACTAGAAGAAGGTGGACTACCTTCCGCAAAGTACAAAAATGAAGGAACGGCCTTTGGAAATAACGGACATATGTATTGCCGCTACTAGGCCACAGAAGAAAACAAGTTACCTAAAAGCGTAATAAAATTTTAAACCTGAAATATGAAAATTTTTCGCTCGTTTCCGAGCTAATTTTGTTACTAAATATACTGCTGGTCACACAAAATGCAACAGCAAGAAGGACCAGAGATATCACAGTGAAATTTACTTGGAAGATAGCATGTTGTATAGAGATCAAACGGTCAAAATTACAGCTTTTTGTGACGTGTGGATGATGACAAAATCAGCAGTTAGTGTTGCCGCCACTGTTGGCTATAACCACTGCCACACGCTTCTTCATAGAATTAAAGAGTCTTTGGACGTCTCCTAGGGCTACAGCAGTACATGCGGCTTCCACATATAGCCAAAGTTGATCTGGTGGGTAGTATATTCTAGGGCAGTCGTTGTGTAAGCAGAGACCACACTTTTTGGTTGGCGATAGATCGGAAGAAAAAGCAGGCCAAGGAAGCAATTTAATCTGATGTGTATAGAGGAACTCTTGAACATTGCGTGAAACGTGTGGCCGCACATTATCCTGCTGTGATATAACTGATGATAAGCGCTGAATGTGTGGGAGGACCATAGGCTCTAAAATCTCAGAGATGCAATGCTGATTGTTCAGTGTACCGGCAATGCGTACTAGAAAGGTGCGGCAGTGAAACCCAAACCATAATACCGAGTACAGGACCTGTGTGATGATGCATAACGCAACAGTTCAGCAGCCTCTCACCTCAGTGTCTCCAAATTCGAATCCGACCATCACGATGTAGCAGACAGAACCGGAATTCGTCAATAAACACAATGTCATTCCACTTCGTCGTCGATGACCGCGTTCCTCGCACCGTTGGTGGCGCAAACGCCTGTAATTTGTAGTCAAGAGCAAACGGGGCGATGGACGCCTTACGGACATTCCGTTATGCTGCAAATGGCGTCGAATGGTACGAATGGATACCGAATGATGCGTAGAAGATTGAATCTGTTGTGCTCTTGTTCATACTGTGGCTGCGCGACCCATCACTGCTTTGCGCACAAACCGCCTGTCATCACAGGTAGTGGTGAAACGACGTGGGTGCGATCGGCCCCGGTGGTCTATCATTCCCTACTGCATCCAGTGATTACAGATCCGCATCATAGTCGCTTGGTTTCTTCCAATACGTTCACCGATTTCCCTAAAGAATAATCCGAAATCCCTATAGGCTACTATTCTTCGTCGGTCGAATTCAGAAACTGAGTCAAAAGACATTCGATGTCTTCCACGACGTATAGGTAAACAGCTTACGCAAAAAAACGCATGAAAAAGCAATTGCCGTACTTCAAATCGCCAATCTGTTATCCCCTTACCACTTGTGGGTGGCGCTATGGTCGCCCGTGATGTTCGTCTGCGATGCAATGCTAATTATTTGCATATTTCATCGCCACAAACACATGCTCTAAATTTTACATGGTTTGCATGCTTCCTTCAGGGTGTTGCATTTTGTGTGGCCAGCAGTGTAATAATACATTTTAGTTACTGACGTCCATAATTTTATCTTCAAAGATAAGTTTAACACTAGAACGCCCGGAAATTCTACTCAAATTTGAAAATAATATTTCTCACCAGAATTTTTATTCAAAATTATTTAATTGATTTATTTAACGTAAATTTGCATTGATTGAATTTAAATTATTTTAAGAAAATTTTCTGGAATTGAAATTTAGTTACATGATTGGAGTCGAATCAACTCCATCCGGACGTTCTAGTGTTAAAAAAACTGAATCAATTTCGTGATTTTTCATCGCATTTAGGAACCATCAGAGAGATTTAAAATGAATGATGTTCATTTGAATGGGATTTTTTAAAATAGAAAATGTTTTAAATGTAAATAAATATTTCGCTTTATGTTCCTGAAGTTCGCATGCCTTACTATATTACACTTGCATATGATTCTTGCTGTAAGATTTTAAGTACATATACTGTCGTTGGAAAATAAATTAAACACCCCCTACTAACTCTGGAAAAACCTATCGCAGAAGAAAGTTATTGGTACCGAACAATTGGAAATAAATTTTATTTTTAAAAGATGTATATAAAATTTGCTTAGGGGGCCATCTATTCATTAAAACGAACCTTAACTTTGTTCTTTTCAGTAGCAGTACCCAATTCTGACAGTACAATAAACTCTACACTCTTCAAATAATCTTAAAATTTTTCATGCGATTCGTACTATGAGTTTATGAGAAAGTATTTTAAAACGAACATATTTTAGGGGCTGTATCCAAATTGAAGTTCAGTAATCGATTGTTAATAGAGTTACCCTCCTTCTTGATTAAGGCATCTAAAGCACCTATCAAGCAGTCATTGATGATTGCTATATTACGGGATAGCATGAGAACTTTCAAAATATCTCACACTTTCTGTCAAAAACGTCCCCTTAAACCACAATTTTCCTAATTTTTAAGCGTAATTTGAAAACTACTTGGAAGAAAAAATTGAAATTTTTAGATTTCCATAAAGCAGGTCTAAAAATAAATCCATAAAATAAATTGCAGATTGCAATTCATAATGTTTTCGATTATTAATTTCATAATTCATAATCAATATATAGAAACTCTACAAATTGAAAATTAAGCGCATTTATATTTGGATATTTTAGTATTATTGTTACATAAAAAATAGCACATTAGGAATATAATTTCAGGAAGTAATAATAAAAATTTTAAAATACAATTTAAAATTAGAAGCAATAAATTTTGAATGTTTATAACTCAAATGACTTGAAATTTGGTGTTTAGGAATAGTTTGAACAGAAGATTTGAAATATCATATTAAAATTGGGTATTGCCGTTAAAAAAAAAGTTTGGATTCGTTTTAACATGTAGGGGGAACTGGGGCACATTGATACAGCTTTTTTCTAAGAATTTTTTTTGTGTGTGTCCAGAAAGCAGAAATTTCAAGTAATTTTTCCATATGGTGTCAGCAAAACTTGTGTAGTGTGTTATAAAACTGTACAGTCGTTGTTTTATATATTATTTTTGCATGTAATTTAAAAAAAATGAAAGAAAGTCATTTGTATCAATGTGCCCCATCCCCGTGGCAGATTGATACACCTCATGGGACACTTTCATACGTCTGGCAAAATGGAGACAAAATAACACCAATGCATATTTTTCATAGAAAAGTAGTTGGCAAACCATTTTATATTTATTTATAGAAATTCAAATCGCATTCAATTTATTTGTAAGTAATACTAAAGCAATCAAAAGGAACTGTATAATGGCCTGATGTTCTGGCTGTTCTTTGTCTGATTGTTGGCTGTGGTGAGTTTGTCATACCTGGCACTTTGACCCCAGCATTATGTTCTTTCTTAGGAAAGGTGAAAAATTACTAGGTTTTCTGTTTATAAATCGGTTTATAAACAGAAAATAAATGTTAATTATATTAAAAATTATGTTTATAATATAATTATCCTGTGCTGTTCTGCAGTTTGTTTCTCTTACTTAATATTTCTCATGTCAAAAATACTCTTTTCTCTGGAGAATCGATACAAATTTGAGATTTTCCAGGCTGCCGTCCTTTCCTTTTGTTAATTATACTAGCACTAGGTTTTGGGTAAGTTCGTACGTATTCTGTTTGCAAAAATACTATAAAATGTTCTAATATAAAGAAATTAGAGCTATTTCACCTCAATAAAAACTAATATTAGAAATATTTGGCTAAAAATTGTTGGATTAAGGAGTGTATGGTTAAAAAAATAATAAAATGTAAGGAAAAAATGAATAAGGAAAGGATTTAGGTTGTATCAATGTGCCCCGACGTAGACTGTATCAATGTGCCGCATACAGCCATTTTGAATAAAGTAAGTCTCAAATCCAACACTTCATAATTTACCTAGCAATAAAGAATGAGGAACTGATAAAGAGTATTCTTTTCTGTTGAAAATACTGGAACAGTTCTATAATACCATTGTAATTGTACAACTCAAATTTACTTTTGACCTACAAAAACAATTAATCACCCGTCTTATTTCATCAAACTACTGATTCATTCCAAAACTTTCTGTATGTAGTTGAGTGCGCTAGTATCACCTTTTGGAGCTGTTGTGAAACTTCCTTGTTGCGGCGATGCGTATTAACGTAATTAATAAACTCACATGTTTTAGTAGACTGTAACATACTTTATTTTAAGATATTGCGAAAGCGTTGCTTGCTCTTCAAGCAAAAACAAAACAACTAAGAAAAACACAGACAATTTGCGTTTCTATAGTTACATACATTAGCGAACTTATGTGATGCCAGATTCCAAACATAAATTACAAATAACTCTAACATACCCCCCCCCCCCGACATTGAAGGGTCAACTTCAATAAATTATACAGTACAAAATATTAACATTACAAATGTTTAAGTAATATGATACAATACAACAATTTTCTTTTAACAATGAAAAATACAATTATGAACATACAAAAATAGGAAAATTAAAAATAAAAATACATAACAAAACCCTTTTTTTTACATTTCGTAATTAATTTTCTTAGACTTGTTATGGCAATAACGCAATTTTTGAAATACTTCTTTTAAGTATTCCCCTAGCGGTTTTAACTTCTACAACCCTAATCTTACCATCTGCACCTGGGAAAATATTTATAATGCGCCCTAGTAAGTATTTATTTGTAGGGAGGTCATCTTCCTTTATCAACACTAGGGTTTCTATGTTAACATTATTTTTTTCGAATTGCCACTTGGAGCGTTGTTGGAGCGTATTTAAATACTCTTTATTCCAACGCTTCCATATCAATTGAATGTATTTTGAAATTCTATGCCATCTAGATAGTCTATTTTCGTTAACATTAATTAATTCTGGTTCAATGATGGCTGTCATAGGCCTTCCGATTAAGAAATGGCCTGGTGTTAAGGCTTTCAAGTTATTCACGTCTGAAGACAATGGAGTGATTGGCCGTGAATTTAATATCGACTCCATTTGAGCAATTACAGTTAATAACTCTTCAAACGTTAGACTTGCATTACCTACCGTTCGCTTTAGATGATAGTTTACCGATTTTATTCCTGCCTCCCACAACCCGCCAAAATTAGGTGCTCTGGGTGGAATGAATTTCCAAATAATATTCTCTTCTGACAAATATTTCGCTAACTTCTCCTCAGGATGTCTTAGTAAATTATGGAGTCTCTGTAACTCGGCGTTAGCACCAACAAAATTTTTTGCATTATCTGAAAAGATTACTGCGCACCTTCCGCGCCTAGCAATGAACCTTTTTAAGGTGACAATGAATGCAACCGTAGTCAATTCTGACACTAGTTCGAGATGCACTGCTTTAGTTACAAAGCAAACAAAGATTGCCAAATACACCTTATTAAGAATTCCCTTTCTCTGTCCCTTATATTTTATGAAAAAGGGGCCACCAAAATCTGTTCCCACGTAATTAAATGGTGCGCTAGGACATACTCTCTCTCTGGGTACGGAACCCATGATTTGTTGTATGGTTATGGGGTTGCTTTTACTACAAGTTACACACTCATGCGTTATTTTTCTAGCTAAATTTCTTCCCCGTAGCGGCCAGAATTTTTGCCTCAAGTAGCATAACAATGCTTGTACACCTATATGAAGATATTTTTTATGATAGTAAATTGCAATTAGGCTGCACAATTTACCCTTAGCTGGCATAATATATTGATGTTTTTCAGAAAACTTTAGGTCTGCATTATCTAAACGCCCTCCTACTCTTAGCACATTATCTGTATCTAAAAAGGGATTTAACAATCGCAATTTACTTTTCTTAGAAATTTGCTTACCTTCTAACAATGCAGTATATTCTGTCTAAATTCAACTTTTTGAATTTCCCGAATTAAAAATATTTCTGATCGTGATAATTCTTCTATACTTACGTGTCCCTTTCTTTTTTCAGCTAATTTTCTTGTGTTATCTAAGAACCAGAAAATATAACTTAAAACACGCAATATTTTAATATAATTGTTACTGATACTTAAAATTTCATTTACAAATTCACTAGAATTTAAACTTATTAGTGCTGTACTGTTTCTCAATTTTAATTCTGCTGAAAAGTCACTATTGTTTTTGACTTGTTGTAAATCAATGTTCTGATCAGATTCAATGTCTCATTTTCTTAAGAAGAGAGGGCCATGCCACCAAAGTTCACAATCAGTTAATTTGTTGAAGATTAGTCCTCGAGATACAAGGTCTGCTGGATTGTCCTCTAAGCGTACATGTCTCCATTGAAAAGTCTGGTTCAACTCTTGAATTTTGCAAACTCTGTTGGCCACAAAAGTTTTAAGTAGATGAGGAGGAGTCTGAATCCACGCTAAGACTATGGTTGAATCACACCATAATCTTATTTTACTGATGTTCAACTTTAACACATTCACTATCTTAGACACGAGTTGATACAATAAGGCAACTGCGGACGACAATTCCAATCGTGGGATTGTCAAAGGTTTCAATGGTGCAACTCTAGACTTGGTGCACAGTAAATTTAAAGATGTATTAAATTTTGTGAAACAGCGTAGATAAATGGCTGTTCCATATGCGAGCTCGGATGCGTCGGAGAAGCCGTGCAGTTCAACTTCCGAATGTAGTTCGTTTAAAACAAAACGATTGATTTTTAAATTGTTTATATTCTGAAGCGTTCTGATAAAGCTTCGCCATTCATCTTTAATGTCATCTGGAAATGGATCGTTCCAATCTAGCTTTAACAGCCAGAGTCTTTGTATGAAAATCTTAGCCTTAGCTATTCCAGGACCGAGTAATCCCAATGGATCGTAAATACGCGCCATGTCGGAAAGAACAGTTCTTTTTGAGTATACAACTGGTTCCTTAACTGAGGAATTAAACGAAAAGCTGTCACGAATTGTATTCCATAACAATCCTAGAATTATAGTGCTCTGGTCCGCATTACGATCATTGAATGTATACTCTTGATTGCTAGTTGCGATTTTCAAGAGTTCGGGGTGATTAGCAGACCATCGATGCAAATTCATGCCACCAAGTATGAGCAATGCGATTAATTGTGCTTGCACTTGTTGAGTCTTATGTAAAGTGTTAGCTCCTGTTAATAAGTCGTCCACGTAGAAATCTTGAAGAACTACACGTGATGCTTGCGGAAAATTGTCCTTTTCATCAATTGCAAGCTGATTCAAAGTCCGCGTGGCAAGATAAGGCGCATTCACTGTATCGTATGTAATCGTCTTTAACTTAAATATTTTGACTGATTCTTCTTCACCAGTTTTCCACAAAATTCGAAGCAAATCTCTCTGATTTTCCGAAATTAATATTTGGCGATACATCTTTTTGATATCAGCAGTAAAGACGTATTTATGAGTTCAAAATCGACAAATAATATCAAAGAGCTCATCTTGGACTAATCCTCCGTTTAATAAAATATCATTTAAACAAACACCACTGGTAGTAGCTGCACTAGCATCGAAGACAACCCTTAATTTCGTGCTTGGTTTCTTGGGTTTGTATACCCCATGATGCGGCAAATAATATGAAAATTCGGGCTTATTTTCCAGCAAGATTTCTTTTAAGTGTCCCAAATCGTTATATTCGTTAATAAATTCTTCCTATAACAGTTTCATGGCTGGATTGTGCGCAAATCGCTTAAGTAAGTGATTCAATCGTTTAAGTGCGTTTTCCTTTGAATCTCCTAAACATGCAAGCCCACCAGTTTTAATTGGCATTTCCACAATATACCTACCATCTTCTTTTCTAGTATGTGTACGCAAGAAATGTTCCTCACTGCTCTTCTTTACTTTTTATTGGGTTTTTAAAATGGACCGCTACAATTTCCCAAATTTTTTGCATAGCGTTCCATAGATCGAACAAGACCACAATAATTATTAAAATTTTGTTGCGGCACAGACGTAGAACCTCTGACAACATAGCCAAAAACAGTTTCTTGAAAAACCAAATTTTGCATATTTATTTTATTTTGTCCAATTAATTTAAAAAATACTTCGTTTGATAATAAAACATGTATTGGGCCTGGTTTATTAAATTGTGGATCAGCTAACTGAAAAGTTTGTAAATGCGTAATAGGCATAATGTTTAGATATGTAGCTGGTGTTATGCGCGTAATTTCAGGAAAAACAAAAAATTGCAATGTTTCGTTAAAACTTCTGTTTTTATTTGCTATGGTTGTTATAATACTTTCCTTTATATTCATAATTGAACCATTTAGCCCTGAAACTGATGCGTTTATTTTCCTTCCTTTCAAGAACAATAACTCAGAACATTCCTTCGTTATAAAGTTATTTTGCGATCCTGAATCTAACAATGCTCTAAGAGGAACTAATTCTCGTCTAGCGTTTTGTACATATATTATCGCAGTTGAAAGCAGTACTTGTTTACTAGAAGAAGACGTCATACTCACTACAGTATTGTTAATAGTTGAATGCGTGTTGTCAAATGAATGTGTATTTTCACCCAAAGCGGTAACAGACATTTGATTATTTGTGTAACTATGAGAAATAAATGCGTTTGCGGTTGGCGATAAATTACTTCTAATAGTATTTTCATCTTGAATTCCTATAGTCTGATTAGTATAAATGTTTTCCTCACCGCGTTCCAGGTGGATGAACGTGTGATGACGTTTGTTGCATTTTCTGCACGTGCTTGAACTTTTGCACTGGCTAATGTTATGAACTGTTGATAAACACTTAAAGCATAATTTTTTCATTTTAACAATATTAAACCTTTTTTTTGTAGGTAAATTTAAGAATTGGGAACATCTCATTAAAATGTGATCGCCTTTACACTTTGAATAAATGTGTGGACCTTCTGTTAACAAAGTCAATGACTTAGAATTAAATGAACGTTTCTGATCCTTACTGAAAGGTTTAACAGACGTGACTTTATAGATATATTTTCCAAAAATTGAGATCGTTTTTCTAAATATAAAAGTAATTCTTCTAACTTCGGAACTTCTTTTGAGCTTATCGTCATTTCATAATTTTTTCGAGTATCTCTATCTAACTTTTGGAGAATGATGTTCAATATTAAAACATCTGAAAGATTATTTCTGTTATAATTCAAAATCTTCAAGGCGCGAATGCTTTTTTTACATTATCGAGAAGATTTCGAAGATCTTTAGCGGAAGGCTGTGTAAGTTTATCTGTGGTTAAGAGTGAATTGATGTGTTCTGTTACTACTCTATCATTTTCGTATCTGTCTTTTAATGCTTGAAATAAAGATGAAAAAGTGTCTTCTGTGTTAATCAAAGCTCTTGCATCACTTATTAATGCTGCTGATAAATAATGCAACTTTTGCGCATCTGATAGTTGCTCATTTGGAGTTATTAAGTTGTTAAATTGTAATTTAAATAGACCCTATTCATCTGGTTTTCCGGAGAATTTCGGAAGAGATATATCGGGTAATTTAATATTTATCGTGTTGTTTATTTGAGTAGAATTTGGTTGAATTTCATTGGAAACTTTACTTTGTTCTAAATGTTTAAGTTGCTTTTTAATTTGAAATTTGGCCTTTATAATTTTTTCCTGGTATTCTTCGCTAGCGTTAATATCAATTTCATATTCTTTTTCTAAACTAATACCAGATTCTATTTCTTTATTCAGGTTTTTTAGAGTTTGTTCTCTGTCATTTAATTGTTCTAAAATTTCTAAATAACCATCAATATCAATATTTTTATCGTTTATCAAAGCTTCTAACTTACTAATTATTTTCGTAATTGAAGTGCGTAATGTTGCACGCTTCTTTTTTAATTTTGCAATATTTTCCATGCGCAAAAACTTATAACAACAGCAAAAAGAATAATAAATTTTCCATACCTTGATTGCTGCGGGCAGACGATTTTCTTTCTTTCTTCTTTCATCAGGCCAGCTTGTGGAATAATGTTCCAATAAAATTCAATGACGAAAACAGTTCATTATTATCGAAATTTTTTTTTCAAAGTGAAGAAAAAAAATGTGCAGACTCCGGGAGACGTGACCAGGATAATATGTTGCGGTAATGCGTATTAACGAAATTAATAAACTCACATGCTTTAGTAGACTGTAACATACTTTATTTTAAGATATTGCGAAAGCGTTGCTTGCTCTTCGAGCAAAAACAAAACAACAACAAGAAAAACACAGACAATTTGCGTTTCTATAGTTACATACATTAGTGAACTTATGTGATGCCAGATTCCAAACATAAATTACAAATAACTCTAACACTTCCTGCAATGACTCTGTGTGCAGTATAGAAGGTGTATCAATGTGCCCCATGTATCAATATGCTCCAGTTTCCCCTACTTTAGCCCCTAAGCAGATTTCCTTTACGTCATTTAAACTTTAAATTAGGTTGAACCAGAAATTTAATTTTAATTTCTTCTTTGTAGGAGGCTTATCCAATTTCATAAATAAAGTACAAATTATTTTTTTTTGGTTTGATACATTAAAAATATCAAAAAAGGAAAATAATTGTGGTCATATAAGACCTCAATGGTATTAGAAGGGTTAATATACGATCCTGCTTATGATAGGAAGTTTCCTTGTTCAGGTAATTCTTATCTTAACCCTTTATCTACCGATGTTACTTATAAGTACTATTAAAATTACTCATTATAAAAGTCTTTTAATACATCAATTAGTTGTAATACTGTTTAGAATGAGTTACAGATACATTACTTTATTTTGTTCCAAAAGCATTAGTGGTTACACAAAACAAAAATATTTTTAAAAAGATGATTTCTTTGCCTTTGTTCTTTTCAGCTTTCTTGGCGCTGAGAGAGGGGGCTGGGTATTTCTCAATTCGGAAATATTTCTATATCTATATTGTAATAACATCATATTTGTACATTTTATAATTCTACAAAGTACTAAGAAAACAAATTAACATAAAAGATTCGAGAGACTTTATAAATATTGCACAAAATCCCTGTAAATTCAAATTTCATTAATCCTTTTAAATCCTTCAATCCTTACAAAGTCCTTCAAATATTTATTAAATGATTATGTAAATCGTTTAATTTAGTTTAAAGAATTTGCGTAAAATGCTTTAGAATGTAAAATTTTCATGAATTCATAATGCATTAGATAAAGGGTTAAACGAATTTCACTAAGAAACAGGAATTGAACTATCCATGAAATATCGAAGTTGTAAATGTAACCGATTTCACAGCGGATTCAATATCAATGGAGCAAATTTCCACCGGTAATTCTATGCAGATATTTTCATTTTATTTAAACGCTTCATGAATGGAAAATTTCAGTCAAAAATAATCGCAAAAATTTACATTAATTTTTATTGATGGAAGTTTACTAAGGCGGTGGTAGTTCCGTCATATTGTGACATCCAAGAGAATTTACTATCAGTTTCCGGGAAAAGGTTATATTAGCTTGGCAAACTGACACCATTAACTCGGGAGAACACGTGCTTACCCAGGGTAGAAATGGTTTTAACTTTGTCACCAATAAAACCAAATTATAACCGTCATTTTATTTAAGCGGAGACAATCCTTACAAATTTTCGATAAAATAACTTGAAGGTTACTTTTAAAAGATAAGTGGTTACAATTGCAAAGATCATACGCACTCCGGATCAAAAAGACCCGGCGCGTGTACTTCCGGGTTAAAATCGAATGGAAATTTGTCATATTTATGAAATAAATAAATAAATCGAAATGAAATATAAACGGAATTTGTCCTTTAAAATTTTTTCATGGAAGTTTTAATTGGCAATAATTTGAATTGTTGATCGGATTAAAAACAAAATGGCAGTCATCTTGTGACAACCTCCTCAGTTACTTCTGTCACTGGGATGCCAGTTTGGCCTCTACTTTCAATTTTAAAACTTTGGGTTAACACCAGAAAGTCAGAGAAAAGAATTTTTCTAGTTTGCCTAGAAACGTCTTTCGATAAATTAAGAAAATTATACGGTACAGAATTTTTGGTATGAATGTGAAATTTCAGAAATAAAAAAGAGACCAAATCTGGCAACGCAGCTGTCGCAATTGCTCAACAATACATTATATGTCTCTTCTTTTTCATTCTTAACTCTATTCTTCACACACGTAAAAATATCCGGTCACTAATGTTAAATCTGTGAAAGGATGTTTTTTAAAGTTCTAGTTTGTATTTCACTATAACAAGCTTTAGTTTTCACGTGAGTGAAGCAGTTTCATAAAGAACAGAATTATTTTGCCCGTTGAAGGTCTGAATTTATGAATATTATGCTTTTACTAAAATCAATTCATTAGTATTATCAAAGAATATTTCATAAATAGTTCTCTTGTGAGATATTTCAGCTAAACATTTTTTTCCTTGTAGGATTGTCTAGTTAGTTTTACCGAAATATTTTCTATGAACCACTTTGGGAGATCTGAAAAGAAAAAAGAAAATGTTAAAAACTCATGATATATTTCAATTAGTATCACAAATTGCATTTAGAAATGTTTAAATATTTATATCTTGAAAAATACAAATTTTATAGTATGTCAAATAAGAATTTTCATCTGTAAGATTAATGATATCATGGATGATCCTTATGTAATGGTTTTCAGTAGAAATGATCTCTAACAGAATAAAACTGGAAAATGAGTCCTGAAAGAAACAAAAAATTATGTCAAATATGGCGTTTCTGTAGAGTTTCCTGAGAGGCGCATACATATAATATACTTCATAGAAATAACAACTTTAAAATGTTCCAGTCTTTTACATATATTTTTTGTATGTTTAATACAGAAACGTAAGCGTTTTATTATAAATACGGTTAAATAAAAAAATACGTGTAATATTTATAAATAGCAGATAAATAATTGTATGCCTTATTTATCGATATCGATAGTTAGAAAAAAACTAGCGAGCTACGCCCGCTAGCTGTGCCACTTTTTCCAAAAGAACCTCGGTATTAAGCAGTATATAATAAGCAAAAAAATTCATTTAATAAGCAAGTCTTGGTGTTCGAATCCTCAAGCACAAAAAAAAGTAAATTAAAAAGCCATGGTCCCGTTAAAAATATGTGATTTCGCACTGTGGGCCATGTGCACTTGAAAAAAAAAAAGATTGTGGATCGGAACTATGGTCGCTTCGCGCACATAGTCCCGTTAAAAATATTTGGTTTTGCACGGTGGGCACTACGCGCCCTTAAGACATTTTTTCCGTATTTTTTAGTTCATCAGAAGCAGATTTTTACGCAGATTCTGAATATGTAATCAGTTTTTTCTACTTTAAAAACTGTCTGCATGATGGTTTAAGAAAAAACGCGCAAAAAAAAACGCAATTAGCGCCGGTAGAAAAAGCGATTTTCGGCTGTTTCTTCTTTTAGCCAAAGGGGAAAAGTTCAGGTTCTTCACCGCAAGGTAGCGCAGTGTTCTGCCTCGGAGCTCCGTTTGAGCGCCGTTTGGTATTTGGGACATTTTTCGTTCCGATTCCCAAGGGGTTTTTAATTCATAACTTTTTTAATTTTGGTCTCACGGTCTCGAAAATGCCCGAAATGACTTCCCCGGAATATTTCCAATCGAAAGACACCTCTCGCGACTTCCAACTCGTCCGCGTTGCGAACTGTAATCGGCTTCAAGCAGACAGACAGAAGCGCACGGATTTTATTAGTATAGATAATTTAACCCTCTATTGCCCATAGCAGTATGTAACAGGACTGCCCCTGGCGACTATTTTAATATTCTGTTTACATTACTATTATTATAAAAATAAATGTAGTAGTATACTTTTCGTTCAAATGTTGTCAAAGCATATGAAAAATATTTTTGTCTTTAAAAAGTGGTGCAAAATTATATTTTAAATTTAGTTGTGGTTTTTACTCTGCCATACACTGACAGTAACTACAACATGGGGATATTGTTACGGTTATTATAAGATTTTGTAATTAGAGATACGTTACTCGTTTGCTTCTAAAAGGCAGATTTTTGCAGTTACGAAGTCCTCGTCAAGTTTTGTTCATACTACCAATACCTTTTACAAGTTACGAGCAACACCCTTTACATTCACACACTGTCGGTTCTTTTGTTAGTTGTTCAGTCACTTCGTAATTTGCAAAACCTATGGTTACAGCTAAATGCAAACGGTTTTTACCTACTGTTTTATTTTCGACTACATGCATTATACATTCGTGTTACTTTCTTCTATCTCCAATAAAAGAAAGTATTGTAATCGAAAACTTTTGACTTCCTGTTTTCGACAGACTTATACGTTTAAGAGGTGAGAGATCCTAAAAAACATAGATATTTTTTTAAATGCTTGTCTGACACTGTGTGTCTCTCTGTGTGTGTGTTTGCGTGTGTGTTTCCGTATGCCGCCGTTGTACCATCGAAAAGTGTATGAAGATATGCATGTAATTGAACCAAATTTATTGTGTATGTTTTTGGCTGTGGCAAACAGGTACTCCTTCAATTTTGAAATGTTCCGCCAAAAAGAAGTTCTGTAATATGGATTTTTGTGACTTTTTCAATAATGTACAATCGAAAAGTGCATGAAGTTATGCATAGAAATGAACCTATTTTTTGTAAATGTTTGGTTATGACTAGTTGGTCTTCTCTCAATTTAAAAAAAAATCGACGGAAGGGGGCGCTGCAATAGGGATTTTTATACCATTTTCAATATTGTACCAACTAAAAGTGTATGAAGTTATGCGTAGAATTGAACGAGTTTTTGGTTATGGCTAGTAGGTCCTCCCTGATTTTGAAAAAAAAATTCGCAAGAAGGGGCCCTTTAATAACGATTTTTGTACCCTTTTTAATATTATACCACCAAAAAGTGCATGAATTTATGTTTAGAATTGAACAAATTTTTTGTGTAAGTGTTTTGCTATGGCTAATAGGTCCTTCCTGACATTGAAAAAAAAAATCCGTCGAAAGGGGGGATGGTTTTTTTTGCCATTTTCGATATTATGCTACCGAAATGTGTTTTGAGTAAGTGTTTGCCTACGGTCAGCAGGCCCACCCTGAATTTTAAAAAAAATCCACATGAACGAGACACTATAATCGCGATGTCTGTATTATTTTCATTATTGTACCATCAAAAAGCATACAAAGTTATGCATAGAACTGAACTAAATTTTTTGTGCGTTATTATTTTTTCGGTATGGGAAGCAGGTGCTCCCTGAATTTGAAAAAATCTGCCGGAAGGGCGGGGGGCTGTTAAAGCGATTTCAGTGCTATTTTCATTATTGTATCATCGAAAAGTGTATAAAGTTATGTACACAATTGAACCAATTTTTTGTGTATGTCTTTGGCTATGGCCAGAAGATTTTCCTTTAATTTGGAACTATTCCGAGGGAAAGGAGGATTGTGATAGCGCTTTGTGTATCATTTTTTAGATTCTTCCTCGTTCTATTGTTCATCAGCTCATGCAGAAACGGGAACTCGTGTTCTGCTAAACTGGCTATTTGCAAACAGCTGATGATAACAGAAAAAGGGGGAACTATTAATTTTATTAAATATCATGACCATTATTAACTCGTTTTTACACCGATTAACCCTTTGAGGTGCACAGCACTTCTATTCAGAAAATGCAGAAATAAATGATTGGCACTAGAATTTTAAAGCAAATTTATTTCAAATTAGATAAAAGCTTTTCTTTGGGTATTTAAAAAAATTAATTTTTTTTTTCAAAATTCTGGTGTCAAAGTATCATTTTTCAAATAAAATTAAGTGGGATAAAGGCCCTTTAAGGGGTTAATTGACTGACGTAGAAATATAAAGTCAAAATAAAAGTTGATGTAGTATTGAATTAATAATATTAAAGTATTAACATGTGCGCAGGGCTTGATTGCTACTGGGACATTTTCCCGCCAGTAAAATTTTACAGAAATCTTCATCTTGTTTCAAAGGTTTTTTCATGCGAAAATACTGTCATGAATAAAGTAAAAACATCTATTTCTTTTGTCTGGTAGGAGAGTGCCCCGTTGATAACACTAGTTTACAAAATTAAACTTTTTGTCTGTTGCCCCGAATTCTGTGGTTTATAATGTTCACTTATGATTTGTTTTTGTCAAATCTAACCGAAAAATTTTTTGAGCAGCTCGAGTTACTTTGTTTTTGATTTTTATCATTTAAGCATACATATTAATCGGTAACAGGCGTATTTTACTGTGTTAAGAGCACACACTAGTCACGCGGTAAAAGCCGAGCGCTAATGTAAAGTGTATGGGGGCGTTCTTTTCGAATATCTCGCTGAACTTTTAATATTTTTGCATGATTTTTTTGCACAAGATAGCTGAGGGCAAACTACAACCAGGCTAGTTTTTACTTTTTCGATTTTGGTTATATATTTTTTGTATTACGATAGTTTCAGTTTCAGAACCGGTTTAAACCGGTTTCGAAAGTTAAAGTAATTTTTTTAAGAAAATCTGAAACAAAAATTGAAAAAGTAAAAACTAGCCCGGTTGTGGATTGCCCTCAGCTATCTTGTGCAAAAGAATCATGCAAAAATATTAAAATTTGAGCGAGATATTAGAAAAGAACGCTCCCATAGACTTTACATGGTCATCCGGGTCTTTTTGAGTAATTTTTCTGTGACTATTGTGGGCTCTTAAGATTAGTTTATCAAGTTTTTTGCATCATCAGTAGTTCAAGGAGACGATGTTTAAACAATCCAGATCATTTTTGCTATATATGCGGAGAATAGGTGTTTAACAATTGTAGAAAAGTTATATCAGAGTTGGGGGAAATACCTATTTTGAGTATTTTGGGATGTTCTTGGATAAAAATAAGAAGTCTTAGGCTCCCTATTGTCTTTGTAAATGGTGTGTGGAATATTTAAGATTATGGAAAAGTGGTAAAAGAAGTGCCTTTAAATTTGGAACACCGACTATTTGGCGAGAACCACGAAATCATCTCGAAGACTGTTATTTTTGTAGCGTGAAACGTATACGGTTGAAACACTAAAAATCGAGCTAAATGGCAGTACCCAAGTACTAGTTGTGTTCAGTGTCCAGTGCAGTTACCTGACTCTTCAGAGCCTAAAAATATATTTGAACAAGATATTGAAGTACCAAGCTCATCACAAAATGATGCTGATTTTGAAGGTATGTCAAATGAGCCAAAATACTTTTCTCAAAGTGACTTAGATAATCTTGTAAGAGATTTAAATCTTTCTAAACAAGTTTCAGAATTGTTGGCATCAAGACTAAAAGAAAAAAATTGCTTTCCTCAGATACTAAAACGATTTTTTCGGAAATAAAATAATCTGAAAAATATATTGAACTTGTAGAACACTTTCTGCTACAATTAAAAAATATGGGGTGCAATATCAACATAAAACTCCACTTCCTCCATAGTCACCTGGACAAGTTTCTGGAAAATTTAGGAGATATGTGCGAAGAGCAGGGAGAGCGTATGCATCAGGACTTACGCGTCATGGAAGAGCGCTATTAGGGTTTCTGGGATACAAATATGATGTCTGATTATTGTTGGTCTCTGATACGCCATTTTCCAAAGCCTACACATCGGAGAACAGCTTTATAACGAAATTTTTTGATTAATTATTTTTTTCGGTAAAGTTTTTCTTAGTAAATACTTGTTTTTTCTGTTTAATACCTACATAGCTGAAACTCAGAAATTAGAGCTGATTAAAATATTCTAGTTACATTTTTGAAAATAGCATATCATATGTAGTCAGCAACAGCTAAAATTTTTTCGGCAACAGATGTACTGTAAACTAGTGTAATCAAGCCCTGAATGTGTAACTAATTTTTGAAATATTAAAACACTGAAACTATCCTAAATCCCTTTATGCGTACGAGCCATGCAAGCGTTAGAAACGATTTTATTTGATTACAAGTTTTTATTAATTCTTATTATAAAAGAATATTTTTATTCGAAAATTCCGGTGTCGTCATTAGAGGATTAAATTAAGTGGGATATATTATATCCCAAATTCTTTCAAGAGATTGACAATCTTTATGATGTAAGAGATGTTAATTAACACATTCGCTGCCGGTCACGCGCTGGAGCGTGAAATTCTCAATCATTTAACACAGAGGGCGGAAATATCGGCAGCGAACCTGTTAATTATACTTTTTGTACAAAAACTTTCAAGTTAATAATTCAAAAAATATTTTTACAAAGTTACCTTAGGAAATCTGTAAACAGCAGAAAAAATAAAACAAATTCATAATAATATCCAACAAAATATTTGCAAAGCGATGATTTGAAAATTATGCAAAGGCAATCGTATTCGAGAATAATCAGGTATTTGCATATTTATGTATGCAACATTTATAACATTACGAGTAAAAAATGTCTTCGTAAGATTAATGCAGAGCTGCCAACTTCTACGCCTATTTAAATCATATAAACATGTTTGGAACCACAAAAATGTTTTAGTAAAATGTATACCAATTATATTCAGTGTCATGCATTACAGCACATATTGTTAAACATTTACAAAAATTTCTGTTTTAAACATGTTTATTTGACTTCAAATAGGCGTAGTAGTTGGCAGCCATGTTAATGATATCATGGCCAGTCACAATGTAACTATTTTCAACGGAAACAATCATTAATGGTATAAAACAGGAAAATGAGTCATGAAAGAACGTTATTTACCTTAACTATGTCATTTCCATACAATTTCCTGCAATGCACGTAAATATAATCTGATTCTTTTTTAAAGTTTTAACCTTTTAGATGAAGATTCAGTAGAACGAAAGACACAAACACATACATTTATGTTACTTCTACCATAATTATTCAATTGTCTGTGGAATCAATAATTTCTAGATGAATGGCATTTATTTTTAAGACAATTTGAACTTCGGGAATGTAAATATTATGTTTGGCTTCCAATAATATAATGAAGTTTTAGTCATTAGGTCGATTAGGGATTTTTGCCAGGTGTATCCCTTTAATTATGTCTCCAAATGCTCTGGACGCCGGTACTTTAAAGTAATTTTCTTCACCTTACTTAATAGCAGGATTATCTGCGATTAAGTATGGAGAAATACATAGTGTTATCTGGAGCATTTGAAGCCCTGATTTATGCGGGTTACCTGGTAACATTAATCCTCTTGCTTCTATTTTTTTTTAAAATGAAATAGGTTCAAAAATTGCACATTTATTTTATTACATATTTAAAACCTACATGCATTTTCAAGTTTTTATTATTTTTTTTCTGTGTAAAATAGTTATTTTTTTAATATAGTAATAGATCATAAAACATATCGTAGAAGTCGTCGGCTGCGCAAGCTTTGCTAATTTTATGTTGCCCGTGGTAATTGCGGAATGCCTTGGAAAGTGTTAGTAGAGGAAAAAAAATAGGTCTAGAAATAGGATCTGACTTAAGATTTTACTTTGGATGGAAACTAACTTACAGCATGATATATAAAAAAATAAAGAATTCGTGCATCATGAAAAATCTAAGGGTTAATCTAAAAAATTAGGGCATATCGCGTAGTGCTTATGCGGAACTCGAACCCTCATAAAATAGGTTAAATTCTACTTGTATATCTATATTTCTTAAATAAATTTTGTAGTATAGACGTGTTGTCACAGTACAAGTAAAAGTGTTTATTATTAAAACAAAAGTGGTGCTAATCGAATAAAATTTTTCTAAGAGATGCTGGTCCGGACGTCCAGTGGGAAATAACTTATGACCAGAGATATCACTTATTATGTGATTCTAAAGGAGGTGGGTCAATAAGGGCTATTTTTCGCCCATCATATACCCGGAAAAAAAGTTTCGAATTCAGATGATTGTTCTGTGGCTTCGTATAGTTAAAGATATGTAGTTTTGTTTAATATAAGTTTTACGTGATAAATAAAATAGTAAGTCATGGAAATTAGAGCCCGAAAGTAGAGTGTTTTGCCTTTTTTCTGCATTTTTGACGTTTTTTGCGTCTTTGAATTAATTTTTTACGCTCGATGAACCCAATTAATTTTGACATGCACTGATTCTACTCTTTGTAAGCTTTTATATGAGCATTATTTTATTTGGGTTTAGTGTGCGCTTCTACCTGTAAAAGAAAAAAATGTAACATGTGAGAGAATCAAATGCACTACTATCGGACCGCGTTCAGACTTCTTTCGCCGTACTTAAAAAGTATTAACGTTGTTCAGACGTCAATGTTGTTTTCTAAAATTGTTTTTGTAAATATTTATTAAAGAAATTACTAATAAATAATGCTTGGATACCAATGTATAATTGTAAAGTCTCGCCGAAAACTTTTCGTATCTGTTCTAACAGAAAAGTTATATTGATACTTAGATGTTCGAAAAACTGAGATTTACAGAGTGGTTCTAAACAGTGCTCTAAATACAAATAATATGTATTATTTCGTGCTCTCCATGCTCTAAATACTTCTATTTCTTCTTTTGATGTAACAATAAGAGATTATGCATCAAAGATTACTGTCGATGAGACCACAAATAAGAAACCTATTATACACTTATCAATATCTCATTTTCACTATTCTAACACTTGTTGTATAGTATGTAAAGGTAAAAACTGCCTCGTTATTGTAGCAAAAACTATTGAAACTCAAGCCTTTTATAGAAACTTACATCTATATTTTGTCGCTAAAACGATGCTGTAAAACTCATATTACTTGATCGGTAAATTGATTCTGCAAGATTTAAGTCCAGTAAATGAGAATGCATCGATGTATGAAATGCGATGCATGAAAATATTTAAACCAATATCAGAAATGCAGCAAAGAAGGCCTCGATTTTGATACACCGGGACACTTTTCCGAAATCTATTATTATATTCTCATGGGTATATTTATGTCTGATTTTAACGGTATCTTTAAACTTGTAAAGTCCAAAATACGTTTCTCAATAAAGAGGTCATCTCGTACTTTCTTTGCAATGTTACTTGTAAAACTTAGAACTGGCCTCTATCATTGTGTTCTGTCTACATTATTTAATATAAGAAAAATAATAATATCTTCTGTAAAATATGAAAACCAGGCTTTGATTGAGAACGCTGTTCAAAAACACTGTAGAATGTTTTCATATTATGGTTTCTGGCTTACAATACTACTGTAATCGCTCAATCAAAATTAAAAAACCAAATATCAAATATGTTCATATACTGTACAAGACGCGGCCGCTGGATGGTCCATTAGTAATTCTGGAGAAGCAATGAAAAACGAAAATAATCTAAAACACATTGTCCAAAAAGTCTGAAACTGTATGATTATTATTATTATTATTATTATTATTATTATTATTATTATTATTATTATTATTTCCGATGTTCGTGTATTGAAATAATAATCTTAGTAAGCTCCATTTATCTTAATTTTACACTTATTGTTGTATTTACTATTGATTATACAGATTAAAACTAATGACAATTGTGTTTATGCTCATTAAAACACATAATATTTACTTAAATATATACATTATTTTCTCATCAATAATTAAACTTTCATCCAAGATATTATTATTTTCTTACTTGTTATGAGGTATACTAATGAAAAAAATGTATGTCACGTCTAGGTGCTGATGGGTAAAAAATGGCCCTTATTGACCCACCTCCTTTTAACCAAATGTTTACATATACTTTAATTCATATGTTTGATAAAGCTGCGAAAGAACTTCATACAAGTTAGAGGTATCTAAGTTTTTGTCTCTCTTGAAAAATCTTACCTTTCAGGTAAGAATCCCATTTTCTCATAAAGTAATCGAGTGATTTTGCGAATTTTGTTTGGTGGTAGATCATAGATATAAGATGAAATATGCCAAATACAAGGTTCGTACACTCCTTGGAATTTTCAAGGATTCTGGCACCACTATTAAAAATAAGAAAGTTTACATTTAATTTTTAAACCACAACATTCGTAATCCCCACCTTTATTCACAGATTTTACGATATTTTTCTGCTGCGAAAAACTCTGAAAATATTCTTAAAATTTGGTGGTAGAATTGTGCGAACACTGCAAATAGTTAAGAAAAATCAATTGATTTTTAAAAAAATCTGGAAAAATTACAAAAAATTGGCATTACTCCAAAACAAAAAGTTTAGTCGCAGAAGAAACTTTCTGCTATGAATCTCGAGCATAATCCAGTTAATATGGATTTAAGATTTCATGAAAATCGGTCGGGTAACTTCTCTAGGAAATGGGTGTTATAGCTCGCTTTTTTTGAGATAGGATTCCACCCAGTCTTGTTTTCCTTTAAGTAGAAAAAAAATTTAAAAAGAGCTTTGTGTCTAGAAAGGAGATTTTTCAATGATTCTAAGAATATATAAATAATTCCTTTGAAAGAAAAAAACATTTTTTTCATTTACATTCGAAAGATAAAGCTAATTTTTTAACATTTTAACTTAGCATGAATGAATAATTTAATTAAAATAATTAAAATATTTTTTCTTTATGAGTTAATTTATATATTTTTCATGCTTCACTTGGTTCCAAATAAAGAAAATAGAAACTTAAATAAACAGTTATTTTTTTCTCCTTTCCTGGAAAAACAAAATTATTTTAATTTTTTGTGTGAGTAATTTAAAAGTTATTATATGAATAGGGTAAAATGTTTAAATTTGAATAAAATGTGATGCAAAAAATCATGTTTTGATTAAATTCCTTTTACATAAACTTTAAAATGATGTCAGTTAAAAAGAGAGTCAGCATACCGAATGGAGATACACGTTTTTCAGTCATCATTATTATTTTTTAAGTATAATAACATTCAAAAATACCTTAAATAGAAATGAAGAACTGCATTATATTTTGCGATTTTGTGTTTTAAAAATATTACAAGCTACAATTAAGTTTTCAGTTATTTAATTATCGCAGGAAGAAATGCAAAATTTTTTTAAATCAAAAAATTAATTTGTTTCTTTTATTGTTTTGCTTTAGATTTTTATGACACTTTAACGAGACAAAAAAAGGAAATTAAACATTAACATTTGCAGTTTTTAACTTGCTGACTTTAAGAAATTTAGTTATTTTTTGCAAAGTAACATGTTATAAAAAAATGTTTACATATTACATATTACTAAAAAGTGGGAATGTTAGGGCTTTTGAGATGATAAAATTAATTTGTGCATTATATACTATATGGTTTATTTATTATTTTCTGCATGTGTCTGAGTATTTCTAACCCTTTTGTTAATCCTTTGCACTCCGTTGTTGCCGCTGCGGCGACATCATCTTGCCTTGTAAGATTTGGTTTGGCACCAGTAATAAAGGAAAAAAAAGTCTTATTTAATAGGAGCATGTTTGAAATTGCGTACTTGAAGGAAACTCATTTAAAACCGACCTCCTAAAATTCGAATTAAAGTTGTAAAATGACGCGTTGTTGCTGGTAGTCTAAACTCAAAATTCAAAAGATTAGGAGTGCAAAAGATTAATATATGAATATGTTTTATATGTAACAGCGATAGAATAAATTAAGATAAATTAGATATGCCCTCTTCAGTTTATGAAAAATAGAATAACTAAAGATACACAAGGTATGTACTCTTTAATTATCTAGGCAATAACTCATTCTTTTTACAAGCAATTTTATTCGAAAAAGAAAAAAAAAAGTGAATCATTCAATTTCAAAAGTATTTCAGGATTTTCTTTTTTCATTTAGGAATTCAAACTCATACCCCACATTTTGAATAGTAAGTTTTTATTTATTTATTGAAACCCGTTTTGTGATTCTTTACAGCAATAATTCTTCTTTCAGAATTTTTGAATTTCTTGAAATGCACTCTTTCACTACGTGTCCACTAATGACCAGTCACTTGAGATTTTAGATGTTCGCTTAAATATCGAGAAAAATACATGAGAAATAATCCATAAGGGCCTCCGTGGCTTAATGGTTTAGGCACCACTCTGCTAATCGCCTTCGAGCGAGGAGGTTGTGGATTTGAATCCCGGTGGCTCCATTGCACACACTGTTTGTGTGGAGCTCCTAGTTTTACTTCTCTTGTGTTGTAAAATTTCCTTGTGCTATCTCGTCTCTTTATATTGACGATGACTTATAAACAGGCTTTCATTTCAAGCATACAAGTTAGATGTGTATTATTCAATATTCCTGAATCTCCAGATGTGTAAACAACACAGTAGTCGTCATATTTCTTTCGCGAAAGTGTTTTCTCACAAGTTTTATATGAGACCATAAATAAATTTACCATTACAATAAATGTAGTGCCAATCAAGAAATTGAAACTTTATGAAAAGTAATTCACTGGCAACGTTGATATGAATGCAAATGGCTAATATCACTGTAGAAGATGCTGACGCATTTATGAGACTATCTTTAGGAAAATCTAAATTCACCGCAATGTGTTTGAATAGCTACGTTTGGTTATCATGATGATAGATAAATCATGAATAAAATATAAAAAAATAAGTTTTGATAATGTTCTGGTTGAACGATAAATTTCTGATTAGGGCAGCACAGTTAGCGGTCCCTATAATAACACCGAGCCTTTCAAAGGTAAAATAGGTCTATTCATAAAATGCTTAAATGAAAACTATATGCCAGTATTTGCGAACACATTTTTGTAAGTTTAACTTCCTGTTCTTAACGTTAGGAAAATTTCCCTTCAAAAGTCTAATCACAATATGGCATTTAGGAGTTTAAGTGGTCCAAATATGAATCGTCACTCATCAAGGGTTTTAAACAATTTTTTTTCCGCAATTTATATTGGCACATTTCTTGACGGCTTCTAGTTACGTGTAATACCATCATCGATTTTTGAATAGAGGACACTGCACGCTCAGAGAAAAATGTCGGCTACTGTAGGTGATATTTGTTTATGTAGTTTATGTATTTTTTAATAGTTTATGTAGTTCATGTAGTAAACTGTGTTTTTACTATCCCCTGAGTTTTTATACAAGTATTTTTTAATGTTTTCTCTGCACAATATTATTACATATAAGAAAATACTAAGAATGCCTAAAGAAAATATTGCTTTTCAAATTAAAGTAACGAAAGAGCTGAAAAAGTGTGTCTACGAAAGCAGACAATTTTATATCAGCACATCGCCTTAGAATTCAGAGAGCAGTAACGCTTCACACAGGCTCATACTACATATTAAATTATTGTATTTTATATCGCTCATTGTTATACGCAAATTTGCAATAAATTCGTATTTGTACAATTAATGAACTATGCAAGTAAAAACTTTGGTAAAAATAATGCCAAATTCGATCAGAGAACAATGAATAAAGAGAAATAATCTTCAACTATTACCTCAGGGCTCCCACAGTCGACTATTTTTATATTTTATTTGCACCAAAATTTGAGGAAAATAAATTTTATGAAATATTTTATTCGTAGATGTTATCAAAGTATATAGAACGTTTCTTTTGTTTATAAAAAGTGGTGCGACATACAATTAAAAACATTAGTCGCCTGTTTAAGCCCTGTTACACAAGGGCTGATTTTACTACCGAGAAAAATTTTCTCCAGCAAATTTAAGCAAAAATTTCTTTTTGTTTTAGATGTTTTATTCAAGCAGAACTTCCTTATGATTAAGGCAAAAATATCTATTCCTTTTTATTGGTAGAAGTTTTCTCCGATGGTACTAACTACTGCGTCTAGAAAAAAAATCGGAAATCGTCTTTTCAAACAGTGCTAAAGATTTGAATACATTAAATGTGTAACGATGCTGAAAACTTAACAATCGATTGCAGCAACATCTGCGAAATATTAAAAAATATCTATGAAAACATGGAGCATTATTAGAGCGTTTATACAAGCAATCTTCTTGCATTTTCAGATAATATCCTGCAGATACTGAAGCAGCCGACTCTTTTCATTACAGCACCGTTGGACATTTGAGGGATTCAACATTTTAGCATACTTTTAAGTATTACTGAGATAGCAAATTTCCACGCTATTTATTCTAGACACTGTACTTATACCCTGCTTGTCTGCTATATTCTGACAACATCAGCAATGTCAGTGAAAAAGATTATATCAGGGTTCGTACAGGTACCGTTAGTTTTCCAGGTGAAATCTTAGTACTTTTTTTATAAAAATGTAAATATAGCTCAAATGTGCGAAATTTCGTGTTATTAAAAGTGAAATTTTCTAGAAAAAATATTTGTATTGAAGAATTTTCTAGTCTCGAAATTCCAGAACATGTACGAACCCTGTTATATTTATTACATTTATAATATTTTCTTGTCAAACTTATATCGGTAAAAAATAATAAAGAATTTTGCCTTATTTATGACAGAACATTTTCATGAATAAGGTGAAAATTTCTATCCATATTTAATAGTGGTCGCTTTTTTATCAAAAACCGTTTGTCATCACTACTTAAAAAAGATAATCATTGTTTCATTTAATCACGAAGATTTTGTAATTAAACACGCAAAATTATTCTAGAGTAAAATTGCTGCGGGTTGGTGTCCCAAGGGTTATAGTTTGTACACATTAATCGTAAATTTATTTTTAAACAGAAATACAATTTTGTCTAAGATTCAAAATTATTTCCTTTAATTGAAATATCAGTTTTGTAGAATTGCCTTAAAAACCATTAGGATAACAATTAAAATAAATGAATAGAATTTTGGAAAGTTTCATTAGTTAAATGAAATTATCGGCAGAATACTAACAAAAGTTTAAAAATAAATCGTTCTCAGAAATTTAAGAGAGTTCTTTGTTTCAAGACGAAGACTTAAATATACAGGGTGTATCTAAACTACTGGGCAAAACTTTAAGGGGTGATAGTGCACATCAAGACAAATAACATTAAATGGGAAACTAAGGGTCCCAAACGTCTTCCGAAGGAGACAGGCGCCATGAAAGTTTAGGGTCCAAAATTTGAAATGATTATAAAAAACAGAAAAATTGGTCGATTCGTTTGCGGTTTTTACGAAAACTTTTCTTTATGTCAGTATAGTCTTAAAAATAAATTATAAAGATAAATTCCATAAAATGCCGATAGAGGGCGCTTTAGACTTAAGAGTAACGAACAACTATTTTTTACCGTTATTTTTTGCATCTCATTAAATTAGTTTTGAAGTTTAGATAGAAACTTAAATTTTGAGCTCAAACTCTGTGGTTAAGTAGCGTAAACTGAACTGTGTTCAATGGGAGTGGGTAGGTTCAAAGTTCAAATGATTATAAAAAAGAGAAAAATTGGTCAATTGATTTGCGGTTTTCAGTAAAATTATTCTTTATGTCAGTATTGTCTTGAAAATAAATTATACAGATAAATTTTAAAAAATGCCGATAGAGGGCGCTTTAGACTTTGGAGTAAGTACAACTATTTTTTACTGTTATTTTTTGCATCTCATTAAATTTTTTTAGAAGTTTAGACATAAACTTAAATTTTGAGCTGAAAATCTGAACCGTTGAGAGTGGTTAAAAAGCGCAAACTGAAATGTGTTCAATGGGGGTGGGCAGGTTCAAATTTTAAATGATTATAAAAAACGGAAAAATTGGTCGATTCGTTTGCGGTTTTCTCTAAAACCATTGTTTATGTCAGCATTTCCTTGAAAAATCAATTTTAAAGGTTAATTTTAAAAAATTCCGTTAGAGGGCGCCTTAAATTTTAGAGTAACCAACAACAATTTTTAACCGTTATTTGTTTTTTTTTTTTTAATCTAAATAAATGTTTTAAAAGCTTACACTTAAATTTTGAGCCCAAAATTTGAATCTTTATGAGTAATTAAGTAGCGAAAAATTGAACTGTGTTCGTAGGGTGGGCAGGGTAACATTTCAACTCCTGAACACAGTTCAGTTTGCGCTTCTTAACCCCTCCCAATGATTCAGAATTTCAGCTAAAAATTTATGTCTAAATTTTGAAAGCATCTAATTAGATACAAAAACTAACAGTTAAAAATTGTTGTTGGTTACTCTGAAGTTTAAGGCGCCCTCTAACGGAATTTTTTGAAATTTATCTTTAAAATTTATTTTCAATTAAATACTGACATAAAGAATGGTTTTAGTAAAAACCGCAAACGAATCGACCAATTTTTACGTTTTGTATAATAATTTGAAATTTGAACCTTCCCACCCCCATTGAACACAGCTCAGTTAGCGCTACTTAAACACACTCAACGATTCAGATTTTCAGCACAAAATTTAAGTTTATTTCTAAGCTTAGAAAAAATTTAATGAGATACAAAAAAAAAAAAAAAAAAAAAAAAATAGTTGCACGTTACTCCAAAGTCTAAAGCGCCCTCTATCGACATTTTTGTGTTTATAATTTATTTTCAAGAAAATACTGACATAAAGAATAGTTTTAGTGAAAACCGCAAATCAATTGACCAATTATTCTGTTTTTTATAATCATTTGAAATTTGAACCTACCAACTCCCATTGAACACAGTTCAGTTTACGCTACTTAACCACATAGTTTGAGCTCAAAATTTAAGTTTATGTCTAAACTTCAAAAATAATTTAATGAGATGCAAAAAATAACGGTAAAAAATAGCTGTTCGTTACTCTAAAGTCTAAAATGCCCTCTATCGGCATTTTATGGAATTTATCTTTATAATTTATTTTCAAGTCTATACTGACATAAAGAAAAGTTTTCGTAAAAACCGCAAACGAATCGACCAATTTTTCTGTTTTTTATAATCATTTCAAGTTTTGGACCCTAAAATTTCATGGCGCCTGTCTCCTTCGGAAAACGTTTGGGACCCTTAGTTTCCCATTTAATATTATTTGTCTTGATGTGTACTATCACCCCTTAAAGTTTTGCCCAGTAGTTTAGATACACCCTGTATATGTACATTTCACTGCGAGATCTAAGCTACGGTTATTTAAATTTTCTTCTAACTTAAACAATATATTTTCAGTTGATTTTATCACAATAAATAAATAATTAAACAATTACATGGCTGCCAACTACTACGCCTATTTAGAGTCAAATAAACATGTTAGAAACAGAAATTTTAGTAAATGATTCACAATATGTGCTGTAATGCATAACATTGAATATATTTGAGATACATATTACTAAAATATTTTTGTGGTTCCAAACATGTTTATATGATTTAAATAGGCGTAGAAGTTGGCAGCTCTGCAATTACAAACCTTTGCTCCGATATTTGCATCAATCTCATTTTTGAGTCGAATTAGTTTTTTCTCAAGATTTTTTTGAATAATATAATACCAATATTAATACTGAATGATAATGATGCTACTTTGTGGAGTCCATTTATTTGCAATTTTTTAACGTAAAGATCTTTTATAAACACGAAATTAACATTTTATTAGTTAGCTCTCGATATATAAAGTTAAGGCAACTTTTGAATCTGTCGAATTGCGTTTAAAAAATGTAAACTTTTTTTTAACACTAGAACCGCCATTAGAGGTCAAAATGACCCTTTCCAGATCGATAATATTCGATTCGAACCAGAATTTTCTTCATAAGATATGTTAAATGTATACAGCAGAAAAATAGACTAATTAAATAAATCAAATAGTTAAAGATTTAAATTCTGGTGAGAAACAGTTTCTATAAAACTTGAGTAAAATATCCGGCGATTCTAGTGTTAAAAATCAGAAAAGCATTTAGTAGCAGTAATTTAACACTACCAACTTTCAATAAATAAAGCTGATTTTTTTTTTTTTTTTTTTTTTTTTTTTTTTTTTTTTTTTTTAAGGAAACGTCACATATTTTCTTGGGAAATAAACAACATTTCTTTTTTTATATAGATATTTTAAACTTAATGGTCATTTTAAGTAATGAAAAAAATAGAAAATTTATACATTCTTTAACCCTTTGAGCTCTGGTGAGTGAATTTCTTCCCATTTAGTTATAATTGCCAAATGTCACAATGGCAACTCAATATTCGACTAAATTTATTTGAAAATAAATTAATGCATTTTTCGTGTATTAAAAAAAAAGATTTTTTGGTTTTAAAATACAACAGCAACCAGTCTCTTGATCATAACAGAAATGTTTTCATAAGAAAATTAAAAATGAAATCACAATAAAAAATTAAAAACTAAATAGCTTTATGAAACATTCTCGTGTGAAATGCGTTCATACGGTATGTATAATGTTACACAGATGCCATTTACTAATTAATATTTCTTAATCGGGTTCTTTTCGACAAAATTTTGGCTAGGAACTAATTATTTTATTTCATTGTTTTGTGTAAATTATTAGCTAGCCCTCCCAGAGTTGCCTGGGCGGGTGATAATATTCTTCAATGAACGTGAAATTTGTATGATTTTATACTTTTAACTGGGTTTTATCTGAAATATGTGCCCGCTTAATGCGTGAAAAATCAGTTTAAAAATTCTGAAATTTCGGGGGGAAAAAACTCTAAATAACTGCAAAGGGAAACCGGGAGGGGTGTGAATATATTACAGACTACTTCAATTTTCGTGACGAAATATTATTATTTAATTGTCAAAATCAATATTATACACGTATTTTTTTTTCCACATCGAAATCCTGAGTGAATTTCTTGAATTTTCAAACTAATTGTATCATCTTTAAACCCGATAATAAGGGAATCAGATCGATAATTTAGCTAAAAGGTTAGTAAATTAATAAAATTCCGAAGCTATTGCATAAAATTAAGTATGTTTTTTTATGAAAACCATGAGTAAAGTTTTTTCTCTTGCAAAAAATGTAACCGAAACCTAATTATAACGTAACAGTGTTCTAAAAAAATTAAATGTAACCTAAGCGAAACCTAACTGCGAAGTAACCGAAACCTTAATATGCTACTTCTCGTATAGTGACTATCTCTGATGTATAATTTACGTTGATATTTCTTCATTTATTCCAATGAAAAAAATCATTTATTCCAATCATCTGCCAATTCGAACAGTTGTGCGCCGAACGGTAATTTTATTTTCATTTTAAAAACAAATTAAAGCCAAAATAAAATTTTAAATTAAATAGAAAACATTTAAATTTAAACACTGATTTAAAAAATTCCTAGATAAGCTGCGTATATATACAGGGTGTTTCTAAATTCATGATACAAAATTTAAGGGGTGATAGTACACATCAAGACAAACAATATTAAATAGGAAATTAAGGGTCCCAAACGTCTTCCGAAGGAGATAGGCGCCATTAAAGTTTAGGGTCCAAAAATTCAAATGATTATAAAAAACAGAAAAATTGGTCGATTCGTTTGCGGTTTTCACTAAAAATATTCTTTATGTCAGTATTGTCTTGAAAATAAATTATAAAGATAAATTTAAAAAATTGCCGATAGAGGGCACTTTAGACTTTCGAGTAACGAACAACTACTGTTTACCGTTATTTTTTGCATCTCATTAATTTTTTTAGAAGCTTAGACAAAAAACTTAAATTTTGAGATGAAAATCTTAATCGTTGTTAGTGGTTAAGAAGCGGAAACTGAACTGTGTAGGGAGGTTCAATTTTCAAATGATTATAAAAAGCAGAAAAATTGGTCAACTGATTTGCGGTTTTCACTAAAACTATTCTTTATGTCTGTATTATCTTGAAAATAAATTATAAAGATTAAATTTAAAAAATGCCGATAGAGGGCGCTTTAGACTTTGGAGTAATGTACAATTATTTTTTACCGTTATTTTTTGCATCTCATAATTTTTTTTTTAGAAACTTAGACATAAACTTAAATTTTGAGCTGAAAATCTAAATCGTTGGGAGTGGTTAAGTAGCGCAAACTGAGCTGGGTTCAATGGGGGTAGAGAGGTTCAAATTTCAAATGATTATAGAAAACGGAAAAATTGCTCGGTTTTCGCTAAAACTATTATTTTTTCAATATTTCCTTGTAAAAGGGCGCCTTTAACTTTAGTGTAACCAACAACTATTTTTAACCGTTATTTTTTGCATATAATTAAATTCTTGTAAAAGCTTAGACTTAAATTTTGAGCTCAAATTCTAAATCGATGAGAGGGTTAAGAATCACAATCTAACTGTGTTCAGTAGTTGAAATGTTACCCTCTCCACCCCTCGAACACATTTCAATTTTCCGCTACTTAATTACTCAACGATGCAGATTTTGAGTTCAAAATATAACTTTGACCTTTTACAAGCATTTAATTAGATAAAAAAAAATAACGGTTTAAAATAATTGTTGGTTACTCTAAAGTTTAATGCGCCCTCTGACGGACGTTTTTAAAAGATATCTTTAAAATTTATTTTCAAGTAAATATTGACATAAACAATAGTTTTAGCGAAAACCGCAAATGAATCGACCAATTATTCCGTTTTTTATAATCATTTGAAATTTGAACCTTCCCACCCCCTTTGAACACAGTTCAGTTTGCACTACTTAATGTCCGATTTAATATTGTTTGTCTTGATGTGTACTATCACCCCTTAAAGTTTGTACCATGAATTTAGAAACACCCTGTATATATATATACAGGGTGATTCCGAATTTTTTTTTACAATAAAAGAGGGATGATAGTACACATCAAGACATACCATATTAAATAGGAAACCAAGGGTCCAAAACGTTTTCCTAAGGAAATAGCCGCCATTAAAGTTTAGGGACCAAAATTTCAAATAAATATAAACAAGTTGGAAATTGCACGTGAACGTAGCAAATGAGGTGCGTTCGTACGATAACGAAGTTTTAAAAATATTCAGATCTTGCTGATATAGTAGAGCTTACTTCGGATACAGTATAGTAGTCGAAATCTTTGTATTTCTGTAAATATGCAGAAAGTAATTTTTATTACACCTCAGAAACGTATATCTTATTCATAAAATGTGAAATAGTTGAATATAATTAAAACACGCCCAAAACAATGTTTCCCCGTATAGCATTAAGTAGTGGAATACTTTTGTGTGGCCCTGTAATTTAATAATAAAAATTCTTTGCATTACTGATTGTACAGAATGCATATTTTAATACATATTTCATAGATTCATGCCAATTCTATTATGTTCGAATGAGTGTAACATCATAAAAATGCATTTGAATCTTTTTTTCCCATTGACCGTAATGTAATGGAATACCTTTGATTGTCCCTGTAAATGATCTATGCATCCGACTTTCATAACATTTGAAATGACTCGATAAAATTACGTAATAATTATATGTTTTAAATTTCAAACGATTAAAATGCATTTGAAATTTTTTTCCCCATTGACCGTAATGTAACGGAATCCTTTTGATTGTCCCTGTAATTGATCTATGCATCCAATTTTCATAACATTTGAAATGACTCGACAAAATTATGCAATAATTATATGTTTTAAATTTCAAACGATTAAAATGCATTTGAAACTTTTTTCCCCATTGACCGTAATGTAACGGAATCCTTTTGATTGTCCCTGTAATTGATCTATCCATCCGATTTTCATAAAATTTGAAATGACTCGACAAAATTATGTTATAATTATGTATTTTAAATTTCAAACGATTCGGTTGGGTAGTTTTTGAGTTGTTATATGCGGACGGACAGACAGACGGACGGACTGAGCGACAACAATAGGTGCTACGTATTTACATAATTACGAACGCACCTAAAAACGGAAAAATCGGTCGATTGATTTGCAGTTTTCACTAAAATTATTCTTTATGTTCGCATTTTCTTGAAATTAAATTATAAAGATAAATTTCAAAAAATGCCGATAGAGGGCGCTTTAGACTTTGGAGTAACGAACAACTATTTTTTGCCGGTATTTTTTGCATCTCATTAAATGTTTTCGTAAGCTTAGACTCAAACTTAAATTTTGAGCTCAAAATCTGTAGTTGGGAGTGGTTAAGTAACACAAACTGAGCTGTGTTCAGAGGGTTCACATTTCAAATGATTATAAAAAACTGAAAAATTTGTCGATTGATTTGTGGTTTTCACTAAAACTATTCTTTATTTAGGTATTTTCGTGAAAATAAATTATAAAGATAAATTTCAAAAAATGTCGATAGAGGGCGCTTTATACTTTGGAGTAACGAAACGCTGTTTTTTGGCATTATTTTTTGCATCATATTAAATGCTTTCGTAAGCTTAGACTTGAACTTAAATTTTGAGCTCAAAATCTGAATAGCTGGGAGTGGTTAAGTAGACAAACTTAGCTGTGTTCAGAGGGTTCAAATTTTAAATAATTGTAAAAAACGCAAAAATTGGTCGATTCGTTTGCGGTTTTTGCTAAAACTAATTTTTAAATAAGCAGTTTTCTTGATCAATCAGTGTTTCCTTGGAAACAATTTTTAAAGATAAATTTCACAAAATGCCGATAGAGGGCGCCTTAGACTTTGGAGTAGCGTACAACTATTTTTAACTGTTATTTTTTTAATCTCATTAAATGCTTTCAAAAGCATAGACTTAAATTTTGGGCTGAAATTCTGAATCGTTGGGAGTGTTTAAGTAGCGAAAAATTGAATTGTGCTCGAGGAGGAATAAGGGTTAAATTTTAACTCCTGAACACACTTCAATTGGCGCTTCTTAACTCCTCATAACGATTCAGGGTTTGAGCACAAAATTTAAGTTTAAATCTAAGCTTCCGAGAACATTTAACATGCTTTTGCAAGCATTTAATTAGAACCAAAAAATAATGGTTAAAATGCATTGTTGGTTACTCGGAAGTTTAAGGCTCCCTCTGACGGAATTTTTTGAGATTTATCTTTAAAAATTATTTTCAAGAAGATACTGACTTAAAGAATAGTTTTATTTTAAACCGCAAACGAATCGACCAATTATTCCATTTTCTATAATTACTTTAAATTTGAACCTCCCCCTCCCCATTGAACACAGTTCAATTTGTGCTACTTAACCACTCCCTACTACTCAGATTTTCAGCTCAAAATTTAAGTTTAAGTCTAACCTTCCTAAATCATTTAAAGAGATGCAAACAATAACGGCAAAAAATAGTTGTTCGTTACTCCAAAGTCTAAAGCGCCCTCTATCAGCATTCTTTGAAATTTATCTTTATAATTTATTTTCACGAAAATACCTAAATAAAGAATACTTTTAGTGAAAACTGCAAATTAATCGACCAATTTTTCAGTTTTTTTTTTTTATCATTTGAAATTTGAACCCTCTGAACACAGCTCAGTTTGTGTTACTTCACCACTCCCAACTACAGATTTTGAGCTCAAAATTTAAGTTTGAGTGTAAACTTACAAAAACATTTAATGAGATGCAAAACATACCGTCGAAAAATAGTTGTTCGTTACTCCGAAGTCTAAAGCGCCCTCCATCGGCATTTTTTGAAATTTATCTTTATAATTTAATTTCAAGAAAATGCCGACATAAAGAATGATTTTAGTGAAAACCGCAAATCAATCGACCGATTTTTCCGTTTTTTATGTTTATTTGAAATTTTGGTCCCTAAACTTTAATGGCGGCTATCTCCTTAGGAAAACGTTTTGAACCCTTGGTCTCCTATTTAATATTGTTTGTCTTGATGTGTACTATCACCCCTCTTTTATTGTAAATAAATTTGGAATCACCCTGTATATATATATATATATATATATATATATATATTACTGCAACACAACTAACCACACATACATTCTAATGTACGAAGTGCCAACAATTTGACGTAGAACAGCTATGATCAAAAATCCTCAATTAAACTAACAGTTTGCCGGTCTATTGATTTTAAAGGTCTTTCTAAAAGGACAGTCACTTTTGAAATGTTAAACTCGAATTGGTTTCTTTTATTGTGTCTCAGCATTTTTAATTATTTTTGCGAAAGTTTTATACAACCAAACAACCGAAAGCAAGCAAGCGAAAAGGCGATTTTTTGATGAGAGTGTGTGCTAAATTTTAATTACTCAGTTAATAATTGGAATTTTCTAAATTTTGAATATCAGGTACATCAGGACAGACTTTGGTCTACTTAAAAAAGAAAGCCTCGTACGAGCTTCCGATTTCGCTAGCCATCGCAGACACACATAGACAGACAGAGCGTTTCATTCTTATGTTAGTATAGATGACATTAAATTTTTTCAGGCATTTTATACAAATAAATACATCAGGAAAATATACTTACGTTATTTATATAGTTTGTAATTTTCTTTATTTCAGCTTCATAGATCCGCCTTTTTTGCATAACTATGCATATGGCGTAAAAAATAACAAAAAATATTGTTCTTGTCCTAAATGATGTTTGACTTGATGCAAATAAACAAATTTTATTTTATCATGATAAAGATTTATGACGTCGAATATAATTACATTAATGTATTATACAGGGTGAGTCATAAATATCGAAACAATAGGCTATCTCCTTAAATATTGCTTTTAGACCCATACTTCCAAATGCAAAAATTCATAAAAAAATGTGAAATTTTTGATAAGACAAATTGCGACTCCATGGGGGGTCGAGTTGATAAGTTACGAAAATTAAATTTTTATGCGGCCTCCGTAGGACAAAAATTCCAATTAGGAAAACTTTCCTTATTCAGTTCTGAATAAAACACAAAAAGTTGTATCTTCATATCTCCAAAATTCGCAATGTTATAGCCGTTTAAAAAATTCATCAGGTTTTAAGGGATTAGACACAAATTGAAATGCGCGCAATTCAGAAAACAATGTTACTTTAACAGTTCTAGGAAACGCGTAAAAAATCTATTTTTTGAGTTAGAATTTTGATTTTTTTTCTTTTTTGTGATGGTTAGCCTTATAATTAACTAAGAAAATCACATCTTAAAATTTTTCAAACAATTTATAAAAGTTTCATGTGGTTAGTACCGGTTTAAATGGGACAGTCAAAAATCGTTATAAATCGTAACATTATTTATCGGATTTCAATTTCTTTCCATTTAATTAAAGATGATAATCTGATTATAGTTTTGTTAAAAGGTTTTTTATATTAATTTTAAAACTATTAAACTTTTTAAAAAATCATATTTTCAAAAGCAAACATTTTTTCAAAAGTAAACATTTTTTCAAATTTGCCAAAACAAAACTAATGTAGAAAAATGAAAAATGACGTGTTTCAAGTTCTTTTTCCTTTAAAAATTCTTAATATTTAATAACTTAAAGGCAAGAAAGAGAGGGGAAAAATCATTACGCAGAAAAACGAAGTGTATTGTTTAAATGTCCGTCAGTTATTTTAAAAAATGCTTTTTCTAAGATGCAGATTAAGCCTTTTTTTTCTTTTTAAATTTAGCTCTGACAACTTCAGGCTTTATACCGTCCTCCAGAGGATGTTCAAAAATCTGTATTCTGGGCCCAGGTAGGGCCAAGACCGAGATGTTATTTTTTTTCTGAAGACTCGCCAGGCCGGGCCTAGCGTATCTTTCATAAAGGAGGGGGCTGCTTCCTTCAACTTAGGTGCACACTGGATAAAATTTTCAAACCCGGTCTCGACAAAATCCGTATTAAAATCACAAAAAAAAAGAAAAAGAAAGAAAAAAGAAAAGAAAAAGAAAAAAAAAAAACTTTAAAATTCATTTTTCTTATATAGATTATTCAAAGGCTAAAAAAATTAAATACAATAAAACCAGTGAAAAAAAAATCTGCCTATGACGGAATTCTGTCTTAAACGGAAAATATGTTGATCCACGCAAAATAAATACAATAGTACCTGAGAAAAAAATAAGCTTCAATTACATCTTCTAAGGAGGGTATCTGTCTATAACGTATTTTTTCTTTCTTATGTGATTCCGTCTTAAAAACGTTTTACTGTATAACATTTTTCAATGTCTCCAACGCATTGGATATGAATTAACGATATTAAAATATAAGCGAAACATTTACATATAGATAGAAATTCATTGATAAAATAAATATATTACAGCTTTTGGTGCTTCTTTTATAATAAAAAGTATAAATATAAAAAACGAAAAGCTATAAAAGAATTTTTTAGTCAGAACACCCCCATATGAAACAATTTTTTCCCATGCCGAAGTAAAAAACTATGTAGAAATTTGCGACTGAACCGAGATATTATTTAAACTATTTTCCAGACCGGTTCGAGTTATGATGTTGACATTTTTTTCAGGCTACGCCGAACTTTTCCCCCTATGGGTCAATTTGGAACCTGACCCAATTTGGGACCTGACCTAGATATTTTGACCCAGGCAGACGTCTGGTATACAAATTTAACGTAAAAACTACACGCTGCTATTTTATGTCCAAAGAAAAAGCGCTATCTTAAACCGATTTTTATTAAATTGCAATTTGTGAATTTTCCCTAACTAGCGTTGAAATTGAGTGAAGAAAACACCGTTTAGAGGCAGGGAAAAGTGGTGTAAGTCAGAAATATTTGAGGATTTTGAGATTTAATATCTCTGTGGGGTTTTTAGATACGGTGATGAAATTTGTTTTGTTCAATTTAGGAATGGATAAAGAATATTTTCCTAATTGGGAATTTTTCCCTACGGGGGGCCATATAAAAACTTAATTTTCGTATTTTTTCAAATAGACCCCCCATGGAGTTGCAACTTATCTTATCAGAAATTTCACCTTTTTTTAGGAATTTTTGCAATTGGAAGTATGGGTCTAGGGGCAATATTTGAGGAGATAGCCTATTGTTTCGATATTTATGACTCACCCTGCATAAATTTAAATACCTATATTTGCTTGGTCACTTTAAGCACTACTCAGAGCACATACAGAAGCACCATTATCAAAATTATTTGCATCTACAGGGTCTTTCAAAAATATATGTCAGATATGTATAGGAAGGTAGAGGGGACCATAGTAAGCAAATTTCTTATAGGAATGTAAATGCGAAATTGCAGCGTTATGGTGGTAGAGACCGCTGTTTTGTTCAATGGTTAAAAGCATTTCGCTGACTTGAATAATCATTATCCGCACGAATTTCGAGCAACATGTGCCGTTACTCCAAAACTGAGCTTGCCGACATAAGGCATGAAGTTTACGCGTTTTTTAAACTATCTATTTTGTTAGAGAAATTGTTGTTCTTTTAAATCGTAAAAATGTACAGATTAAATGAAATAATACTTTCTATAACAAAATGCTGGTGTGCAAAAACGCAGAAATCTCATCCTTAGACATGCATTTTATGTATGAAGTCGCGCAGAGAAATATAGATACCGTTCAAAGAATGTACATGAAATGATGTCCAAGTAGGAATCTACAGATTCGCCGAACATTTGTGTGTCTTCATCGGAAAATGTACGCGAGTGGATCATTTCATTTCTTGGGGCTCTCTTGATATAATCACTGGAAGATATCGCAGAATTCCAGCAGTGGGAAAAGCAATATTACGCATATTAAAGCAATGTCCTTCGATAAGCACTTGAACTAACGGACTTGCATTTCGTGTGAGCCATTTCCTTGCGCAACCTCATACATAAAATACATGGCAGGAGCTCTGCATTGGTGTAACGATGCTTATTGCGAGAAATCCGTACGGGAAATGACGATTCAAGTCAACAAAGTGCTTTCACCCTCCAAACTCAACAGCTCCCTCTACTGTTCAACCTTGCATTTCCTCACCCAAAAAGTCGTAAAAATTTGCTGGAAATTGACGAAATTTTATACACAGTAATTATGCCATACAATAACTTAATATTAAAATATCAACGCTATTCTAATGTAGTGACATGCAAATTCAAAAACTCGTGGGACCCTGGATTTTCTAATTCACGTCTGATACAAGGTTCGCGTACAGCTAGGGATTCAGGAAATTTTAAGTATTTTAACACCAGAAATTTCATATAAATTTCCGTCTGTATATCTGAAGGTAATTTTTTTTCATTAAAAAAGACAACTATTACTTTTCTAAGATTCTGGTAAAAAGTTCTTGTAAGTCCTTGAAGCGTGCGAACCATGTGAATATAAGTCTCATTTATCATATTTAATAAAATCTCAGGTGCAGAAAAATATTTGACCCAGCTATTCGGTATGGGCACTTTATGCAAAATTTTCAAATGAAAAATGCAAATAAGAAAACAGTATTATTTAAAGTAAATTCGGGTTATTATATACGATTATAATGTAGAATAAAACTGCACAGCCAATTCATCAAAGATAAAAAGTTCGCGATAAAACGTAATACAACTTTAAGAATCTTATTTAATATATTATGGTACATAAATTTCCGTACATTTTCTATCCTGGAATTACTCTCCCGGGCTTTTAGGATTTCATCTTGCTGTAAAGAAGAGATAATATATTGAAACAGTTCAAAAATTCTATAGGAACACAAGTTCGTTTAAGTATTTGGAATTACCAGATTTCAGGTTAGATGACTTAGTTTGAGTTTTGTAAAAATGATACATTTGATTTCTAATATAATATAAGTTTATAGTTAAAAAAGTAATGCTGATTTTTTTTAAATTGACAGCTAGTTCTTTTCTGTGTTTAATCATACTTGTAAATAACCTGGTTTCTTCACTTGTATATTTTCTTTTAACATACTGAAGATGAGTAGCTTTAATCAGAATCTAAGGCAAAATATGTTTAGAGCCAGAAATTTTATTTGATAAAATAAATTAAAAATATATCTCACAAAATCAAGCTACATACAATTAAAAAAATTAGTTTTGGAAACATATTAATATTATAGGCTCTATAAACCGAAAACAGTCTTGCCAAATCTGGCTGTTTTTCATTCAGAAATTTCGAGCTTTAACTCCTAAAATTTGTAATATTTTTTTTATTTATTTTATTGGCGACATATCTGTCATTATAATAACCAAAAATAGTTATTTGAACTTAGAGAGAATTTTCAATTTCTCAATGATAATTTAATGAATAAAGCATAAATGAAAGAAACCGCCAGTATAGTTTTAATACATGCTTTAAAAGCTTTAGATTTTCCACAAGACCTTGCAATTTAGTACAACAATTAATAAAGCTTAATATTTGCATGATATAAAGATTGAAAATTACTATACCCAAAATGTGGTACTAAAATTTCTCCATGGCATTCCTGAACACAAGATTACTGTAATCTATCCTCATTTTATTAACATCAAATACTATAATTAGATTTACATATTTTATAAAAAGCGACTTTGAAAAACATGCTTTTCTGCTTTTAAATGCTAGCATCATGTACAAAATAGTTATCTGAAATGAAATAAGCAAATACCGCAATTTTGAAATATAGGTTTCAGAAAATCAAAACATATGACAGGTATGAAATGATAAAGTTAATATAATTTAGAAATTTTCTTTTTATTGATAAAAATAAAGGGTATAGTGCTTTCGAAAATAGTACAGGAATAATTCCATAATCATCGTTACAAGTGATTACAACAAGATTTATATGATTAGAAAAGGGTGAGAAACAATGTAGCCAGTTGGGCGGAATATTTTTTTTAATTGAATATAAATTACTTCTATGTTTTCTCAATGGAGTTATGAATAAAAAGGTGAAGACATGTAGTGTATTGTTCATCAAATGCGAGTGATGTAACTGAGGTTTTTGTCAAAAGATGACATAGTTTTTTTAATAGTATCAACAGTTTTTGACTACCGTCGGTGAAAACTTACATCAGTAACCTTGAATAGAATATTTCGTCTTATTTTAGCCTCTTATTCATGGGAAATTTCTCTAACTAAAAATTTAGAATTTTTTTACTTGTGTAAGTTTACCCAGATACCATATTCTTTCACAGACACTGAAAGTATGTTATCTAGGTTATCACAATCTGGCAGAAATATTACCGACAAAGTAACCTCTTACCTACCAATAAAAATTAATATCAGATTTTGGCATAAATTTTTATTCGAATTTTTCATTAATGAAGCGTTTAAAATATTTTTTTTTCGCACAAATTTACGGGTAGAACGTTTCTGCTGTGGTAATGAACACCTCGGAAAACATTTACAGTTGAAGCTTCACTATTTCAACGTCTTGAAGGGCGGTGGATAATTATTGGACAACCTTATTTAAACCCTAAATGGTGTGAAGAGACAAATATGGCACCAGAATTATTGAATCAAAATTTTCCGTTTATTAAGTACATGAAGAAAAATCTTTTAGTCATTTTCAAATAAATTTGACTGTATACAGTGGTGTCAGACAATGATTTCAGCATTTTACGAGTAAATGTACATTGACTGTGAAAGGATTAAAAATATGTCAGTTTTTCTTTGTCCTCACCATAGATTCCAATTATTCCGCTTTTCTGTATAACAAAAATTTAATAGAAATTTTTGCCTTAATTTAAGCAGAAGGTTACCGCGATTAAAAAAGGTAACATTTAGCATATTCTTTTGTGATGCTATCAAGCATAACATGATAGAATCTATGCTTTTTTTTTTGTTTTTGACCTTATTATTAGCTTTATTTAATACGTTATTATACAGTGTGTCCACTCTCAACGGTGGCCAAGGGTAATTTCTTCACCGTTAGCCATAGACATATAGTTCCAATTGCATAAATACTTTTAAAATGGTAAAGAGTTGTTTTTTAAGTAACTTAGATTTTAAAAAAATATTAAAAAGTTACGAAAATTAAATTTTTACACGGTTCCCCGGTCCTATAAGTGATATTTAGTAAAAATTTCCCACCACTCTAACAAGCAATACAAAAAGGGTCCCATTCATCTAACATTAAAATTGACTGAGTTATGAAACTTTAAATCTCATGATTTAAACCACTTTTCTGTGACTGTAAATGGTTGAGTTGGATTAAGCTTTAAGGGAACGGACACTAATGCTTAACGTATTATAAAGGGCGTCCATTTCCAATGCTGTCCAACAGCTTATTCCTAAACCATTTGTCATAGACATATAGTTCCAATTACAGAAATGATTTAAATGAGTTAAAGAAACTTGTTTAAAGCGATTTAACTGAAGGTGCTGCCGTCGTATAAGTTTTACGGTTGTATAATTTTAATTAATTAATTTCTAGACTGGTTAAAATAATTGAAGGCGTGAGTTTCAAAATTCTATTTATCGAGAAAATCAAATTTTGGGGAATCGTGAAAAACTTTTAAATGCGTCCATTGGTTTTCATTATAAATTTGGAGATTGGAGCGTTATCTTAGTGCAGATTAGTATAACTGATAGAGAAAACAAAAGCGACAGGGCAACTTTTGTAACTCATATCCTCAATTGTACTTTTAAATATGGTTTATGTTGTATAGAAAAAAAGCTATTTCTTTTCATGAATTTATTTTTCAAAAATGTGTTATTTTGAGAAGATTTTATTTTACTTATATCATTCGTCTGTATGTATTTTTAGTTCAAAATTTTTATTCAAATGTTAACTCACTTCCAAAAATCCAATCGAGGTTCAATTCTCACACTTATTTATATCGAATGACAATGTAATATTAATACGATTTCAGGTACTCACCATTTATTTATTTTATAGGACTACACCAAACTTTTTTAGGTTAAGTAATCTAATAGAATTTTAAATATGTATCATTTTGTAACGAATTGTGACTGTTGCTTTTCATAATTTAATTTAACAAAATCTATTTTTTCACTTATATTTTTAGTAAAAATTGTATATTTTGATTTATTTTGTAAAAATCACCATAAATTTAAAATAATATTATAAAAATTTTTTGTTACTCTCTATGTTTAATGTTAAATTTTATATCTGAAGTTTATTTTTATTTCCAAAATTTGTGACTGACCCCTATTTTGCAGCAAAAAAGATGTTTCAACTTTAAACAGTTATTACTCGGTCAGTTTTAATCCTATAGGATTGGGACTTTTTTGTCTCACTTGTTACAGTATGGTAAAACCAAAATAAATCCAATATAGAACCAAAGAAACAAATATTTAATGTATTATGCACTCACCTATGAGTTTAATGATTGCAAATATTCCATCATTCTTTGACATCATTAATTTTTGGCACAGTTCGGTATCTTTTTTTGTATTATTCCTCTTTAACTGTAGTATAAGTTCCGAACTTGAAGATAAATGCCTTCTATTTTTACAAATTCTTCTTACTAGATCTCGCTAAAAGTTATCGATAGGATTTTCAAGATTTATGAGCGGCCATTGCAAAGTTTCAATATTTTTTTTATAGAACTAAAGTTTTTTTTTCTCAAGACTTGTGTGGATAGGCGCATTATTTTGCTGTTATATCAGTTTTTTTCTTACCAGAAGTGTTGCAACAAATGAAAGTTTCACAGAAAGAGTTTGTATATGTGTCTTTGAATTAAATTTTCCTGAATAATATACAAGTAACACCACGTCATTGAACAAAAAGCAGTCCCATGTTGCAACGAATCCGAAACCAAACTGAAGCTTTATAAAAATGTCATTTTCTTTTCATAAATCATACCAGTGTGATTTCCAGTCATCAGGAACATATAAGTTTTACTTCTTTTCATCGGAAAAAATTAAATATATTGATAAGAAAAGAAAAAAATTAATAAAACATCAATTAGATGGCGGATTCGTTGCAACACGGGGCTGCTTTTCATTCAACGACGTGATGTCACTTATATATATTTCAGGAAAATTTAATTCAAAAACACTTATAAAACTCTTTTTGACCATCTTTTATTTGTTGCAATACTTTTGACAGAAAAAATGGATCTAACAGCGAGGTAATGCACCTATCTACACATGTCGTGAGATAAAACTTTAGTTCTATAACAGGGCTCCCATATGGTCCGCGAACTGAACACCAATATTTTTTAACAGAAAATTTCATAGTAGGTTTCTACAGGTTTTTTTTTTTTTTTTTTTTTTTTTTTTTTTTTTTTTTTTTTTTTTTGCTAAAACTAACCTCCGAAGGCGGTTTCTGCGCAATTTGCAAGAAAAATATAAAACGAAAATCTTTCTAAGAAAATATTGATGTTCAGTTGGCGGACCATTTGGGAGCCCTGTATAAGAATAATATTGAAGTTTTGTAATGACCGCTCAGAAATTCTAATTTTAATCTTATCGATAACTTATGGGAGATATAGAAGACGAGTTTATAAAAATGGAAAGCATTTTCTTCAGCATCAGAACTAAAATCTACAATTGAAGATGTTTTGTACAAAAACAATCCCGAACTGTGCCAAAAATTAATGATGTCGAGTAATGATGGAATATTTGCAATCATTAAACTCATAGATTTTGGGTGCCTAATACATTAAATGTTTGTTTCTTCGGTTACTATATTGAATTTATTTTGGTGTCCTTAAAGTTTTTACATAGGCAAAAATAGTGTTTTTCATTATTTTCAAAATAAAATACTCTCGGTCGAATTTTTTTACCTTTTTATTAGATTTTCGGCTTAATGATGCACATTACGAGGAAAAAAGCTTCATTCGTTTTGAAATTTATAAAAAAAATCGCCACTTTATGCTGTCCTTATAGTTTTTATACGCGCTGTATAAATAAGCCAATTCAAAACCGTGTACCATGAAATTTAATCTTTACACCGCATTATTACCAAGTTTTCCGGTTAGAAATATTTTTTTATTTAATCATAGAAATTTTAACTTAACGAAAGTATTTCTTTTCACAAATGTATAACACAAATGCTTAATAATTTATAGCTAAAGAAAAGAAACACTTTCAGCTATTTCACTGCACCTCACTGCTACAAGTAGCATGAAGTTTTTTATTTTTTTTTTTCTTTTTGCTCAGGTTCCTTGATTCAATAACGGCTTAGCAGGTGAGGCACAATCACTTACTGCTTTAGTTGTGTTATTCAAAAGTTGCTAAGTCTCCGGCTTTTAACACCACTATTATCTTAGAAAAAATGTTGTTCTTTTAAATCGCCGAAATTTTTCAACTGAATAAAAGAACATTGTCTGTATTGAAACCTTGGTATCTAAAAAGCAGGTCTAGTTAATGTGCTCCCCCCTTCCTACATTTTTTGGTTAACATCCCCATTTACCTTATACCATTTACCCATAACCCATTAACATCTACTATAAAAGGTATATAACACAAATGTAAAAGAAATCTGTTACAAAAGAAATACTTCCGTGAGTATGTAACTTGCAACAATTGCGGGAAAAACTGTCTTCACGCTGTATTTCTAAGAAAGTTAAAAAGAAGATTTTTCTTCAAATAAAAATTGTATTCTTAAAAAGTATCGAGTGAAAGCCCTGTCTACGATCAAATTAGATTATGATATTTATCAAAATTTATTATAGATAGAGTTCAAACCGTACATTCTTAAATATGCGGTTTGATCATATATTTTCATTTCCCAAATGCAACTTTACTGTTTCAAAGAAAAGTGATTGCATGGCTACCACAGGTGATTATTTTTATATTTTATTAGAACTACTATTTTTAAAGAAGAAATGTTGCAGCGTATTTCTCTTGGAAAATTTGGCAAAGCGTATTAAAAAAACTTTTATTTTTAAGAGTGGTGTGAGATAGAATAAAAAAATAGCCGCCAGTAACAGCACTGCAATCATATTTGCATAATTCGAACTTAGATTGGATTTTTTTTTTAAATTACATTAAAATCGATTTAGCTAGTTGTCATAACGTTTTCATAATTGTCGAAGATTTATTTTTAATATTTTTTGTCATGTTGAAATTGTCCTAGATGTGGACAGTTACACAGAATTTGAAAGCAGTTATTGTAATACGTGTCATCAACACATTAAAAAAATTGGAAACATTTAATTTTTCAAGTAGTAACACCCACATGTGCAACTGTATTTGAGTTATTTGGATTCAATGAACCTAAATATATATATATATATATATATATGCAGTATGTTATTTAAAAAATTTTCATAGAGATCAAATGTGTTACATTTTGATATGATAATGTTAAATCAATATAAAAAAAGTTTAATTTTACCACTCCAAAATTTTATTCAATAGAGAAAATTTGTTTTCAATGACATAAAATAATGGGACATTAAAATAATCCTGGAGTTTTTTCGACACATAATATATTTTTAATCATAAAAATTACTTAAGAAATCACATCAACCTTTTGCGACGCAGGGCAAATTCAGTGCTTATGTGTTGACATTAATGACTGACACCGGAATTTGAAAACATCCTTATTTGTAAATAAGAAAAAAGCTATATTTCAAGCATTCAATAAACCGTATTTTTTTAAACAGAATTCCTGCGCCAATGTCGCGTTTCGGAATTAAAATAATGTGGTTTCGTATGTATACCATCGCGCCACAAGGGGTTAAAATATTTATTAGAACCTGCGTTAAATTTTACAAAAAAGAGTAAGCATCGTCAAAGTATGGACATTTATGTTTGTAGCTTATTTCCATATTTATTTTGCGACACATAAAGAAATTTTACTTTTCGTCGATTTAAAGCGACCACTTTTAGGTAGATTTCGTATGAAATACTACCTATTGCATTCGCAACAGTTTATATCTATCTATCTATTTATATATATATATATATATCTCACTTTTTTATGGGCACGATAACTTCTATAATTCTTCACCAATCTCCACCAAACTTTTACATAAAATCAAAGGGGATAAAATCTCGGCTAAGTTCGTTAATGGGCAAAATTGGACCAAGGGGATCGAAATAGGGGGCGTTTTTGTGAAAACAGAAAAAAGCCCATAACTTCTTAATGAAAATAGATATCGAATCAGTTTAAAGTTTATATTACTTCTAAATAATGGGCCAAAAATTTATGTATGACAGATTTTTGATAAAGTTAAAAATGGGCTCAAGGGGCGAAAAAAATAGGGTTTTTGGGAGAAAAAAAATCATAACTTTGTCAATTCTCAAGATATCAAATCCATCTAATTTTTTTATAAATATTCTCAAAAGTATCTAAAACTTTTGTATTTGCAAGTTTTTGATAAGACTAACTTTTACCGGTAAAAAAAATTAAAAACGAAAATAAAAAGGGCTGTCGAAAAAGAAAAAATCCATAACTTTGTCAATTCTTAAACTATCCAATCCAATTAAATTTATTTTACATCTTCTCAATAATATCTACAACTTTTATATTGACAAGTTTTTCATAGGATCAATTCTTATAGCAAAAATAAATTAAAAGGAAATTGGAGTTGGAGAAAAAACCTCTAGTTCAAACTGCTTACATTCTGAATTGTTTTTATAAATTGTTTTTTATTTTAAACACATCCAAATGGCAGATCCTCTTATTTAGGAACTATATAATGTAAAACATTGGCCAGATTATTGATAAAGACAGAATACATTTCAAAAAACGCTGCCAAAAATGGTATTTTGAACAGAATTTCCCGAAGTGACAGTGATAGGAAATTCTAAGAAGTATTCAGATAACAAATCGCGTTTTTACTGACTCATTTTTAAATCCATTTTTGCTCTCAAACGCATCCAGTTTACTAGTCCTCTTATTTAAGAAATATATAATATGACGCATTGGTCAATTTTTTGATAAAGACAGAATATATTTCAAAAAAGGCTGCCAAAAAAGGTATTTTGAACAGAATTTCTCGAAGTGATTGTGATAGGAAATTTGAGGAAGTATTTAAATAAAAAATTGCGTTTTTTCTGACTCATTTTTAAATTCAGTTTTGCTCTCAAACGCATCCAATTGGCAGGTTCTCTTATATAGGAGCTATGTAATATCCCGCAGTTTTCAGGTTTTTGAGAAAGGCTGAATATATTTTTAAAAATGCTGTCAAAGAGGGCACTCCCGCAAAAATTCCAGAAGCTATCATGATTAAGAATTGAGGTTGTATTCAAAATTGGTTATTTTATAACTCATTTTTAAATTCAATTTTGCTCTCAAACACATTCAATTGACAGTCTTTTGTTATTTAGGAACTATATAATGTACCGTATTAGTCGATTTTTTAAAATAAAGTCAGGATTATTTCAAAATATGTTGTCAAAATGGGCATTTGATCCGAATTTAGCTTAAGATGATTCTGATAAAACCAGTCCTTACAGAAGAAGGAAATTAAAAAATTTTCAAAAGAGGACAAATGAAGTTGTTAAACTGGGTTTATCTGTAATCAAATTTATTTTTTGTTGTTGAAATGAGCACTCTTCGAAATCTACCTCCGCCTATAGGTCAAGCCGACAGGGATTTTTCTGTTTGCTTATCTACACATAAGAAAATTGCAACTGTGAACCTGTAAATTTCCTAGATATTTTAAAATATTAAATTAGATTAATTTATTTCTATTTATTTCTTTAGTTTCTTAGGTGCGTTCGTAATTATGTAAATACGAAACACCAATAGTCGTCTTTCAATCCGTTCGTCTGTCCGCATATAACAACTAAAAATCTATCCAACCAAATGCTTTGAAATTTTAAATATATGATTATTGCAAAATTTTGTCAAATCATTTCAAATTTTATGAAAATCGGATGTATAGTTTAATTACATGAAAAGTCAAAATTTTTTGTTACATTGCAGCTAATCGGAAAAATATGTTTCAAGTGCATTTGAATGGTGTTACAGCCTTTGAAACAGAATGAAATTGATATGTATTTACTGAAGTGTGTTAAAATATATACTCTGATACAATGTGTGGTGCAAAAAATGTTCATTATTCATTTACAGGTCCACGCAAAAGATTTCCGTTACTTAATAGTACAGGATGAAACTTAGTTTTCGGCGTAATTTAATCATGTTAAATTATTTGACATGTAATAAAATTGGTATACGTTGTTGACGTTTACTATGAGTTACATCCTGTATCATGGGAAATTCATAGTATTTACAGGGGCACATAAATATTTTCGGATACTATACAACAACCGAAATATTGTTTATCAGAAATGATTGTTAGACGTGCATTTTTAGTCGTGATATGAGATTTTAACCAACTACCTGAGAACGCGATTTTTGCGAATTTCTCGCGGTTAAACATCGTGTTTTTTGCTCCCAGTCCTTTTGAGTTTGAGTTTTGAGTGAACAATGCTTTGAGGTCTATAGCTACAAATGGCTGTGACCTCGAATGATCCATATACCACAGAAACAAGTACAGAACACTTTATTATTACAAGAAATCCAGTACATACATTTTAATACACATCACAGGGACAACACCCGCACACCCATGCCGCTAGCTGGACTCGAACCAGGGTCCAGCGGTGTGGGAGGAGCTCACGCTACCGACCACGCCACTGGATCGGCACCCAGTCCTTAATGTTTACATTTTTGCATTGAGTGTTGTATTTACTACAGGGTTCGCACAGTTCTACCACTAAATCTTAAGAATATTTTCGAAGTGTTTCACTGCAGAAAAATATCATAAAATCTGTGAATGAAGGTGGTGATTGCGAATGTTGTGGTTTAAAAATTAAATGTAAATTTTCTTATTTTTAATAGTGGTGCCAGAGTCCTTGGAAATTCCAAAAAGTGTGCGAACCTTGTTACTATTGACTATTGATTTTTGTGATTAAAACTAATGATAATAGTGTTTATGTTCATTAATATACACCATATATATTTAAATATATGTTTTATTTTCCCATAAATTATTAAACTTTCATCCAAGATACTATTATTTTCGTATTTGTTATGAGGCATACCAATGAAAAAAATGTATGTCACATCTAGGTGCTGAAGGGTGAAAAATAGCTCTTATCAACCCACCTCCTTTAGTGGTGAGAGACAGCCTGCTGGCGCGTAGATTTTTGCACCCCTGCTATAAACTAATATTATAAGATATATACTCAGGATTCGCACCGTTCCTAAAGTTTCCCTTCTGTTAATTAGATTCGAATTTATTCATTTTTTTTTACAATTTATTGAGATGTCGAGTTTAAAATTATTTATAGTTTCACACTATTACTCTTTTTACCAACCACTTTATTAAACACAATAAATCTCATTGCCTAAATCCTATTTTTCAATTATTTTAAATGAAATACATTTCATAGTAGTAAGAGAAAGGCGTAAAAGTTAGTAGGTATGCATTTATGATTACAGTGTCATATTACTAAAATTCGTTTAAACTATAGAAGTATCATTATTAATAAAATGTAATAAGGTACCAATTCTAATAATTTTAAAACCTCTCTCATTTTTTATTTTGTTCTATTTCATTTCGTTCATCTACTTTAATATTCATAGTTTCAGTATCATTTTTATGTGCGTAATTAGCGCTTCTTTATCTTTGCAGGTTTAAAATATTCAGTTACAATTTGTCCTTCCGAAAAATATACTACAACTCGAGAAATTTTTGTGCAATCCAATTTGCTTTAAAATATTCCTTTCATGTCAAAGAATATATATAGATGTCTGCACGAGATCAATATTAGAATATTCTTCTGGAAAAGATCAAACATGTTTCTATTCATATAGCTGAGTAAAAAGAATAAGATATAAGGATATCATTATTTTTAAATGTTCTTTAAAAAATGTCATGAAACTAATTATGGTAAATGTAATAGCTTATCTAATGTTACAAATTTGTAGTTATATGTGTTTATAAATTAAATATATTTAAATATGATGGAAGAAAGATTGTGAAAAACTGTATTGTTTTCTTTTGTATGGACTGTTTGCTTTTAAATTGAATTACCGTTGTTTATCATTCAGTTGTTTTGACTGTATATTTATTGGGTTTTCCTGACTTTCGTCTTTGAATTCCATTATTTTCAAAAACTGATTTTTAACACGTTTTGAAGCAGATAGAACGTTCTATTTTTACACAGTTATATAGGAAAAATATTACTATTTCAAAATAACCCTCATTAAATGTAAGGAACGTAGCAATGAACTTAGAAGTAATACTTTGTTAAAATTTGCTACATTAGATTCTTACTTTTTATATTTTATTATAAATAAAAGATTGTGATTTCATGCGAAATTGTAATAGGAATGATTAATTATTAGAAAAATTATCGAAAGTTTAACCTGTGCTTTATTATATAAGAATAATTAAATATGGATCATATGAATAAAGTAAATAATATTATCCTGATTTGTATTTCTGAAATATATATATATATATATATATATATATATATATACAGTGGCGGTCAAAAGTTTCCGGCCAGCAAAAATTTTTCAGTTAATTTGTAAGTATGTATACCTATATGAAGATGAATTTCAAAGTGATACTTATACATTTTTTGACATAATAGGTAGGTACTTAGTTATGGAATAATTTATAAATATCAATAAATTTAATTGACAAAATTAAGAACAGAGGAAAACGCATGTTCTCAAAAGTTTCCGGCCACTTTCGCAAGTTCGGAAAAAATGGCATTGTAATAGAACATTACAGTGATCAACAACATTTACAATTAATATTTTATCAGAATACCTTTAATAATAAGTACTGCGGCACGGCAACGTGACATTCATACAATCAGTGGTTAAAGATCGCCTATGATATTTTTTTTTCCTTTTTCTTGCAATTTTTAGGAAATTTCCGCTGAGTTGAAATATTTATAGCACTTCACACGTTTGCCAACAATTTTCCAATGATTTTCTTTTGGAATCATGTCGGTCGATTGGGTTGGCCATTTCAAGAGCAAAATTCTTTGGGCGAAAGTCATTGCTTGTCAAGGATTGCAAACAATCTTTAAATCATTATCATGTTAAAATAAATAGTTGCGACCAGAATTTTTCATCTAATAAAGCAGCAAATAATCTTGCAAGATAGCCTTATGCATTGCATCATTCATCTTGCCGTAGATTTTAAATAACAAACCTACACTTTTTGAAGAAAATGCTCCCCACAGCACAACGTGTCCTCCATAAAGTTCTGCATCACGTCAGCATTTTGACACGGTGGATTGACTTATTTCAGCAATATTTTCATTCCGTAAATCGCGGGATATTGGAGCGGAATTTTTATGCGGGTCATCAGTTGATTTTCTCCTGATAATTTTGTTTACAAAAATAATCCTTTTCCGGGATCTCCCGGACATCAGAAAGTGTTGAAAGCCAAGGCCATCTTTATGCAATTTTTAAATGTCTTTCACAGTCGATATACCGATCGATAACTTTGCCGCAATATATCGAGAAGTTTGGCCCTTTAGCGACAAACTGATCACTCATTTACGAACAATAATTGTTGAACTTTTCAATTTTTGAATTCAAACTATGCTATTCACATTGATTCATTCACAAACACGACCAAAAAACACTTTACCGACAGAAAAAAACAAAGAAATGATGAGTGGCCGGAAACTTTTGCATACGCGAACTTCGAATTCTGCCCCTTTACATGAAGCGTTTCCAGTATCCAATCAAATTATCACGTCGTCAGTGATCATTCATTTATTCCTAACTTTTGAAGCAATTGTGCATCTTCTTCGCTGAAACCTTCTAGTAAATAAATCAGAGAAACTAACGGGCCGGAAGCTTTTGACCGCCACTCTATATATGTATAATTATATATATATGTATATATATATAATTAGACATGTATTAATTCGTTTTGATGTAGATAAAACGACGTAGTATTTTTATTCAGTTATACATGAAAAATATTACTATTTGAAAATAATCCTGTTCAAATGTAAGGAACATAGTGAGGAACATAGAAATAGTACTTTATACACGTATACTATCTCAGATTCTTACTTTTTATATTTTATTATTAACAAAAGATTGTGATTTCATGGGAAATTATAATAGGATTGATTAATTATTTTTTAAAAAAATGTCGAAATTTTAACATATGCCGTATTATATAAGAATAATTAAACATAGATCATATAAACAAAATAAATAATATTGTCCTAACTTGTATTTAAAATAAATAAATAAACAAATATTATTAGACTTTTAATATAATTATTGAAATTAATGTAACATATCTACGTTCATTACGATTTTTTTATTATTCAAAAATATCTTTGTGGAATATATTTATAAAAAGTTTTATTTATTTATTTCTTTTTGTAGTAAGTGATTTTAGTTCCTATTATTTTTTAAAATAAAAAGTATTCTTAAATAATATTCACACTTTCCTTTATCAGATGTACATGGAAAATACATACAGAGTGAACACTCCCAACAGTTTCCAATAGCAAAATCTAGAACCGTTGCGCATAAACATACAGTTTCTATTACAAAAATGCTTCATACAATGTAAAGAAATATTTCCAAAATTATTTGCACCAATAAAAACAGTTCTTAAACAATTAAAAAAAATTGCATATGTTTTCCCGGTTCAATATGTTATATTTAATTAAAATATCCTTTTATCCTAAAAATAACAAAAAAAAAAAATCTATTGATCTATGCATTAAACGGACAGTTTAATTGCTTACGCATATTTTTAGTGCTGCGTAATGGAGGTTATACATAAATTTAAAAGAAATATAAATTATTGACAAATTAAACAAATAGTTGAGGGTAAAATTATCATAACAATCTAAACAATGAAATTTTTATATTCTGACATATTGAAGGAAAATATACATCTTGTTCTGACAATATAAGATAAACTAGTTGGATGTGCCAATTCCAAAACTTTCTTCATTCTCATACAAACATTTTAATATTTTTAAAAAATAGTTTCCCTTTTTTAATGTTTTAATAATTTTAATTCAATACCATACGAACTTTGGTTTTCATCTAAAAATTTCTGCTTCAATCAATTAATCGGAGTAAAAACGAATTTCCGTCTCTACACGAGCCGATGAACAATAGAATGATAGGCAGATTTTTTTTTTAATTCAGGGAGGACCTATTTGCCTTATCAAAAAATATTTATTTAAAAAAAAAAATTAGTTCAGTTCTAGGACTAACTTCATACACTTTTAGGTGAAGCAATATTGGAAATGGCATAAAATTGGCTATTGCAGGGCCCCCTTGCGGCGGATTTTTTTTTTTCAAATTCAAGGAGGACCAACTATCCATAGCCATACACTTACACAAAGAATTTGGTTCAATTCGTTGCATAAATTCATATACTTTTCGTCGGTACAAAATTGAAACTGGCACAAAAATCGCGATTGCAGCGCCCCCATCCGGCAGATATTTTTCAAATTCAGGGAGGACGAACTAGCCATAGCCATACACTTACACAAAAAATTCGGTTTAATTCGATGCATAAATTCATATATTTTTGGTCGGTAAAATATTGAAAGTGGCACAAAAATCGCGATTGCTGCTCGCCCTTCCAGCGGATATTTTTCAAATACAGAGAGGACCAATTAGCCATAGTCATGCACTTACAAAAAAAATTTGGTTCAATTCGATGCATAACGTCATATACTTTTGGCCGGTACAATATCGAAAATGGCACAAAAATCGCGATTGCAGCGCCCCCTTCCGGCGGAATATTTCAAAACTGAAGGAGGACCTGCTTGCCACAGCCAGAAACATTCACAAAAAATTTGGTTCATTTCTATGCATAACTTCATATAATTTTTGATGGTAGAATGGCGACATACACAAAGACATACAGACAGACAGACATTTTGTAAAAACAGCTTTTTTGGAATATTTGACCCCTAAAACATATAAATCCGTCGAAAAACAGAAGTCGAAAAAAAAAATTCGATTACAATACTTTCTTCTATTCAAGATAGAAGAAAGTAAAAACAGAATATTTCTTAAATGACATTTTGAAAAGCAACAGTCTCACTTTTTTGGAAAAAAACATGTTACAATATAATTTTTTTTTATGAATCTGAAACTTAATTAATAAAAATTAGCACTATCGTAACGCTTGTACGATAATTAAATACATGAAGATGCACGCAAAATAGCTTCTACTATATTAAGCACTTTGTATACGATCTCTTGGAGAATGGCCTAACTTATGTGTGTTCAGATGAAGAAAATTGGTGGAATTCAAAATTATACAGCTCGGTCAACATTAGTGTAGATAAAAGGGATTTTTTTTTGTCCGACTTGTTAGTGTACCAGGAGTTAGTGTAACAGGAAATATTTACAAACTAACACTTACATAAACGGAAGACGCATACAAAATTAAGTTTCATAGCATTTACGAAATGTTTCTACTGATCCAAACGGCATTTAAAATATTTTTTCAACTTACTGTAAACTATTTCGTAACTGGAACTATGTGTTAGAGGAATAATGGTTTATTAATTAGCCATTTCACACCTCTGAGATTCGACACCCTGTATCTGTGTGTAATTACGGCTGCTAATCTTTTTTAGTCTTTTCTGTGAAAAAAACTTTGATTTCTCAAACTTTACGACTAAAGCGGTATTATTATAGAGACCCGTAAGACATGGTGACGTCGTTGTGAAGTCACACTGTGACTTTGTGACCGTCGATGTGACGTCACGTGACGTCGATGTGAAGTCACAGTGACTAAAATGTGAAGTCGTTATGGCCGTTTTAGAGCTTGTTTGTGACGTCAGAAAGTGGTAACAATGTGACCAATTTGTGAAAAGTGTGTCATTTGTGACGAAATTGTGACGAAAGTGACAATGCTTTCAAGTCACATTGTGACTAAACTGTGAAATACAGGGTGAGTCCAAAATCATGGAACAAACTTTGAGGGGGCGGTAGGACTCACTATAACAAATAATGAAGGCACAGAAATATGTGACCGGAAGTGACCCGTCAAAACGCTACACTAGCCACCAAAAAAAGACCCGGATGATAATGTTAAGTCTATGGGGGGGGGGAGTTGTTTTCAAATATCTTGCTCAAATTTCAATATTTTACATGGTATTTTTTCCATAGAATAGCTGAGGTCGATCCACAACAGGGCTAATTTTTACTTTTTCGATTTTGGTTATATTTTTTTATATTACAATAGTTTCAGTTTTAGAACCGGTTTAAACTGGTTCTGAAAGTTAAAGTATTTTTCATTTAATCTGTAACCAAAATCAAAACAGTAAAAACCAGCCCAGTTGCTGGTCGTCCTCAGCTATCCCATGGAAAAAAAATATGCTAAAATATTAAAATTTTAGCGAGATATTTGAAAATAGCGCTCCCATACACTTAACATTATAATCCGTGTCTTTTGCAGTGACTAGTGTGGCGTTTTAACGCGTCACTTCCAGTCATACATTTCTATGCCATAATTATTTATTATAGTGAGCTCTACCACCTCCCTTAAAGTTTGTCCCATTATTTTAGACTCACGCTGCAGATCATTGGTGACAAAACTTTCGTTAACACTGTGATGATTCTGTGACGATTTAACTTTTCTTAACGATTCTCTAACAATTTAAAAGAAACAGGATCTGCTGAAACTATAACTCCATGCCATGTTCCTGTTAAAATAGGGTTTGAGTCCTAAAATCATATATTGACAATTTACGAACAAATACTGTATAATATATAAAAATACTTACCTGCAGTAAGGAGACTTTCTTCTAAATTAAAGTTAAAAATTCGATTTACCTCACATTCCTTACAACTCTGGTGTTGTTTTCAAAATTTGAAAAATATTACCTTTCAAAAATATTTATATATTTTTCCCCACATGCTGAAAATTGCATAGCTTCAATTTTATTTATAACTGACACACATTTTGTAGTATGTTGTTCAAACTGTTTAATCTTTTTGAACTTTTTTTTTAACTTTTACTCGCTTTAATATCCACAAATCTCAGCACATATCTAAAACTGTACAGCTTGCCAATATTTCTGACCAATAATCCTGATGTTTTTAAATATATAGGGTGGATGCTCCAGTTTTGGCCACATTAAGAGAAAAGTTTAAATGGATATTTTATAGTTTATACTGAAATTTTATTCTGAATAAAGCATATTAAATCGCAATAACAGTGTTCTTTAGTAAATTTAGTTGTCTTTCTGTTAATTATAATAACTTTCTATCAAATATTTTAGATTGTGAGTAATAACTCGTTATTTCTTTCAATTTGCACCAGTTTTGGCCACCCCTGCACCAATTTTGGCCACCTTAATATCTTGTAATTTTGCAAACATTTTAACTGATAATAAGTAAAAATAAAGCATTTTTGTGCAAAATCTGTTTTACCACACACATATTTGTTTGCTGTATAAAAAAGATTTGCATTTTTTTAAATGAAATCATAAAAACATCAAATAAAATATACTTAAGCTGATTTTAACTGAACACTTAAATTTAAAAACAAAAAATATATTTAATTCATAAAAAAGACTTATAGGACATAAAAAACTTATTTTAACATTTTGCATATTTTCATTTATATATACCATATGTTATACTATACCAATATTTACAGTTATATGACTAGAATCTTGAAATTATTCCATTTTTTCATGAAATAGTATTTTGACATTCTCTAAAATCCATTTTTTTTTCAACTGATTTTTAACTTTAATTCCTCGTACTTAGCTGCCTGTCAGCCTAATCATTTGGAGTTAGTTTTCTTCAAACCTTAGATTTCCTTGTGTAAATATGGGCTAGGATCTTAGAAAGACCTTCACAGAGGGCATCCCCCTTCTCTTCGGCCCATACCTCTCATATAGATAATTAGCCATCATAAATAGCACAATCCTATTACTTGAGATTCAAAAATAGTAAAAACTGGTCTCCATTCTGTAAACTTGTGTTGCAAGGTACAACGAGATACTACAAAACTAAACCATCTTCAAAAGCTGACAATGAATTTTGAAAAGCCATAATTTTACTTCCTATCTTATAACAGTGTTTAATCTAGACCATTTTTAAGAGTACATAATTGTCTTTTTTAAACTTGTTAAAATGAATCCTATTTATAGTGTAAAGATTTTCACGTTATTTGTTATTTCTAAATTCATGTGCTTGAAATTTTGTAAAAGTTATGCAACTTCCTCATTTTGTTTTGAAAAAAATACAAGAAACCACTAAATCATGCTGTAATTTTATTGAACTTTTAAATTTATAAGTCATAAAACATTTCTAAATATATTGCTGAAATTTTCACTATAATTAGTCTTGTAGTCAAAAGTGGAGCATAATGTTGTGCTCTTTTTGGCCACACTATGGCCATAACTGGTACACATAGCAAATTTAAAGTACCAGTTTTGGCCACCCCTACTTTAAGCTGTAAAAATAATTAATTTAGATATGAAATTACAACAGAGAGAAAGCCTACTTCATAAAGCTTCATAGCAATTTGTTTCAGAACAAATAAAGTTCGATAAATACCTAATATTGAAAGATTATGAAAACTTGTTACCTAAGCAAAAACCTTAATATATGTGAGTGCACACTATAGTTTTACACATTTATTTTTTTTGCAAGTCATTTTTTATCAAAAAATAAACAAATGGGATTGGAAATGATAAAAGAGTGTTAGATTAAGGAGTAAGAATGCGTATAATTTGTTAAAATCAATTTACAGCCTAAATAGAGGGTAAATCATTCCAGTGTGGCCAAAACTTGTGCAGTTGTCAAAACTGGAGCATCCACCCTATATCTTTTAATTATCTTTTGTTGTAATTTTCCAACTGATTGAAAAGGTGTCCAGATCAGGATTCGAACTAAGCAGTCTTTCGCGCAAATTGTCAATACTTTGTGACTGAACTATCCTGGAAGAATCTGACGCACGCAATTCACGCAGTGAATACGAACGCATATTTATCATTATTATACATAACCCTATGTAATAATAGTTTAAATTTTTTTCAAACTACCCGTATGATAAATGCATACTATTCGTATGAGTATATAATGATATTTCTCCTGATGAATTGTGCGTGCTAAGTTGCTCTGTTGGAAGAGCATTGGCAGCATACATCGAGGGTCTCTAGTTCAAATCCTAACCTAAACACTTTTTTACTCACTTTGGAAAATTAATATTCGTTTGATTAATTTACCAATTAAAATCATTCTGTTAAATATAATATAGAATTATCTTTTGATAAAACTATGTGAAGTTTATGCGCAATATTCGTAATATACAGATTTTATTTGAAAATCGAGTACAAATGAAGATGAGGCAATTAGTTCTAGTATTACGCTTAGTTATTTTCTTACTATAGTGGTCTGTGCGCATGTATGATTACATCATGGTTTAAATTCGTAGTTAAACTCATATTTATATATTGTATATGTCATATAGTATAGATGTGCCGGTAAAGGACATCCTTAAGGAATTTTTTTTTTTAATTTCCTTATTAATAGTTATAATTATTAGATTTCAATAATATTTAAGTATTATCAGTCTCACTTCCCAATATTAGACAAAATTTTATTGAAAATAATAGAAATACATCAAACACTAAAAATTTCAGCAATGTACATTTCACAATAGTGTACATGTAATTGTTTTTATGACTATTTAGAACCAGGATTTAATGAAACAAAATTGTTATTTTCAACACAATTTAACAATTAAGATATTAAAAATTAATAAAATAATGCGATAATTACTCATTTTTTAAAATAAATAATTGTTATTACCACAAAATCAATATCTTAATTATTTTAGATACATGGTTTAAAATAATAAATGTCATGGAATTACAGTTATCAAATTTTTGGGATTATGAGAAATTCAGAAAGGTAATAAAAAAGTTTTACAAAAGTATTTTTGCAATATTAGTGCATAAATTAGCATATTTATCACTATTTTCAACAATTAAACAACCCCAAACTCCTTTATATATTAATTATAACGTTAACTTTTGACTATGTGTATATTTTTTAATTTATTAAAATGTGATTTTAACCATGTAATTAAAAAAATGTGATTAAAGTGCATTTTAAAAATAATATTACTAACTATTTTCAAATCGTTGACATGCTGTTCCGTATTTCAACAAAATAAATGTTAAATTTATTGAATTTACTAAGGTAAGTGAATTCAAAAAAGTTAAATTAATATGATACTTATTCCTTTTATAACATGTTTTTTTACGAAATTAACAGAAATCATTATAAAAAAAGCAGGAAAAATAACATTTTCTTACCTCTTTCTTATCGGCATTATCCTCTAATTCCAGTTTCATAATCCAAATAGGGAAGATAATTTCGAAGTCGGAATGTCCGAATGAAGTACAATGACATTGGCGCGCTCATATTAATGAAACGCCACTGATATTGTATTTTTTCGGACCGACATTTTATATAAAATGTCACCTGATCGCATTTTTGCATAACTTTTTAAAAATTTTCAACTTACGTACTAAATATACACACATAACATCATAACAAAGTTACTAGAGCAGCTGCATAATATTCTAAAGAATAAATACACTAGTGTCAACTATTCTGGTCGTTGCCAAACGATATTTTTTAAGCAGGTGATTTTTTGTTATTATTGGTTGTTTGAGTTTCGAAGATTTATAAGTTGAATGCGCATGCGCATTAGTTTTATGAGAGTATCCCTAATTAAAATTTTGAGTTAAAAAAAATTTTCACGCATTTCTGTTTTACTTTTAATTAGTTTCGAAATACAGTGGAACTTTCATTTAACGAAGCCCATATTTATTGAAATTATCTACTTTTTTAATTTTCTGTTGAACCTTCATTTAGAACGCAATTAACATTTAAATTAATATTAATATTAAAAAATTCTACTTAGCAAAATTTGTTGCACTTCCGCGCGTGCACACTATTCAAAAGGATAGATTGCTGTTAAGATTGATTGGTGGATATATTTGAACGGATTGTATGAATTGAAATTATGTATTTATTTTATCTTTTAAATAAAAAGGGAAAAATGCGAAAATCTTTCGATATGCTAAGAAAGGGATTCTAGTTCCACGAAAATATTATAGGTCCATTCTCTGAATACTTAAAAAAGATGCGAAAGTTTTTATGAGTGTATCTTTCATAAGAGATCGCACACAAAGTAATATTCCAATTTTTTTTTAATTTTTCGATTTGAAATACAAGAGAAAACGAGAAATAGAACGCTGCGATTCAGTTTTTGTTTCCCTTCCTTTATTACGTGTTTTTTTAGATATTATACTAATGATTTTTTTATGTGGCTATATTGCATAACAAAAATTACTATCCAAATTAAAACACAGTTTTATAATATTTCCATTTTTATTTGTAGCTTACTATACAAATTTCATGAATTTCCGTGGGTTTCTATTCAAAGATATTTTTTTTCATAACGAAGCATTTAAGTGTAAAGAGAAATTTCCTTAAGAGCTCACAATAGTCACAGAAAAATTACTCAAAAAGACCCGGATGACCATGTAAAGTCTATGGGAGAGTTCTTTTCTAATATCTCGCTCAAATTTTAATATTTTTGCATGATTGTTTTGCACAAGATAGCTGATGGCAATCCACAACCGGGCTAGTTTTTACTTTTTTGATTTTGGTTATATATTTTTTATATTACGATAGTTTCAGTTTCAGAACCGGTTTAAACCGGTTTCGAAAGCTAAAGTAATTTTTTGAAGAAAATCTGAAACAAAAATTGAAAAAGTAAAAATAGCCCGTTTGTGGATTGCCCTCAGCTATCTTGTGCAAAAAAATCATGCAAAAATATTAAAATTTGAGCGAGATATTAGAAAAGAACGCTCCCATAGACTTTACATGGTCATCCGGGTCTTTTTGAGTAATTTTTCTGTGACTATTGTGGGCTCTTAAATGGAAGTTTCACTGATTGGTTCATTGCTGGGTGCTTAGTTTCATATGATGCGAAGTTTATCTCACATATGTGATATGACGTACACGTTACACGCAGTGCATGTAACGTGTGACATAATAGCGATTGCACAATATTCTTCTGAAATGCCAGAAAACACGTTTTTTGCCATTAAATAACATGGTTGAAGAATTTTTGCAATTTTCTAAAGTTTTCTAAGAAAGTCACATCTGAGTCACAGTGTGACGTCACTGAGTGGTGGTAATTTGGTCACAGATGTGATGTGACCACAGTGACTCGCAGTGACGTCATTGTGACCATGCATGCTATGAGGGATCTTTTGAAGAATTTTTGTATATATTTTTTAATTTTCTAAGAAGGTCACATTTCAGTCACAATGTGACGTCACTGAGGGGTGGCATTTTGGTCACAGATGTGACGTCACATTTCAGTCACAATGTGACGTCACTGAAGGGTGGCATTTTGGTCACAGGTGTGACGTCACATTTCAGTCACAATGTGACGTCACTGAGCGGTGGCATTTTGGTCACAGTTGTGACGTGACCACAGTGACTCACAGTGACGTCACTGTGAACATGCATGCTATGTGGGGAGTTACCATATTGAACTTCAGCGGCGTAAAAAATAATGCCAAATTCGATCAAGGAACAATGAATAAAGATAAATTAAACTTCAACTGCTACCTCGGGGCTGCCACAGACGAATATTTTTATATTTTATTTGCACCATATTTTGAAGAAAATAAATTTTATTAAATGTTTTGTTTGCAGATATTGTCAAAGTTGTATAGAACGTTTCTTTTGTATTTAATTAGTGGTGCGACATACAAACAATACATACATGCGTCTAGAAAAAAAATGGAAATCTTCTTTTCAAACAGTCCTAAAAATTTGAACACATTAAACGTGTAACGATGCTGAAAACGTAATAGTCGATTGCAGCGACACCTGCGGAATATTTAAAAATTTCTATGAAAACATCGAACATTATTGAGCGTTTATACAAGCAATCTTCTTGCAGTTTTACAGACAATCCTGCAGATATTGAAGCAGCCGGCTATTTTCATTACAGCACCGTTGGATATTTGAGTATATTATTGGATATTTGGATATTTGATATATTCAACATTTTAGCATATTTTTAAGTACAATTGAGATAGCAAATTTCAACGCTACATATTCTAGACACTGTACATATACCCTGTTTGTTCGCCATATTCTGACATTAACAATGTCAGAGAAAGGGACTATATCAGGATTCGTACGGGTACCGTTAGTTTTCCACGTGACATATTAGTACTTTTTTATTTTTTTTTTTTAAATCTAGCTTAATTGCACGAAATTTCGTATTATTTAAAGAGAAATTTTCTATAAAAATATTGGTATCGAAGAATTTCCTAGTCTTGAAACTCCAGAACACGTACGAACTATGTTATATTTATTATATTTTTAATATTTTCTTGGCAAACTCATACCGGTAAAAATTAATAAAGAATTTTGCCTTATTTATGACAGAACATTTTCATGAATAAGTTGAGCATTTCTATTCAAGTTTAATAGTGATCGCTTTTTGATCAAAAACCATTTGTCATCACTACTTAAAAAAAAAAATAATCGTTGTTTCATTTAATCACGAAGATTTTGTAATTAAATACGCAAAATTATTCTAGAGTAAAATTGCTGCGGGTCGGTGTACCAACGGTTATAGTTTGTAGAAATTAATCGTACATCTATATTTACACAGAAATACAATTTTGTCTAAGATTCAAAATTATTTCCTTTAATTGAAATATCAGCTTTGTAGAATTGCCTTAAGTAAAATGCATTAGGATAACAATCAAAATAAATGAATAGAATTTTGAAAAGTTTCATTAGTTAAATGAAATTTTCGGCAGAATACTAACAAAAGTTTAAAAATAAATCTTTCTCAGAAATTTAAGGGAGTTTTTTGTTTCAATACAAAGACTTAAATATATATGTATATTTCACTGCAAGATCAAAGCGATGGTTATTTAAATTTTCTTCTAACTTAAACAATATATTTTCAGTTGATTTTATCACAATAAATAAATAATTAAACAGTTACAACCTTTTGCACCGATATTTGCATCAATCTCATTTTTGAGTCGAATTAATTTTTTCTCAAGATTTTATTGAATAATTGAATAATATAATACCATTATTAATATTAAATAATAATAATTTGCAATTTTCCAACGTAAAGAGCTTTTATAAACACGAAATTAACATTTTATTAGTTAGCTGTCGATATATAAAGTTAAGGTAACTTTTAAATCTGTCGAAGTGCATTAAAAAAAATGAAACATTTGTTTATTTTTTTTTTTTAATCAGAAAAGCATTTAGTGGTAGTAATTTAACACTATTAATTTTCAATAAATGGAGCTGATTTTTTTTTTAACATTAACCATCCATCTTATATTTTTATTGTAAAAATAAACAATATATTTTTTTAATATAGATATTTTACAATTCCTGGTAGTTTTAATTAATAGAAAAAATTGAAAAAAAGTATTTTTTTAACCCTTTGAGCTCTGGTGACTGAATATCTTCCCACTTAGTTATAACTGCCAAATGTCACAATGGCAACTGAATATTCGACTTAATTTATGTCAGATATGTAAAGGAAAGTATAGAGGACCGTAGTAAGCAAATTTCTTATAGGAATGTAAATGTGAAAACGCAGCGTTATGGTGGTAGAGATCGCTGTTATGGTCAGTGGTTAAAAGCATTTCGCAGACTTAAATCATCATTCTCCGAACGAATTTCGAGCAACATCCGCCGTTACTCCAAAACTGAGCTTCCTGACATTTCGGTTGAAGTTTACGCATTTTATAAAAAGTTTATTTTGTTAGAGAAATTGTTGCTCTTTTAAATCGTAAAGATGTACAGATTAAATGAAATAATACTTTCTCTAACAAAATACTGGTGTACAAAAAAGCAGAAATTTCATCCTTACACATGCATTTTATGTATTAAGCCGCGCAGAGAAATATAGATACTGTTCAAAGAATGTACATGAAATGATGTCCAAGTAGGAATCTACAGATTCATTTGTGTCTCTTCATCGGAAGTTGTGCGCGAGTGGATCATTTTATTTTAATAGTTTAATAATTTTAATTCAATACCATACGAACTTTGGTTTTCATCTTAAATTTCTGCTTCAATCAATTAATCGGAGTAAAAATGAATTTCCGTCTCTACACGAGCCGATGAACAATAGAATGATAGGCAGATTTTTTTTTAATTCAGGGAGGACCTATTTGCCTTACCAAAAAAAAAGTATATAAAAAAAATTTAGTTCCGTTCTAGGACTAACTTCATACACTTTTAGGTGGTGCAATATTGAAAATGGCATAAAATTGGCTATTGCAGGGCCCCCTTCAGGCGGATTTTTTTTCAAATTCAGGGAGGACCAAATAGCCATAGCCATACACTTACACAAAAAATTTGGTTGAATTCGTTATATAAATTCATATACTTTTCGTCGATACAATATTGAAAATGGCACAAAAATCGCTATTGCAGCGCCCTTATCCGGCGGATTTTTTTCAAATTCAGAGAGAACCAACTAGCCATAGCCATACACTTACACAAAAATTTTGGTTCAGTTCGATGAATAACTTCATATACTTTTGGTCGGTACAATATTGAAAATGTCACAAAAATCGCGATTGCAGCGCCCCCTTCCAGCGGAATATTTCAAAACTGAAGGAGGACCTGCTTGCCACAGCCAGAAACATTCACAAAAAAATTGGTTCATTTCTATGCATAACTTCATACACTTTTTGATGGTAGAATGGCGACATACACACAGACACACGGACAGACAGGCATTTTGTAAAAACAGGTTTTTTGGAATCTTTGACCCCTAAAATGTATAAATCCGTCGAAAGACAGAAGTCGAAAAATATTTCGATTACAATAATACTTTCTTCTATTGAAGATAGAATAAAGTAAAAATAACAGAATATTTGTTAAATGACATTTTGAAAAGCAACAGTCTCACTTTTTTGGAAAAAAAACTTGTTACAATATAATTATCTTTTTATGAATCTGAAAATTAATAAAAAATAGCATTATCGTAATGCTTGTACGATAATTAAATACATGAAGATGCACGCATAATAGCTTCTACTATATTAAGCACTTTGTATACGATCTCTTGGAGAATGGCCTAACTTATGTGTGTTCAGATGAAGAAAATTGGTGCAATTCAAAATTATACAGCTCGGTCAACATTAGTGTAGATAAAAGGGATTTTTTTTGTCCGACTTGTTAGTGTACCAGGAGTTAGTGTAACAGGAAATATTTACAAACTAACGCTTACATAAACGGGAGACGCATACAAAATTAAGTTTCGTAACATTTACGAAATGTTTCTACTGATCCAAACGGCATTGAAAATATTTTTTCAACTTACTGTAAACTATTTCGTAACTGGAACTATGTGTTAGAGGAATAATGGTTTATTAATTAGCCATTCCACACCTCTGAGATTCGACACCCTGTATCTGTGTGTGATTATGGCTGTCTCGCCTGACTTACGTCTCGCCTGACAGTTTTGAAATCTTTTTTAGCCTTTTCTGTGAAAAAAAACTTTGATTTCTGAAACTTTACGACTAAAGCGGTATTATTATAGAGAGTTACAATAATGAACTTCAGCGGTGTAACCAGGGTGAATGCCCAAAACTGATAACATTGTAAGGTTTTCTTGTCCTTGATTCATAGCATGTAATTTTCTGGTTAGATAAAGCTAACAGAATTTTAAAAAATCACCAGTATTTTGAGCACTTGGGCATTCGCCGTGGTTAGGTTCCTGGACTTGGATTATTTTTTAGTCCTCCAGAGTCGTAGAAGGACAAATTTTTCCTTTCTTTACCCGAGCCTTTTTAAAATCTACTTTGTATTTTTAGTAAAATATCTTCCCTTAGATTAATTCTCTTAAAAATAGCTTTGCAATATTTTTAAATTTTACTTTTCAATTGTTAAAGTATTCTTTTTTTAGTATTCTATGAAACGACATGTTCGGAAATTTATTGATTTATTTATGGATGCATCAACTGAAGGGAAAGCTAAGAGGACTTTTTAGACTAGACTAATAATTTTAAATTTTATGAAGTTATGACGTTTTCTTTTTTTTAATATAAATTTTCGGGAAAATTGGAATTTTTTTTATGGTTTGATTCTTTGTTGGAATATTTCCTTCTTAAATTTAATAATGATGTTTAATATTTTTTAATAAATACAATAATCGATGACAGCAACTAAAATCATTTAATATGGTCATTTCATAAGACGAAATTCTGCAGGTTTAACCTTAGTTTATTTTTCTATTCAAAAATACTTGTACGGTTCCTGGGAAATTCCCTAAAGCGTATGAACCTTGTTACGAGCAGTCAAATAGTTTTCATTAATTCTGCACTTTTTAGGTACGTTCATAATTATATAAATATGTATAACAAATATAGTCGTTGTCTGGTCCGCCCGTCTATCTGTCCATTTGTCCACATATAACAACGCAAATTCTACAAAATTCAATGGTTTGAAATTTAATGTACACTGTTAAAAATAAATCTGTGAATTCACGGTGAAACTACCGGCAGCAAAGTAGCCGAACTTGTTACCGTTCCGTTAGTAGATTTTCCGTTGTGGGAAATACAAGAAGGGGAAACACCGTTTGAAGAATGAGTAACTTTCCGTTACAAAGTTTGATTTTTAATAATAATAATTTAATATGTTTTTTAAAATTAATGAATCGATTAATCGTCAAGGAATTTGAAATTACCGAGTGATTTTATGCTGCTATGTTATTTTACTTAATTATTATTTTGTATAATTTAGTTCACGCCGTCCTGAGGATCGAGCTTGGGATCTTTAGATTGCGGAACGCATCCTTACGAACTGAACCAAAGCTGCTGATGCTGGATTGTACAAAGTATGTCTTTAATGAGTTAGTGGGAAAATCTGTTGTGCTTTTTAAAGATTTCCTTTCAAATATATTTCTTAGAATATTTGTAAACGGATCATTTTATTTTATTTTAGACTGACGCATAATACTTATTATTTTTTAAAATCAATTTTCATTTTTTAAATCTTTTAAATAATTAAAAAAAACACTGTTTAAAACTACTTTTTTTTTGAATGAATGAAAAAGATTTTATTAAAAATTTTTTTTACAATAAAAATATAGACAATTTTTTGAAATTGTCGTACATTATTTATTTATTTATTTATTGGCTAATATATTAAAAGATTTTTTAATAAGAAATAAGAGAAAAATAAACAGAAAAAATATAATTTAAAAGGGATTTTTTATGTTTTCATTATTCCATGGCGCCAGTAGGACCCGAACCCATAATCTGCGCTCGCAGGCGATTAGCGGTGTGTTGCCTGGACCACTCGGCCATGTAGTCCCCCCGCATAACGGAGTGTCTCCGTTTTTTGTTTTTATTTCCATCTCGTTTCGTTATTTTCAGAAAATATGGTGGAATTTTGTGATTTGTAACGGAAAACCCCTTTTGTTGTGAAAAGGGATTTTTTCGTGAGATTCAGGAAAAAATGTTCGTGAATTTCAGAATTTTTTTAACAGTGTATGTATCATTGCAGAATATTGTCGAGTTATTTCAAATTTTATGAAAATCGAATGAAAATTTAAAAAAGATATTAATAAAGTTTTTTTTCATTCTATTAAATCCTATAATACTTACAGGGTTGATACGCTTCAAGGAAATTTCCAGGTCAAATATCAATATTTTTTTATGAGAAAATAAATCTAGTAAAGAAGCATGAAATTTCGCCGTATTCAAGGAGAGATTTTCTATAATAAAATACTGGTACTGAAGAATTTTTTAGTCTGAAAATTCCCTGACCCGTATCAACCCTGTACTTAATTACTTTAATGATATCCCATGATAGGTGACATATCCAGATTACTATGGTAATTACGTCATACTTAATATAGAGCGATATTAATTTCTTATTACTGAAAATGATATGTATAATCATAATAAATTTTCTCTTCATGCATTTTTGCATAAGATCGCAACAGTTATTACACTGAATATTTTTAAAACTATTTGAATAATTAACAAAATGCTTATAGTACGAACGCGCTTCATTTTCCCCGTTTAACGTAGAATTTCTGATATGTTAACTTTACTTTCAGGATATCAGTTTCAAACTAGTCAGATGGGGCAATCTCAAAACTTTCTTCTATCTTGATGTTAATACTTCCTAAAAAATGCTGCGTAGCAGCGCCACCAATTACGTGGTTTAAACCAAAATTTAGTCAGCAACAACTTATGTCAACTTATAACAGATTCTGAAGTTTCATGAAAGTCCATGAATTAGTTTATGAGATAGAGTTTTTGCGAAATCTTTAAAAAAATCTGGAAATCAGCGCTACATGGTGAGTGATATACACCAAAAACTAATCAGGATCAATTTTTTACCACGTATTAACTGAATCTGAAGTTTCATGAAAATATATGTATTATTTCATGAATTACATTTATAATGAAATCGTGAAAAATGCAGCATAGCAGCGCCATCTGCAAAGTGATTTATACCAAATACTAAACAAGACTAATCTAGATCAGGGAGGAACTGAATTTGAAGTTTTAGAAAATTTCGTGCATTAGTTCTTGAGATAAAGCTATTGCGATAATCACGAATAATGCACCATATCCGCGCCACCTGTTGAGTGATATGAACCGAAACGTAATCAGTACCATGTTATATAAAGTACTAACTAAATATAAAGTTTTACGAAAATCAATGCATTTATACTTGAGCTATGGCTGTCGTGGAATCCGTAAATAATGCAGCATAGCAGCGCCACCTCTTGAGCGACATACATCAAAAACTTATCAAATCTAGTTTATATCAAGTTATCACAAAATCTAAAGTTTTGTGAAATTCCTTGCATTAGTTCTTAAGAGTATTCTGACAATCACAAATAATGCACCATATCAGCCCCACTTGTTAAACGATTTGCACCAAAACATAATCAGCACCATGTTATATCAAGTACTAACTCAATCTAAAGTTTAAAAAAAAAATCCATGTACTTGCTCTTGAGATATGGCTATTGTGGAAATTGTAAATAATGCAGCATAGCAGCGCTACCTGTCAAGGGATATACACCAAAAACAGATCAGATCTAGTTCATATCAAATCTAACAGAATCTAAAGTTTTGTAAAATTTTCTGAGTTAGTTCTTGAGATATGTCGCCCCGCCCCCAAAAAAATGTCACAGACAGACATTTTTCATAAAAACATATTTTTTGGATTTTTTGACTTAGAAAACGTGTAAATCCGTCAAAAATCGGATTTTGAAAAATTTCAAGAATCCGATACAGATGAAAAAAAATTGTATGAAAGCCCTTTCTTTGCCATACTTACAGTGTAAATTTATTACTATGGGAATAAATAGCACTGCAATATATATTTTTTGTAATTGAATGCTATGCAAATTGCTAGTTATAAGACGCCATTGAAAAATAAGTAGATTTCTTTTCCTTTTTAACGATGTTCATCACTGAACATTTCCTAAATTTTCAATATTCCTAATTACTGGAATAATGTTGACCAATATTCCACTAAGTTTGACTAGTTATGATTTAAAATGAAATACATAGGGTTATTGCGCTTAAATGTGGTCATCCCTAAATGCGATGATGTACTTGTACTTAAAATCTTACGGCAAGAATAATATATAAATGCTATATGGCGAGATATCTGAACTTTAGGAACGAACCCGAAACATTTATCTGCATTAAAAACAAATTCTTTAAAAAAAAATCCTATTGCAGTAGATATCGCTCATTTTAAATTGTCACTATGTTTCCTAAATGCTATGATAAATCCTGAAATTATTTCACGTTTTTTTCTTATTAACTTTGAAAATCAAATAAAATTACAGATGTCAATGGCTACAATGCCTGTTTCATTTACTTTGAGAAAAATAGATAATATAAAATGAATTACATCATTTAAAGATGACCCATCATTTAAAACTTTTTGATACCACTATTTTTTTAATTTCAATCTATTTAACGGCAGAAATGTTTGTACTAAATATTACGAATATTTTAGATTTAAAAAAGCGGTGCTCATCCCATGTTTTCAATTTAACCCATTAACGCCCGAATTATTTTCTTCGCTAAAATTAAAATTTTGTATTTCCCACCACTTTTAAAATCAAATTTACTTTAATCAAAATTTATCGAGGATTCTGTCTCGTGAAAGAAGGTATATATTTATCTTCCTCTTTACTGGTGGGAAAACCGCTTTCTTGCTTTTTTTGTAACCGTCCTCAAAAGAGGACGCTGGGCGTTAATGGGTTAATGTATGTAAAAAAAAAAAAAAAAAAAAAAAAAAAAAAAAAAAAAAAAAAAAAAAAAAACAAGCAGATAAGTGGTTAAGCATCTATTGCTCTTGCACCCGTGGGTACCGACCAGGTTAAATTGTAGTTATTGACAAAAACAGATACTAATTTTTACTGCTGGAAGATTAGTTCAACGGTAGTCAGGTCATACATTTCCGCCATATTTTAACAACTAAACAGCCACCTGTCAGTGTCAGTGAAAAAATCATAATGCACTGACCGTCTTCAACCAGTAAAACAAAATAATAATAATTTTATATTAATAAAATTTAAATAGAAAAATTGTGAGGGGAATTTTTTATACATAAACCACGAAAAAGGCGAAATTTTCATTTAAAAACCAACTGGTGAAAGTTTTGTCCGACCGTAATCAATAACTGTTGATACGATGTATCTGGGGGTTAATGCTACATCGCAAAACCTTTTCAAAACAAAAATCTTTTAAGTATGCTTCAAGAAAATTTGAAAAAAAATTATTAAGAAAGGTATACTTTAAAAATAGTGATGGGAATAGAATATAACAATGGTCGTCCGTAACTGAAACTTAATGATATCCCCACGTAAAAAAATGGCGCGATTGACGCTTGCCAAAACCATGATTTTTTTTCAGCTGTCATTGATAAACATTACTGCACATGAAATTTAAATGAAATAAGATCGCAAATAATGCAAAATAAGTCTATTAGGGCTTGCTAATATTTTTAAACCCACTCAAATTCAAAACACTAAATATCTAGCAATAAAATAAAACGTACTTTGGCCCACTCTCAACTGAACTATTCACATATTAATTTAATTTAGATTTTATACCTGTATTTTCCTGTATATATTATTTCTTTTAATTTCAAAGAAAAGTTATTCAGAATTTATTTTTTTATCTTACTTCCTTTGATATATTCTTTACTTTTGCTTACAATTTTTTGCATAGTTTGGGGTCGTAAAGCATTTATTTTCTGAACGCTTTTTAATCTTTCAAATTTATTAGCTAGCACTGAACAACAAAGGCAACTCATTATTAATTCACCGAACGTTTTGGTTTTATATTCGTCACAAAGAAATAATAAAAGGCAACTTTTTTATGGATACTGATTATGTGTCTTCAGTATAAGAAATTAGTATTGCCTAAAAAAGTAATAGGTAAATAAACATTCATTATTGGATTGGCGGAAGGATATATTTTTTTTTCAAAGTTTGTTTTAATGTAATTTAGGATATGCATTTATTGCATGATTGATTTTCGTTTGAAAATTGTTAAATAAGTTATCGTGTTATAATAAACCACAAACAATGGTTTCAGGTTTATCGGTGGTCTAGTTTTTAATACCAGCATTTCTGAAGAAATGTTTTCGTCCTAGATTTTTACAACAGTTGCAACAAAAATTAGTTTCTGCAAAATTTGTATGCTAATTCTAAAAAGAATGTTTTTAATACTTGGATGTTTTTCCAGAGAGAAAATTCGCCTTGCATACAATATTTCAAATGAAAATAAAATTTCAAATTTTTATTGCTTAAGAGGTGCAAATGCCAATTTAGTGAAAAAGTTTTCCATGCCGGGACATAAATGTTGTTACTTAATATATTCACGATGTTAATTAATATATTCAGTCGATACTGGATTTATTAGAGTTTCGTGTTTGCTCATGTCAGTAGATCACGAAAAAAAAAAAGATGTTCCATGTTCTGCTGCGCTTGTAACTATGTAATGACAATATGTAATAGTGAGAAGTTCAACCCTGGGTGCCGTTCCATGTAGTTTAGTCTGTAGAATGCATAGCTGTCAACTTTTACGCATTTCTCCTACCACAAAAAATTTATAGTAAATATTGTCTTATTTAATCGTCGAAATCTTAACATTAAACAAATAGAAAATCTCTGTACAATTTTAGTGGTAGCAAAAATGCGTAAAATTTGGCAGCTATGAGAACGTCAATGTGCTATAGGGCATTCCATGCGAACTTGTTTGTATGTTACATACTATGATTTTTGGCTAGCAGTATTTTAAAGTGAGAAAATGAGACTTAGTTTATCGAAGATATATCATCAATTGAACAAGGCGAAGCAAACTTTTCGAAAATAACGGTGGCAAACAAGCATAGCGATTTTCAGTTGTGTAACAGACTAACAAATTCGCATGGAAATGCCCTATACTGATAGCCTGGGTTTAAGTCAAGACATGGGAACTTTTTCACTAATTTGTCATTTGCATATCATAAGCAGTAAAAAATTGAAATTTGATTTTCTATTGAAATAAGAATGTTTTTTTTTTTAAAGTGATTTATTTATACCTTTTTAATTCAATTATAATTTATCAAAACATTTTTAACATAACCTCTCATAGATTTTACATACTACTTTATGATTCACATATTAAAACAGAATAAACAAAAGTGACAGAAATCAGAAATACTCTGAGAGACGAAAGCAAATTTGAAAATGTTTACTGTAACAAAAAACTATATGTCTTAACTGTGTTGGTGGCAGTAAAAGCGTGAAAACCTTAAGAATCAAAACAAAAAAGAGATGAAAGGAGCGAGTAAATTTATCCACAACAGAATTTGTACCACTTGTATAGTATCGAAATGACATATTGTGTGCACATTTGTAGCAGTTCTCCGGATAAGTACAGGTGTGATATATATTTTATATGCTCATAAGTTGTCCTATTATTTCAATAACATCGAAAGAGACTTTTTTTAGAATTATGTCATTTTTTTTTCGAGTGAGCCATATGTACAATCTGGGCATTTCCATGCGAACTTGTTTGTCTGTTACATGCTATGATTTTTGGCTACCAGTATTTTAAAGTGAGAAAATGAGACTTAGTTTATCGAAGATATATCATCAATTGAACAAGGCGAAGCAAACTTTTCGAAAATAACGGTGGCCAGCAAGCATAGCGATTTTCAGTTGTGTAACAGACTAACAAATTCGCATGGAAATGCCCAGCTGCTAATTGTGTTCTGAGGGTTTCATATGAACAATGGTGCAAAAATCTAGCCGTCAGCAGGCAGTCTTTCACCACTAAATTTGTTTCCTTTTTTCCTCCAATATTGCGTGCAAAATTCCTGCTGGAATGTAATTTAATTTTCAGTGAAGAAAACATTTAAATTTTAGTGGTGAAAAATTACCCACTGGCGCCTAGATTTTTGCACCCCTGCATATGAAGAAGAAAAATATTGATGTATATTTATTTTGAAACACGCTACATAGAGGGATGCCATTCAATACTATATAATATTATTTTGTCCAACCAGATATTCAAATGATAATCATTAGTGTAGTTTTCTGCTAATCTTAAAGGTAGACTGTTAAAGACTGTGTTAGACTGTCCACATGGCTACCCGGTGCCATTAAAAATTGTTCATAATTTATTTAGAATAAGGCTTCCAAATGCAGTGTTGCCAGATGGGCTGCTTTTTTAAATTCAGATTCTTCATTGGCACCACTTTTTTGAAATGGTAAATTGAGGTTTATTTAATGTCATATTAATTAAGGTGAAAAGAAAGGAAATTTTACAGTTTCAAAAAAGTGGTGTCAAACAAGAAATTTGAATTTAAAAAGTATCCCACTGGCAACACTTCCCAAATGATCCGTTTTTTAACACTAGAACCGCGGGAAAATTCATTCAAGTTTTATAAAAATATTTCTCACCGGCATTATAATTTAAAACTGTTTAAATTATTTATTGAAAATGTTTTTGCTTAACTTATATTTAGCTTTATTCATTAAGAGTTTTCTGGTTCGAAATGTCATCTCTCCCTATGATACGGGTCAAAATGACCCGTCGCCGTGGTTCTAGTGTTAAATACCAGCATCTTAGAAAATTTTCTTTTTAGATTTTTTCAGGTAAATTTTGTAGAAATACCATCGAAGGTACATCTTTGCGGAAGGGTATGATAAAAATACCTTGCTCTTGATATTTGTATTTTAAAATAATTTTCATCGCCTTATTTAATAGCAGAATTATATGCGAAAATAAATTGTAAGAAATTAGTTGGAGCCCTGATTCAGTGTTGCGTGTAGGTTACATTTTTTAATTCAGATGTCTTGTTTGGCATCACTTTATTGAAACGGTAAAACTCCGGACAGTAAAAGTGCCGGCCTTCCCTTTGGATACATACCCTAAAATATGCTTGCTTTAAAATAATTAATTTCCCGTAAAGTTATTGTACGAATTGAAATTTTGTTTGTAGGATATTTCAAAAGCGTGGAGTTGATTTATGCTGCCAAAATTAAGTACTGCTATTGAAAAAAGAAAGTTAGGATTTGTTTTTATATGTAGATGCCCTCTTAAACTTAGTTTATATGCATAATTTAAAAGTATACTTTATTTCCAATCATTTGGTACCAATAGCTTTGATATGTGATATTTTTTGCCGCGTTAGTAGGGGGTGTTTACCTTTTTTCCCATGACTGTCCATTATAATAAAAAAAATCTAAAAAAAAAAACTTACCGTAATTTCGGGTATATAAGCCGCGGATCAAACAATTCTTTTTGGACCCAGAAATCTTATTTAGTGATTGAAGACAAATATTTACGTCGATCTAAGTACATAGTTACATTTGTTTCTTAAAAAATTGTTTGATCCGCGGCTTATACACCCGAAATTACGGTAATATAAGAATGAAATGTGTCTACTTCCAAATTAAAAATTTTTATAAGAAATAAAAAACATGCATAAAATATAAATAACAATAATTCAACGTTTACTCGAATATTTTAGTTGTCTTTTTCTGATTGAAAAATATAGTATTTATTTAAAAATATTTTACGAATTTTTACGTGGAATCATCCATTTAGGTGGCATAATTTAAGAAACTTTTTTTGGACAATATTCACTAATTTTCTTACGCACTTTAAGTAAACATTCTTTAATCCAACAAGAATGCATCTCCTAAATTAATAAGCGGATTATGATGTGATTTAACAAAAATGTGGTATTTATATTAGAAGTAAAAATTTTGAAAATAAATTGTATTCACTTTTATAAATTACTGAAGAAAAAAGAAAATCTCATTTTTGTTGGCAAAGATCAATCTTCTCTTTATAATATTAATGAAAAATTGTAATTGTTGAGATATTTTTCATAACGCTATCCAATAAAGCTTTTCATTTTTCTAACTGTAAATATTTTTGTTACAGCGTGGTAATCGATTTTCCTTTTCTTTACAAAACGAAATGGTTTACTCACGTCGAAAAATATATTTTTTAATGTTTAAGTGAATTTTTCAAAGATCTTTTTTATCCTTAGCTATAAAAATAAACCTGGGCTAATAATGTTAAAATCTCGATGTCTTAAAATATTGAAGCTCACGAAAACAATTTTTATATAATACAACATAAAATTAATGTTCAAAAATTAAGAAATTTCAAATTTTAATTTTCTTCATTTTAAATATGCGCTCTTTGAAGTATGGCAGGTACAGGTAAAAGTTTAGATTAAAATAAAAGCTTTTTTTTTTACCTCCATCTTTCAGTCGAAGCAGTATGAAATCTTTGTTATGTAAATTTTAAAAATGTACAGTACAATCGCAGCTCTAAGTTTCTGAAATGCATTTTTTTTCTATATGTATAGTTTTAAAAATCTTAAATAAATCTTGTGTAAATAAAGGTACCATTTTCCCCAGCATTTTAGTATTAAATTTTTAATTTTTTTATTTACTTATTTTTTTTTCCTCTAAAAACATGGATTATAATTTACGTCAAATATTTCTCTTATGTTTGATGGATAAAAATTATCGTACCGTATATTTCCGGGGTATAATCCGCGAATCAAACACATGCTTTTCGACCCAGAAAATTTTGTAAAAGAAATGTAATGTCTTTAAATCGCCGTAAATATTTGTTTGCTATCATTAAATAAGATTTCTGGGTTCAAAAAGAATTGTTCGATCCGCGGATTATTCGCCTAAAATTACGGTATTTTAATACTATTAATGCATAGCTGCCAACTTTTACGCTGTTCTCCAACTAGTAAAATTTATTCAAAATTTTTGAAAATTTAAGCGCAATTTATGGCGAATCAATGATATAAAATTCATTGTTAAACTTTAGTGGTAGGAAAAAAACATAAATGTTGGCAACTATGCTTTAAGGACACATGGACAAGTAAAATAAAGTAAATTTTGTATAACATTTGTCAACATGTATTTTACTTAAAAATAGAGATAGAAATGAAAACAAATTACAGAAAACATATACATTATTGCCCATATATAATTCAACATAAATAAATTTCATGCATAAATTAATTTTCAAGAACTAATTAAATTCTTACATATTTTTGAAGAATATGTCACTTTAAAAGAAAAAAAAATATATAGTACCTCAAAATTTGCCGTGTTTTCACAAAATATACCATTTGAGAATAATGAGAAGCAATTTTCATTTTACCTTTAAAAAATAAAATTAAAAATATTTTCTAAAAAAACCTTTGAAAATCCTAAAAATTTTAACAATATATTTTTCAATATTTTAAAGAATTTTTCAGTCAGACCTAAAAAGTTGGGTATTTTTTAAGAAACAGCTGTGGAAAGTGTCAAATGTTTATCTAAAATATATTTTTAGAAATGTGTAGAAAAGCATAAAACATACATAAAACGCAAAAATTATATATACTGACCGACAGTGCTTAAAATATACTAATTTACAGCCTTCCAGTACCATAATCTTTAAAGTCCTTAATCATTTAGAACCATAATATTTTAGTTTTGTTTTCTAGGCCGATAATTAATAATTGAAAGATTTAAACCATTTTATGTTCTATGTAATTTTAACTGTTTAAATGGCAAAGTTTTTGTGTTTCAAAAACGTTCCAATAATTATTTCACACCACAAATTACAAACAAATTAATTTAAAAATAATCAAAAGATTTTTTTCCCATATGTTATGACAACCAAATTGTACTAAAAATTGCTGGTGTCATTTTGTCGTTTTGGCGTTAAAATTAATGTTTTGCACACTGCAAACGGTAACCCTGAACGTTTTGAGCTCATGGGATGAATTTCTTCAAAATACCTAAAAATTATATTGACAGCAGTATTTTGCAGAAAAAATTTCCCTTTATTATATACACGAAACAAAATGCATTGGTTTACTTTCAAATGAATTTGATGGAGTAATCGGGTGCCACTGTAACATTTCGATATTAAATTTAAGTGAGAAGAAATTCAATGATCAGAGCTCAAAGAGTTAACGTAAGTAAAATTATAATACCTGATAATTTTACCTATGTTCTGTTGCATTTTAATGTTCTTAACCCTTTGCGGCACAGGGTAAATTCATTGCTTAGGTCACTAAATTAATGATTGACACCGGAATTTGAAAACAGCTTTACTTTTAAATATGAAAAAAAAACTATATTTTTTGCATTCAATAAACCGTAAATTTCTCTGCGAAAATTCTGGTGCCAAAGTGGCGTTTGGGAATTAAAATTAAGTGGTTTCATAGACGCACCACCGCGCCGCAAGGGGTTAATACCGTTAATTATTAATAGCTGGAAATTTTGTGCCTTAAGAAAAATGTCAATACCTCATAATTATCAGACATTGCAATGGTACTGGTATTAAAGTTATTAAAATTACATATTGAAGTACGACAGAACTTTTGCATCAGCTTAATAAAAGACACTGAAAAATTATAAATCCAGCATGTTTTTCTGATTGGATAGATTTCTTAATACTTAGGATTTTGTTTTTGTTGTTGTTATTCTGATATGAAAAAAAATTCAATTTTATTAGTTTATGAAGAGATTTTGCGGAAAAGTCTTCAGCTATTTGCATTTATGAGTAAATCTGATGTTAAAAGTGTCTTGTAAAATATTAATTATATTCTATTTATATCACTTTAAAAAATATGATTTATCTACGTATAGAGTAAAAAACCCTGTATGGCCTAACTCTTGTCAAAATGACCAAAAATAGTATTTTATTGCACTCAATAATAACATATGTTGATGCAATTCACTCCCGTAGCCTCTTTAAATCAAAAGGGCATTGTAGAATTTACGGTAGGTTTACAAAGTATTCTATATAAAATACATTACATATCATAATACATATCATTACAGTCTGTGGATATTTTCTATGTAAAAGGAATTATAGTGACTTTACAATATTTGAATATTTGTAAAGTTTTATTTTTTTATTCTAATAATAATAATTCAATTTTTCAGTTTGATAGTAGGTTAGCTCGTTCAAACAGGCTTCAACTTTATCAAAGAAGCCTCGATTGATGCAAATAAGCTTCCTTTAGAAATTCCAAAACTTAAATGACTTTTGGACACCGAATTTAGACAAGAATGAAACGGCATTGTATTCCGAAGGGACAAAAGAAATAATTATTAAGTAGGCAGTATGCTTTTACAGTACTAATTTTTTGGTATAGAATTAGTTTCGCTAATACGCTACTTTATTATATTATTTAAATTTCTTTATTGTCATCACTTTTTAACTCCTTGAGAGTCGGTGTGATATGTTTTATCCCACCTAATTTAAGCGAGATTCTCCCCAGAAACATTTAAAGACATTTTATATTTTTAACTTTGGCGGCAAAATGTTGAAAAATTGCATTTTCTTATTTTAAATTTTTTTTTTTTTTTTACTTTCCCGGTGTGAATTCAATATTACAGAAGCATTATTGCTTGCGCCTCAAGGGGTTAAGGTAGTATAAATCACCTTAGTTTCGCATTATTTTAGCCGTGTTATAAATGGAGTTTGTATATATAAAATGAAAAATTGTGATGGCAATAAAGCAATCTAGATTTTTTTAATAAAGTATAGAACTGGCTACGGATAATAATCATCGCTGAAGTCCCCATGCGTGTTCTATGGGAAAATTGCTTGCGGAAGGGGGCCGTTACACCTGGATTGCGGATAGTGTATTGGAAACTTCTGCTATATATGGCCGACTGCATTTCTAGCGGATGCCGAAGAACTTACAAGCGGACAAACAATGTTTACAAACAGATTTTTCGTAGTATAATCTTTGTCATATAATTTTACATCAACTACTAGAGAAATCAATCATAAATTTATTTTTTTAAGAAATAGCGGTAAGACTAAAATGTGAAAATAGTCGCTCATAGCAATTTTACTATTTACATGAACCTTTTACGGCACAGAAAAGTTCCGTTGGATAAATGATGAAATTATTAACCCCTTCGCGACGGGAGCCTTTTACGAAATTTTTAATGTTTTGTCACCGGTTTTAAATAACAAAAATTTGTGGTTTCTTAAATCGAGATAATGCTCCGATTTAATAAGGCAAATTTTTCAGTAAAATTTTTCTGGTGGAGACAAATAAGGATTCTTAAACCTATATGCGGCACGTATACGTGTCGCTCTTCCTCAAGGGGTTAACTGACACAGGAATTTACAGACGAATTTTAGAAATTAAAACTTGTTACTTTAAACTTTCATCGTAAGAGCAAGATTTTATTCAAATATTTATGGAGCCGTTTATAAGTTTGGAATTAAAATTAGGTGGCTTCAACGTGGGACCACTGAGCGGTAAAGGACTCTACTCCTTTACCGCTAGGAGTAAGAAGTAGTGTCCTTACTCCTAGCGGACACTAGGAGTAAGGACTAGGAGTAAAAGAAAAGAAAATTCAAAATTTCCGCTCTTGGATGACTTACATATATCCAAAAATATGTTTTTGATGTTTCCTGCCGGAGATGTGTTAAGCCTCAGAAGATGAAAGGATGAACATTAATGAATTGAAATTAGCAAGATCTAGTGGTCGATTGTACAAAATTTCGAATTTTATGCCCATTTCTCTCCTATAGCCATAGCCAAATGGATAGAGCAACTTTTGTAAAAGTCTCAAAATCATAGCTTTAAAATTCTCATAATAATCTTCAATAGAATAAGCTGAAAATCTGTTATTCCCAAAATTAAGGAAAAAGATGAGGGGTTGTATCCATATATCCATTGATTAGTGTCAATATGAAATACACAATATGGGGAGTACTACTATATTTGGATAAAACCCCTCTTTTTTTTCTTCATTTTGTGAACAACAGATATTGAACCTTTTCAATAGACGATTATTTTCAGAATTTTCAATCTATGATTTTGAGACTTTAACAAAAGTTGCTCTATACATTTTGCTAACACAATATGCAAATGAAATTTTGATATCGTTGATGCATGTGCAGTGAAAAATGTTTTATTAAACCTGCTCACTTTTCGAACAATTTTTATTATGTTTTTATTCTGATTACCGGGTATTGTGTGTAATGTTGTTTGTCATATTTTCAGAAAAGAATAATATTTTATATTAAGGTCTCTTCAAATTTTAATAAAAAACTTGGAAACAATTGGGACTCTTTTTATAAAAACCTTAATTTCTCTACGAGTATACATGTGATCAACAAACAAATGAACACAGTTTATTACAATACGCCACTTAATCATAATCTACAGTTTGAACGCTTTTGCTATATTAGTTTTGACAGGGTTATCCAAAAGATATTCGTTCTTTTTTAATTTGTTGACTGTCCCCTGGAAACAATTTCTAAGGAAATGTATGAATTATATTGTTACATATACACACTTAGAGTTTCAGTGTAATTCATCATGTATTTTTCTAGATATTTAACAAAATGCCTAAAATCGCAAGTGGGCGGTTATCTTTGGCCATATAGTGTATCAACTATAGTATTTGTATACACCATATAATATACATAGATTTAGTAAAACTTAAAACTGCATATCGCAAGTAAAATGCATTTCATCAATCCATCAGCCACCATCGGATACCTATACAGTACTTCGGAAAGTATATACTATTTGAAATCTTTTGCATGTCTCTGTAAATGCTATGCACTTCGTATTATGCATGAGTCTATCGTATAACTTATATTAGGCCTCAGTGACATATATTAATTTTATTTTACATGAAAAAGTTTAATATAATTAAGTCGCTCAGAATTCTCAACGTTACACTGAGAAACATTTGTGGAAACGTTACTCCGTAAAATTGGTGGCAGCATTGCTGCCTCCAATTTTATGGAGTATTTTAACCGTTAAAACCGGTGTAACATTGTCATGTTACGCCAGTAATATACGTTTAAATTACACCATTGCATATGTGAAAAAAATAACTCCATGAAATTGGAGGCAGCATTTGCCACCATTTTTACACTAATTGTATGGAGTAACGTTTCCACAAATGTTTTACAGCGTACCATTATGTAACGGAGTTTTTTTGAGTGGCCCTGTAAATGAATAGCTATAGTTTTCACCGCATACTTTACATAATGTATATTTTATTGCACTTCATTGCATATAAATTGTAATATGTGTTCGACAGGGTGTAAAATCTTTAAAATTCATTTGAAATATATGTTTTTCATAGTCCGTAATGTACCGGTAATATTTTGACTCCCCTGTAAATAAACTAATCATGGAAGGAACTTCGTTTGAGATGAAGCTCGTGCTAGGATAAACATCAATAACGTCCAAAAATTTCTGGACAATCCAAGTATATTTACGGAAATTAGAGTGCGGAGAAACGGACAGACGGACGGACAGAAAAACCGATATTATAACTCATTCAACTTTGTCGGAAAGTGTTAAAAATTACTGTAGTTATTTTCTAATATGGGCATTAAAGTTAACTGTTTGCAGACTGCTAATGGTGCCCCGAAAAGGGTTAAATAATCATAAGAAAAATAAAAATTGGGAATTAAAAACAATTTTGGAGTTATTTTAAGCGTAAGAGTACACATTATTTAAAAATAATTGGTTTTGGTAGAATATTTCTAAAAGTTTCCTTTCTACTTTTACCTAGCATTCCTTTATACAATGAGGATATATGTACGCGTATACACATCTCCTAAAGTAATAAGGTAATTTTGTTGGGTGCAATGGGCGTAGGGTGGGTGATTATGCAGCAAATTTCGATGCCACTATTTCGTAGCTGCCAGAATCTTTCGCTTCAATTTACCACAAAATTTTTATAGTAAATTTTACCTTTCTAAATCGCCGTATTTTGTCGCTTAACCCCTTTACGACAGGGTCCTTTAGCGAAATTTTTAATGTTTTGTCACCTTTTTTTTACAACAGAAATTTGAGCCTTATTGAATAGAGAAAATTCTCCGATTAAATAAGGCAAATTTTACAGTAAAATTTTACTAGTGGGGTTAAACACGGATTCTTAAGCCTTTTTGCGGCACGTATACGTGGCGCTCGTCCCCAAAGGGTGTCCCCAAAGGTCTGCACCGTCATAGCAGAAATTCTGAAATAAAGAATTTTACTTTATGTAATCACGAAATGTTTATCATTAAGTAAAGAAAACAAAACCTTGCGCAATTTCTGGCGCAAAAGTAAAATTTCAGATTTAAAAGGTGTAACCCCTTAATGGTCGCATTAAATTACGGTTTAAAAATTCAAATTCAATATTGCCACCACTTTTTGGAAAAAATATTACTGTTATTTAATGACAAGCAACATGATACCAGAATAAAACCAATTACACTATTTTATAAAACTGGTGAGAATCAAACAATTCTGAATAAAAGCCGTGAAGCTTGCAGCCCGTGAATGTCTCGGGCGCGAAAATTAAGTGGTTAAAAGAGAGGCCAAATCTGACAATCCAGTCTTAGGAACGAGAGACCGGTATACGTGTCACATAAGGTTCACAGAATGTCTGATTACTCTCATCACTAGATTTGTATTGTAAATTTTGCGCTGCATAATATAATCCACGCATTTTTCTGATTCAATTCGGCAAAAATTTCTCTTTTGAAAGACCGATGGAAAGGATTAGAAAATCGGTAAAAGACGCTTGTTTTGAAGTGTGTAAATAAGACAAATTTCTATTTAAAATTTTATGTTACAAAAAAGCTGAAGTGTTGGTAGCTAAGCATTCTTATAGTTGTCCAATCAAAGACTTTTCTGCAATAAGATTGAAAAATAGAGGAATAACTTTACGAAATCAGTAGCATTCAGATCACCTGGACCAATATCCGTAGTTACGTCACTGTATAGATGGCAGTTTAGAAAATCTTACTACATGAGGTAAAAAATATTTTCATTTTTGAAATTGCTTTATTTTAATAAATTGGTCAGGAAATGAGTTGCACTTTCGTAGATTAAAATGAATTTCATTATTATGATAATAGTTGAAAATTTTAAAATGATGATATTTTTCCAAGAAGATGCATATTTAACACTAGAACCGCGGGAAAATTCATTCAAGTTTTATAAAAATATTTCTCACCGGCATTATAAATTAAAACTGTTTAAATTATTTATTGAAAATGTTTTTGCTTAACTTATATTTAGCTTAATTCATTAAGAGTTCTCTGGATCGAAACGTCATCTCTCCATATGATACGGGTCAAAATGACCCGTCGCCGCGGTTCTAGTGTTAAACTTTCCACTTCTAATAAAATTGTTACAATTATTTTGAAACAGAGGAATCAATTTTTCTTTTCTTACTGCGCAAAAATGTTTTCTCACAAAATATTTTTAATGCACACATTTATTTTGCTACTGTAATTTTTTCCTCAGCATTAAATATGAAATCATAATAACGTTGAAACATTTACATTTTAAAATAGCAAAGTTCAAGATGGATAAAATCACAAGTAACAACTTGCAATATAAAAGTAAATTCGACATATGAAGATTTTCAAGAAATTTAAAATTTTAATTTTCGTTTTATTAAATGCATGGTCTTAGAAACATGGCACATACAGGGTGAGTCATAAATATCGGAACAATAGGCTATCTCCTTAAATATTGCCCCTAGACCCATACTTCCAATTGCAAAGTTTCATCAAAAAAGGTAAATTTTTTGATAAGATAAGTTGCAACTCCATGGGGCTGGGGCTATTTAAAAAAATACGAAAATTAAACTTTTATACGGCCCCCAGAGGATAAAACTTCCAGTTAGAAAATTTTTCCTTATCCATTCCTGAATCGAACAAAAAAAAATTCATCTTGATATCTACAAATCCCTGAAAGATATTAAAATCCAAAATTTTCTAAAATTCGTGACTTACACCACTTAAGCCTCACACCACTTGAGCCTTACACCTCTGAGCGCAGCGATTTCAGCTCATTTGAAATACAATTTAGGGATTGACCATTAATTTACGCATTATTAAATGTCGATCCAAGATAATACTTTAACTTTTAGATATAAAATAAAAGCGTATAGGTTTTGGCTTTAAACTTCCTTGGAATATGCTAGATGTCTGCAATAACTCGAGCTTGGCGCCAAGCTCGTAAATGGCACGACCCATTGACGATACTTATTAAACACTTATTAAAAGTGTTATTAAATTAAGTGATATTAATTAAACTCTCATTAAACGTGTCTTTAAAACTTATTGCCACAGGTAATAAGTTTAGTAAAAACAGTAATAGCGATAATGACACTTCTATTAACTGAGTTATATGGAATATATTATAATGTTAATGTATATTTTAATGTTAATGGAAATATATTTTAATAAATTACACAGAAATATTTCCAAAAATCTAGTTTGTACTATTCAGCTTCAAAATTTATGTGGTTTTAAACCTATTTTTACTTTTTTCTATCTTTACAAGAGAAAAGTATTGGATTCATGAAAATTTTGAATTCCGGTTTTCGACGGATTCACACGTTTTAGGGCTCAGAGATACCCAAAAACATTTTTTTTTTACAAAATGTCTGTCTGTGAGTCACTGCTCCTGTATCTCTGTATATGGCATAAATTTTGTTAGCGCGCTATCTCAAGAACTAATCCACGGAATTTAATAAAAAATTACATTTACTTATTCCTTGATATAAATTAGTGCTGATTAGTTTTTGGTGTGAATAGCTTAACAGGCTACCCTACTGTACAGGATTTCCGCGATAGCTGTATCTCCAGAATTAATGCAAGGAATATCATCAATCTTCAGATTCAGTTAGTCCTTGACATGAATTGATGTTGTTTAGATTTTGTTGTACATAGCTCCACATAAGGCGCTGAAACATTGAATTTGTTACGATTTCTGCAATAGCTCTACCTTAAGAACTAATGCAGGAATTTTCATAAAAAGTCAGATTCAGTTATTTCTTGACATGAATTGGTTTTGTTTACGTTTTTGTTTCAATCACCTTTAGGGTGGCGCTGTTATAATGAATTTTGTATAATTTACACGATTTCAGTGATATCAAGTACTAATGTACGGAATTTCGTATCCTTAGAGTCCTCGATTGCTACATCCGTGTAGTTTATTTATTCCAAAAGGCATTTAAAAAACAAAAATTTTTATTCGAATGTTAAAGTCTAAGAGTATAACGTTTCTGTTTCGTATTTTTTATGCTAAGTTCCCACTAATATTTCGTTATAAGTATATTTAATTGATCAAGATTTAATGCATTCGGACCAAACATCTTTTAAGAAATTTAATTGAATAATTTCAACTTAAAAAGTTTAAATTAAGTATGCCAAAGATTCATTAAACACCTGTTCTTGTTTTAAAGTAGATAATTGATTCGCAAGTTGAACAAAATTTAAAATGTATTTGTAGTTGAACTGTAAACTGTATGTTAAACTCTAAAAAGGGAAAAAAAACAGCGGCCTTTGAGACCGCTTACAGCGGTTAACACCTTGAGAATTTTTTTTTTTTTTTATGCCGGCCAATTATTTACAATAGGGATATAGGCCGTGAGGGGAAGGGTGCCCTCCGTGAGGGTCTTTTTAAGGGAACCTAACCCGTCTTTACGCAAAGAAATCCAGGATTCGAAGAAAACCACGGAAAACTTTGAACGGTTAGGCCGATGGTCGCGATTGGGTTTTAACCCAGCTCCTACCGTCTATCAGTTTGGAGGCCAGTAATTAGATACCTTTTACGCATCGCGTAATATCAATTTTAACAAGAAAAAAATGAAGTTGACAGGGATAAAACAATGAAAAAAATTTAAATCGGCGTGATAAAAAAAATCAGGTTTAAATCAACTGACGCATTTAAATAGTAATTAAAGAAGGCAAGAATGGCAAAACTTAAACAAAATCTGAAATCGAAACTATACAAGAGGGAGTTAATCACCTAGAAACTTTTAAAATGCATTTAAACGTTAAAAGCACATCTTTGTTTAAAACTAAATGCACTTTTCTGCATCAGATGTTTTTATTTCAGTATTTCTCATTTTTAAACTGACATAAAACAATAACCTTCGGTTACGGTAATAGTCCCACGAATTAAATAGTTTTTTAACACCTAAAAAAAATGCCCAACACGCCGAAAGAAGTTTTCACCTCAGAAAATTTACTTTTAAAAATATGATTTGTTTACAAAAAATTGCATTTTTTTTAAATTGCTATTTTAAATAGATTTTTTTTATGTTATTTAAAATGCTGAATCAAAATTGAAAATTAGACATTTTTATTTAATCAAACGAAAAAAATTCATCGCGACAAATAATATTTTGAGTTATGACAATTTACTCTAAATTTTTTGAAAAAAAATATATTTTATTAAGAAAGCTTATCATGTGATAATGCTTACAAATTATGTGGTTAACCATCACAAAATATTCCAAATTCGAACTCTAAATAAATAAAATAAATGTTTCCTGGACAACTTACAGCAAGATTGTTTCTTCAGTTACATGCATTTCAATTTGTGTCTGATCCCTTGAAACCTCACGATCTATATATTTAAAACACCTGGCTGTTTTTTTGGTCATCAGCCCTGAGCTTTCTTCTGGCCCGATTTTGATAATTATTTTTTTAAATGAAAGCTGTTTATGTGTAGATATGCCCATTCTGGCTAATTTTTAATTTATTTCAATTTTTATATTTTATATTTAATTTTAAAAGCTTTTTCATGACATTTCTTCAAAACAGTGGCAACAGGTTAAGCTTTTCTCAAAATTTATTTTGTGTCATTATTTTCCACCAATCAGGAGCTTGATCTCATCGGTGAATGTATAATCGCATTTCAAACAAAAAAATAAAAAAAAATTAAATTAAATAAATAAATAAATAAAATAAAGGTTTTCGTAAAATTTAATCATTATAAAATGATTGCACATAGTTATTCCCTGCAATACACAGATTATTTACTGAGTAATATTATTAAGTATTACGTAAGTGAAATATAAGACGAACTTTAATAAAATAGAATATCTAAAGTGAAATTTTGTCGATGGAGAAAATGTCGTCATACAAGAAACCAGATAAATTTATTCCATGAATATAATATACATTGTTATAGCTGTGTCAGTGATGATGTCATATTCACTGACTTTAATTCCTGCAAAGTGAACTTCTATTAATTTAAAGGTCCGTGGTGTGCATAAATGAAAATATTTCTATAAACTGCGCCATTTCTATTTAATTATAATGAATATTTTATGAAACTAAAGCATTCTTAAATAACTCATAAATCACGCTTTTATTTAAGAAAAGATGAGTATTTCTGAAGGTGTAAATGATGTCATATTAGAGAGAAAAAAAAACCTGTGATATGCCGGTATTACTATATTTCTATCTTGCATAATATAAAAAAATAATTAAAATCATTTCATTGTATTAAGTTATTGTTTAAAAAAAAATCTGCATTTCAGCAACAAATACAAAAATTTTATTCTTTTTAATAACAGAGATATCGTTTTTATTTTTTCGTTGCCATAACAATAAAATTAATTTTTACAAGTTCATGGAGGATATAAACCAATAAATAAATTAAATTTATTGCAAGTGCTGTAAATATGTAGTGGGTTGGTTAGGCAGTTTAGTAAGTCCCTGTTTCTATTATAATTAAAATGTTTCATTGATATTATAATTATTATACAGTTATCAAGCGATATTTAAACTGAGAAAAAATAAATTATGCAGATATTTTTGAATTCGTCTTCCGGGGTATAATATTAACTTCCTAAATAATTTGGCATTTAAATAATATTTAATGTTTAGAAACCGCATTAAAAAAAAGATTTGTAACTAAGTTAAGTCCAACATAATAATTTATGAGTTGTTTTCCTTATTTTTTGTTATTTTCTGAAGTTTATGTATCTTCATCATGAAAAGCTATGTTAGCCCTATTTTAAGAGGTGGCAATAGTTTATTTCGCTCAGTATTTTAGTGTCTATATAAAATTGATATATATCATACCTAATATATATAGTCTTTTCCTTCGAGTTTCGACGGGTGCAGCTAGTTTATTAAAATTGTCATAACTCTCTGAATTTTGAAGATATCAAGATGAATTTTTTTTGTTCAATTCAGGAATGGATAAGGAAAACTTTTCTAATTGGAAGTTTTATCCTCTGGGGACCGTAAAAAAATTTAATTTTCGTATTTTTTAAAATAGACCCCCCATGGAGTTACAACTTATCTTATCAAAAAAATTACTTTTTTTGATGAAACTTTGCAATTGGAAGTATGAGTCTAGGGGCAATATTTAAGGAGATAGCCTATTGTTTCGATATTTATGACTCACCCTGTATATTCAAAAACACTTACAAAATCGTTTATTAAAATTTAAGTATTTTTTCCCTTCCAGTTTCTTCTGGAGCGTTCATGATAACGCTATGCATATATTCTGTAAAATTTATTCCGTGTAGTATTTTTTCTGCTGGATTAGACAACTGAAAATTTATGTAACATTTTTTTTTCGTTTCTCTATGATAGTTAAATATTTTAACCCCATTAAAGCCGGAATTGTTTCCCTCTGTAATATACAAAATTTGCATTTCACACCAGTTTTTTTCAAAATAGCTAATTTTGATTAATTTTATCACGAAGTTTAAGTCATCAAATAAATATACTCTTCCCGTTCAAAAATAATGGTATTTAAGGGGGGGGGGGGGGAAAGCAACTTTTTTTATACTATATGGCTCCTCTAGGATTTAAAGGGTAAAACTTATTTATTTTATATTTACTGCCAAATTTCCGTGTTTTTGGATTAAAAAATAGCGAAAGTGTATTTTTTTTCAATTTAATGGGGTGAGGGGTGTTATGATTTAAAATGACAAAATTTTCGCTAAGATAATAGTGGTATGCAAAAATATGGCGACTTGGTAACTCTTGGTAATTTATTTTAATACATTTAATCTTATACTTAGCAGGGTGTCAATTTATTAACACTGAAGATGCCAAATATTTATTGACAAATTATTTAACAGTTTCTTAATTTAAATGACCAGTTTTAGATATTAGCTCAGTATGATAAGTCCGATTACAAATGGATCAGATTAACAACGAGGAAAACTTCCACCAATATAAAAGAATAAAAATGTTTGCCTATTTGATGAGAGACATTTTTCATGAGTACTGCGTTTCTAGAGGAAGAAAATTTTGATTAAATTTTACTGATGGAAATTTGTCCTATTGTTAATGTGTTCTTTTTTTGTAACTTGACCTTTCATACATAAACGCTTACCAGTTTTATTTTTATCTTATATGAGGAGCGTATTTATGCCCAGCGTCATTTGTCCGTGCTGCGTACGGGCATAGCATTTTCTGGTTTTACATTTTTAATTTTCTGGCATAGTTCAATCTAGTTGACAATTTTTTTCTAATAAATTACTTTCGCATACATTTTTTTTAAAATCTATAATTATTTTTTAAATATATTTCGTTTAAAAGTAGCATAAAAATATGCGACTGCCACCCCACACAACACAGATTCGTCCAATTTACGCATAAAGTACGTAATTTGGATCTATGGACGTGTCCAATTGAAGTCTAAAAGTTCTCCAGACTTCGTCAATATTTCGTCAAAAATACGTCCAAATGTCACCCCTCTTTACGTAAAAAGTACGTCTTTTGAGACGCAAATTGAGCATAGAATGAACATAAAATTTACGTAAACTGGACGTCCAAAATTTGTTTTTATTACGTTCAGACTTCGTCAAAATTACGTCCAAATATCAACCCTCTTTACGTAAAAAGTACGTCTTTTGGGCCAGAAAATGAGCAGAAAATGAACATAAAATTTACGTAAACTGGACGTCCAAAATTTGTTCTTATTACGTCTAGACTTCATCAATGTTTCGTCAAATTTACGTCCAAATGTCACCCCTCTTTGCGTAAAAAGTACGTTTTTTGGGCTGCAAAATGAGCATAGAATGAACATGAAATTTACGTAAACTGGACGTCCAAACTTTGTTTTTATCACGTCTGTACTACGTACTAAATTTGTTCACATTACACCCAAAAATATCGACATCCGAAAGAAATATAGACACCTTTTAGCCGCAATATGAATGTTTATACAGATAAAAAATAGGTACTTTAAACAAAAGCGAGACGAATATGCGTTATCTTCCGTTAAAAAAAGACATCATAAAATAAGTCCATTTTTTTTTCATTTCATGTTAGAAAAAAAAATAAATAAAGATAACTAAAATTTAAAATTTTTTCTATTGCCAACTCCAATGTATAATTTTTTCACATCCATTAATTTTAGATAAGTAAAACAATTTTTTAATTCAACACGTTTTTTATTTTTTTATTTTATTTATTTATTTTTCTTTTTGTCAAATAATAATTGAAATTATTTAAAGGATAATAAATTTTCTTGTGGCGTTTAAAGCATTTATATTAAAAAATATTATTGTTAATTAAACTTATTTTTAAGCTTTTTAGAACTTTCATTTCTGTAAAATCTTAAAAAAAAAAAAAAAAAAAAAAAAAAAAAAAAAAAAAAAAAAAAAAAACTATTGCCTTTCATATCTACACAAAATAGGAAATACAAAATGCAAGATACCAGTTTTCTTTTTGTGCATTTCTAGATATCTATGCATTTCTGCTCTTCTTCACATTTTTATTTTATAAACAGTCAATCAGGGTAACTTTTCACCAAATCAGGGTAACATTGCTATCCATTCTGCCATGGTGGAATCTTGATGAATTATTTCCAATGAGTTGTCCAATTCACACTAGTGCAAACATCTATATTTTGAGACCAAAACTTTGCCATTAACTCAAATAATGTAGAACATTTAATCTTTCTTTCTCTCTCTGTCAAAGTTACTCTGATTGACTGTACTATTTCCCTGAAAAAAAATTCTTTGTTTTCATTTATATTATCATTGATGATGATAATTCTTCTAAAAAGATACTATTTGCATAGCAGACAACAGCTACGATTTTTAGCTTGCACTAATTTTTAATAGAAATCTTCGCTTTATGTAACCCCTTGATGGCGAGAGCCTTTAAAGTAAAACATACAATAAAAATGTGATCTAAAAAATGCTTTATTTATTTTTATTTTCCAATCAGCATTTTGCATGCCGCAAACAATTTGCAATAACTTCTCCCATCTGATGTTCCACTTCACAAAACATGATTCTTAACAGTACCTAGGAGAAAAAGATAAAAGTAACTATAAAACACATGCTTAATAATATATAAATGGAAATAGAAGATTTTATATGAAAAAAAGTACTCATATAAGAAATTTATTATTTCTGCTTTAATTCAGACTTGGCAGCTTCGAAAGAAGAGTAGAAACTTTCTTATTTTTTCCTTTATTAATTATTTTTGTTTTTCATAGTTTTGATTTAATATTTTCAAAAAGGTCCATTATGACAATGCACTTCTAAGGCATAACTTCAAAGAAATCAACAAGCCAACATATATTTTTAAATTTAAAACCTTTTAACTCATGGCATATATATATATATATATATATATTAATATGAATTTTAACTTTTTGAAATACACTAGCAAATGTAGGTGATGAGTAGGTCTGAGTTATTTTTTACAAAATTTATAAACTTTCTGATTCCCAGAATCTACAGACACCCTGTATCCTGGCATTAAAATAAAGCTGTCAGAAACTTCTTGCGACAGTTTTAAAATATACTTATAAATATCATGCTTATCACTTAGTGGCAGGATTATTGAAAAGATTTGTAATTAAACCTGACACCTGACAATTTAAACCAAGCTTTCAACAATCATAAAATAATGATATACTTTTACTTGCAAAAATTTTAAATTGTCTAAAATTAAAATTTTGTTTCAGTCTCTCATAGTTTCAGTTTAGCAGTTTTTACTGTACTGTATTCAAAGTACATATATATATGGTTAATATCAGGGGTGATAAATTTTCAGAAATCTTTACAAATCAGCAAGTTTCAACATACAGTTAAAAATCATTATGACAAAATTTTCATGACAGACAAAATTGAATGCATATTATTACAGTATTTCTATAATGTATTCTAATACTTTTTCTGTAAAATTAATTAGTATATATAACAAGATTAGTATAGCACAGAGCTTAATGTAATGTTTACATCACAATAATTTAGAAAATTACAAAATGTACCTAATTGGGAAAAAAAAAAGTTTTGGCAATTTCTTCTAATGATTACAATTTTTCAAACAACAATTAAAAATTCACTTGACCTGTTAAAAAATTACTAATGCGAGTAATGTATGATATATTTTTATGTCTGGTTAAAGGAAAAAAAAAAGTTTTATAACAACAATAACATTACATAAAGCAAAGGGACTATTTCATTATACTTATCAGTTTCCATGATTTTTTTTTTTAAGTTATCAACATTCTTATTTCCTCATTTTAAAAACATTCTAAAATTTAAACAATTTAATATTACATTTTCATATAACAATGAGCTTACATTTTGTACTTTAGCAATTGAAAGTGAATGACAGCATAAAGCCAGGAACAAATTTTTGGTTATTTCCCAAAATTTGATTTTACTCAGATAAGGTGAGTTTTTAAAGTTGAATCTTTATATGTTGTGCTTTACATTATTGCATATTTTTTTTACTATAGTCAAGCTGTTTAACCCTTTCCAGCATGGACAAATTCTATTAGTAAAATGAGAAATTATCGACTGACCCTGGAATTCACAAACAATTTCTTTAGAAATTAAATCTCCTTGATTTAAGTTTTCATTGTAAAAGCAAAATTTTAATAAAATATTTTGGGCACTATTAGTAAGTTTGGAACAAGATTTGATTTATACAAGACCGAAAAGGTATTTTTTCCCAAATAAAAAATTCTGTATTTCAACATTTTTAGTCTGAAAATAGATTCTTAAAAATTAGACTTATAGCACCATTGTAATTTCGAACTATTTAAAACATTTTGAAATGCATTCAGCATTTTAAAAAAATCATTGCAAGTCTTTCTACTAAATCACAATGACAAATTTAAAAACTTGACAGTGGTGTTGCAATGAACAGTGGTTTAACCAAATAAATGTATACTTGGCTAAATAATTTCACATTTTGGCAACTGATTGCATTAAAAAAAAACTTGATCCTTGAAAAACGATCATGGAAAGTCTGAAACTTATGTGATTATTGAAAAAAATAATCTCGAATTTTGGAAAAGTATTGTGAAAAAAAATTCTCAAATTATGGTTTTAAAAAAATCACGAATTGCAGAAAAAGACCGCAAAAAAAGAAATTGAGAATTATGGAAAACATTAACAGAAAACATTTAAAATTTCAGCAAAAGATTGCAGAAAATCACGAATTTCAGAAAACGACTGCAGAAAAAAATCACGAATACCAGGAAAATGATCACAGGAAAAATAGTAGTATGCTGGGTAAATGTGTCCTGAAAGATCACATATTGCACTATTACCCCTGCAATATACTGTAGTTTTTAAGAGGCTTCAATAATTAGTTAGAAATTTTCTATTATTATTATTATTTTTTTATTATTAAAACATTTTATTCTTAAGGTTTACTAAAGATAATAACTATTTTTTTAAATCTAATAATAAAATCAAAGAACAAATACAGCACTCTATATTTATGTTACATTAGTATGTTTGACCAATTAAGTAATGCTTTCTTATTTATCTATTTTGAAATTGCCTTTTATAATGTTCATCCCTTTTGACAGCATTTTATTTTTACTTCTTATCTATCAAACAAATACATTTCCTGAAAAACATTCTCTTACATCTACTCTAGCTTCACAAACTTTTATCTTTATTGAAACCAAAACAAATAAATATTCAACTTAAGGAAACTCCCCATTCTCTTAGTTTTTTCCCCCCAACCATTCATTTTTTATAATCTTTCACAACATTCCAAATTTCTTGACAACAATGAGAAAACAGCAACTTAATAAAATTCAAATTAATAAAATTACTTAAAATTTTTAAATAAATTTATTTTTGATGTATGGAAATTCGTTACTACTCTGTTATCCTGTCGACCAAAATACTATCGCCAAATTATAAGATTAAATGCCAATAATGGATGATCGTGAATGTCAATTCAATGACATTAAATACAATATACATGTTTAAAATGTCATTAAGTGACATTTGTTTCGACTTTTTATTTGTATTTTTATTAATATTGTACTAATTATTTGTTTTTTTATTATTTAAAATAAAAATTACATCAATATGCATAATTTGGCTATTAGTTTGGTGATTTGTATAATTTGGTGAAATCGGTCGACGGGATAACAGAGTAGTACCGGAAATTCAAAAAATTCTTAAATTTATATTTCATATTTGAAAAAAAATTGTATTATAAATTTAATAGACATTTAAATTTCTTTAATGTGTAACACATAAACTTATAGATATGTTATTTAAAATACATCAATTGATATTGTTTATTCTAAATATAAATGATTTTCTTTTAGCATTCGGCTGAACTATTAAACCAAATACTATATTATTCAATAGCAAATACTACATTATATCATCTTTACATATGTCCATTTTATGAGAAAATATATACATAAAAAAAATTATGGCAGTGAGAAAGAGCATTTCTATCAAAATGTCCTAGTTGTGAAAAAAAAATGTTTTAATAAGACTTAATGGGAATATTATTTAAAATATGGTAACACAGGAGACACTTTTCATTTAGTGTTCAATGTTTCTAAGTATAGTAAATAATATATTTTTTTAAAGTCTGCTGATGATATTCAATTTTAATAAGGGATTTATTACTTCATCTTTCGTAAAAAAAGAAAAATCCTCAAAATTGACCTTTATTTTTAGAACGATTCAATTATAAATTTCTCATAATACAAAATTAACTTACCAAATATCCCCATTATTTGCAAAGGATACAAGTCCCATGCTCCAGATACTGTAATCCTTTTATCGACCCTGATCAGTATGCTCTTACTTAAATGTTTGGGTGACTATATATATTTCTTGCACATTGGTTGTTGGAACTACAGCTACTTCTTGAGTCGATTTGAATGTTACACCACAAAACTCATCTGAAAAATAAATATCAAATATAACTTTATGAACTATCATTAAAATTTGTTACTTTAATACTTGAAAGCAGAATAAAACCTATTATGAATATTAAGTACATATTTGTTTTTAGGAATCTTTATACAAAAATTATTCTTTTTTCCCTTTTACTTATATATATATATATATATATACAGGGTGTCCGAAAAGTCTGGAAACGGCCGAATAACTCGAGAAATACATATGAGATTGAAAAACGTAAATATACGTGTTAAATATTTTTAAATAAGCTACTCAGTGATACCAAATTTGACCTTCGAAACCGACCCCCTGGGGGTCAGAGGGGGTCCAACTTTGAAATTTTAAATTATAACCCCCATTTTTTATTGCAGATTCGGATTCTACGGACAAAAATACGTAACTTTTGTATTTGATGTTTATTTCAAATCCTCGTTTATCACGGTGTAATCGAGCATATTAAATCGATACATATTTCGGCTTTTCCATCTGGATTTTCCCTAATCGAAACTGATTGGGCAGAATTTTTGACGTCAAATTCCTCGTCTTTTGTAGGAATAGCGTTTCCTGAAAATCACCCGTGGCGATTATTTCAATAGTGCTACACTGTTAAAAATTTGACCCATTTGCTGCAGCGTCACTCCACAGCTATTATAGAATATCTCTTTTGTGACCAATGAGAATGCTCCATAACACAGTAAAGTACACTGATAAAAATTTGCTGCATTTTGCTGCAACGCACTCCACCGCTTGTATATAATATCTCTATTCCAACCAATGAGAAAGCTCCATTCCACGGCCAAGTAACCGTTTTCTATACAAGCAGGGGAGTGCGTTGCAGCAAAATGCAGCAAATTTTTATAAGTGTCATCATTTTCTATAAAAGCGGTGGAGTGACGATGCAGCAAAAGGGTCACTTTTTTTACAGTGTACTTTACTGTGTTATGGAACATTCTCAGTGGTCATGAAAGAGATATTCTATAAAAGCTGTGGAGTGACGCTACAGCAAATGGGTCAAATTTTTAACTGTGTAGCACTATCGAAATAATCGACACGGGTGATTTTCAGGAAATGCTATTCTTGCAAAAGACGAGGAATTTGATGTCATAAATTCTCCCCAATTAGTTTCGATTAGGGAAAATCCCGTTGGAAAAGCCGAAATATGTATCGATTTAATACGCTCGATTACACCGTGACAAACGAGGATTCGAAATAAACATCAAATACAAAAGTTACGTATTTTTGTCCGTAGAATCCGAATCTGCAATAAAAAATGGGGGTTATAATTTAAGATTTCAAAGTTGGACCCCCTCTGACCCCCAGGGGGTCGGTTACGAAGGTCAAATTTAGTATCACGGAGTAGCTTATTTAAAAATATTTAACACGTATATTTACGTTTTTCAATCTCATATGTATTTCTCGAGTTATTCGACCGTTTTCAGACTTTTCGGACACCCTGTATATATATATTTATATATATAAAGATAAAGCAAATAAATGCACTTATGTATTAACGACAACACAGCAGAAGTTGTGATAATATGCTAATAAAGAGCAATCTTGTTGTTCGCAAGCGAATAATAAAATGACGTCAAAAAAAGCACAAAAAATGGCATCAAAAATCAGCAGGCAACAAGGAACTCAAAAGATAACTGCGTACCCATGCAAACAACAAGATAGCTCTTTATTGGCACATTAGCGCAATTTCTGCTGGGTCATTCCATGGTAACTTATGTTACATTAATATGTTAATTAATAAAAATAACATTAAAATTAGGTAATTTTCATCTATATTGTGCTTTGAATAAGTTTAATTCGCAAAGCAACCATGTCAAATTTACATTTTAAATAATTTTTTTTTTGTGTGTGTTATATTACTAAAACTACTGAAAATAGTACAAAATGTAACATAAGTTACCATGTAATGACCTTGCTGTGGTGGTGTTAATACGTAAGTACCCAACTAAATATTGTTTAAACTCTTAATTTCATATACCAGACTTTTTTAAATTCCTGAGTAGACAATATACAAAAATTCAAATAGACAATAATTAAAGAAAAGCAAAAATATGTTTTTAATGAATAGCTTGCATATAAAATTTGTTTTTTACAACATAAATTCTGAAAATATTGCCTAAAATAAGAAATAACACACATTGATAAAACACGCAAGCAAGTGCTATGTGTTAGCACAAAAATTTTAAATTAATAAAAACAATGAAAATATCAACACAAAGCAAAATTTTGTCAAAAAATGCACTTTGAGTTCCCATGTATCATAAAATTTTACATACAAAAATAAAATTTGTTTTTGCTTGTCAATCTTTCTTAGTCATCAGTTAATACATAACTAAAATTAAAATTAAAAAAATTAAAATTTAAATTTAAAAAATTTAAATACATAAATAAAACGGGGTCTGAAGAGATTAGGTGTTTTACTCAGGCTTTTTTGATTATGTTATTATAAATGGCCATTAAATGTTAAATAAAACATCCTTAATTTATGATTTTTGTATGAAATAATAGGATAAATTTTAAAAGAAAAGTTTCTTTAAATAATTCAAGAAAAATGTACTATCTGTATATGCAAATAAATTAAATATTGTTATTATTAATTTCTTTTCTCAAGTTAAAATATTGAAATCTATATTTTTGAGTAAGCGATACAAAATATTTTATTGCTGTATGCGCCTGCCTTCTGAAAGCTTTTTTTTTTTTTTTTTTTTTTTTTTTTAAATAAGAAACACTTATCAAAGACGTGTTTTAGATTAAAAAAGAGAATTAATCTCAATATCAATATTAGTAGTTATTATTCTTGTCTCAGAAACATAAGTTTAATGTTGAATAAACTTGTTGAGGAGAATAGTTTATAGAATAAAATTAAGACTTATTTTCAGTTAGCCAAAGAACATTAATTTAACAATAACTTAAAGTTTATTACTATATATACAATTTTTTTTTTTTCAGTTAAAGTATAATTTAGCACATTTTAGACACGCACTGAAATCTATATTTTTGAATTAGAGATACAGAATATGTGACTGCTTAAAGCATGTGCCTACTTTTTGGGCGCTTAAAAAAAATGAAAATTTTATCAAAGACATGTGTTTTTTGTTTAAAAAAGTAATAAAACTATGTGAATTTATATAAATTTTAATGGGGATTTATTTTTTCAAATTTATACAATATTCAGTGAAATTTCAGTAAAGAAGTTGTTTATATGCCAAACATTTTCAACATAATTTACTTAACATATTTTTAAAGAATATTTTAGCAAACCACTTACGTGTGTTATGAAATGAAAGATTTGCAATACTTCCTAAATTTACTAACATGTTGAAAAATTTTGAGACAAAACATAATTAAAAAGAAAAAATGTGTATTTTTTAATAAAGTTGACTGTTATCTTAATATAAACACACTTATTTAGCTATACAAAATTTTTTTGCAATACTTGATTTGTCAACACTTGAACCGAAGATTTATTTTGCATTTTTATAAAGAGTATAAACAAACTGGCAAACAAATAAGCTTGCTATTTCATTTATATTCAAGAATAAATTATTCTTTTGTCAATTGTGCAAATAACCCAGATTATGAAAATAATTCTTCAATGATTTATAAGTTTAGCTGCTAGGATGTGCGTCAGATCAATGTGCTTTATAATCCCAAATTTGAGCCAAATTCATCCTGTCTTGGCTAAAATGATAAGCCGACTCACATTTTTCTATTTCCCACCATTGGAAATTGGAATCATAAAATATTTTCCATCCATTGAAAGTATTGTTTTTCTTTTTTATGAGAGTAAAATAATTTGAGAAAAAAAAAATAATAATAGCTATTATTATAGTTAATTCACAATTTTTCAGAGCCCAATCAACAAGCATTTTGTAGGAGTCTGATCAATGAAATGTCCAATATTTCCCACAAATAAATTGCAAAAGATCACAATCTTTTCTCACAATAAACAGACTAAACATGCCATTTTTCTACAGCTGCATTTTTCTCTTATTTTCCCCTATCTTTCTTCAAAAAACATGTATTTTCCGCTACCTTTTGACAAAATACTTCTATTTTCTTCCATCTTACGACAAAATTCTCATATTTTCCATGATCTTTTGGAAAAATTCCGGTATTTTCTGCAATATTTCGTAAATATTTGTGTATTTTCCATGATCTTTCGGCAAAATTCGCATATTTCCCCTTCTGATCTTTCGACAAAATCTGCGTATTTTCCTTGATTTTTCGACAAAATTAGAATATTTTTTCGATCTTTCGAGTATTTTCCATGAATTTTTGACAAAAATTAAAAGTATTTTTCACAATTATCTTACGAAATTCAAGTATTTTTCATAATCCTTTAACAAAAGCCACGTCTTTTTCCACAATCCTTTGACCGAAATTGACCTTTTTCCGAAATCCTACGACGGAAATAGTGCTACCTCCCACGAACCTTTGAAGAAAATACCTTTTTCCCAAGATCGTTTGAAAAATTTATAGGTTTTTTGCGATCATTTGGAGAAATTTGTGTTTTTTCCTGCAGTCCTTTTAAGAAATTTTATCAATTTTCCACGGTTAGTGCTTTGTGTTTTTGTTGTATTTACCACTAACCTCCCCCCCCCCAATAAGAAGGGCAACAAATTTTAATGCAGATTTGCATCGATCCCAGGTATGATAAAATTAATCGCCGAAAAAGTGTAATTCAGCATTTCTGCGGAAAAGAAACATGTATGCAATGCATGCATAATCAACAAAATTGGCGATTTTTACTTGTCCAATCAACAAAATTTGCCATTTTTTTACAACTGATTGAAAAAATTTACTAGTTTTCTGTATTCGATCAACTGTATTTGAGAATTTTCCTTGTCTGATCAACGAAAATCAAAATTTTTACAAGCCTCAAAGATAAAATTTGTTATTCTTCTGTACTCAATTGAAAAAACTCACAATTTTTCCATCAATAATCAATGGGATTTCCAAATTTTAACTGACTGACAGAAAATTCACAATTTTTTTAGGCATCACATTAAAAAAATTCATGATTTAGCAGAGCCTGATCAATGAAAATTGATTTTTTTGCCCCTGATGAACAAAACTTTAACCTTTTCCATGCCCGATCAATAAAATTTATAGTTTTCCTGCACCTGATGGACAAAATTTGTGATTTTTTTCGAACACAACCAATAAGATTTACAATTTTTCAGAGCCCTAACAAAAATACTCATATTTTTTTTATACACCAGATCAACAAAATTTGTAATTTTTCTGTGCTTGAGCAACAAAATTTGAAATTCTCAAGTGACTCTGACAAAATTTGCAATTTTTCCCACAATAAATTGCAAAATAATGCTATTTTTTATTTTTCCTGCAGCAACTTGATGAAATTCATACTTTTTTCTTTAAATCTGTTAACTTTTTTTTTTCAGTTGTAAATAGAGGGAACTTGCAGGCCTTAGATTGTGTACCCCTATGTACAAGATTTATAAAACGATAAATTAATAAATATATAACGATATATGAGAAACACACATGGGCATTAGTAATAGCATTTCTTCTAAGCCATTATTCAAGGGTGAAGCACCCTCCTTCATCTAAAATCAACAAAATGCATTCTGCGCTTTATGAAGTTTATGAAGAGAACCCTCACTTGTATCTGCGACATTTTAGTAAAATAATTTCTCATACCATAGTGTTTTTAACCTGGGAGAACATGCTCTGAGAATTTCTCTCACGGTGCCCAATTCTTTTCTTTTACTTTAATCAAATTTTTTGTTTGGCTTAGTATTTTTATTCAAAAAAGAGGTAAAGTAATCGAAATCACATTTTGAAATTTTATTAAAATAAAAAATAGCCTTAAAAAGGGTACAATGGAAAAAGAAAATCTCATGCACGAGTTCTCACGGGTTAAATAAATGATTTACACGTTTGTAAAAATCATAGATGCTCCATATTATTTAAAGAAAATCATGGGCTATCATGTTGAATTTTTTTATTGTTACTTAACACAATAATATGTTTCCTATAATACTTAACACAATAATGCAAAAGCAAAAATGTTCCTTATACTGCAGTGTTTTTTAAATCAAGAGTTCAAACACTCAGCGTCATGTGTAAGGAGGGAGCGGTAGCTCTAGGTGCAAAAATTTGTACTATTAAAATCATTTTGGGCCTGTTAATAGAAAAAGATGACTGAAGGGGGGGGGGGAAATTGAAACTTTGCCCCAGGTGCAGTTTTCTCTTCGTACGCCCCTGCAAAAAAATTAGATCTTATTTCTGTACAAAAATTATGAGCAGGCATTATGATTTTTTTTTAATTATTATTTAAAGCTGTTCTAAAAACAAAAAGGGCAATTTTGTGAACCAAATTTCTGCACGAAAGAAGAATGACCACTCAAACAGGGTGAAAAACACATTCGTCACATGATAAAAATGCTTATAACTCAATAGGTAATTTATTGATCACAAAAGGAAAACTTGGTGCAATTCCAAATCGCTTCCATTGACAGGTTTTCCAATTCCATATTTTTCTGCTAAAAAATGAAAGCGCCAAAATGTTTTGTGCTTATTGAGCAGAGCAGATCAGAACAGACTCGCACAACACAATAATATACACTCTACCCTTACCCCCTGAAATAAAGCCTTTTTCTATTGAACTAATGCCCATTTTCTGCTTTATGCAACAATCAGTGGCTAGCACCATTCCCTTCTTTTTTCCAAAGTAAACACTACTTAATAACATATCTACTTATATATGTGCGTGTTTGTGTTTATGTGTAGAATATATCAGATTTTTTTTTATGATGTTGGCATACTTATAGTTGTAGGGGCTGTTAAAACCCAAAAGAACTAATTTTCCATTTGCTTATATATAAGCAAATAAAAAATTAGTTCTTTTTGAGTAATTTTTGAAATAATGTTAGAAATCATGCATATATGCATGATTTCTAAAATTATTATTACATTTATAGTTAGAGTAAAAAACAAAGCATGCACAGAATACAATTTTTTGTTGTTGTTGTTATTTAGCGAAACACTTCAGATTTTCTTTTAAAATTACATTATATAAATTAAAATCAAACAAAATAAAAAATTGGATAGCAATTTTTTTTAAAGAAATTGAGTACTTGTAACAAATAATATAATAATTTTTAAAAAAATTTGGTTTTTTGATCTAAAATCGATTTAAATGTTGTTTCCACCCAATAATTGCTTGTTTGTTGTCTACAAAATTGTATTACGATCATGAAAATTCATTGTAAACTTTCTAATTTTCGTAATCAAACATGGTATCAATCTATCAAAAACACTTTTAAAACAATTGATAAATAAAATAACTAACAAATTAAAGAATCGTTACAGTAAAGTTTATCTAAAGTGTACACATCACTACGATATATATAGAAAAGAAAATCTTAAATGTACTTACCTATATTAAATCTTTTCACTCATCAAAACAAAAACACTCCAAAAAGCACAACACACGTTTTCCCAATCCAATGGTTGATTGATAGATGTGGAGTTTATAATGGCATTTCTAATTAACGGTGATATAATAGGTTTTTTATATAATTAATAATTCCACATTTTATATATTTAATAAAAAAAATCCTACAAGTTTCTGTAAATTAGGTGCAAGTCTGTAAGGCTTAAGTCTTCGCGGTAGAAAACTTCGTAATCATAAAATACATATGAATCTAAGTGTTACGTAATGTTCTCATTACGTAAAAAAACTCTGGAGCACACTGGTAATATTTTTATAATCAAAAACAGATGCAATATAAATTAGCGCTTAGACTCATTCATATACCACCATTTTAAAATGGCGACCGTAAAGTTCAGATTTGGTTCAAAAGTTTACGAAGATTAGATTAGTTCCGTTTTCATCCAAGTTATGGCCAAATGGAGGTAGGAACGTTAAGATTTTGTTCCAAAGATGACAAAAATTCGACTGGTTTCGTTTTCGTCTACTTTTTGTTATGAAATGGGACATGTAGGTTAAGATTTAGTTCTGGAGTTGGCGAAAATTGGATTAGTCGAATTTTCATACAATTAACGTTTCTGAACTGACGTTCTTATTTTGTAGATATTTTGTAGATACGTCAATGTCAAACATTCAACAAATTTTGGACGCATTTTAACCCATTGGTTAGGTCCAAAATACATCTATAGACGTATTTCGGAATTAACAGAGGAAAACTGGATGTAATCTGAACGTATGTGTTGTGTGGGACGCTTCATGCAATTTCCAAACGAAGAAATTCTTCGCCACTAGTACTTTCTTTCAGAAAACATTTCTTTACATAAAGCGAAGTTTCCTGTGTTTAAATTAGATAGAGATTTCTATTGAAAATTACTGATATTTGAACTGGAAAATTCCCCGAAGCGTAAAAAACCAGGAATATGATTTTTTTCTAATGAAAAATTGACATTAAAAACTTTTAAAAAATGAACTGCTCGGTGATTAATACCTAATATATTTAGGATTATTAAATTCCGGAGCACGATACGGATATTTTCAGTAGCATAAAGTAAAATTTTGAATTTTAAAAAAGCATTCATAAAGTAACTTCCTTTTACAAGATAGTTTTTGTTTGGTTTATTTTTTAAATCAAAATAAGGATTATTAAAATGTTAGAAAAACTCGTCACATTCTCGTAATACGTAGATCTCCGCATCCTGAAAACTAGGTCTGAGCAATGTTGCCAGTTTGCTATTTTTAAAAATTTCAGATTTTCTGATTGCCACCAGTTTTTTCAAACTGCAGAATTCACATTAACCAAACATCACATTAATCACACATTAACCAAAATGAAAATTAGGTAGATTATATAATTTTAAAAAGTGGTGCCATCAAAATATCTCAATTAAAAAAAGTAATCCACTACCAACAGTGGCCTTGAGCGCATGTGCAATAATGGTGGCTACCATAGGCGAATTTTTTTTTTTTTAATGTCTGTAATTGCCCCCAAATTTAGAGCAAGAAATTTATAAAATATTTTTTTGACTTGTTTAAACTCAGAAATTTAAAAAGGAAAAAAAATAAATTATTGATACCAAAATTTAAGTCACTCTACACACGCTGAAATATATCCTCCTTCGACGGTCGCCAAATTTATGTCAACATTCAGGCCTATAATTCAGGGCATAGAAAATATTTTCAGGACAAAAAATAGGCAGATCTCGGAATAGTCATGTCGTTAGAAATCGCAAATTTTATAGCACGAATAATATTTATATTTTAATTTTATATGCACGAAGAAATCTCATCCGACGTTTACATAATAAATCTAAACCAAATTTTTTTTTTCAGGAAATAGTAGCGTAAAAGTTTTGATTTAGTCTCCATAAAAATAGACTACTCAGATGCTGGACTAAAGATGGAAAGACTAGGAATTATTTGTGCATGAAAATGTCAGTTATAGTAGTGGTCACAATTATAACCTTCCTACCCTGTTCAAAATTTACTCAATCTTGATAAAAACATTTCCCACCAGAATTGTTATTTAAAACATTTTTATATATTCAATTGACTTATTACTTTAAATCTGACTTACTACTTTAAATCTTAACTTTCACTATAAAAAAAGTTCTGTTTCGAATCGTATAAAACGAATTATAGATGTGGGTCGATTAGACCCATTCAGGGTAGGAAGGATGAGGACAAGGCAAAAACTGCCATATCTTAGTTATATTTGGCGGGAGACTTGTGCAAATTTAATGGCTGGAAACCAATGAAAAATGAAGATTATTTCCGTATGTTTTTATGGAAATATGTGGTAAATTCATATTCATAAAATGTATTATAAATTTATACAGCCATTGGTTTTTGACAAAATTATAAGAACAACTGTATTTGTGTGTTCAAAAAAATGAAATTTGTATGTTTTTTGCTCTGCCCACGGATCTTGCAGATGATATAAATGCGTAGTAAGCGTTTGGGGTCTTTTTATTCTGTTTTTCAATCATGCCACCAGGTGCAAAGCTTTTGGAGTTTCAGAAAGGAAAATAGATGCATTTAAAAATTCAGGACTTTCTGTATGCTAAATTGCTACAAAGTTTAAGAGATCAAGAACGGTTATTTACAATTATCTTTAAAATTCCGGTAAATAATGACGACAAAGACATACAAGCAGGCTTGATGTATTGGGTGATAATCTTTCACCAGAAGCACCGTTAATAGCGATTGGAGGCTATTTTTTCCAGCAGGACAATGTCTCGGCTCATGTTTCCCAAACTTCAAACTTGTGGTATAATGCTAATTCCGTGAAACTACTTGATTGGCCGTCCAGAAGTCCTGATCTAAATCCAATGAAAAATCTGTTGGGTATTCTGGCATACAAAATATGCAAAAATGGTATATAATCTCAAAACAAACAAGAACTCATGTCTTCCATCAAAAACGATCACTCAAAATCTTCCAAGAACGTTCTTAAGGAATTGTCAAACTCCATGGCGTCAAGACTGATAAAAGTGATTGAGAAGAAGCGGAGAGATTATTAATTATCAGTGTATTTCAGGCAAAAACATTCATTGTCCTTATAATTTTGTCCAATTTTTACATTGACATATTTTGTTACTTGTGACAAAACATTTATATTTTGCATTTTCCAATGTTTTGCATTCTACAATGATTTCTAGCATAGAAAAGCATTTAGTGTATAAATTTCACTTTATTCAGCTCAGAAATAATTTTTTTCTGCGTAATTTTCAATCGTTCTTATAATTCTGACCACCACTGTATAATAGGAGAGCTGGAGTTGATTCTATATGATCTCGGAGCATTTTACAGTTAACACTAGAACCGCGAGAAATTTTACTCAAGTTTTATCAAAATATTTCGCTTCTGAATTATTATATTATAATACTTAACTTCTTTATTTGAACTATTTTTGTGGTGCTTATACTTATCTAATTTTATATACTAATTTTATTATCTAGTTCGAATCATCATATTTTCATTTCATACGGGTCAAAATGACCCGCCACCGCGGTTCTAGTGTTAAAGAGTCACGAGATTTGACTACATTTTTTACATACGTTTCGGAAGTGATATTTTGTATTGAAACAATAGTTTTAACCCTTTGCGGCAAAAGGCAAATTCATTGCTTAAGTGTTGAAATTAATGACTGACACCAGAATTTGAAAACAACTTTATTTGTAAATAAGAAAACGCTATATTTCACGCATTCAATAAAGAGTAATTTTTTTAAACAAAATTCCGGTGCCAATGTGGCGTTTGGGAATTAAAATTAAGTGGTATATCTATGAAACCACAGCAAGGGTTTAAACAAGGAACTATATTTTAATATTTTTTCGCTTTGGTGGTAATAAGCTCATTTAAAAAGTGGGTGTTTAATCAGTTAAGCTGAGGTAACTCGGCAGGTATGGGCCTGGTCATTGATTAGAAAGAAAGCTCATTTAAAGCAGATATTTGCGATTAATATATTTCTTATCCAAGCATACTTATTTGGTAAAGTCAAATTGACCCGTATGGCGATTGACGTGTTAAAAGCAGGGGTATTATACTTCAGTGACTTTTTTAGGACAAACTTTAGTAAATTATGATAGAAAAATAAATCAAAGTGAAACGCGCGAAATTTTGTTTATTTAAGGAGACGTTTTCCATAAGAAAATTCTGATATTGAAGAATTTTCTGATCTTGAAATTTAAGGACAAGTACCAGCCTTAATTAAAACATTTCAATAATATCACAACTAGATTACTTAGGATAATAATGAGGAAAATTGAAATTCTTCTTTTTTTTTTACTTTTTAATCACATCAATATGTCATTAAGAAAAATTGTTTTTCAAATATCCTATTGAAAAATAACTTTTTAACGGGATACTGTGGTTCGTTTCATATGCAAGCTAGGCATTAATTTTTATACTGAAGCTTACTTTAAATTATGAAAACGATTTTAGTATTCATACTCAAAATACTGATGAATTATCATTGACATGTGTCTTTTGTGGAGAAAGAATAACTAATGTCACTAACATCGTCTGTAAATTATAGCTCAGTCCTACCACAAGGCATGTGCATTTTTACCACAAATTTTGTATAGCTAATTTCATCTTATTTAATTGCAAAATATAATTGGAATTAAACGATGTAATAAAAATCCACGATCTAAATATTTGAAAAATATTCAGGCCAAACGAGATCACTTTTACAGCTATCACTAATTTATTAAGATTGGTTTTATGGCACATTACAGCAAGAATTGTACTGAAAGAAAAATACCATCATTTTCAAAAAACACCAAACATTTTCAAGATAAATATAAATCCAAAAATGTCACAAGCCAATGGTGAAGTTAAAAGTTTAAATTTAGTCAAAAAAAAAAAAAAAAAAACCTCCGAGGCTAGCATTTACCGTAAATTCCCGCGTTAACACTGCAGCTCAGATAATTCGATGTCCTACCAGAATTTGTTTAAAGTAAAACGTGACATTCTTTTGCTTAGCATTTATTTGGCTTCACTCTTTAAATAAAATTTCCGGTATGAAGAACACTTAACTAAGCCGCGGCGTATACGCGGGAAATTGCTGTAGAAATTTTACTTGTTTACTATTTAAGGGAAACGACGTCGTTTGTCATTTGTATATATTAAGAAGTAAAAATAACAACAAATAATTACTAGAAAGGCGGTAATTTCTTTTAGAACTTTGTGGTCTAAGCCGCTGCCGAGAAATACTCAAGGCCAGAGGACACGATGTGAACTCTCATCGCTAATCGACCTTTTCTCATTAGCGTTTGAATTCAGACCGGAAATTTTTGAACATCAATTTTCTTTTATTTTATTTATGGAACATCAATCATTCTATAAAACAATAATAACTAATTAAACATACTGGTAAGAATTTGGAATCCACCCCCCCCCCCCCCACCTCCAATAAAGAATCAGCCAGGTGCGGCTACACTGTGGCATTTCGCATCTGACTGTATATTTATTTAGGAATGTCGAATTTTCACCAAGTGAGTTTAAACAGGGGCATGCCAGTGGTAAGCAGCGCCTGTGTACAGAATTATATTTGGCGCCTTTCACCATGCCTGCTCGCCATGAAAAAAGGCATGTGTATATGTGCAAGTAGTGTTGAATTCAGGTAGTGTTCCCCCGAGCAATGAAATGCGCCCCCCGGAAGATTTCAGATCTTGTGTTTTCAATGGTCAATAAGTGCCAGTTTCCTCCTGGAGCTCTATAATGTTATCCCTCGGAGTCACAGAAATCCCTCCCAGCAGAAAGTGTCTGAATTCAACACTATGTAAAAGTGAATACAATTAAATTTCCATTTTATTAACTATAAATTTATTAAACAGAGTAGAAATTACAAAATCAGTGCATAGACATAGAAAGTGAAAAACAATAGGAAAAACATATAAGAAAATTAAATTGTTTTTCGAACTTTGCATAATAATAACATTTTTGCATTGGTTTTATGTATAGTAAAATTTTTTTCGAGGGGGGGGGGAGCTATTTTATTTGAGAGAAAAAAAAACTTTTATAAATTGCACTAAATGAATAAGAAAATAGGAAAAAATGTGTGTCACACGTCTTATGAAATGCTTTCCAACACTTTCAAAAACTATAACAAAACTTCACTATTTAATAAGATAAATAAACAATATCAAAAATGGATATCATAATTAAACACCCGTTTTTAAAAATTAACGTCCACAGGAGGTAAGTTTAAGAAACCATGTCTATAGATTTGTTACACTGCATATGGTTTCAGCTATACGCACACACATCTAAAAACGCACTTCCAGAGATCATCGCTTTAGTTATCCAAATGCTTTATCCTCTTCAGACCTGAGGTACACAAATGTTTACCTCCATTTTTTCTCTCATAAAAACTAAATTGCTCGATTTTTTTCCATTTTTACTTTACTTCTATACAGCTGAATGTGTTTTGCTTTAAAACAAAACCAATAAATACCAGCACTGATGAATATTACCTCATAAAATTAATTTTATTTTCATCCGAGTTTCGAAAATACCTTCAAGACATTGTGGCCAAGAAAGTACGAAATATTCATGATTATTTAACTTAAATGTTTTACAATAGAAAATTTTAAGGATTTGCTGATCATTTACTTGTTTAAAGACCTTAATATTGTTAGCGCGTAAATGTATACTACTGTTAGTTAAACTGATGTTTTAAGGAGATTAATACTTTTACATACATATTTTAAAACCTAAATTACCAGTCCCCTAAAGTACTCATTTCATAAAAATGACTCACTCTGTCATCTGTAGTGTCATTTCGATTATGCAAAAGCAATAAATATATATTTGTAGAGTTTTTTTATGATCAGGTCTGAAGAGGTTAAATGTCGTGTAAATGAAAATAAATGCTATGCATTTTTATGCACTTCAGCAATATACATAAATTTCATTATGTTTTAAATAGTGTAACTTTTTAATTATATACTGTAAACGATTTTTAATCTTATATCATTTTGCAACGGAATTCTTTTGTGTGATCCTCTAAATGAATAATAAATGCTTTTTACACCCCTATTATATAAAAAGTATGTTTTACTGCACTTCTAAAATGTAGATCAATTTCATTATGCTTGAGATAGCGTAACATCATTAACCCTAACGCGACAAGCATCTTTTATCACCGGTTTTACAAAACAGAAACTTTTGCTTATTTTAATTGGCGAAAAGCGCTAATTACATAAGGTAATATTTACAATGAAAAATAACTAATGGGAATAATACAAGATTCTGAGCACCATATGCAGTACGTATACGTGACGCTCGTTCTCGATAAAAGGACACGGAATATTTTTTCCCATCGACCCTAAAGGAATACGTTTGATTGTTTCTGTAAACGAATTATAAATGTTAAACACTTCCATTTTCAAGATCAATAGTGCTATAAAAAAGTCAAAATGAAAATTAAAAGGATATCCGAATACATTTACGCAAATTAGGACACGCACAGATGGAGGGACAAAACCGAAGCTATAAACACTTTCAACTGTGTTGGAAAGTCTTAAAAGTGAACGAAATATACACTATATTGCCATTGATTATGGGACACTTGCGATTTTAGACATTTTACTAAATATCTAGAAAAATACATGAGGAATCATCTCGAAACTCTTAGTGTATAAATATAATAGTATACGTCATACATCTCCGTGAAGATTTTTTACCGAAACTCCATAGGGGACCGTCAACAAATTAAAAAAGAATGAATATCTTTTGAATAACCCTGTCAAAACTAATGTAGCAAAATCGCTCAAACTCTAGATTATAATTGAATGCCTTATTGTAATAAACTGTGTTCATTTTTATGCAAATAGCATGCATACTCGCAGAGTAATTAAGGTTTTTATAAAAATGGTCCCAAATTTTTCCAAGTTTTTTCCTTATAATTTTCAGAGTTCTTAATATAAAATAATATTTTTTTCAGAAAATATGACAAACAACATTGCACACAGTACCCTGTAATCAGAATTAAAAAATAACGAAAATTGTATACAAAATGAGTTGATTTACTAAATAATTTTTTACTGCGCATGCGTCAACGATATCAAAATTTCATTTGCATATTATGTTAGCTAAATGTATAGAGCAACTTTTGTGAAAGTCACAAAATCATAACTTGAAAATTCTGAAAATAACCGTCAATTGAATAAGTTGAAAATCCGTTACTCTCAAATTGAAGCAAAAACAAGAGGGGTTGTATCCATATATTCATTGATTAGTGTCAATATAGAATACACAATACGGGATGTTACGACTACTTTTGGATAAAATCCCTCATTTTTTTGCTTCATTTTGGAAACAACGGATTTTGTCCTTTTGCTATAGACGATTACTTTCAGAATTTTCAAGCTATAATTTTGAGACTTTTACAAAAGTTGCTCTATACATTTAGCTAACATAATATGCAAATGAAATTTTGATATCGTTGACGCATGCGCAGTAAAAAATTATTTAGTAAACCTACTTATTTTTCATACAATTTTTATTATTTTTTAATTCTGAATACAGGGTACTGTGTGCAATGTTGTTTGTCATATTTTCTGAAAAAAATATTATTTTATATTAAGAAATATGAAAATTATAAGGGAAAAACTTGGAAAAATTTGGGGCCATTTTTATAAAAACCTTAATTACTCTGCGAGTATGCATGCTATTTGCATAAAAATGAACACAGTGTATTACAATAAGGCATTCAATCATAATCTAGAGTTTGAGCGCTTTTGCTACATTAGTTTTGACAGGGTTATTCAAAAGATATTCATTCTTTTTTAATTTGTTGACGGTTCCCTATGGAGTTTCGGTAAAAAATCTTCACGGAGATGTATGACGTATACTATTATATTTATACACTAAGAGTTTCGAGATGATTCCTCATGTATTTTTCTAGATATTTAGTAAAATGTCTAAAATCGCAAGTGTCCCATAATCAATGGCAATATAGTGTAAGTAGGGAAGACTGGGGCACATGTGAACAGTTCACATAAATATTAGCTTTTCCTCATTAATGGGTTAATTTCTATAAACAAAAATTACTGAATATAGTAAAAAGAACTTTTTTTGGTTTAATGGTTTTAATGGTTCATTTTTATTTATATTTATGTTTAAAACAGTTTTAAAAAACTTTAATTTTTAAATATAGCTGTGTTGAATTAATCAATGGTAGCACTATGCCATAAAAAAGGGGTACTTGTAATATGGTAAAAATGCATAAAAGTAGAAAAATATTTTCTCAAATTATGGCAAGCGCAATACCCCAGAACACATTATACCACTTTTATTTCATTTGAAATAATGTAAAATCACTTAAGACGCGCTTTAAATAAATATCACACGTAGATCATAGTTAGGGATGCATTCGTAATATGTTCCAGTCCCTGAATGTTTCAATTTATATAGCAAATATTCAATTTATATACCCCTATGCTGACTATATAACAATTTTTATGAAAAATGGACATTCATTTCGACGTTTACATTACTAAAAAGCAAAACGTATCGTTTCAATGCCACATTTTTAATTCCTCCGCCAAACAAATCACAACGACTATTTGGCAAATTACAGTAGAAGCCCGATAACCCGGATAGGTTTTTTCATTTATGTTTTTTTTTAAGTTTGAGAAGCGATTGGCGAATTTTTTTTTTAATTCAGAATACGACGATGCAACAAGTTAATGTTATGGTAATTAGCCAATCGCTTCTCAAACTTAAAAAAACCGAAATAAAAAAATCGATCCGGATTATCGGGCTTCTACTGTATATTTTCAAAGACTAAAATAAATTCTACATTTTAAAAATAACAATAATAATAAACATCATTTTTATGATAATCAAAACGTGATTTAAGTAATAAACAGAGTCTTATATTACGTACGCCATGAATTAAAAATTAATAATCCTGTATCAGTCATATACAAATTTAAAATGAAATTTTAGTTTTACAGTTTTCGGTACTGAATATTTTTAAACTTCTTAACATCACGAATTTTCAATTCTTACACCGCCTTATAGGAGAAAAATGTATTTTTAAATACAATTTGTTTTAAAGCTGTATCTCAATTTGTTTTTTGAGTTATTAATTTTTTCTTTGTAAATTTTAATTCTTTTTTTCTCATCGTGGCAAAAACGTATTTCATTTCTGGACATTTAACATGAACCAATCAGAAACGAATAAAATAAAAACAAGAATATTCCATTTTTGGAATTGAACATGAACCAATAAAAAAAAACGAATAAAATAAAAAAAAGTTGTGAATTCTACAAATAAAAAGATTCAGATATACTTCAGATTTCCCATTTCTTTACCGAGGACAAAACTATTTTCCAAATGTAGTTTTAAAAAAATCGAATTTACATCATAGAACTATAAAGTACTGCCATAAAAAATAATAAATTGCATTAAAATTTATATTTCATCTCTTTAGTTAATGATGATTTATATAAAGCCAATTTAACCGAATTTTTTTGCTTATCCGAGATAAAACTGACACAATTCAATTAATCGGGATTCTATACACATCATTTTTTAGGTAGATTTCGTATGAAATATTACCTATTGCGATCGCACCAATGTTGGAATTTCTGAAAAATTTTAGCAGATCTACGTCGACCCCCCAGACCCCAAAACTACCATCAGTAAAAAAGTTTATATATATATACAGGGTGTCCAGGAAATAACACCCTGATTTCAAAAATAAATTTCTCAAAAATAAAGATCAGTAGAATTATGCAGTAAACGGTTTGTTTATCAGGTAAGCTTTAAAAATCGTATACAAAAGTTTCGAACGGTGAATATTTTGAAAAGATTGTGTTCTGATTGGAAAGAATGCTTTGATTTGACATTTTCTTTGCTTTAGATTGCTACCAGAGAATGTGTTTTTCGGCTTAAAGTGCCATATTTCATAGTTTTTTTTATTAAATTTTTGAAATTTCGAAATTCTAAAAATTTACTTCGAAAAATCTTTAAAATATTGCACTGTAAGCTGAAAAATTATTTCTCTGCAGGCAATCTAAAACAAGAAAAATGTCAAATCAAAGCATTCTATGCAATCAGAACGCAATTTTTTCAAAATATTCACTGTTTGAAATTTCTGTATAAGATTTTTACAGCTTAATGAAAAAACCGTTTACCGCATATTACTATCGATCTTTGGTTTAGAGAAATTTAATTTTGAAATCAGGGTGTTATTTGCTGGACACCCTGTATATATATACATATATATATCACTTTCTTATGGACAAGATAACTTCTAATAGTTTTGTTAATTCTCAAGATATTAAGTCGAACTAAATTTTTTATAAATGTTCTCAATATTATCTAAAACTTTTGTAATTACAAGTTTTTGATAGGACCAACTTTTACCGATGACAAAAATTTAAAACGAAAAGAAAAAGGGGGAGAGTGAAAAAAAAATCCATAACTCCGTCAATTTTTAAGCTATCAAATCTAATTAAATTGATTTTATATCTTCTTAATAATATCTATAACTTTTATATTGACAAGATTTTGATAGGACCAATTCGTATAGCAAAAATAAATTAAACAAAAATAGGAGTTGGAGAAAAAACTTCAAATCCAAACAGCTTATATTCTGGCTCATTTTTAAATTCATTTTTGATTTTAAACGCATCCAAATCCTCTTATTTAGAAACTGTATAAAGTGACGCATTGGTCATTTCTTTTATAAAGACAGAATTTATTTCAAAAAAGACTACTAAAAGGGTATTTTGAACAGAATTTCCCGAAGTCATCGAGACTGAAAATTTAAGGAAGTATTCAAATAAGAAATTGCGTTTTTTTTCTGACTCATTTTTAAATCCATTTTTGCTCTCAAATGCATCCAATTTATAGATCCTCTTATTTAGGAGCTATATAATGCGACGCATTGGTCAGTTTTTTTTTATAAAGACAGAATATATTTCAAAAAGGGCATTTTGAACAGAATTTACCGAAGTCATCGAGACTGAAAATTTAAGGAAGTATTCAAGTAACAAATTGCGTTTTTTCTGACTCGTTTTTAAATCCATTTTCGCTCTCAAACGCATCCAATTTACAGATCCTCTTACTTAGGAACTATATAATATGAGGCATTGGTCAGTTTTTTGATAAAGATAGAATATATTTTTAAAAATGCTGTCAAAGTGGGTATTTCGCACAAAATTTTCCGAAGCGATTATGTTTAAAGAATGGAGGATTTATTCAAATAACAAATCGGTAATTTTATGACTCATTTTTTAATTCAATTTTGCTCTCAAACGCATTCAATTGACAGTTTTTGTTATTTAAGAATTATATAATGTACTGTTTTGGTTGATTTTTTAATAAATTCAGAATATATTTCAAAATATGCTGTCAAAATGGGCATTTGAGCTGAATTTCGCTTAAGATAATTCTGATAAAACCAGCTCTTGTAGAAAAATGAAATTAAGAATTTTTCATAAGCGGCCAAATGAAGTTATTAAATTAGGTTTATCTCTAATCATACTTTATTACTTTCTTCTATCTTCAATAGAAGAAAGTATTCTAATCGAAATTTTTTTCGACTTCCGGTTTTCGACGGATTTACACGTTTCAGTGGTCAGAGATTCAAAAAACATGTTTTTACAAAATGTCTGTCCTGTGTGTCTGTGTGTCCGTCTGTGTGTATGTCGCCATTCTACCATCAAAAAGTGTATGAAGTTATGCATAGAATTAAACCAAATTTTTTGTGAATGTTTTTGGCTGTGGCAAGCAGGTTCTCCTTCAGTTTTGAAATATTCCGCCGGAAGGGGGCGCTGCTATCGCAATTTTTGTGCCATTTTCAATATTGTGCCGACCAAAAGTGCATGAAGTTATGCATCGAATTCAGTCAAATTTTTTGTGTAAGTGTATGACTATGGCTAGTTGGTACCCCCTGAATTTGAAAATAATCCGCCAGAAGGGGGCGCTGTAATCGCGATTTTTTTGCCATTTTCAGTATTGTACCGATCGAAAGTATATGAAGTTATGCATCGAATTGAACCAAATTTTTTGTGTAAGTGTATGACTATGGCTAGTTGGTCCTCCCTGAATTTCAAAAAAATCCGTCGCAAGGGGGCGCTGCAATCGTGATTTTTATGCCATTTTCAATATTGTACCGACCAAAAGTACATGAATTTATGCATCGAATTGAACGAAATTTTTTGTGTAAGTGTATGGCTATGGCTAGTTGCATCGCCCTGAATCTGAAAAAAATCCGCCGGAAGGGGGCACTGCAATAGCGATTTTTATGCCATTTTCAATATTGCAACGCATAAAAGTCTATGAAGTTAGTTCTAGAACTGAACTAAATTTTTTGTATATGATTATTTTTTGGTAAGGCAAGTAGGTCCTCCTTGAATTTGAAAAGAAAAATCTGCCTATCATTCTATTGTCCATTGGCGCGTGCAGAGACGGAAATTCGTTTTTACTCCAATTAATTGATTGAAGAAGAAATTTAAGATGAAAATCAAAGTTGGTATGGTATTGAATTAAAATTATTAAAGCATTAAAATGAGTAACTATCTTTTTTTAAATATTAAAATGTACGTATGAGATAGAAGAAAGTTTTGGGATTGGCACATCCAACTAGTTTTTTGTTGTTGAAATGAGCACTCTTCGAAATCTACCTCCGCCTATAGGCCAAGCCGACAGGAATTTTTTTTATAAAAAATGTATTATAGATTAGTCTTAAATAAAATTAACTTTGTAATAAAATGCAGAATTGCAAAGAAAATTAAAAATACCTTTTCAGCGAAATATTTGAAAAAAAAAAGAGAAAATTTAATTGCTTATAATAATTCTAGAAAAAAAATGTACATCCGGTTCTTTTTAATTTGAATCCCACAGAAGGTATTCCATGTAAAATGCTCTAATTATATAAATTTTGAACAGTTGAAAACAACATACTAAAGAAAATTGTGGTAATATAACACAATATTTCCTATCAATACTATCAATGAATATAAACAGTTTATTTGTCGGAAATTACTACCAACCACCATATATATTCCTGTATACGTCGAAGAATTTTAGACAAAATCTGGGAGATGAAAGTGGAGGGATCGGCTTATAAATATGTTAGTAATAAAATAAAATAAAATAAAATAAATAAATCGAAGATAATGGACGAATGGGTAATTTTTTAAACAATCGCATACGAATCTAGGTTGGAGAGAGATAAAAGCTTAGAATAGAATAATTTATCCACCAAAGAATATCATAGAATTATCACTGCGATTAACAGAAAAAGCTCAACAATAAAGTCCCTGTAATTGTTTTGCACCCCTTTATTCTCTTGGGATAAAATTTCCTTCAGTACAGGGGCATTCATTTCAAAATTTTAATCTTGAGAATGCTTCTAAATATCTCTTCTAAAAAGCCTACATTCCAAAGAAATACTATATTTTAGCAGTTTCAGGAATTATTTACCCTTGTAAATGAGGCTTGAATAGGTTTTATGAAGAATTTTTTTTCTCTTTTAAATACGATTAAATTGGCATGAAAAGGTATTTAAAAAAGTTAATCTTTTTCAGTTTTATATAATTATACAATTTTAAGACGTTTATTTTAAGTTTCTTTTATTCATTAAAAATATTTAGTAGCAACTAATCAACTAAAATTCTTTTTATATACATGCTTTCTTCAAGAAAATTAAAAATACAAAACTAAAGTAAACTTTTCTGACCTGACATCTGTCTGTGCAGAGTAAAAAACAAGAAAAAACAAATCGCGAAAACTTAATATATGCAGTAGAATCCCTCAAATCCACAACCCTACACAATCCGCACATAAGTAATGGATGTAAACAATGAAACATTCAGTTCCGATATAATTCGCAATCTTTTTACCAAATATATTTATGTATTCATCAAGTTTTTTTTTTTTTTTTTTTTTTTTTTTTTTGTTATTAAGTCTGGCTAAACCTGAAATAAAACTTCCTTATTTTATTATTTTGATGTGAATCAGTAATGTACCTTTGTGAGGCAAGTTTCATTAAATAGTTTAAGAAAAATACATTTCATCAATATAATGAATATGTAATCGTACATTATTGATTATTAACTTGAAGTCTGCTGTTAATATTTTAATCATTTTAAAAAATATCTAAATTTTTATTATTTTAGATTATTACTTATTTCAATATTTTATCATATTGTAAGCATTCATTATAGTTTCGTTTGCATCACTAATTGCATTTAAATTACTGTTTAAAAAATGTAAACAAAGCAATGACCAGAAATCCTCAAAATCCTTTGGTCTCAAGCTGTATGGGTTTGAGGGAGTCTACTGTACATATTATCCAAACAAGTTGTACGAAAATTAGAAATTTTTACATGGTGTTTTTAAGTACAGCTTCCAAACAGCATAGTCGTAAGTTTGAAGTAGAATATTATACGTATTATACTTATAGTATAGTATTAGTATAAGAATAGGAATTATACGCGAGGTGAAGTATAAGTGTTTGAAATTATAAAAGTTCACATTAAGAAAAGACAAAGTATAATTACAAATGTACATGTAAAAAGTGAGTAACTTACCTTATTATATTAATGAAGCATCAAAATTTATCTCTTAATTTATACCTTGGATCCAATTATAAGAACGATTTTTTAAAATCTCTTCTTATTGCACCTCCCATAACAACGAAAGGCAGACTGAATTTCAAGATCTTCAGAATTTCATGTCTCAGCAAAAAGTGAATGTAACATACTACGGCGCAGATACAATTGGCGCCAATACAGTATTGCTGAGTTTTACCTTCTAGAAAGAACGGTTTACTTAAAGAAAAAGACAGCTTAATTCAATTTAATGTGGCAAAAAAGATACGTATTCATTTGTTAATTTGAAGTAAAATAAACAATTTCTTCGAAAAAATTCGACATTTTTCACATATTTTTATTATGTTCCGACAAATAATATGATAATTGTAGGACAAATTATTTTATCTGCTTCAAAGTGTATTTTAAAAGAAAAATATAATTATAGGATAGGTATTATATCATAGAGGTCTGCAAGGGCCCGGGCCTGGCCCAAAGCCCGAACCTTGACTGGCCGGCAAAAAAAAATTGAACGGGCCATACGGGCCAATAAAAAAATTGTAGCGGACATATCAACCCGATATAAATGTAAGAGTAAAAACGATAAAATATTAACTATTTTCAATGAATAGGGCTTTAACAAGGATAAGTATAAATTTGCGTTACGAGCCGATGCTAGTTTGACAACATCAATACCGAGATATAACTTGCTGAGCATAGAGACATGGGACAGTTACATTGTGTCTGATACAGGCTTAATTATTTTTAGCAGGTTCTTGCCGGGCCAAGATCAGCCTTGTATTCTGTTTCTATATGAGCAGAACGGGAACTGGACTTAATTGCTCTCAAAATGTGTAGGGTAAACAATATGCTTTTTAAAAATATTAATAGCGATAATGAACTTCTGTTATCGTAATCTACGGAATTATACTTAAAGGTGGTTCTTAAATTCACTGCTTAACAACGCGAAATTTTCACACATTTTCTGACTAATTTTGAAGTGTAAAGGTATAAAATTGGCAAGCCTGTCTATTGATGGGATTTTAAATCGAACAGCGTTTTCCATTTTTGTCAAGATATAAGAGATTCTTGTCCAGTGGCTGCAGATTTTTCACCCTTCCCAAGCTGCTGATTCCGGAAATTCAATTCAAAACACCAACTTTGACAGTATTTTCACAAAAATGTAATGAAGGGGAGTAAAAGTGAAGGAGCCGCCAAATGAAGATTTTGTTTATCGATTTTTCTCAGGTCTAAGTTTAGAACAGCATTGTTATTATTACCCTATCTAGAATATTCCATAGCATAGAAGAATCTAAGGATGATATAGTATAAGGATCTTGTATAAAGCAGATTTTCTTTTATATTCTTTTGGATTTCTTTTCATGGTTTTGATGAATCAATATTTAAAAAAATTGATTACGCAGTTCAATATAACATATTTTATTATTATACTCTAAATAAGTCAGCTCTTTGCAACTTAGTAAATTTATCTTTGTAAATTTAATTTATGTAGAAGAAGTGGGAGCGCCAAAATTCATGTTTGCCCAGGGTGCAAAAAATAATAATTTTATTTATTAATTGTTTTAGTTATATGTTGCCGATTGATATGCTTTATTTGTTTCTTTTTCAGCAATTTACTTTTACATAGGAATCTGCATAACCTATAAAGTTATGTTGCTTTACCATTGTGCAATGCAGTGGCGTAGCAAGCGGTCCGTCTAAGGGGGTGACACCCAATCTTTTTTTATTCTGCAAGTAAATATACATATATATATATATATATACATATATACAGGGTGTATCTAAACTACTGGACAAAACTTTAAGGGGTGATAGTACACAATAAGACAAATAATATTAAATGGGAAACTAAGGGTCCAAAACATCTTCCGAAGTAGATAGGTGCCATCAAAGTTTATGGATCAAAATTTGAAATAATTACAAAAAACGGAAAAATTGATCGATTCGTTTGCGGTTTTCACTAAAACTATTCTTTATGTCAGTATTGTCTTGAAAATAAATTATAAAGATAACTTTCAAAAAAGGCCGATAGAGGGCGCTTTAGACTCTGGAGTAATAGAGCACCTGGACCTTCCTTGTTTGTAAGAGTAGCGTCATGAGATCAAGTACGCATGCTCAGTGGAAGAAAACTGGAGGATGGAAGAAATCGCGTACAACCCTGAAGTTTATGCTTGGCGCTTCCTCGCCCTTTGGTTATTTTTATCATTGCTATTATTATTATTTTAATGCGCGTTCTTACGAATCGGAAATAGATAAACAAAACAAATTTTCTTCTTTTTTAGAACGAGTCTGGAATATAGTAAATTTTGTTTATTTCCGTTTTTGTCCCTATTATGAAAAAAGTTGCACTGCGAAATTCATAGCTCATTTAATAAATATTTTAAATTTATTACTTAGAATTTAACAATAAATATTTATCTATTTAATTTATATTTTCTAAAAGTATAGTGAATGAATTGAAACCATTTATAACATAAAATAATATTTATATATATTATATTGCATTATTTAGGACAATCGATTTCACTTTAATCTTAAAAATTAAATTTTTATATATTTTGAAAGAGGAAAACATGATTTTATAACATATTTCTCAAAACATTTTAGTATGTTACAATTCCATTTTTTTGCCTTTATAATTTTATTAATTAATTATAATTATTTATTATTTATTATTATTATTATTATTATTAGAGTAAAAAAAAAAAAAAAAAAAAAAAAAAAAAAAAAAAAAAAAAAAAAAAAAAAGATTTTTAAAAGTATTAATGTTTCCAAAACATAAATATTCCATAATGATCAATGAACTCTTCTTGAGTTTTCAAAAAAATTATCTGCTAATAATCTCAATGAAAGTTGTAAGAATATACAGGAAATATATTAAGGGTGTTCTTAAATCAAAAAGGGCAACTTAGTGACACAAGCATTAATTTATTTTTGTTCGGAAATGCATGAAAATAGCAGGTGTTGTTATTCAGAAACTGTCTAATTGCACTCATTCTTTTGTTTTTTAAAAAACACAATAGATTTTTCATAACAAGCCTTCAAAATTGACGCTTTTGAGCCTATTTCCCGACGAAAGCAGAAAAACCGGTCGAAAAGGAGGAGAAAAACGGGTGATTGCGTCATCGAAATAGCTTATAACTCGATAAGTAATTTAATTATCAAAAAATGGAAAAATAAGTTCAATTCGAAATCGCTTTCATATAAAATTTTATATCTTTCTGTAAAAAAATGAATTTGTAAATGTGTCAAAACGTTTTGCGCTTGTTGAGCGGATCAGTTAAGAACACCCTTAAGGACAGAAATCAAATGACAGCTCATTTGACCTTGTCTGTTTATTTTGTTATTATTATTATTTTGTTTGTTTGTTTGTTATTTGATTTATCCAATCAGGAATAATTTATAATTTATTGTTACAGCAGCTTTTAAGAAAACTTTTAATGGATTAAAATATATGTGTATATTATATACATACACTAATTTTTTGAATTAAAGCGCTTCATAGTTTGATATAGTTTAATGTTATTATTGTTATTAAAACATAAAAATAGAAACTATCGTACAGTAGGGGGTTAATTTTATAAAAATGAACCTGTAGTAACTTATTTCTAGTAGTTAGATATTTTTATGCTATTAAATTACGACATGAAAATATTTTAAACGTAATTTTATTCGATATTATTACTAAATTAAAATCTAGGTTTTTTTAATTATTATTATTATTAAAATATAGCCCTTGTATTATGTTAAATATTAAAACTTAATTTCATTGAGAAAAATTGATGTAAAAATACATAATATTTTATTAACTAATATAATATATTATAAATAAATAAATTAATTAAATATTAAAACGTAGTTATTTGGAAAGAATCGGTAAAAAAAGAATAACTAATTAAAAAAAAAAATCTGAAATAAGTTTATTTTGTAGCAAAATATAGTGATCCAATATTTTAAAACCTTAAATGTGCACATATAGAACATACCATAAAATATAAAATTTTTGCTGAAAATTTTGAATTTAATTATTTTTCCTATTTTTCTCATTATGAGACCTATATATAGATTTAAAAATAATAATAATAAAATAAATTTAAAAAAAAAATCATAAAAATAGAAAAAATCGTACAGTGAAAGGTTAATTTCATAAAAATGAATACTGTAATAAGTTATCTGTAGTAATCAGATATTTTTATATTATTAAATTATTTTTTAAAAAAATAAAAAAAATCATAAAAATAGATAAAATTGTACAGTGAAAGATTAATTTCATAAAAATGAATGCTGAAATAAGTTATCTCTAGTTATTAGATATTTTTATATTATTAAATTACGATTTAAAAATATTTAAAATGTAATTTTATTCGATGTTATTACATTAAAATTTATGTTTCTTTTTAATTACCAAAATATAGCTCTTGGATGATATTTAATATTAAAACTTAATTTCATTTTAAAAAAATCTAAAGAAATACAATATTTTATTAACTGATAATAAATTATTAATAAATTAATTAATTAAATTAAATATTGAAACTTACTTTTTTTTGAAAGAATTAATTAAAAAACAAAGTAACTTTTAATAAATCAATAAGGAAAAAAAAATAAAATGTTTCTTTTTAATTAGCAAAATATAGCATTTGGATGATATTTAATATTAAAAGTTAGTTTCATTAAAAAAAATCAATCTAAAAAAACATATTTTATTAACTGGTAATAAATTATTCAAAAAAATAAGTGTAACTTATAATAAATCAATGAAGAAAGAAAAAAAAAAAAAAAAGAGAAATTCAGACCGGGGATCGAACCCACAACGTTGGGAATACGAGACCTGTATGCTAACCATTACACCAAACCAGATTCAGATTCAGTTAGGTGGGGAGGCCTACCATATGGCTTGAGCTCAACAAGCCCCACCTAACATTTATTATTAAAAAAAAAAAAAAAAAAAGTACAATTGTTTCACAAATGGTTACCCAATTTCTTCTGGGCGAACCTAAAGTTTTTACAATATTAAAACAGAGATATGATTTGATAAGCTTGCTAATGCGCAAGTTGAAATATATACTGATTCTTTTCAACGAGGGTGATGCAGTCAATTATTTTCTGTAATAATTTCGGACGTTTCAATACATATGAAAACCACTCATTTAATTTCATATTTGATGGCTTTCGCAGATGAAAGGTTGAAGTTAGTGGACAATTTAACATGAAATGCAAGGAGGTACTTCTGTTCCCACAAGTACAGAGGTCAGAATCTACTTTATTAAATTTAACTAGATATGAAGAAAAAGGACCATGATTGGTAGCGAATAAATATAGATTTCGATGAAAAAGTAAAAAGTCTTCTGAAATTTTCGGTAGAAATTCGTATGTGTATCTGCCGGTATCTGCATAGTCCCAATAGTTTTGCCAGTGTTGAAGCGAATCTAGCTTTAATTTTCTTTTTATTAAGGATGCTGGTAATGGATAGAATTTTGTTTCTATTTGTGATGATTCCAGCGTAGCTTCTTTTGCCAAGGTATCCGCTAATTCGTTTCCTTTTATGCCCGTGTGGCCTCTTATCCATTTGAAAACAAAATTTTTAGTAGTTTTCTGCAATAGTAATATGATTGAGGTTACTAATATATCTCTTGTATTAATGTCTTTTAAGGCTTGTAGGCTTGATAAACTATCTGTTTGAATTAATATATTTTGAAAATTGCTTGAATTTGCCCAGATTATTGCGTCATGAATAGCTAGCAATTCTGCTTGATAAACACTATTGTCATTTATTAAGGACTTTTGATATGTTTGAATTAAATGATTGTTATAGAAAGTACAGAAGGCATAGGCTGTGCCAGATTCAGTTTTTGAGCCATCGGTGTATATTTCCACTAAGTTAGTTAAATTCGGAGGTATGTCTTCTATCCAATGTAAATACTTTTTAAATGGTTTTATCTGGCACGTTTTTAGTCTTGTTTGTATTAGGGTTGGATCGAACTCTTCTGATGGTATGCCAAGTCTTAATACTTGCCCAGCTTCAGATTCTCTTTTTATTTGGTATTGTAGCGGAATTATTCCAGTTAATGTGCATAAGGCAGAGGTTGCCGTTTTCCTGTATGCTTTAGAAATCATCAAGAGACATTCTGCTTGTATTGATGATAAAATGCGTAAGCCATGGGATTTTTGCAATCTTGGAAACCAGATTGATGCACCATAAGATATTTTTTTCTCCAATATTGTTTGATACCACACTTTTAAAATATATTTTGGAAGACGATACGAGGAAGAGAATTTGAAAAGATTTTGAATAGTTTTTAATATTTCAATTTTCTTATTTCTAAGATGAGGAAGAAAAGTAAGATTACTATCTAAGGTGACCCCCAAATAAAGCAATGTTGGATTTGATTTTAAATTTTTATTTCTTATCTTAAAAATTGGTGGACGTTTTAGAGATTTGGGTTTTTTAAGATGAAGTACTGAGCATTTGTCGAAAGAGATTGACATACGATTAACATCTGCCCAGTCGCTGATGAGTTGTAAAGCATGATTTGCCGAATCTTCTAAGCTTCTCCTTGTGGAGCCTGAGATTACTAATAGTATATCATCGGCGTAGGCTATTATTTTATAACCATGTCTTTTAAGAAGTTTTAGTAATTTATTTAAGAAGATTTTCCAAAGAAAGGGTCCCAGGCAGGAGCCTTGTGGGCAGCCCCTGCCAAACCAATGTAGTGAATTTGATTGCCAATTATAGTAGGCTGCTCTTAATGTTAAAAATGACCTAAACAGATTAAGATAGGGTTTGTCTAATTTTAAAAGTTCAAGTTCTTCTATAGTTATGTCCCATGGCAGGCGATCAAACGCGTTTTGAAAATCTATAGAAATTAAAGAGATATACTTATCTTCTTGAGATTTGATTTCTATATTAGAGAAAAGATCTTGTAATGCCGTTTCTGTTGAACGACCTTGTTCAAAACCATGTTGAGATGATTGTAGAGATTGTGAGTGTGATAAGGAATAATTTACTCGTTTCAAAAGCATTTTTTCTAATATTTTTCCAAATATTGGGAGAAGAGTTATTGGTCTATAAGATTGATAATCGTCAGAAGATTTGTTTTTCTTTTTAAAATATACTAATTCTCCAATTTTCCAATCTGAAGGGAAGTAATTCAATTTCAGTAGCGTATTGTACATTGATAAGAGTAAATTCTTCTGTGTTTTATAAAGATTTCTTATTATGAAATGGTCTATTTTGTCAGACCCAGGGGCCTTGTTTTGATTGAAAGAGTAAATGGCAGCATGGAGTTCTTGGTCTACGAACGGAGGAGCTGAGTCATCAGAATCAAACGATTCTTGAGATAATTTAATTGAGGGGCCAAATATTTTAATTGTTAGATCTGTGTAGAAGAAGTCCCTAGTATATAATGGATAGTTTGAGTCTGCCAACGCCATTACTTCCTGTTGATAGAATTCTTGGAATGCAATTTTCTTAGCTTTTCCAAAAGGATCTTTGGTATTGCCACAAAAGTTGGACCAAGCTTGTCTTTTTGCATCTATGATCGCTTTCTTGTAGATGGCTTTTTCTTTTTTATATCTAATTTTGTCTTCTTGTGAAGCTGACGGTAATTTGGATTTTCTTTGCAAGGCCTTCACAAAGTTTCGTGTCTTTCGTAAGTTATCATTCCACCAGGTAATTTGTGGGGTAAAAATACTTTTTCTTTTCTTCAAGTGTTTGTCACATAAGGTATGTAATATTTCTAAGAAAAGTTTGTAATATTCATCAAAAGTATTTTGATTTGGTATGTTGTTGAAATTTATATTGTTTTCTGTTAATTTAAAGGCCAATTCAATGATGGGATATTTGCTCATGCTGGCAGAATGAAAACGAAACTTACGGAAGAAAAAAAATATTTTTGCATGAAAATTGCGAAATTCGTAGGCAAAATTATATTTATATCCATAATATAAACATTTTTTAACATGAAAATTGATGTTACAAATCGAAAAAAGCATGAAAATATTATGAATGATGAGGATTTTAAAACCTTCTAATTTCATCCCATGTAAAGTCTATGGTAGCGCTGCAGTCGATCGCCTGCGGCGGTTGAAAACACATTTTGTCCAATCAGAATTTATTGCCATCATGTCGCAACTTTTACCGAAGGATGTAGGAACACTATGGAGTAACGAATAACTATTGCTTACCGTTATTTTTGCCATCTCATTAAATTTTTTTAGACGTTTAGACTGTGGAAAATTTCGAAAAACCCTTCGTTTCTTAGCAGACGGCTGACGCCTGGGTCACGTGATCCACTAGCGAACTGATATTAAAACCATTCTTTCTTGCTTTTTTAGTTGGTTTTATGTTTTGTGCTTGGATGCAGTAGAAAACTGCGCTTTTTCGTGGCCTTCCAAAACTGGAAGGAAAAAAAATATTGTTTCGGTATTAACATGAAATAGTTGCTAGAATGTTCATTTGTTATTTAGAATCCCGATTTCTTATAAGCAACAAAATGTATGCACCTAAACCTATAACATAATTATGTAAATACTGTAAATATTTTATGTTTCGATTTAATAATATTTTCTACAAAAGTTTCTTGAAGAGTATTATTTATTACTAGTGACACAAAATTTCAAATGATACGTGAAATACTGAATCGCGAATTTATAAATGCTCTCCCACTATTATTTATCAATTGAGATATAAATTGAAAATTCGTGAAATACAAGAATATCTTCATTATTTTTTGGTGCCTCCATAACCGGGAAAAAAGGTAAGAAATACCTTTATTATTCTGCATGACTTTGACCATGATTTAGTGAAAATAACTTTTTTTCATGATAATATTTTTTGAATATTGAATTAAAATTTTAACATGGACAAGCCAGAAAAGATTAAAAGTAAGCGAGTTCCTAGCTGCAGTTCCTAAGTTAATCACAAAATGTGATACATTGTTGTTAGTAGATATTGATAAAACTGATTCCGATTCTTTAATGGAATCATTAGAGCTTATAAATGAAAAATAAGCTCAACTCAAGGAATTAGATAAGGAAATTGATGATTTAATTCAGGAAAAAAATGAATATGAAAAGGAACTAAAATCAGTAGAAGAATATGCCGAAAAAATATCAAGTTTGAAATTTAAAATTAAGATAAGACTTAAAAGATGTAAAATTGAAACTGAACCAAAAGTTTTACTCGAAACAAGTAACGATTCAAAAATCGGTAGTAAACCAGTTTTGGCAGTGAAGCTGCCTAAGTTGAACATAGAAAAATTTTCTGGCGATGCAAGCCAGTTCTTAGAATTTTTCAATTTATTTACTAGTGCGATAGATTCAAATGAATCGTTATCAAAAGTTGAAAAATTCCAAATCTTTGTTGTCTGGACCTGCATATAATATTGTAGCGGGTTTCGAATTGAATGATCAAAATTATTCTACATGTTTAAAGTTGTTAGAAGAAAGGTATGGGAAACGGGAAAATATAATAAATTGTTATATGAATAAAATTTTAAATCTTGAACCAGTGAAATCTAGTAATAATGTCACTTCGCTCAGAAAGTTATATGATAATACTGAAACTTTTATTGGAAATCTTGACGCTTTAGGAGTAACATCAGGCTCCTCCGGTCATTTATTACTTCCCTTATTATTAAGGTTATTACCTGAAAATTTGATACTAGAGTTCCATCGTAAACGTGATCCCGATAAGGATTGTGAAATCACAGAGTTAATAAATTTTATTAAAACGGAATTAAGATGTCGTGAAGCTACTAACTTAGTAAATCATTCCCAATGTAAGATTTTTGAAAATTTTAAAACCAAATATGAAAATTTTTCAAGTAAATATCAAAATTATCCTCAAATGAAAAATATACTTTCAGCTGCTGCTTTAAATGCATCTACAAGACAGTTTTGCATATTTTGCAAGTCTTCTGATCATGTAGGACTAAACTGTTCAAAATTCACGGATAAACAAAAACGATATAAATTAAAAAAGGAAGGTCTCTGTTACAAATGTTTTTATAAATCCCTTTTATCTGATAAATGTAGAAAAAAAATTAACCCTTGCTCCAAACGTGGTAACAATTCCCATAGTTATTTATTTTGTTTTAAAGAAACAACAAAAGCGAATCCTGATAAATCTACGTTATTGCAGACTTGTACAGTTTCTGTGTCTGCTGGTAAACAATGTCTGTTGGCTCGTGTTTTATGTGATAGCTGTTCAGAAAAATGTTTCGTGAAGAGATCTTTAGTTCAAAAATTAAAATTGAAGCCATTGCGAAACGAAAATTTTTTAATTTATCCATTTGGGCGGAGACGCCCTTATGAATCATGTTACGAAATTGTTGCTCTTGAATTATCCAGTGTTGTGCAACATATCAACTCGATAACGATCGAAGCTCTTGTAGTTGACAGTATAACTGGAGCTTCTGTAAAAACCTTAGAACCGGAACTTCTAGATATAATGAGAGCAAGGGGCTACAAGCCTGCTATACAGGTCTTGAAAAAGAAATAAATATTTTATTAGGGTCTGACTTTTTGTGGAAAATATTAAAGGGTATCGAGGGAAAACTGACAAAAGAGAACAATGCAGAAACTATTTTCGGTCATACAGTGCAAGGGCAGATAGAGTCGAATAAAAAAGAAATAGCTTGTTTGCGTGTTTCGGTTGAAAATATAAACACTAACCTGAAAGCATTTTGAGATATCGAAGCAATTGGCATTGCTGAAAGAAATCAAAAGAACATTACCGATCTTGAGGTAATAAAAGAATTTAAAGAAAATCTAAAATTCGTAAATGGGCGTTATGAAACAAAATTATTGTGGAAAAATTCTCGTGAATTGCTTAGAAATAATCTTGAAGCAGCAAAGAAGCTGTTTTCTTGTTTAGAAAATAAATTTCTGAAAAATGACTCTTTATTTAAGGAATATAACTCCATTTTGCTAGAGCAATTTAATGAGGGTGTAATAGAATTGTGCATCGATAAAGATTCCAATAATTCCTATTATATGCCACACAGACCTGTTATCCGTGACGACAAAACTACAACAAAAATGCGCATGGTTTATGATGCTTCTTCCAAATATGGTGATCCTCTATCATTAAACGAATGCTTGAATCATGGCCCTAACTTGAATCCTAATGTTTCAGATATCATTTTGAAATTCCGTTTACACAAAATTGCTTTTTCGGCTAACATTGAAAAAGCTTTTCTCCAAATATCAATAGACGAACACGATCGCAATTATCTTAGATTTTTATATTATGAAGGTTTTGATAAGAATAAAAGGTTAGTACCCTATAGAATGACCAGAGCTACTTTTGGTGTCACCTGCAGTCCTTTTATCTTCGCATGCACTATTAAGCACCATATTAGTAAATATAAAAACTCTCATAACAACGCATTTGAAATTCTAAATTCGTCTCTGTATGTAGATGATTTGTTTTCAGGAGAAAACGATGTTCTCGAAGCTTTTAACTTATCTAAAGAAGCTATTGATATTTTGAAAGAAGAAGGTATGAAGTTAAGAAAATTTGAAAGTAATTCTGAGGAACTTAGGAAAAAATGGCTCGAAGAAAACATACCCCTTTCGATTTCTGACTCCCCAAATACGTCCCTAAAAGTCCTAGGACTTATATGGGACACTATAGAAGATAATTTAGGACTACAATTACGACCATTGTTGGCAAATTTAAACAATGATTCTTGTACAAAACGCAATGTTTTGAAATTTGCAGCTATGTTATTTGATCCAGCCGGATTTATTTCCCCTTTTATCTTTCCTATCAAATGCATTTTACAAAAACTTTGGCTAACAGGAATATCATGGGATGAATTTTTTTTCTGGTGAGCTAAAAAATAATTGGCAGAATTGGCTTTCTGAAATTCCGGATCTCACATACTTGGAAATTCCAAAGCACTATTTTAACAGCATGATCATAGAAAAGGAACATCTTCAATTGCATATTTTCACAGATGATAACCCTAATGCGTATGGCGCATTAGCATATTTACGGTATCCAATTTTTAAGGATAAATTTAAAACTAGTTTTCTAATGTGTAAGTCTAGGGTTGCTCCCTTGAAGAAGTTAACTCTGCCCCGTCTGGAACTCATGGGAGCACTTATTGGAGCCAGAATGGCAAAGTTTATTACCAATACTATTCAATTAAACAATACTATTTTCTGGTCCGATTCAGAAATTGTTCTGCATTGGCTTAAAGGGCCAAAAGAAAAATGGAAACCATTTGTTAGTAATAGAATCGCTGAAATTCATCATTAGTCTGATCCCAATTTATGTAGACATTGTGACGGCAAACTTAACACGGCAGATTTGATAACGAGAGGTTGTTCTGTGAAACATTTAATAAATTCTCAAAAATGGTGGCTTGGGCCTGAATTTCTTTCCCTTCCTGAAAATTAGTGGCTTAGGGTTAAAATTGCTGCATCACAATTACCTGATGTTTCTGAAGAGAAGTCTCAAAAAGTCCTTCCGGCAATGCCGGGAGGAAGAGGTAGCTTTCATATACTTATTTATACATTATTTATTTTAAATTAAGTTACATTATTCAAACATACGAAGCGCAAATTAGTGAAACCCGATTTTATAAGATTGAATGCTAGTTTTTGTCAATACTGATTATTATTAGGAATTTTTAGAAATTAGTCATAATTTATTCAACCTGGTTTTATTTTCAGCGATTTAGAGAGTCGCCAAATTCCACAATATCATGAAGTGAATGCCACTTCAAAGCAACATGATGGATAAAACAAACCAATGAGCTTGGTCGAAATCTTAATTCATGTGGACATGCACTCTCATATCGAAATCGATTAATATATACGAGTGCTGTCACGGGCAAATTGGGTTTTTTTTAAATGTCACCCACATTAGAAATTCAAACTACTATATCTCAGGCGTTTTTTAAGATAAAGACAAAGCAAAAAATACTCCGGAATTCATTATTAAGATAAATACATTCGAAAGAATATTTTTTTCAATTTCTAATTTTTAGGTAGCTTTCATTAAAAAAAAGTAAAAAGCTACCTATTGCAGCCGTCCGGAGGAAAGCACTTCCAGAAAATTTTGGTATATTTTCACCGATCATGACCCCCAGAGCCCAAAACCACCCTCCGTTCAAATGTTGACATATATATATATATATCTGATTTTTGTCATGCGATAACTAACGTATTTATGAACCGATTTGAATGAAACTTGGGATGTACATAGTACATACAAATGTCTCGACCGAGTTCGTTGGCCAGCATCATCCGCCATTTTAATTTTTTTAAAAATTTTAAAGTTTAAAATTCAATGCGAAAAAATTAAAAGTTGAAAAATATTTTTCTTTTACGTATTAGAACTTAAAACAACAATTCCAGAACACTTTTTATTTTGTCTATATCTTAAAAAATGATTGAATTATAGCACTTTGAATTTTTCTTATGGCTGACATTTTGAAACGATCTGATTTTTGTCACGTCATAACACGCGTATTTATGAACCGATTTGAATGAAACTTGGTATGTACATAGCAGATACAAATGTCTCGATCGAGTTCGTTGATCAGAATCATCCGCCATTTTGTTTCAAAATGGCAACCATTTTAAATTTAAAAAAAATTTAAAATTTAAAATTAAATGCGAAAAAAATAAAAGTTGAGAAATATTTTTCTTTTACGTGTTAGAACTTAAAACAAAAATTCCAGATCACTTTTTATTTTGTCTATATCTTAAAAAATGATTGAGTCATAGCACTTTGAATTTTTCTTATGGCTGACATTTTGAAACGATCTGATTTTTGTCACATGATAACACGCGTATTTATAAATCGATTTGGCTGTAACTTGTTGTGTACATAGTATATACTGAGGCCTGAATCCAGTTCGATACTCAGTTCCATCCGAAATCTTATTTCAAAATGGCGGCCATTTAAAAATTTTTATAAATTTTAAAATTTAAAATTAGGTACAAGAAAGTGAGAAATTGAAAAAGATTTTTTTTTATGCATTTGACCTTGATACAAAGATTCCAGAGCATTTTTTGTTTCGTTTGTATCTGAAAAAATGGCTGAGTTATCGCATTTTTAATTTCTAGTGTTGCTCATATCTTGAAATGATCTGATTTTCGTCACGTGATAACAAGCGTATTTATAAACCGATTTGGATGAAACATGGTGCATACATAGTAAATACCAATGTTTAGACCGAGTTCATTGGCCAAATTCATCCGCCATCTTGTTTCAAAATGGCGGAATATTAATTTTTGTTTTAAATTTTAAAATTAGGTGCAAAAGAGTAAGAAATTGAAAAATATTTCTCTTTTGTGAGTTTGACCTTGATACAAAGATTCCAGAGCATTTTTTGTTACATCTATATCTTGAAAAACGGCTGGGTTTGGAATGGCTGGGTTTTGGTTGGGTTTTGGTTGCTGGGTTAGGGAATTTTCAATTTCCAGTGTGGTTCACATTTTGAAACGGACTGAAATTTGTCACGCGATTATTCACATATTTATAAACTGATTTGGATATAACTCCGGGTGCATATTGTACATAGCAATGCCTTGACCCCGTTCTCTGTCCAACTTCTTCCGTCCTCCTGTTTCAAAATGGTAGTCATTTAAGTTTGTCAAAAATATCTTAAATGTATAATGATGTACAAAGAAAAAATTAGAAATTGAAAAAAGGTTCTTTGTAAAGTATTTATCTTTAAAATGAATTCAGGAGTATTTTTTGCTTTGTTTTTAATTTGGAAAAAGCCTGAGCAGTTTGAATTTCTAACGTGGGTGACATTCTTTAAGAAATCAATTTGTCCGCGACAGCACTCGTATATATTAATCGATTTCAATATGAGTGTGCATGTGCACCTAAATTAAGATTTCGACCAAGCTCATAATCAGGTTCCACTAATTTGAGCTTTTTGAATTTGAGTATTTTTGAATAATATAACTTAATTTAAAATAAATAAATATATAAGTGTATGAAAGCTACCTCTTCCTCCCGTCACTGCCGGAAGGACTTTTTATTTGTACATCATTATACATTTAAAAGGTTTTTGACAAACTTAAATAGCCGCCATTTTGAAACAAGATGGCGGATGAAGTTGGCTTGTGAACTCAATCAAGACATTGATATGTACTATGCACACGAGGAGTTATATCCAAATCAGTTTATAAATATGCGTATTATCGCGTGACAAATTTCAGACCGTTTCAAATTGTCAAACACACTGGAAATTGAAAGTCGGCCATTTTTCAAGATATAGATGAAACAAAAAATGCCCTGGAATCTTTGTATCAAGGTCAAATACACAAAAGAAAAATATTTTTCAAATTCTCAGCTTCTTGTACCCTATTTTAAAATAAAAATTTTTTTAAAAATTTAAATGGCCTTTTTTTAAATAAGATGGCGGATGATTTTGGCTAACGAACACGGTCGAGACATTTGTATGTACTATGTACATACCAAGTTTCATTCAAATCGGTTCATAAATACGTTAGTTAAAGCATGACAAAAATCAAATCGTTTCAAATTGTCAGCCATAAGAAAAATTCAAACTGCTATAACTCAATCATTTTGTAAAATATAGACAAAATAAAAAGTGTTCTGGAATCGTTGTTTTAAGTTCTAACACATAAAAGAAAAATATTTGCCAACTTTTAATTTCTTAGCATTTAATTTTAAATTTTAATTTTTTTTAACTTTTAAATGGCCGCCATTTTGAAACAAGATGGCGGATGATGCTGGCTAGAGAACTCGGTCGAGGCATTTGCATGTACTATGTACATACCAAGTTTCATTCAAATCGGTTCATAAATACGTTAGTTACAGCATGACAAAAATCAGATCGTTTTAAAATCTCAGCCATAAGAAAAATTCAAAGTGCTATAACTCACCCATTTTTTAAGATATAAACAAAACAAAAAGTTTTCTGAAATTGTTGTTTTAAGTTCTAATGCGTTAAAGAAAAATATTTTTCAACTTTTAATTTCTTCGTATTTAATTTTAAATTTTATTTTTTTTAAATTTAAATGGCCGCCATTTTGAAACAAGATGGCGGATGATGCTGTCTAACGAACTCGGTCGAGACATTTGTATGTACTATGTACATACCAAGTTGCATTCAAATCGGTTCATAAATACGATAGTTATCGCATGACAAAAGTCAGATATATATATATATATATATGTATATGTATATGTAACATTTAAACGGAGGGTGGTTTTGGGGTCTGGGGGTCATGATCGGTGAAAATATACCAAAATTTTCTGGAAGTGCTTTCCTACGGACGGCTGCAACAGGTAGCTTTTTACTTTTTGTAATGAAAGCTACCTAAAAGCAGCAGCCATTTCTTGCGTTGTTCAAACAAATAAAGCTGATGAAATTCCCATTTTCAATCTAAAAACATATAGCTCACTAAAGAAATTGTATCGAGTAACTGCATGGGTATTTAGATTTATCTCTAATCTGAAATCAAAGCTAGAAAAGAGAGATTTTTCAGAATTATCAGCGGAGGAAATGTTACATGCTGAAAATCTTTGGTTAAAATTAGTGCAGGAAGAAAGTTTTCCGGAGGTTTTAAAATGCTTGAAAAATAAGAAGAGCATTCCCAAAGAGTCAAATCTTCTTCAGTTAAATCCTACTTTGTCAGATGAATGGTTGCTGTTGGTACGAGGACAATTACAAATATCTGATTTCTCTTTTTATCAAAAACATCCTATTGTGATCCAGGCAAAACACAAATTTACAGAATTAATCGTGAAAGATGCACATGAAAAAGTTTTTCATGCAGGGGTGTCCAGTACATAAGTACAAATTCGTGAAAAGTTTTGGATTTTAAGATCCAGACAATGTATAAAATCAGTCCTGAACAAATGTACAATATGTAAAAAATTTAATGTACGTCCTGGTCAACAAGTTATAGCCCCTCTTCCAGGTGACCGTATTAACGATGCTCCGCAATTTTCAGTATTAGGTCATGATTATGCGGGGTCTCTGTATGTGAAAGGGAATGAAAATAAATTTTATATTTTATTATTTACATGTGCTATCACAAGAGCACTTCATCTAGAATTAATAAAAGACATGTCAACTACAGAATTCCTGTTAGCATTTCGCAGATTCATCTCACGAAGAGGACTGTGTGCTGTAATTTATTCAGACAATGCCAAATCGTTCAAAAGAGTTGATCTTGAACTAAAAAAATGTGGAAAGTAATTAACCATCCTGATGTTAAAATATTTTACGCTAATCACGGAATTTCCTGGAAGTATATTGTAGAGCGAGCTGCCTGGTGGGGTGGCTTCTACGAGCGAATGGTTCGCTCAGGGAAAACTTTCTTACTTAAAATTATAGGAAAATCTTCTTTAACATTTAGTGAATTAGAAACGCTTCTAATTGAAGTAGAAGCTATAATAAACTCTCGCCCGTCGACTTATACGTGTTCAGAGTTAGAAGAACCATCTCCTCTTACACCTGCACATTTTTTAATCGGAAAACGTTTCATGGGTTTACCTACCATAAAAATAAATGATCTGGTTTTACCATCAACCAAAGAATCTCTAGTGAAACGCTTTCGTTTACGTGAGACTCTTCTCAACCATTTTTGGAAACGAAGGAAAAATGAGTATCTTCTCAACTTGAAATCTGCTCACTACACGGACCAGGATAAAATTTCCGACTTTAAAGTGGATGATGTGGTTCTTGTACATGATGAACACTTACCCAGAAGTTTGTGGAAATTAGGCAAAGTCACTGAAACATTTGTGGGCGGAGACGGCAAGGTAAGGTCTTGTGAAATTAAAACAAATAATTCATTTATTAAAAGACCTATAAATTTATTGTACAATTTAGAACTGACGAATTAAAAACTATGAACTCTTATTTGCTATTGACTTTTAAAGACCTTTTTATGCTTTTCACTTAAAAAAAAAAAAAAAAAAAAAAAAAAAAAAAAAAAAAAAAAAAACTTTTGTTTGTTAATATTAATCTTTAAGTGTTATAATAATTTGTATAGATTTAAATTGTTTCTTTTTTTTCTATTTTTAGCAGCAGACCTCTGTCTGAAAAAAATAATAATTTAACTTTATTATTTTGTTTGAAATCCTGTATGTAAGTATATATTTGATTTGTATTGTATTTATGTGTAATTGTTTATTCTAGAATAATTTTATTTTCTACTTTATTTATTTTGAATCCCCTTTTTGCTGAACCATTGTTCATCGGGGGGGGGGGGGGAGTTTGTGGAAAATTTCGAAAGACCCTTCGCTTCTTAGCAGACGGCTGACGCCTGGATCACGTGATCCACTAGCTAACTGATATTAAAAACATTCTTTCTTGCTTTTTTAGTTGGTTTTATGTTTTGTGCTTCGATGCAGTAGAAAACTGCGCTTTTTCGTGGCAATTTTTTTATTTCGGTATTAACATGAAATAGTTGCTAGAATATTCACTTGTGATTTAGAATCCCGATTTCTTATAAGCAACTAAATGTATGCACCTATAACATAACATAACTATGTAAATACTGTAAATATTTTATGTTTCGATTTAATAATATTTTCTACAAAAGCTTCTGGAAGATTATTATTTATAACTGTGACACAAAATTTCAAATGATACGTGAAGTACTGAATCGTGAATTTATAAATGCTCTCCCACTATTATTTATCAACTGAGATATAAATTGAAAATTCGTGAAATACAAAAATATCTTCATTATAGACATAAACTTAAATTTTGTGCTCAAATTCTGTGGTTAAGAAGCGCAAACTGAAATTTATTCAATGGGTGTGTATAGGTTCAAATTTGAAATAATTATAAAAAACAGAAAAATTGGTCAATTGATTTGCGGTTTTCACTAAATTTTTTTTATGTCAGTATTGCCTTGCAAATAAATCATACAGATAAATTTCAAAAAATATCGATAGAGGGCGCTTTAGACTTTGGAGTAACGTACAACTATTTTTTACCATTATTTTTTGCATCTCATTAATTTTTTTTAGAAACTTAGACATAAACTTAAATTTTGAGCTGAAAATCTGAATCGTTGAGAGAGATTAAGCAGCGCAAACTGAATTGTGTTCAGTGCGGGTGGAGAGGTTCGAATTTCAAATGATTATAAAAAACGGGAAATTGGTCGATTCGTTTGCGGTTTTTTCTAAAACCGTTCTTTATGTCAGTATTTCCTTGAAAATAAATTTTAAAGATAAATTTTAAAAAATTCCGTTAGAGGGCGCCTTAAACTTTAGAGTAACCAACAACTATATTTAACCGCTATTTTTTTAAAATCTAAATAAATGTTCTAAAAGCTTAGACTTAAATTTTGAGCTCAAAATCTGAATCGTTCTGAGTAATTAAATAGCGGAAAATTAAAATGTGTTTGTAGGGTGGGCAGGGTAACATTTCAACTCCTGAACACAGTTCAGTTTCCTCTTCTTAACCCCTCCCAAAGATTCAGAATTTGAGTTCAAAGTTTAAGTCTAAGCTTTTGCAAGCATTTAATTAGATACAAAAAATAACATTTAAAAATTGTTGTTGATTAGTCTAAAGTTTAAGGCGCCCTCTAACGGAATTTTTTTAAATTTACCTTTAAAATTTATTTTCAAGGAAATAATGACATAAAGAATAGTTTTAGAGAAAACAGCAAACGAATCGACCAAATTTTCCGTTTGTAAAATCATTTAAAATTTTAACCTCTCCACCCCCGTTGAACACAGTTCAGTTTCCACTACTTAACACTAGAACGTCCGTTGGTGTCATTTCAACACCAAACCAAATTTAGCCTTATCTCTCTATCCCATTTTTTTATCTATACCCTAGAAATTTATTGACTTTTAATCAATTTACATAATAACCAGACTGTTGAAGTTTTTATTATGTGATTTTATTTTTTAAAAAGTTATAACTACATTCACCTAGAACGTCCGCAGGTGTCATTTCGTCACCAAGCAAAATATGAAAAGAAATACTTTACTTTTGTCTTGTTTTCCAGTTCGTGTGACCTTGATTTCTATCTCTTTCAGTTAAGAAAGGTCTATTATGCTTCCACTCCTCAAAAGGGGGGGGGGGAAATAGTATAGTCCTAAACAGGCGACCAAGTGTCTCCTGTTCCTTTGTTTGTGTTTTTATCATGTTTGAAAGCACTTGAAAAAAGTTTTATTATTGGGAGGTTTTTATTCTTTTACATGCTATTTTTTTCGGAATTATGTATCGCAAAAAATGTCTTAATCCCGAAGAAATCGCCAATCTTTGGAGGGAATTATCCGAAAATGAATCGGATGGTGATGATCTTTCTTATTCTGAATTAGATTCTGATGAGGAAATTATATTGCAGATATATAAATCAGAAGAATCTGATAAATGCGATATGGATGATAACAGTATCCAGATGAATATAAACGCTTATGTACTATAGTTCTGTATTTTAAAGTATATTGTTGACGAGGTTCTTTTTAAAATGCATTCGCTAGAGTTGTAGGCTATGATCCATTATAATAAAATAAATGCTTTTTAAGAACTTTGTTTATTTGAAGTAGAGTCATAAAAATTAAGTCATTTCTTACAGAAATAGTTAGGGATGGTGCCTGTAAGCATTTTTTAAGAGACCTTCTTTACATGACTGAGTTCGTGAAGCGAGGGCGAGGCAATTAATTCCTCATTCATAATTCACACTTTGGCATTATAGAATTGGCGACAAGGAGCATATGAAAAGTGAATGATATCATATCCATGAAATTTTCTGTTACGCTTTAAACAATTAAGATGATTTCGAATTTAATGCAGGGCAACCAGAAATGGGCAGTCCTAAAAAAATACGCCAAAAGGAATTCGCGCCAAAATCGTACGTTATAGGTCTGTTTTGGGAGAATGTTATCAAAAGACACAACACAGAGCATGTACATGAAAAGTTTTTATGTAATAAAGAAGTTAGACTCAACATTACGCAGAGAGAAACGATTCTTTGCTAACCGCAAGCAACGGGGTTCTTTATTCTTTCTTTTATTATTTTTACTGAAGGAAAAAAATCATCTAAAGGAAATCTGTTTATCTGAGAACCGTTTTAATGATACAGCAGATGTTACATATGTTTTCTTTCTTTACTTTTTAACGAAAGTTATTGTGGGATCGAAATAAAATGTTAAGATAAAATGGATATGTAATTAAAGAATAGTTTTAACTGTAATTTCGAAAAATGTATAATATAAGAAAACTATATGTGATTCTACATCACATATATCACCCCTTTCACAGGCGAAAAAAAATCTATAAAGGTACATGCAAGGAGAGAAATCAGATTTCATATGCTCATACAAATAATAATGTGTAAAATGTTCATGAAAACAAACTAAACATTTACTAAATAAAGTAAACAGCAATTGAACTTCTCTCTGAGTAGGCAACCATCCCAAATAAAAGTATATATATCATGATATAAATATATTTGTACCATAAATTTTGTCATACAAATGACATCATACATTGTTTCTATTTAGAAACAGCTGCAGCTTCATTAATAAAATTTGTGATCACTCTTCAATTTGTCTTATTTAGACGATGACCTGTATCAAAAATGTGCACATACAAAATAAAACAAATATCAGGTCTAAGCCCACAGGTCACTTACCAATTGGCAAAAAAAATCCAAATTGTTTGTAAACATTAATTATGTGTATTGATCAATACAATAATAATAGCAAAATACTCGAGTAATATAATGCAATTAAACACGAAACATACTACACAAATAAACAAAAACATAATGTAAATAGAAGGATTTAAAAAGTCCATAATAATAAATAATAGGAATTTTTGAAATTTCCACTATTTTTTTTTTAAGTTTACAACATAAATTTTTCTACAAACATTGCCATATATATTTTAGATGAGAGTTCAAGAAATGCTAGACAACCAACATGTGGAAAATTTTTTGAAACACTGTCGTTGACCATTTACTTCCATGTGATAACAACGTTCCTAAATGTATATCTTCTAATTTTTTGGTCCTTTTTTTTAATACCTAAACTAATGAATCTTTTTATTAAGTTAAATCTGGAATTTAAAATCAATGTTACATTATATTGACATCTAAAACGGTATTTTAGTGTAACATGAGAAAAGAAATCCGCGTAAAGAATTCAGTATCTTCCAAAAAATACTTTTATTCAAAAATAATTACTGGTAGGTGGGAGACACTGAACTTTTATGCAAAAGTGTAAAAAAGTCTAGAACTGTGGGAAAGATGTGTGGAAATGTAATATGGAGACCTGTAAAGTAGCTTCAATTTAAGATACGACTGGTATAAAGACCAATAAAAGATATGCATTAACCACTAAAGCAAATGAATGACAGCATCTTTGCTTATAAAAAAATTACAATATATCTTCACTTCATATCCTTTGAACAGAAGTGTGAGAACATTGACAGGCATGCAATTTTTAAATATCACCTTGACTGTCGTATACCACTCATCGTTATCTGCAAAATGACTAAAGTGTAATATTTTTTTTAAATGTAGAAGTACCCTGTACAAATTATAAAAGGATGAGTATTGAATAAAAGTGAATAAGTGTGTGAATTTTAGTCTATATATAAAATTTTGCATCTTGCTAGAGTTTTAAATAAAGAAGGAGTAAGCTCCGCTGCATGTGTAGGTATTCATTGGCTGAAAAGGAATGTTAATGATCGTAAATGTAGTGTGAAGTACTAATGTATATCAGGGATACCCAAATGAAAATAAAGAAATGTGGAGAAGTGAATGCCAATGATATCTAATTACCAACAAATGTTATGCACAAAAGTGTATATATCCATCTAAATTATGCGTAAAGAGTAATGAAATTCATATGTGTAAACGGGAGAACATGTGATAGTGCAAATGGGAAGGCAAAAAAAAAAAATAAATCTGACTGGATTAATGGACCCATAATCTTAACGAAAAGTGTAAAGAAACGATTTATGTATAAGATAATAACCAATATGTTATAAAAAAAAACTTCACAGAGGACCGATAATTGAACAATTGCATATGTAAATGTACATGTATGTGAATAACTTCATCTGCATAGCATGCCGCAAAATATATAAACCTTTGTAAACTACCATTGTAAAAAAACTATGTATAAAAACATTGTAATTGCTGCATGCAAAGAGAAGTTGTATGAAAAGTGAGTCAGTTGCAAATATCCACAAATATATCAAAAGGAAAAAGAACTTTGTAAAAATTTCACCACTGTAATATTCATACACCAGTGAACATTCGCACTAACACTGTGTGTAAAGAAAAGTGCAATTGATAATTAAACAGACCTACTAAGAAATAGAGTAGCTACATCGAGTTAAGACAAAATAGTTTGCAATTTTTTTACCTATCACAAAAGATACAAATAAAGAAAAATAAAAATTGTGTAAAACAAAAATTTGTGATTCACCGCTGAAGTCTTACTGATAATTAGGGCTTAACCACCAGAAGAAAACTATCAATAAATCAAAAATGTGAAATTTGGAATCATTCATCTATTCCTGAGCTCACGAAACAGTTGAATGAAAGAGAATCAGAGATATGAACAATGCCCGAAAAATGTAAATCATGAAATGATTGAAAGTAATCTTTAAATAGCAATGTATTAAAATTTGTACACCATATGAAAAATAAAAATATCTACGAAAGAATAGTGTATGTGAAAAAATATAATAATTAATGCTTTATGTTTGTTTTATGAATAAAAAAAGCTAATACTCTAAACAATACTGTGTAAAGGACCGGAGAAATCCAGGTATCACATGAAGGTAAATAATAAAATATGTAAATAACTAACTATACTTGAAATGGCATACCTGAAGAAGTGTTGAATATTTACGTTATATTTTAGAGTGAATAAAAGCTTGTTTTTGCTTGAAATAAAATTTAAATGTATTACAGCAAAAGGAAAAAGCAGGGTGATTTATGTCGAAAAACGTCTTGTAAGCACGGTTATGTGCGATGCAGTTAAAGCATCTTGAAGCATTTTTACAATTATCTGAAGTGTGTGATCCACCACAATTATAGTCACGGCAGGAAAATTTGTCTTTTCAAGGACGAATGTTCCCCGTTTGTTGCCCACTCCTCGACCCCTATCTTAGGTTAGTAACTATGGTAACAGCCAAGTGACCGACTGACCGCACTTCTTTTTTCTATACCGTTTGAGAGATCCAGTTGATCGAATAACGCTGTAACTCATACTCTTGCATGGGTAAATTTGTTTTGCGGAAATGCCGTGGAAAAAAACGGGACGAAGGACTAGCGTCCTCTAATACCATGACAACGAAGGGAAAATGAAAAGAAAGCATTTGTCCTTGAAATGCCGATTTTTCCTGCCGTAACACTAGCACATGCCGAATCATATGCACAAAATTTTGCCAGGTGGCCCATTTGTTGGCAATGAAAGCAACGTTTTATTTTTAATAAATGGCCTGACAGTGTAGTCAACAGAATTAATATTCAATTTTCCATGTTCAGTTAAGAGATCAGCTATCCATGATGTAACACTAATTGCCCAGTTATATTTTAATCCCTGTCTGAATTTATGCTTTCTTTCAAAGTTAATGGAAGGAATGGTACTGCCAATCTTTTCATTTATAGACATCATAATATCTGGTGTACCTATATTGTCATCAAGGCTCAACAGTATTGATTTTGTGCAGTCAGATAAATCTCTAACTTGATTTTTTTGTTCACATAAATTTAGGATGTAATCCGGTATTGAAATAAGATCAGTATTTTTATTTTTTGATAATATAGAGTTATTTGTACTAGAATTTATGTGTGTTTCAGATTCAACCTTATCTAGAAATTTGGCCAAATCTTTCCCATTAGAATTACATGTCTTATCTTAAAAACATTAAGGGGTTCCTCCAATTTAGATTCATCAATGTCGCATTCAATAGCTATCTCATTATGCATAGACTGTTTGGACTCGTTAAGTGTTCTTATTTTTTCGAACAACTCATTTAATCTATTTAACTGGTCGTTATTTTTTTGTAAAACGGTCCATTCAGATTGAACACTACTCACCAAATCACCTAAAATATTAAATTTTAATTCAATTTCTTTTTGATAAGAATTACATTTTGCCATGAGTTCTGGATTATTCTCATTTAAAATAGGATCAATTAATATCTGAACATCCGAATCAACAGATTTATAATATCTGTTAATAGATTCCTTTAAACTAGTCAAACATGAAATCTCAAAAGAATTAGAATCTAAACAAATTGTTTCAGAATCCATATTAGTTTTAGAAGACATTACCTGTTTTGCATCAGATCTTAACTTAAAATTAAATACAACAGATGGATCTTGTGTCAATTTACGTGACTTTTTTTAAATCATTATAAACAAGTTATATCCTAAATCATAAAAATACGAAAATAAACAAATGAGCACAGTATCAGATTATAAAAAAAATGAACCTATCTACAATGCAATATAATAAAAGCAGCTATATGTGAGAATATTTTTAAATGGATGCTAAAAATTTAAAATAAATGTCTATCCATAAACTAATCAAAATTGTATTTTACCTTTATAAAAGTGAAAAAGCATGAAAAAAATCTCAATATTTACTTAAATATTAGAAGACTGGACTCTCTCTAACGAAATATTTTTGCAAGTGGGTGCAAATAGAAAAAACAAACACTGGAAATATATGTATAGAAAGTCTTAAAATAAATTAGGAAGGAGCAAATTAGTTACTTTAGTTAAGACGATATTTTCTTTTAATGTACTGTTTGCATTCTATATGAAACGCATATAAAATATCATAATAAATATTAAGGAATTTATGATTTTTTTTTTTTTTTTTTACCTAAAAAAACCTAAAATTGAAATTGTTATTAGCTAATCTAATTGACGAAAGTAATGATTCATACTGTATCTTATAATTTTTTTTCTTTCTTGCAGTATAGACTGGATAAATAATTTTACTTGAATATATATTAACAATGCACACACTTTAAAAATATTAAGATATTAGATAGATTTAATTACGCAACTAAGAACATGGCTAGTCTTTGCACAAATAACAAAAATCTCCTAATAAAATTACTGTACAAATAATATAAAGCACAACTTACCTTTAAAGTGAAAAAAAAATCGGGAAAGAAAAGTAGAATAAAATGTAATAATATACAGGGTGATTCTAAATTTTTTTTACAATAAAAGAGGAGTGATAGTACACATAAAGACACACAATAATAAATAGGAGACCAAGGGTCCAAAACGTTTTCTAAAGGAGATAGCGGCCATTAAAGTTTAGGGACCAAAATTTCAAATAAACATAAAAAACGGAAAAATCAGTCTATTGATTTGCGGTTTTCACTAAAATTATTCTTTATGTCGGCATTTTCTTGAAATTAAATAATAAAGATAAATTTTTAAAAATGCCGATAGAGGGAGCTTTAGACTTTGGAGTAACGAACAACTATTTTTTGCCGGTATTTTTTGCATCTCATTAAATGTTTTCGTAAGCTTAGAGTCAAACTTAAATTTTGAGCTCAAAATCTGAAAGTGGGAGTGGTTAAGTAGCACAAACTGAACTGTGTTCAGAGGGTTTAAATTTCAAATGATTATAAAAAACGGAAAAATTGTTTCATTAATTTGCAGTTTTCACTGAAACTATTCTTTATGTCGGTATTTTCTTAAAAATAAATTATAAAGATAAATTTCAAAAAATGCCGATAGAGGGTGCTTTAGACATTGGAGTCACGAACAACACTTTTCTGGCGATATTTTTTTCATCTTATTAAATGCTTTCGTAAGCTGACAAAGATTTAAATTTTGAGCTCAAAATCTGAATAGTTGGGAATGGTTAAGTAGACAAACTGAAATGTGTTCAGAGGGTTGAAATTTCAAATGATTATAAAAAACGGAAAAATTGGTCGATTCGTTTGCGGTTTTCGCTAAAACTAATTTTTAAATAAGCATTTTCTTGAAAATAAATTTTAAAGATAAATTTCACAAAATGCCGATAGAGGGCGCCTTAGACTTTGGAGTAGCGTACAGCTATTTTTAAATGTTATTTTTTAATCTCATTAAATGCTTTCAAATGCATAAAATAAACTTTTAGGCTCAAATTCTGAATCGTTAGGAGTGTTTAAGTTGCGAAAAATTGAATTGTGTTCGTGGAGGGCCCTTGAAATGTTTCCATTTACAATTTAAACTGTCTTCGGGGATGAGAGTGTTCCGACCCGAATGACCAACTGCTACCACTAAATTTTAATGTTTTTTATCGTCGTATTTAATGGCGGAATCTCTAAGATTTAATAAAGCAAAGAATATTATTAAAATTTAGTGGTATAAATCAAGCATTTAGTTCGGAGAACTCTCATCCCTGAGTCTGACACTGAACGAAAATTAGTTTATTTATTTTCGATTAAAAAATTATAAAAAATCCAAAAATGTGAACTGCCTCGTAAATTAAAGGATATATTTTTTATTTGCTGATTCTTTTCTTTTCTGCTTTTCTTTTTTGTAGACGCCTTTTTTAAAATTTGTTTCTTATTTTTCATACTTTCCGTGTGATTAATACAGAATAAAGAAAGCACAAAAATAATGCACGATTATTTTCAAATCTCAATGAATGATTAGTACTTCTATTTACAACAAAGCACCACTTTTAAGTGCCTTCGTAATTATATAAATACGTACTACCTATAGTCGTCGTTCTCTTCGTCTGTCATTCCGCATATTACAGAGCAAAAACTACCCGATCGACCGGTGGTAATAAGAAAATAAAAGAAACAATCATCATCTCGTGGCGATTTCCTCAGTTATTTTAAATCGCAACTGCTAGATAATACACTGTATATATCGTCCTATTTATTCATAACTCAATCATATAATTATATATATGTGAAAGCTTATCCGGGAAAAAATGCCACCATTTTACGTGGTCACCTTCGGATATCACTGACAGTAAATTGTGTGCAATGTTTCAACTACAAATTTTATAAAAATGTATTACAATGATGTTGTTTTGAAATACTGATATTCGAAAGTTATCTATTCAAAAAGTGCATTTTTTGAAGATAATGATCATTCATCATTTAGCAATGGAAAATAATACTCGGTAATTCGTGTATAAGATTTTTATTTGATTTTTTTATATAAAGTATTCTCTGAGTACTTTATTATACGTAATATTTAATCCAAATTAAATCGAATTTCATTTCTTTGAGAAATCTAATTAAATTACGTCTTTCAATTATAAGTAATTTCAGTTCAAATTTTAAGTGCGAAGCTTTTCACAGCTTTCAAGATGTATTCCAAGTTTCGTAAAATTGATTAAAATTTTCAAGAACTAAAGCAATTAAGCTCATGTAATTTATAATATGAATACCTGTAAGCTCTCTATAAGTTATTTAATTCTAAATTAAAATTTATTGGCAACCATCCCAAATAAAAGTATACATATCATGATATAAATATATTGGTACCATAAATTTTGTCATACAAATGACATCATACATTGTTTCTATTTAGAAACAGCTGCAGCTTCATTAATAAAATTTCTGATCACTCTTCAATTTGTCTTATTTAGACGATGACCTGTATCAAAAATGTGCACATACAAAATAAAACAAATATCAGGTCTAAGCCCACAGGTCACTTACCAATTGGCAAAAAAATCCAAATTGTTTGTAAACATTAATTATGTGTATTGATCAATACAATAATAATAGCAAAATACTCGAGTAATATAATGCAATTAAACACGAAACATACTACACAAATAAACAAAAACATAATGTAAATAGAAGGATTAAAAAAATCCATAGTAATAAATAATAGGAATTTTTGAAATTTCCACTATTTTTTTTTAAAGTTTACAACATAAATTTTTCTACAAACATTGCCATATATATTTTAGATGAGAGTTCAAGAAATGCTAGACAACCGACATGTGGAAAATTTTTTGAAACACAGTCGTTGACCATTTACTTCCATGTGATAACAACGTTCCTAAATGTATATCTTCTAATTTTTTTGTCCTTTTTTTAATACCTAAAATAATGAATCTTTTTATAAAGTTAAATCTGAAATTTAAAATCAATGTTACATTATATTGACATCTAAAACGGTATTTTAGTGTAACATGAGAAAAGAAATCCGCGTAAAGAATTCAGTATCTTCCAAAAAATTCTTTTATTCAAAAATAATTACTGGTAGGTGGGAGACACTGAACTTTTATGCAAAAGCGTAAAAAAGTCTAGAACTGTGGGAAAGATGTGTGGAAATGTAACATGGAGACCTGTAAAGTAGATTCAATTTAAGATACGACTGGTATAAAGACCAATAAAAGATATGCATTAATCACTAAAGCAAATGTATGACAGCATCTTTGCTTATAAAAAAAATTACAATATATCTTCACTTCATATCCTTTGAACAGAAGTGTGAAAACATTGACAGGCATGCAATTTTTAAATATCACCTTGACTGTTGTATACCACTCATCGTTATCTGCAAAATGACTGAAGTGTAATATTTTTTTTAAATGTAGAAGTACCCTGTACAAATTATAAAAGGATGAGTATTGAATAAAAGTGAATAAGTGTGTGAATTTTAGTCTATATATAAAATTTTGCATCTTGCTAGAGTTTTAAATAAAGAAGGAGTAAGCTCCGCTGCATGTGTAGGTATTCATTGGCTGAAAAGGAATGTTAATGATCGTAAATGTAGTGTGAAGTACTAATGTATATCAGGGATACCCAAATGAAAATAAAGAAATGTGGAGAAGTGAATGCCAATGATATCTAATTACCAACAAATGTTATGCACAAAAGTGTATATATCCATCTAAATTATGCGTAAAGAGTAATGAAATTCATATGTGTAAACGGGAGAACATGGGATAGTGCAAATGGGAAGGAAAAAAAAAATCTGACTGGATTAATGGACCCATAATCTTAACGAAAAGTGTAAAGAAACGATTTATGTATAAGATAATAACCAATATGTTATAAAAAAAACTTCACAGAGGACCGATAATTGAACAATTGCATATGTAAATGTACATGTATGTGAATAACTTCATCTGCATAGCATGCCGCAAAATATATATACCTTTGTAAACTACCATTGTAAAAAAACTATGTATAAAAACATTGTAATTGCTGCATTCAAAGAGAAGTTGTATGAAAAGCGAGTCAGTTGCAAATATCCACAAATATATCAAAAGAAAAAAGAACTTTGTAAAAATTTCACCACTGTAATATTCATACACCAGTGAACATTCGCACTAACACTGTGTGTAAAGAAAAGTGCAATTGATAATTAAACAGACCAACTAAGAAATAGAGTAGCTACATCGAGTTAAGACAAAATAGTTTGCAATTTTTTTACCTATCACAAAAGATACAAATAAAGAAAAATAAAAATTGTGTAAAACAACAATTTGTGATTCACCGCTGAAGTCTTACTGATAATTAGGGCTTAACCACCAGAAGAAAACTATCAATAAATCAAAAATGTGAAATTTGGAATCATTCATATATTCCTGAGCTCACGAAACAGTTGAATGAAAGAGAATCAGAGATATGAACAATGCCCGAAAAATGTAAATCATGAAATGATTGAAAGTAATCTTTAAATAGCAATGTATTAAAATGTGTACACCATATGAAAAATAAAAATATCTACGAAAGAATAGTGTATGTGAAAAAATATAATAATTAATGCTTTATGTTTGTTTTATGAATAAAAAAAGCTAATACTGTAAACAATACTGTGTAAAGGACCGGAGAAATCCAGGTATCACATGAAGGTAAATAATAAAATATGTAAATAACTAACTATACTTGAAATGGCATACCTGAAGAAGTGTTGAATATTTACGTTATATTTTAGAGTGAATAAAAGCTTGTTTTTGCTTGAAATAAAATTTAAATGTATTACAGCAAGGGGAAAAAGCAGGGTGATTTATGTCGAAAAACGTCTTGTAAGCACGGTTATGTGCGATGCAGTTAAAGCATCTTGAAGCATTTTTACAATTATCTGAAGTGTGTGATCCACCACAATTATAGTCACGGCAGGAAAATTTGTCTTTTCAAGGACGAATGTTCCCCCTTTGTTGCCCACTGATCGACCCCTATCTTAGGTTAGTAACTATGGTAACAGCCAAGTGACCGACTGACCGCACTTCTTTTTTCTATACCGTTTGAGAGATCCAGTTGATCGAATAACGCTGTAACTCATACTCTTGCATGGGTAAATTTGTTTTGCGGAAATGCCGTGGAAAAAAACGGGACGAGGGACTAGCGTCCTCTAATACCATGACAACGAATGGAAAATGAAAAGAAAGCATTTGTCCTTGAAATGCCGATTTTTCCTGCCGTAACACTAGCACATGCCGAATCATATGCACAAAATTTTGCCAGGTGGCCCATTTGTTGGCAATGAAAGCAACGTTTTATTTTTAATAAATGGCCTGACAGTGTAGTCAACAGAATTAATATTCAATTTTCCATGCTCAGTTAAGAGATCAGCTATTCATGATGTAACACTAATTGCCCAGTTTTATTTTAATCCCTGTCTGAATTTATGCTTTCTTTCAAAGTTAATGGAAGGAATGGTACTGCCAATCTTTTCATTTATAGACATCATAATATCTGGTGTACCTATATTGTCATCAAGGCATCAAGGTATTGTTTTTGTGCAGACAGATAAATCTCTAACTTGATTTTTTTGTTCACATAAATTTAGGATGTTATCCGGTATTGAAATAAGATCAGTATTTTTATTTTTTGATAATTTAGAGTTATTTGTACTAGAATTTATGTGTGTTTCAGATTCAACCTTATCTAGAAATTTGGCCAAATCTTTCCCATTAGAATTACATGTCTTATCTTAAAAACATTAAGGGGTTCCTCCAATTTAGATTCATCAATGTCGCATTGAATAGTTATCTCATTATGCATAGACTGTTTGGACGCGTTAAGTGTTCTTATTTTTTCGAACAACTCATTTAATCTATTTAACTGGTCGTTATTTTTTTGTAAAACGGTCCATTCAGATTGAACACTACTCACCAAATCACCTAAAATATTAAATTTTAATTCAATTTCTTTTTGATAAGAATTACATTTTGCCATGAGTTCTGGGTTATTCTCATTTAAAATAGGATCAATTAATTTCTGAACATCCGAATCAACAGATTTATAATATCTGTTAATAGATTCCTTTAAACTAGTCAAACATGAAATCTCAAAAGAATTAGAATCTAAACAAATTGTTTCAGAATCCATATTAGTTTTAGAAGACATTACCTGTTTTGCATCAGGTCTTAACTTAAAATTAAATACAACAGATGGATCTTGTGTCAATTTACGTGACTTTTTTTTAAATCATTATAAACAAGTTATATCCTAAATCATAAAAATACGAAAATAAACAAATGAGCACAGTATCAGATTATAAAAAAAAATGAACCTATCTACAATGCAATATAATAAAAGCAGCTATATGTGAGAATATTTTTAAATGGATGCTAAAAATTTAAAATAAATGTCTATCCATAAACTAATCAAAATTGTATTTTACCTTTATAAAAGTGAAAAAGCATGAAAAAAATCTCAATATTTACTTAAATATTAGAAAACTGGACTCTCTCTAACGAAATATTTTTGCAAGTGGGTGCAAATAGGAAAAAAAAAAACACTGGAAATATATGTATAGAAAGTCTTAAAATAAATTAGGAAGGAGCAAATTAGTTACTTTAGTTAAGACGATATTTTCTTTTAATGTACTGTTTACATTCTATATGAAACGCATATAAAATATCATAATAAATATTAAGGAATTTATGATTTTTTTTTTTTTTTTTTTTTTTTTTACCTAAAAAAACCTAAAATTGAAATTGTTATTAGCTAATCTAATTGAAGAAAGTAATGATTCATACTGTTTCTTATAATTTTTTTTTCTTTCTTGCAGTATGCACTGGATAAATAATTTTACTTGAATATATATAAACAATGCACACACTTTAAAAATATTAAGATATTAGATAGATTTAATTACGCAACTAAGAACATGGCTAGTCTTTGCACAAATAACAAAAATTTCCTAATAAAATTACTGTACAAATAATATAAAGCACAACTTACCTTTAAAGTGAAAAAAAATTGGGAAAGAAAAGTAGAATAAAATGTAATAATATACAGGGTGATTCTAAATTTTTTTTACAATAAAAGAGGGGTGATAGTACACATAAAGACACACAATAATAAATAGGAGACCAAGGGTCCAAAACGTTTTCCAAAGGAGATAGCGGCCATTAAAGTTTAGGGACCAAAATTTCAAATAAACATAAAAAACGGAAAAATCAGTCGATTGATTTGCGGTTTTCACTAAAATTATTCTTTATGTCGGCATTTTCTTGAAATTAAATAATAAAGATAAATTTTTAAAAATGTCGATAGAGGGAGCTTTAGACTTTGGAGTAACGAACAACTATTTTTTGCCGGTATTTTTTGCATCTCATTAAATGTTTTCGTAAGCTTAGAGTCAAACTTAAATTTTGAGCTCAAAATCTGAAAGTGGGAGTGGTTAAGTAGCACAAACTGAACTGTGTTCAGAGGGTTCAAATTTCAAATGTTTATAAAAAACGGAAAAATTGGTTCATTGATTTGCAGTTTTCACTGAAACTATTCTTTATGTCGGTATTTTCTTAAAAATAAATTATAAAGATAAATTTCAAAAAATGCCGATAGAGGGCGCTTTAGACATTCGAGTCACGAACAACACTTTTCTGGCGATATTTTTTTCATCTTATTAAATGCTTTCATAAGCTGACAAAGATTTAAATTTTGAGCTCAAAATCTGAATAGTTGGGAGTGGTTAAGTAGACAAACTGAACTGTGTTCAGATGGTTGAAATTTCAAATGATTATAAAAAACGGAAAAATTGGTCGATTCGTTTGCGGTTTTCGCTAAAACTAATTTTTAAATAAGCATTTTCTTGAAAATAAATTTTAAAGATAAATTTCACAAAATGCCGATAGAGGGCGCCTTAGACTTTGGAGTAGCGTACAGCTATTTTTAAATGTTATTTTTTAATCTCATTAAATGCTTTCAAATGCATAAAATTAACTTTTAGGCTCAAATTCTGAATCGTTAGGAGTGTTTAAGTAGCGAAAAATTGAATTGTGTTCGTGGAGGGGGGAGGGTTTAATTTCAACTCCTGAAGACACTTCAATTTGTACTACTTAATTACTCCTAATTATTCAGATTTTGAGCTCAAAATTTAAGTTTAAATCTAAGCTTCCGAAAACATTTAATAATTTTTTGCAAGCATTTAATTAGAACAAAAAAATAATGATTAAAATTAGTTATTGGTTACTCTGAAGTTTAAAGCTCCCTCTAATGGAATTTTTTTTATTTATCTTTAAAATTTACTGACTTAAAGATACTGATTTAAAGAATAGTTTTATTTTAAACCGCAAACAAATCGACAAATTTTTCCATTTTCTATAATTATTTTAAATTTGAACACCCCCCCTCCCCCTTAAACACAGTTCATTTTGTGCTACTTAATTACTCCCTACTGTTCAGATTTTGAGCTCAAAATTTAAGTTTAAGTCCAAGCTTCCGAAAACATTTAATGAGATGCAAAAAATAACGGCAAAAAATAGTTGTTCGTTACTCCAAAATCTAAAGCGCCCTCTACCGACAGTTTTTGAAATTTATCTTTATAATTTATTTTTAAGAAAATACCGACATAAAGAATAGCTTTAGTAAAAACCGCAGATCAATGAACCAATTTTTCCGTTTTTTTATAATCATTTGAAATTTGAACCCTCTGAACACAGTTCAGTTTGTACTACTTAACCACTCCCACTTTCAGATTTTGAGCTCAAAATTTAAATTTGAGTGTAAACTTACGAAAACATTTAATGAGATGCAAAACATACCGGCAAAAAATAGTTGTTTGTTACTCCAAAGTCTAAAGCTCCCTCTATCGACATTTTTAAAAATTTATCTTTATTATTTAATTTCAAGAAAATGCCGACATAAAGAATAATTTTAGTGAAAACCGCAAATCAATTGAACGATTTTTCCATTTTTTATGTTTATTTGAAATTTTAGTCCCTAAACTTTAATGGCGGCTATCTCCTTTGGAAAACGTTTTGGACCCTTGGTCTCCTATTTAATATTGTTTGTCTTGATGTGTACTATCACCCCTCTTTTATTGTAAAAAAAAATTTGGAATCACCCTGTATTTTAGACACATGAATTTATAATTCGACTATGCATGGAGCATTATTATTATTTATGCTATGTGCATATGGCATGTGATTCAAACGATAGAATTTTATTTATCTGAAAATGAACCCAAAGTCAATAATATATGAAGGTGCATGCATCCTTATTGAATAACCATTATTCAAATGTATTTTTTTCTGTATGATTTCTTTTACATAAACCTCATATTAAAATGTAATGGTTCCAAACTGACAACATCATGCCTTATTTTTATACGATAAACAGGCTTATATCAAATGCACCATTTACTTACCTAAAACTTTTTCATCTATATGACAATATAACATAAAATTTATGAAAAAGAAAATATAAATATATGTCAATTTATAACACGTCAAAAATAACTATATTAAAAAAATAAACAAAATATAGTCATTAATTAATGATGGAAATTATAAAAATACTTTCTTTAAAAGTAATAAATTGTCTTGATATTTCTCAAACGACTTTCGGCAAAAAGTGCACAGCAATAATTACTTAGATATTTGAAAAATATAATTTTATCATGCTATCATTTGTATCATAGTTTTTAAATAGCACTTGTAAAACTGTGGAATGTTTCAAGACCATCTAAAATCATTTATAACTGTTATTATTCCAAGAAAGTCAATTTGAGCAGAGAAAAAAAAATACATAATAAACTAAAAATGGTTAAAAATTACTCAACATAATTTTTTTAAATAAAAATGCAATGTAAATAAAAAGAAATTGTGATTAAACACTTATTAAATATAAAATGCATACACTTTCTCATATTCGCAATTTAAACTGTAAATATTTATCAATATATGTCTTCTTCACTCATTTTTTTTAACTTTCAACTACTATAAACAAACTTGTAACAGTATTATCGTGAAAAATAAAGGTTCAATATTGCGCAAAACTGAAGGCACAAAATTGATTAATGCTGTACTTTGAAGATTTTTTTTTATAGTGTGATTCATGTAACTATTTTTGTCAAGAAATTCAGTGTTAGCATCCAGAAAATCTAAGGAATAAATCCAATATGAAAATCATATTATTGACTTATGACGAAGAACTTAACCCTTTCAGGGGCGGTGTTTGCAGTCTGCAAACACTTAATATTACTGTTCCAATTTCGAACTGGCACCAGTAAAATTTTAGTACAATTTCGATTTTAAAATATGTGCGAAAAACAGCTCTTGATTATTTTCAAATAAGTCTGTTCTTAAATTGTGGTGTGAATCAATTATTTGAACATTTTCGGAGCAGAAATACCTTGCCCCTGAAAGGGTTAAACGTCAAACATGAAATTCTGTGTCACTTTAGTAAAGAGCAATTGTAGACTCGTCTTTGAAGTAAACATCTAACAAGGGCACCACCAAACATGGTGCTCACAGATTTTAATGATTTCTAAGTATGTTGTAGGGGTTATACCACTAATTATTCAGCTGAAAGGATTCTTTCAAATGGGCCTTGGTTTTTGAGAAATTGGGGGGTCAAAGTTTAGCGTTTATTTCAAATATCTGTTAGTATTGCCTTTGGTCAGTAGCTCCGTGGCTCCGAGGTAAAGTGCTGGACTCCAGACTCGGAGGTGGCGGGTTCAACTCCAAGTTGGACCACTTTTTTTTTTTTTTTTTTTTTTAATCTTTACATACTTTTTACATGTTACATATTTTAAGCTGAATTTGGAATTCTACAGCTTTGAACTTATTAACATTTTCTTATGTGGATTGTTTATTTTTTTTTTACTTTTATTTTTCTTACTTAAAAAAAATATGGTTCAAATGATAAACTAATTGCACTTCAAAATTTATTAAATAAATAAAAAAAGCTTATATAATTAGAATTTTCAAAAAGCATAAAAATTTTTGAATATTTTAAAATCCCTTTTACTTTAAATATTAATAATTTTGCTCAATTACTTTTTTCAGATTTTCAAATGAATATTACACAATTACATATTATTTTTATCTTTACATACTTTTTACACGTTACATATTTTAAGCAGTATTGGAAATTCTACTACAGCTTTGAACTTTTTGATATTTTTTTAATAAAGTAAATTTATATTTCCGAATTTATTTCATGGAAATTTATTTTTATCTGCAATTTTTAAACTAATATTTTTATTGACAAAACGGCATAACTAATTTATGCCTTGAATCTTTTTTTTTTGGTTAATTATTATGTAATTTCTTTTTTTATTAAGCACAATTCTGAAATAATAATTTTTCTCTTACCTATCGCCTTTTTTGTGGAATTTTTTAAATGAAAATTTATCCTTTTTTTGTATAAATTATACAAAATAATTTTCAGGTGCAATTTCTCAGACATTTATATGATTAGTTAATTCAAATAATGCATACCTTCGAAAGTCTAATAAAATATTATTGCAGTAGTGTTAAAATATTTTCCAAATTTTTACTGATCTTTAAATACATTTATTTCTAAAGTTCATCCTCAATATCATTTATCGTTTGCACAAATAAGAAATGACGGATTATATTTAAAATAATACATATATTTTTTATTTTAACAAATTAAAGCACTATTCATAAAAAATGAACTAAATTGGGAAAATCGTTTGCTAATGAAATAATATTTACGAGAGATAAAAAAAATATATGTATTTATTTTATTCGTCTGCTTTTATTTTCTCGGTAAAATCACGCAAAAATAGAAATTCTTTTTGTTGTTGTCATTTAGTTTCTTTTGCAGAACTAGTTAAGGAATATAGGTTATGTAAATTTATACGAGTTTTAAAAAGATGAGATTTCAGTCACGAATTAGTTCAAATTTGCGTTTAGATTAATAAGTTTTGAAAAAACTATTAATTAAAAAAAATCATAAACGTTAAGTTTTTAAGGAAAAGGTTTATATAAAAGTTGATCAAAAAATAAATATTTGCTCTTAAATATCAAGTAAGATTCTGTTAAATTGTGAATAATTTAATTACTTATTTTTATTCACACGACAAATATATCACGCGATACTGTAAATTTTGTTAATACATTCAGCGCAATTCCCTACGCAAATGATGATTCTAAACGGTTTTTTCTGTGTGCATAATTTCTTCACTTTCATGTTTTAAAAGTGCTAAGGCCTTTTTTTGTATTTGATATGGTGATTTATTTTTTTTATATTGGTTCTGTATTATACATGCGATAAATATACTCATGTAATCAGTTTTCAGGTTATAATTATAATTTTTTCCAAATAAAAGTGTGTATAAAGATGCGTTATGTGTTAAATTTAATCTTTTTACACTGCATATATCAGTAACATAAATATATATATATGTAAGTATATTAAATGTAATAATAGATTGTCTAAAAATCCATGCACAGTATTGTGTAATATTCATTTGAAAATCTGAAAAAAGTAATTGAGCAAAATTATTAATATTTAAAGTAAAAGGGATTTTAAAATATTCAAAATTTTTTATGCTTTTTGAAAATTCTAATTATATAAGCATTTTTTATTTATTTTATAAATTTTGAAGTGCAATTAGTTTATCATTTGAACCATATTTTTTTAAGTAAGAAAAATAAAAGTAAAAAAAATAAACAATCCACATAAGAAAATGTTAATAAGTTCAAAGCTGTAGAATTCCAAATTCAGCTTAAAATATGTAACATGTAAAAAGTATGTAAAGATTAAAAAAAAAAAAAAAAGGTGGTCCAACTTGGAGTTGAACCCGCCACCTCCGAGTCTGGAGTCCAGCACTTTACCTCGGAACCACGGAGCTGCTGACCAAAGGCAATACTAACAGGTATTTGAAATAAACGCTAAACTTTGACCCCCCAATTTCTCAAAAACCAAGGCCCATTTGAAAGAATCCTTTCAGCTGAATAATTAGTGGTATAACCCCTACAACATACTTAGAAATCATTAAAATCTGTGAGCACCATGTTTGGTGGTGCCCTTGTAAGTTGAAATAAAAAAACACTATGTCATAGAACGAAAGGTTGTTGATTTAACGGAGGAGAAATAAGAGTCACAAATCGCCAGTCATAGATTCTTAGGCCTACGTCGGCAGGAGAGAATTTAACGAGCGATGACATCGAGCATCCCGAAACGTCCTGATTCGAAGATTCACTCGCTCAAATAAAAAAGAAATCGGCACTGTGATTCAACTCCATAATGTCCAGCAAGAAAAAATCCGGCAGCAATAATTCATAGGAGCATAGGCATTTCACACAACAGTCTGTGAACCAGGGGAGGCACGTATGTATGTCCATGATCCACAAACATAAGCAGGACTTATCTGACGAGGAAATAGTCATTCGAAAATACTTGAAGACAAACGTTAATAGATCACATTTATAGTATTCAGGCAAATAAATAGTCCGGAAAATAATCTGGCAGGCAAATAACAGCAGGCACCATCCCTCGATGTTTGAAAAAGTTGCGAATGCCTGGTGTAGACACCAAGTTTCTGTACTATAGTTCTGTATTTTAAAGTATATTGTTGACCAGGTTCTTTTTAAAGGCTGTGATCCATTATAATAAAATAAATGCTTTTTAAGAACTTTGTTTATTTGAAGTAGAGTCATAAAAATGAAATCATTTCTTACAGAAATAGTTAGGGATGGTGCCTGTAAGCATTTTTTAAGAGACCTTCTTTACATGACTGAGTTCGTGAAGCGAGGGCGAGGCAATTAATTCCTCATTCATAATTCACACTTTGGCATTATAGAATTGGCGACAAGGAGCATATGAAAAGTGAATGATATCACATCCATGAAACTTTCTGTTACGCTTTAAACAATTAAGATGATTTTGAATTTAATGCAGGGCAACCAAAAATGGGCAGTCCATAAAAAATACACCAAAAAGATTTCGCGCCAAAATCGTACGTTATAGGTCTGTTTTGGGAGAATGTTATCGAAAGACACAACACAGAGCATGTACATGAAAAGTTTTTATGTAACAAAGAAGTTAGGCTCAACATTACGCAGAGAGAAACGATTCTTTGCTAACCGCAAGCAACGGGGTTCTTTATTCTTTCTTTTATTATTTTTACTGAAGGAAAAAAAAACATCTAAAGGAAATCTGTTTATCTGAGAACCGTTTTAATGATACAGCAGATGTTACATATGTTTTCTTTCTTTACTTTTTAACGAAAGTTATTGTGGGATCGAAATAAAACGTTAAGATAAAATGGATGTGTAATTAAAGAATAGTTTTAACTGTAATTTAGAAAAATGTATAATTTAAGAAAACTATATGTGATTCTACATCACAGCTTATGTAGCTCGAGATGGAACCGAATGGAAACAATTCAAAGCTACTTCTCATTCGGGTTGATTTTCTGAAAGAAATATACTACGTGGAAAAAGCGGCCCTACAAATTTTGCAAAGCGAAATCTTGATGAATCGCTTATAAGCTCCTGGCTTCTTTTTGTGGATAAACCTACGTTGGATCATATAAAAAGTGTACAGAAACGGAAACCATGCGAGTTCTGCAAGTTGATAGCTGGACATTGTCCTTCGATGAAATATGTGCTTATCTTGCAATATTATAAGCTCTTGGAGTAAGCGATGCTAAAAATATTGAATTACAATCCCTATGGTCTGACTCTTGGAGCTTGGATTTTTGTAAGGAAACAATGACAAGAAACAGATTTAGAGGAATATCTCGCTTTTTGAGATTTGACATAAAAACAACTCGTTCTGAGCGACTTAAAGTAAATAAATTCGCTATGATTTCTGAAGTTTGGGACAGTTGTATAGAAAATTGTATTCGAAGCTACAAACCTGGAGATGACATAACAATTGACGAACAATGATTTCCGAGTAAAACAAGATGCCCATTTACCCAATTTATGGCTTCAAAACCAGACAAATATGGCCAGAAATACTGGATTGCTGTTGATTTAGAAACAAAGTATGTGTTGAATGCATTTCCTTATTTTGGGGAAAATGAATCTCGATCTGACGGTAAACGATTGGCAAAAGAACTGATAAAATAAACATAAAACAAGTCTAGTAGGAACTGTGAATCGAGCTCGAAGAGAAATTCCAGATTGCTTGAAAAAAAAAAAGATAATCTTTATTCCACGAATATATATAAACACGAAAGCACCGGTACCCTAGTTACTGTACATCAAGGGGAAAAACAGAAGAATGCTATAGTACTCAGCACACTTCCATCGAGCGTTACAATTGGAAGTAATGAAAAGAAAACACCAGAAACTGTAACATTCTATAATGAAACCAAATGTGGAGTGGACATTTTCGATCAGATGGCTAGAAAATATTCCGTAAAATCCGGATCAAGGAGATGGCCGGTACATACATTTTACAACATTTTAAACATTGCGGCTATAAATGCTTGGATTGTTTTTGTTTACAAATCAGTGTCAGGCAAGCAGATTTCTAGGAAATGTTATATTTAACAGTTAGCAAATGAATTGCGTTTAAATTATGTAAAGGTTAAAAAATGTGCTACTATTCAAAAGTATGTACCAGAATTAAACCATAAGCGTAAAAAATGTGAAATTAAAATGTGTAAATGTAATGCCACTAACAGAAAATACTCTTCTTGCTTGAAGATGGTATGTGGAAAGTGCACTGAAAAAGTCGCCTTTTACTGTAAAAATTGTAAATAAGGTATGTATATAATATTACATTATTTATATAATGTCTACATATCCATAAAAATTATAATGTGAAGAAAAATAACAATTTTATTTTTTTTAATATTTTTGTTTCCCTTTCTTTAAATGTTAATTTCACTTTATTTAATATATCTTTCTATAAAATAAATTGTCGTTTTTTTTTTTTGGTAAAAATGTAACAATATAAGCCAGTTAAAGTATAATGATCAAATATAGTGTAAAATTATACTTTGTAGCATCCATTTTGCATAATTTAATTTGTGGTGTCGAAATGACATCGGCGGCTGTTTTAGGATGGCGAAATTCTCGGACGTTCTAGTGTTAACCACAGATTTTGAGCTCAAAATTTAAGTTCACGTCTAAACTTGTAAAAACATTTAATAAGAAGCAAAAAATAACGGTAAAAAATAGTTCTTCGTTGCTCCAAAGTCTAAAGCGCCCTCTATCGTCATTTTTGGAAATTTATCTTTATAATTTATTTTCAAGACAATAATGACATAAAGAATAGATTTCGTTAAAACCGCAAAGGAATCGGCCAATTTTTCCGTTTTTTATAATCATTTCAATTTTGGACGTTAAACTTTGAAGGCGCCTATCTACTTCAGAAGACGTTTGGGAACCTTAGTTTTCCATTTAATATTATTTGTCTTGATGTGTACTATCACCCCTTAAAGTTTTGCCCAATAGTTTAGGTACATACTGGTATATATAATCTTATTAGATTTTTTAAAAGAATTTGGAAACAAAATGAAAATGCTAGCGCAAGATGCATCAGAGTTAATTTTCTTTTCTGTGAGAATGTGAAATTTTTCTAAATAAGATATGCACCAGAGAACAAAAACCAGCCTACCCAACGAACAGGTAGCAAAAGCTAACTTTAAAATAAACACTTACCTTCTACATACAGACACCACATTCATTAATGCGGATTATCAGCGCCGTGCGAAAGGGGGGTTGGCGAAGAGGCGGTCGCCCCAGGCGCGGAAATTTTGAGGATGCCAGATTTATAGTACAAATGTCATTTTCGGCCTGCACAAGAAAAAGTTGAGAGAGGGGCGACAAATTCTAACTTTGCCCTGGGCGCAATTTTCTCTAGTCTCTTTTTTTATGCAGGAGGACAAAAGGTAAATTAGTAATGGTATGCTTATTTGTTGTATTAAGGCTGGCTTGGAATCGAAGGAATCGGCGAGGAGGGGGGCTGACACCACTTACATCCGCTCCGGGTGTCACCCATTTTAGCTACGTCACTGGTGCAATGTAAAATTCTACTTGTTTATATACCGCCAGTATGTATATCGCTCTAGTACTACAATAAAATAGAAATGTTGCATATTTTCAATCTTGTTAATGATGGATCCCTTCCATGTTTGCCAGCAGTTGTAGTGCGCTTCTGCTTTCGTAAATGTTGGACAGGCCTAGTGTAGAGCAGCATTTATCAAATACAATATTCAAGTCGTTGTTCCAAATTTTTAAGGTTTCTAACTTATTTTAATGTATTTCAGGTGCTTGATGGCGCCTTTTAGAATTCAGTGGCGCCTTTCGACCATGACTTTACGCCACAGTGGTGCCCTTCAGTTTGAGACCTCCCTCTCCCCCCACGGCGAAACCGCTGAAGAGATCTGCTAATTTTATATACTTTAAAAATAAAAATGAACTCAGAAATGTATCAGAAATAAGCATTTTAGATTTACAGTACCGCTTTAATAAATTAAAAAAGTTATTCAAATATTTCAGCTTCGCCTAAAATATTTGGCGCCTTTACTATTCTGGCGCCTGTGTGCGGTGCACACTTTGCACACTGGGTCGGCACGCCCCTGAGTTTAAAAATTTATTATTGTTTTACACGATGATAGATATTCCAGAGATAAAATAAAAGGAAATTGATATTCAAAATTTTCCGGTGTGAATTCCAACCCTAGTAAGAAGTCGATGGATTAGTGATGACGTCACACATTTTATCCTCTGGCGCTGAGTATTTCGATGGCAGTGTCTAAGCCGGCGTCTGACACGAAACCATTTTTCTTTGTAAAATTTGCTTTCGGCACCAGCAATAAGAGAAAATAAAGTTCATCTTATTTAATTAAATCAGTTTCGAAATAACGAAATGGAAAGTAATTATTCTTTAATGATGTAAACCGAATAAAATTTGTGAAGCGTCCCTAGGCGCATTATTTTAACTTTTTTTTTTAAGATTAGCACAGTTATACTACAAATGTTGAAAATGTCTTTCTTCGCCTTATACAGGATTACTCCACTTATGTTTGTTAATCGAGTTCTTTATGGAAGTAAAGAACAGCATTTTATGTTTTTCTAATATAATGAGAGACATTTAGTGATCACATATAACAAAAATTCATTTCCGCTCAAATTTCCGGTCTGAATTTGAAATATCGGATTAAACTAGTAAGCCAAACTGGAAATCCTGGCCCTATACAGGGTGAGTCATAAATATAGAAACAATAGGCTATCTCCTTAAATATTGCCCTTAGACCCATACTTCCAATTGCAAAGTTTCATCAAAAAAGGTAAATTTTTTGATAAGATAAGTTGCAACTCCATGGGGCTGGGGCTATTTAAAAAAATACGAAAATTAAATTTTTATACGGCCCCCAGAGGATAAAACTTCCAATTAGAAAAATTTTCCTTATCCATTCCTGAATCGAACAAAAAAAATTTCATCTTGATATCTGAAAATCCCTGAAAGATATTAAAATCCAAAATTTTCCAAAATTCGTGACTTACACCACTTAAGCATACCTCTGAGCGCAGCGATATCAGCTCATTTGAAATACAATTTAGGGATTGACCATTAATTTACGCATTATTAAATGTCGATCCAAGATAATACTTTAACTTTTAGATATAAAATAAAAGCGTATAGGTTTTGGCTTTAAACTTCCTTGAAATATGCTAGATGTCTGCAATAACTCGAGCTTGGCGCCAGGCTCGTAAATGGCACGACCCATTGACGATACTTATTAAACACTTATTAAAAGTGTTATTAAATTAAGTGATATTAATTAAACTCTCATTAAACGTGTCTTTAAAACTTATTGCCAAAGGCAATAAGTTTAGTAAAAACAGTAATAGCGATAATGACACTTCTATTAACTGAGTTATATGGAATATATTATAATGTTAATGTATATTTTAATGTTAATGGAAAGATATTTTAATAAATTACACAGAAATATTTCCAAAAATCTAGTTTGTACTATTCAGCTTCAAAATTTATGTGGTTTTAAACCTATTTTTACTTTTTTCTATCTTTACAAGAGAAAAGTATTGGATTCATGAAAATTTTGAATTCCGGTTTTCGACGGATTCACACGTTTTAGGGCTCAGAGATACCGAAAAACATTTTTTTACAAAATGTCTGTCTGTGAGTCACTGCTCCTGTATCTCTGTATATGGCATAAATTTTGTGAGCTCGCTATCTCAAGAACTAATCCACGGAATTTAATAAAAAATTACATTTACTTATTCCTTGATATAAATTAGTGATGATTAGTTTTTGGTGTGAATCGCTTAACAGGCTACCCTACTGTACAGGATTTCCGCGATAGCTGTATCTCCAGAATTAATGCAAGGAATATCATCAATCTTCAGATTCAGTTAGTCCTTGACATGAATTGATGTTGTTTAGATTTTGTTGTACATAGCTCCTCGTGTGGCGCTGAAACACTGAATTTGTTATGATTTCTGCAATAGCTGTACCTTAAGAACTAATGCAGGAATTTTCAAAAAAAGTCAGATTCAGTTATTTCTTGACATGAGTTGGTTTTGTTTACGTTTTTGTTTCAATCATCTTTCGGGTGGCGCTGTTATAGTGAATTTTGTATAATTTACACGGTTTCAGTGATATCAAGTACTAAAGTACGGATTTTCGTATCCATAGAGTTCTCGATTGCTACATGCGTGTAGTTTATTTATTCCAAACGACATTTAAAAAACAAAAATATTTATTCGAATGTTAAAGTCTAAGAGTATAACGTTTCTGTTTCGTATTTTTTTATGCTAAGTTCCCACTAATATTTCGTTATAAGTATATTTAATTGATCAAGATTTAATGCATTCGGACCAAACATCTTTTAAGAAATTTAATTGAATAATTTCAACCTTAAAGTTTAAATTAAATATGCCAAAGATTCATTAAACACCTGTTCTTGTTTTAAAGTAGATAATTGATTCGCAAGTTGAAGAAAATTTAAAATGTATTTGTAGTTGAACTGTAAACTGTATGTTAAACTCTAAAAAGGGAAAAAAAAACAGCGGCCTTTGAGACCGCTTACAGCGGTTAACACCTTAAGAATTCTTTTTTTCATGCCGGCCAATTATCTACAGTAGGGATATAGGCCGTGAGGCGAAGGGTGCCATCCGTGAGGGTCTTTTTAAGGGAACCTAACCCGTATTTACGCAAAGAAATCCTAGATTCGAAGAAAACCACGGAAAACTTCGAACGGTTAGGCCGACGGTCGCGATTGGGTTTTAACCCAGCTCCTACCGTCTATCAGTTTGGAGGCCAGTAATTAGAGGTACCTTTTAAGTATTGGGTAATATTAATTTTAACAAGAAAAAAAAGAAGTTGACAGGGATAAAACAATGAAAAAATTGAAAACGGCGTGATAAAAAAAAAAATCAGGTTTAAATCAACTGACGCATTTAAATAGTAATTAAAGAAGATAAGAATGGCAAAAGTTAAACAAAATCTGAAATCGAAACTATACAAGAGGGAGTTAATCACCTAGAAACTTTTAAAAAGCATTTAAACGTTAAAAGCCCATCTTTGTTTAAAACTAAATGCACTTTTCTGCATCAGATGTTTTTATTTCAGTATTTCTCATTTTTAAACTGACATAAAACAATAACCTTCGGTTACGGTAATAGTCCCACGAATTAAATAGTTTTTTAACACCTAAAAAAAATGCCCAACACGCCGAAAGAAGTTTTCACCTCAGAAAATTTACTTTTAAAAATATGATTTGTTTACAAAAAATTGCATTTTTTTTAAATTGCTATTTTAAATAGATTTTTTTTTATGTTATTTAAAATGCTGAATCAAAATTGAAAATTAGACACTTTTATTTAATCAAGATAGTCGATAATCGAGTTATGACAATTTACTCTAAATTTTTTGAAAAAAAAATATTTTATTAAGAAAGCTTATGATGTGATAATGCTTACAAATTATGTGGTTAACCCTTTAATTCCCATGCTAGAACACGTTCTAGAAATTATGTAGTTCATTTCACACCAGAAAAATTCAATGGCTAATTTCGTTTTATTTAAATACGGAATGTTCTGTTATTGATTAAAGCAAATATTGATGTTTTAATTTTCTGGTGGGAACTGAAATATACGAATTAAAATATCTCGGGCGGTTTGGGATCCAGAGGGTTAACCATCACAAAATATTCCAAATTCGAACTCTAAATAAATAAAATAAATGTTTCCTGGACAACTTACAGCAAGATTGTTTCTTCAGTTACACGCATTTCAATTTGTGTCTGATCCCTTGAAACCTCACGATTTATTAAAATTGTCATAACTCTCTGAATTTTGAAGATATCAAGATGAAATTTTTTTTTGTTTAATTCAGGAATGGATAAGGAAAACTTTTCTAATTGGAAGTTTTATCCTCTGGGGACCGTATAAAAATTTAATTTTCGTATTTTTTAAAATAGACCCCCCATGGAGTTACAACTTATCTTATCAAAAATTTACTTTTTTTGATGAAACTTTGCAATTGGAAGTATGGGTCTAGGGGCAATATTTAAGGAGATAGCCTATTGTTTCGATATTTATGACTCACCCTGTATAACTGCAGAAAAATCTCTCAAATTTTTTGAGATTGCTAGGTAATTACGAATTCTGTGTTATATATATAAAAGAGAAATTTTCTTATTAATAGTGGTGCCAGATTATTTTGGAAAATTCAGCAATGTTTAAACCTTCCTTTCATGCATTTTTAGATTTCATATGCAGAATTTTCGGCACTAGTTCACTGACTCAAACTTTTTCTCTTCAACATAGCAATTTTATTTTTCTACATTTATAAAGACATTGTCTTATATCTCACATTATTTTGATGTTTTGACACGAATTCTGTATTTTTATTAAGTACAATGCGGAAGCTGTTTTTAAGTCAAAGAATTGCATATATTCATTGTAAAAAATTTAATTAGCACAATTTTTATTTTTTACACAACTCTTATTTTAAAAATTATATTCGTGTTCAGAAATAAGTGTTCATGCTTATGTCTTATTACATAGTTTTTGTAATACATTCATGCATTCATTGTTGCAGACTCATTCGTTTTTAGTACCACAAAAATTTAATAGATTTTTTTCTTTATTTATAAGCCAGATTACGGCAATTTAAAAATGTAAAATTTGCTATAAAATTAAAAATATAAGACTTGGAAGCCGCGGTAATGGTACTTACTATGCAAATGATGTTCCGCACAGTTACCGATTTTTTACAAATAGAAATGTTCTACAAAAACTACGAAAAGGAAATATGGCAATTACTATAGGCATGTTAAATATAAAAATAATATAAGAAGTGGAAATTATGCTGTTTTCCCCAAATAAATGAATTAATGTCGAAGAAGTTGAGAATACTTACTTGAAATGCCCTTGAAATGTTTCCATTTACAATTTAAACTGTCTTCGGGGATGAGAGTGTTCCGACCCGAATGACCAACTGCTACCACTAAATTTTAATGTTTTTTATCGTCGTATTTAATGGCGGAATCTCTAAGATTTAATAAAGCAAAGAATATTATTAAAATTTAGTGGTATAAATCAAGCATTTAGTTCGGAGAACTCTCATCCCTGAGTCTGACACTGAACGAAAATTAGTTTATTTATTTTCGATTAAAAAATTATAAAAAATCCAAAAATGTGAACTGCCTCGTAAATTAAAGGATATATTTTTTATTTGCTGATTCTTTTCTTTTCTGCTTTTCTTTTTTGTAGACGCCTTTTTTAAAATTTGTTTCTTATTTTTCATACTTTCCGTGTGATTAATACAGAATAAAGAAAGCACAAAAATAATGCACGATTATTTTCAAATCTCAATGAATGATTAGTACTTCTATTTACAACAAAGCACCACTTTTAAGTGCCTTCGTAATTATATAAATACGTACTACCTATAGTCGTCGTTCTCTTCGTCTGTCATTCCGCATATTACAGAGCAAAAACTACCCGATCGACCGGTGGTAATAAGAAAATAAAAGAAACAATCATCATCTCGTGGCGATTTCCTCAGTTATTTTAAATCGCAACTGCTAGATAATACACTGTATATATCGTCCTATTTATTCATAACTCAATCATATAATTATATATATGTGAAAGCTTATCCGGGAAAAAATGCCACCATTTTACGTGGTCACCTTCGGATATCACTGACAGTAAATTGTGTGCAATGTTTCAACTACAAATTTTATAAAAATGTATTACAATGATGTTGTTTTGAAATACTGATATTCGAAAGTTATCTATTCAAAAAGTGCATTTTTTGAAGATAATGATCATTCATCATTTAGCAATGGAAAATAATACTCGGTAATTCGTGTATAAGATTTTTATTTGATTTTTTTATATAAAGTATTCTCTGAGTACTTTATTATACGTAATATTTAATCCAAATTAAATCGAATTTCATTTCTTTGAGAAATCTAATTAAATTACGTCTTTCAATTATAAGTAATTTCAGTTCAAATTTTAAGTGCGAAGCTTTTCACAGCTTTTAAGATGTATTCCAAGTTTCGTAAAATTGATTAAAATTTTCAAGAACTAAAGCAATTAAGCTCATGTAATTTATAATATGAATACCTGTAAGCTCTCTATAAGTTATTTAATTCTAAATTAAAATTTATTGGGCAATTTAAATTATATTCCGTGAAGCATAAATCATTATAAGTACTAGTTTCCCTTTTATTAATAAAAGTAAATATGATATCAGTGATGAGAACATTGCGCTCAAAATCTACAGGGTGTTATACTACCAGATCGACAAACTTGTAGTATGTGTAGGGGGCACAGAGATGACTCGGTATAACATAGCAATACAAACATTGGGGCCATTTTGGTCCAACATGCCGTAGTTGTGAGTTATGGTAAAATGCAATGTAGCTTAAGTATGTAAACACTCAAATGCTCATGGTAGCATTTTTGCTACAATCTGTGTTTTCTATTTAATTGATATTTTTATTCAGCTATTTCGTATTGACACCAGAAATAAATTTTAAAATTTTTTACTTTGAATAATTGCATATCTTACATCATTAAATAAACTAAAACTTGCTATTTAGACTTTTTGGTGTAAATTCCGATTCTCTGAAATACACTAATTCTGGAACGCACTCTACCTTGTGAATTAGAATTTTAAAGTGTTTTGTGACTCAACCCTTTAAGCTCCGACGGAAAAATTTCTACTCATTTAATTTTAATCTTCAAATTTCACAGTAGCACCGGAATATTCAACCAGAATTATTTTAAAATAAATTAATGAATTTTTCCCCCCCCTTGTGTATATTATAAACCGAACATTTTGCTCGCAAAATGTGGTGCCAATATGACTTTTGAGTACTTTGAAGGAATTCACTCGCCAGATCTCAAAGAGGCAACCCATTCCGGCACAAAGCACTTCCGTTGCGAAAATGTCGAAATGGCTGAATGACACCGAAATTTAAGAACAAATTTATTTGGGGGAGGGGGGAAGCATTTTTTCCGCATACGTAATAGACGAAAAATATTTATACCACAATACTCGTGTCATTGTGGTATTTCGGAATCATGATAGGTATTCCATATATGGGAACATTGTAACGCCAAGGATTAGCTATCTTTAGCAATGTATTATGCAGTATATGTGTTAAAACAAGGCGTTAAAATACTCAGTTCAACCACTGCCCTGATCTGCCCGTACGTTTAATAGGCAAGAAAAACTAACGTAATTCATCACTTAAAGCTTTTTGACACCATTATTTTTTTAATTACAACTTCATACTATTAAATGGCAGAAATGTTCAGACTAATTATTGTGAATATTTTAGCTTAAAAAAGTGGTGCTAATCCACTATTTTCAACTTTTGTAGGTAAAAAAAACCCAATAGTGGTTGAAAGGGAATTGAGCTGTTGTGGATTGGACATGGGGAGAACTTCTGATTCTGAAACATTTGCACGACAATTGTTAGTAACATAAGAAATGGGGAAGTCTTTGTCTGTCCTCGTTTTTAATTTGAAGTTCTTTTCCCGGAATAATAGAAAACACAACTCATATCTTATTGCCATAGTACTATATTGATAAATTAACCCTTTGAGCTTTGGCGGGTAAATTTCTTCAAAATTCCAAATGTCACATTGGCACCAGTATTTTGGAAAGAAAAAAATCGGTTAACGATATACAAGAAAAAAAAAATACATTAAACCTTTTTCAAATAGATTTGGTTGAATTTTCTGGTGCCGTTGTGACATTTTGGAATTAAAATTAAGTGCTACAAAATTCAACCATCAGAGCTCAAAGGGTTAAAAGAATAATAATTTTGAATTTTCTGTGCATATTTCCACTTTTCAATAAAAATATTATTGGATTCGGTAATGCTATATACAATTTGCATTAGATAGCTCATCCGCGTGAATCAATAGATTATTCCTTAAATATATTTTACACCAGAGCATTAAGAAACGGTATATAAAAATTATTTACAAGAAAAATATCATAGGATGGTGAATGAAGAAAAAAAATAGAAAATTTATTTTTATGTAAGTAGTTTATTGATTTATATTTTAAAAAATCTTGAGTATCTTAATCATACATTCGTAAAAAATGAAATTTTAACATTTGAAAATTTATGTCTAATTGACGACACAAAGAAATGCCAGAAGAACAATCTTTTGTCATCACTAAATCTTGCATGCTACAGTTTGTGTAAAATGCACACAAAGAAATATTTCTTTTCTAGACGCTGAACCATTTAAAATAAACTTAGCCTAAACAAATACATTTTTAAAATTTTAGTTTAGACAACAGTCAATTAAATATAACCTCCTTAGATTTATTAAAATTGAAGCATTTTGTTGCACAATTTAGAACACAATTTAAGTTGTAGAATAATTTTTCACACAGAAAATTACTTTTAAAGCAAATAATAAATCAGTTTAACATGTAAACATTGAAGTTTTAAAAATGCATGGAAAGGAGGATAAGCAAGTACAGAATATGAGTGAAATCGGAAATAAAAAAAAATTTTTTTTTGTTGTAAAATATACATAAATGAGTATATCATGTAGAACGAATGCAATTCTAAATTAGAGAGATGATGTAGAGGGGTCATATGTTTAAATTAAGAAAAATATTGTAAGGTACCCTGGGGTAATAACGCCACGTTAAGGTTCTACCGATTTTCACGGCTCAGTTTTAGATTGTATTTTTCAAACAAATATATGATTTGATATAGCAACTCATTGACTATCTATATAAAAAAAAATTAACAGATATGTATTCATAAAATGTAATGGCGTGATTTCTTGACCGATGCTATTTGGCGTTATTACCCACCTATATGGGTAATAACGCCATGCAAACAAAACTATGAAATAAGATGGAATAATTGCATGCCAATCCTAAAAATACAAACTCTACAAACTTAGAAATTGACAAATTGCATTCTAAGCTACTGAAAATGTTCAATTTTTTGTGAAAGTGTAAGAAAAATAAAGGTGTGGTGTGGTGTATGTGTGTGTGGGGGGGGAGGATTAGGCAAAAGAATATCAGACCGTGAGCTTCTTTTTGCTTAAAAAGGACCACTTAAATAGAATTATTAGAAATATTGCACAGTTTTAACTGTGTTTATTTGAATCAGTATTTAGGATGTAGCTCGGCCAGTGTAGAGAATCAACCGGGGTATTAATGCCAAGGATTGACGTTATTACCCCGTTATACACTGTTAAAAATATCCGGCCCCGTAAAATACCCGTAAAATTACGGGCAGAGGCCGGCAGCAGAGATTCCAGTCATACCCCGTAAAAAAAAACTCCATGCCCATCATTTTATGCAGCCCGTAATTTTACGGGGCTAAGTAATACAGCCTTAACTGTATAATTACGGTCCTTAAAAGTAATTTTACGGTCTGCCTTATTACGGTTAGGGCGTAAAACTACTGTAAAATAACAGTGTGTAATTGTATATGTTTAACCATAATCTTACGATCCATGAATGTAATTTTATGGTCTGCGCTATTACGGTTAGGACGTAAAAAAGACTAATTTAACAGTGAGTGATCGTATATGTTTAACTATAATCTTACGGTCTTGGCATGTAATTTGATGGTATGTTAGCATGTATTTAGCGGACTGGCCATATATTTACAAAAAAATAAGATAATATTCTTGGTAAAAGCAGCACGACTTTACAGCAGGCAATTTCACATGGAAATGAACTTAAATAAGAGTTCAACCATATATTAAAAAAAATATTGGAGGAATGTTATAATAGAAGTTCATTTACACTTTTAGGTAGATTTCGTAAGAAATACTACCTATTGCAATCGCACCAGTTTATATATCTATCTATATATCTCACTTTTTTATGGACACGATAACTTCTATAATTCTTCACCAATCTCCACCAAACTTGTACATAAAATCAAAGGGGTTAAAATCTTGGCTAAGTTCGTTAATGGGCAAAATCGGACCAAGGGGGTCGGAATAGGGGGCGTTTTTGTGAAAACCGAAAAAACGTCATAACTTCTTAATTAAAGTAGATATCGAATCGGTTTAAAGTTTATATTACTTCTTAAAAATGGGCCGAAAGTATATGCATAACAGATTTTTGATAAATTTAGAAGTGGGCTCAAGGGGCGAAAAAAACAGGGATTTTGAGAGAAAAAAATTCATAACTTCGTCAATTTTCAAGATATCAAGTCTAACTAAATTTTTTGTAAATGTTCGTAAAATTATCTAAAACTTTTGTATATACAAGTTTTTGATCGGACCAACTTTTACCGATGAACAAAATTAAAAACGAAAAGAAAAAGGGCGCTGAAAAAAGAGAAAAATCCATAACTCCGTCAATTTTTAAGATATCAAATCTGATTAAATTTATTTTACATCTTCTTAAAAATATCTACAACTTTTATATTGACAAGTTTTTCAAAGGACCAATTCGTATAGCAAAAAGAAATTAAACAAGAATAGGAGTTGGAGAAAAAACCTCAAATCCAAACTGCTTATATTCTGACTCATTTTTAAATTCATTTTTGATTTTAAACGCATCCAATTTACAGATCCTCTTATTTAGGAACTATATAATGTGATGCATTGGTCAGATTTTTGATAAAGACGGAATGTATTTCAAAAAAGGCTACTAAAAAGGGTATTTTGAACAGAATTTTCCGAAATCGTGACTGTAAATTTAAGGAAGTGCTCAAATAAGAAATTGCGTTTTTTCTGACTCGTTTTTAAGTCCATTTTTGCTCTCAAATGCATCCAATTTACAGATCCTCTTATTTAGGAACTATATAATGTGATGCATTGATCGGTTTTTTGATAAAGACAGAATATATTTCGAAAAAGGCTACCAAAAAGGGTATTTTGAACAGAATTTCCCAAAGTCATCGTGATTTGAAAATTTAAGGAAGTTTTCGCATAGCAAATTGCGTTTTTTATGACTCGTTTTAAAATCCATTTTCGCTCTTAAACGCATCCAATTTACAGATCCTCTTATTTAGGAACTATATACTGTGATGCATTGGCCAGTTTTTTGATAAAGATAGAATATATTTTTAAAAATGCTGTCAAAGTGAGTATTTCACACAAAATTTTCCGAAGCAATCATGATTAAAAAATTAAGGATGTATTCAAACAAGTCGGTTATTTTATGACTCATTTTTAAATTCAATTTTTTTCTCAAATGCATTCAACTGACAGTTTTTTGTTATTTAGGAACGGTATAATGTACTGTTTTGGTCGATTTTTTAATAAATTCAGAATCTATTTCAAAATATGTTGTCAAAATGGGCATTTGAGCTGAATTTTTCTTAAGATGATTCTGATAAAACCAGTTTTTGCAGAAAAATGAAATTAAAAATTTTTCATAAATGGCCAAATGAAGGTATTAAACTAGGTTTATCTCTAATCATATTTCTTTTTGTTGTTGTTGTTGTTGAAATGAGTACTCTTCGAAATCTACCTCCGCCTATAGGCCCAACCGACAGGGATTTTTTAAAATCCTTCATGCATTTTTATTTTTAAACACTATGTAATTGGGCAGTTTAACAGTAAAATATAAAAGTCATTCATTGTGAATTTATAGCAGATTTAATTTTTAATTGATCTTAAATTTAAAGCAATGTAGTTTAAAAAACTTGTCAGATATAGATTATGGAAAAGAAGCAAGGGATAATTTACATTCCTGTAACAACTTACAGTTGCATAATTTTAAAATACTGCACATGACTATTCAAAATATACTGTGTTCTCAACGCAAGTGAACATTTATTCATAGATGTTTGTGTTTCAGGCATCCAGCTAAAATGTTAGTACCAAAAATTCATAAGAAGCACACACTTGTAATAATCCAAGATCTGACAGTTCAAAAAGATATGTTATCAAGCACAAGAAAATTGTTTTTTTATTTGGTCGAAAAGTAGTACACTTAAGAGGGTAGGATACCTTTGAACATGTTGAAAAAGCAAAAAATACCGCTATGTTCTAATTGTGTAATAATTCAAAAATAAAAATCAAAATATGTAATAAAAAAACTTCGAAAATTTTTATGGTTTAAAGGTATCCTATTCCTTTAAAAATTTTACCCTTTTGCTGCATCATCACTCTACTGCTTTTATAGAAAACTATTACTTAACCGTGTTATGGAACATTCTCATGGGTCAAAATAGAGATATTCTATAAAAGCAGGGGAATGAGGTTGCAGCAAAAACTGTAATAATGGAATCTAATGATCTATGTCTGCTGGAATTGAAAAGGTGCATAAGCCAAAAATTAATATTAGTGGTTTACTCGTAGGTTAAACATTGGATTTGCCGTATGAAAACATAGAAAACTAGGAGCAGGAAAACACAATAAATCTACAAGTGAGCCGCTAGTGGCATTAATTTTTGGCTTATGAACTTTCCACTTCCGACAGGCATGGATCATTCCATTCCCCTATTACCACTCTTCCATAAAATATAATTTTTTCTTCTGCTCAATAACTTAGGTTTTTGTGCTGTCAACTCTTGGCTTTATAAAGTACACAAGAGTTGCTGAAAACATTTTCCTCTTATTAATCAAACAGCCATTCAATTAACCCAATATAATAATAATTAATAGAAAATAAACATATCAAAATCAGAAATGATTAACTTAAGACCCCTGTCCTCGCTCGCGAGCTAATGCTATTCCTATGGGGAAGCATTTTTCTAATAACTCTTTCGCATTTTGACCTTTTTTTATAATTTTTTTTGCATCGGATAGCTGAGGTGCATGCCGAGAGCGCACCTTTTCTACTTTTTCGATTTTGGTTGCAGATATTTTTTACAAAGTTAGTTTCACTTTTAAAACCGGTTTCGAAACTGAAAGTGCTTTTTAAAAAATATATCTGCAACCAAAATCGAAAAGTAAAAAAGGTGTGCAATCGGCATGCACCTCAGTTATCCAATGCAAAAAAAAATTATTAAAAAATGTCAAAATGCGAAAGAGTTATTAGAAAAATGCTTCCCCATAGGAATAGCATTAGCTCGCGAGCGTTTCCTCGAGTAAGACAGGGGCCTTAATGTTTATAGAATAAGTTATTTTCCATAATCAACAGAAATGTAGTGAAACATTACTTTCTGTATTTTATTTTGTTGTATTTCAAAAGTTAATTAAAGTATTGTAACATTATAAAAATCTAGAAAACAGCCCTTTCAACCCATCAGTATTGTAGAAAAAGCTTCATTGCGAAAACTTAATTTTACATCTTGATTAGAATATTTTCATTAATACTGTGAATTGTGATTCTCAGAAAAAGTATATGTCTAAAGCAGGTTCTTAATTTTTAAAATCAAAACAATTCCAAATGTATTTCAAGCTATTTAGAAAACTTAAAAAAAATATTGAAATATAGTTAATAAAACAAAAACCACGATTGAATGATGCACGAATGAGAAATATTTATAATAGTTTGTAGATGTATATTGCATAAATCTGAGATATTTCTAAAATATAATTTTATTCTTGTGGGAGTTTTAAGGATTTTGTAATTACCCTTAATTCAACAGTAAATAATACTGTTATGAGTCAATTTTAAATTTCAGAAAATTTCTCACTTGAAAATAAATAATATAGCATTCAATTAAAATTCAGACTTTTTTTAACCAAATGTTAGCAAATTTACTGAAATTTCATTTTAAAAAATTAAGCATCTACATACTTTTAATGATTAAAGTAAAATAAAATGCAATCTGATACACTTTATAATAATACAAATGATATTAAATATTTATTTTGCTCTATTGTAGTCTTAATTTCATGCTCGCTATACTATGGAAATATGATCTTACAAAGTATTTTATATAATTCATTAAAAAAAAGTATAATAATAGGTTTTTAAAGGGACAACAAGTGTTCACCATCAATAAAATTGACAAATTATTATAATACTATCAAAATATCGAAAGCATTAGACATAAATGCTTCAATTAAATTATACTTTAATACGGTCAGTTATTTGCAAGTTATCAATGAGTGCTTATTAAAAAATAATAATAATAAATATATTTATTGGTGCCTATGTGTCATTTAGTAAAATTAGACATTTACGGATGCATAATTGGGAAGCCAATACTGCAGTTATAGTTCTGTTTCTTTTTCTAAAAATTTTCCCTTATCTTGCATTACATAATTTTGCAATTTCGTACTAGCATAATGCACTTTTGTAGCTTGACTGGCTATTTGGCCAGCTACATTTTGCGACTTTTTTCTACCTTTTTGTAAATTCCATAACTTTTAGTACTTTTCATATTAATTGCCTTCTTTTTTAATTCATTTTTTTCGTTCATTTATTCATTATTTCATTTTTTTCATTCATTTTTTATTTATATTTATTATTTTTTTTAATTCCCTGACTGTAAGAACTGAAATTGAAACAAAAGATTAAGTGGATAATTTGCTGACAATAACTACAAAGATTTTTCAACAAAGATAAATTTTATTCAATATACAAAAACAGGTCACTTAAAAATCACACATATAGTATAAAAAAACAGGTCACTTAAAAATCACACATATAATATATAAACCAGGTTACTTAAAGATCACACATATAATATATAAAAACAGGTTACTTAAAGATCACACATATATAAAAACAGGTTACTTAAAAATCACATTAAAAGTAAATCATCAACATTACATTTACAATAAGAGGAGTGTTTGTAATCCGTAATGATATTTACCATACAGAAATAAATAGCTTTTAAGATTGCAAAAAAAGAACAATTAGAATCAAAATTTCTTCCAGCTGTGTCATACAAAATCAACTTGCTTCCGTTGTTTGAAATCAATAGAAAATCCATTTTCATTAAAAATTTTTAAAATGAACAAAATAAGGAGGTTTTCCAAATGGATTTGAAGTTACACAACTTTTGTACTAGATTAATAACTTTACAGTTTGTTACACCCCGTTTTGTCTTCTTTTGGCTTTTCGAACCATTTTCAGGGTTGATTCCAAAGAAGGTCCTATGAAAAAAAAATATATGTATTAAAAATAATTATGCAAGTACAAAAAAAAAAAAAAAAAAACTGACATAATTAAATTAGTAAGAATTAAACATTTGCTATTAATATGACACCCTAAATTTGATTTCTTTCTTGTTTAATGCTTCACATGAGCATGTCTCATTATTAATCAATTCTTAATATATATTTCAGAAATATTTCTTCATAGTCTGACTTAATCATTCCTTTATAAATTTTTAAATAATTAAAGGCACAATGAATGGCATCTTGCATTTTGATCAACATCTGTTATTTTATTTTATTTTTCACTATTAATAAACACATTAAAAAATTAATATTTTATTGTTTTCACAAGCTTGTTCTTTAATTGCTATAGGAACTTGTTTACATATTTTTAAGGATATGCAAAACTTATTTACTTTTTAACTTTTTATGAAACTATGAATTTCTTATGGGAAGCAAAATACAGTCGACTCTGGTTAATTCGAAATCGGATAATTCGAATCTTCGCTTAATTCAAACTAAACATTAAGTCCCGAAAATTTCAATGATTTCAATGGCAGAATAACATTAAAAATTTTCATTAATTCGAACTCATTTTCTCTCAACTTCGTTTAATTCGAACTAATGAGTATTCTGATTTTTCATTTTTCTTCTCTTTCTCACGGATTTCGGATCATTTAAATAACTTTTGTTTCTTTGCTTTTTATGAAAATTGTCCTGAACGAGTATACATATAATCCCATGCATTTCATATCCACTTTCTTACAGCACTGTCTGTCCATCAGGGACGCTTTAAATTTTTCTTCTATTATGCTTGTTTCTAATCTTTTAATTAATTTATGTATTTATCCATTCTAATTTAATATTAAGTCATATTCTAATGATAACAGACAGAATAAATTTAAAAAACACTATAACATTAATTACTTTGTACCATATTGGGCATGTTTTCATTTCATATTTTCCATAATTCGAACTTCGGATAGTTCGAACATTTCTTGTGATCCCGAGGAGTTCGAATTAATGAGAGCCGACTGTAATTAAATTCTTAATTCCATGATTCATGTTATAATAACATCAATTCCTTAATAATATTTATTAATCATGTTTTCATTTCATATTTTCCATAATTCGAACATTTCTTGGGGTCCCTACGAGTTCGAATTAATGAGAGTCGACTGTATCTTAATTTAAAAATTTATATTAAATACAATTTTTAGTGTTCTGGGCATTTCTAAAATTCACAATCTTAGAAAATCTGCATGCATGCATTTCAAAATGTAAACAATGAAATTTGCAATTAAAAAGGTATTCTTCCCAAAAGAGGTTAATGAAAATAAAATCATTTTTAACATAAATTGATGGGAAAATGGAGCAAAACTTCATTATTTAGCCAAATAAGAGGTTACTGTCCATAACCAAATATGTATTCCAATAGTTTGAACAACACTGTATTTGATCTCTCTGTTGATATAATACTATATAAAGAGGAAATTTAATTTAGCAAGAAAACGTCTAACATGTTGAAATTTATCTTTCAGCAATTTATACTAATAGATGAAAAGATACTTGAATACTTTTGTTCAGCCCTGTAGTTTACCTAGTACCTTTATTACACACCATATTTAGATAAAATTTAATTGAAACTAAAACACTCGTAAAACTACTGTAATCATTCTTTCCAGAAATTATCATCCATAGACAACCATGTATCAAATTCTTTATGTGGCCTTGTACATATTTATCTATATTCTAAAAAACATTTTTTGGTAAACTGATTGTTTTTCAATGTAAAAATGCATAACTTATTTAAAAAACACATTTAAATAATTCACAGTCACATTCAGTAAGATTTGAGCTCTTTTGTATAGCCCTGCGCATCAAACATAGTATTTATACATACCATAATAGAAAATTGCATTTCATCCATCACCTATTATCAATAATATACAGTACTTCATATAGAATAGACTATTTTAAAATGTTGTATGTCCTTGAAAATACTATGCACTTATGCATGAAATAATTTTAGCTTCAGTGAGGTACCTAAATTTTATTATACATGAAATACTTTAATGTAATAATATGTCTCATACAATTCCTCCCTTTTTTTACCTATTATGTAATGGAATTCTTTAGGGTGGCCCTGTAAATGAATAACTATTTTCACAGCACATTTCACAAAATGCATATTTAGTGCACTTTGTAAATGCATATAAATTTTACTGTGTTTGACAGGGTGTAACATATTTAAAATTTATTTGAAATAAATTTTTCCCATAGGACGTAATATAAAAGAAAACTGTACTACTCTGTTATCCTGTTGACCAAAATACTACCGCCAAATTATAAGATTAAATGCCAATAATGGATGATCGTGAATGTCAAATCAATGACATTAAATAAAATGCATGTGTTTAAAATGTCATTAAGCAATTTTTATATCAATTTTTTATTAATATATTTTTATTAATACTTTACTAATTATTATTATTACTTTTTTTAATCTTTAAAACAAAAATTACGTCAAAATGTATAATTTGGCTATTAGTTTGGCGAGTTATATAATTTGGTGAAATCGGTCGATGGGATAACAGAGTAGTACCAAAAAAACTATTGACTGTCCCTGTAAATAAACTAATCATGCTAGAAACTTCATTTGAAATAGGATCCGACATTGTATTGTACTAGGGTAAACGTTAATATATTTTTTAAAATTTCAGGATAATATGAACATATTTTGGACAGACAAACAAAAATCAATCACTTGTGGGGGGAAAAAAATCATTAGATTCAAAATTTACAAAACTAAAACCTGCAAAATTCTAAAATCTGCACAACATTTGGCCCCAAGCTATGCATATTTTAGATACTCCACTTTATTTTGTTCAGGGGTCTGTCCATACTTTTCTTACAGGGTCCTGTTTTTGTGAAATTGTGATTTTTTTTTTCCTTATTTGTGAAAATTCTAATCAGAATTTTGTGAATGTTAAATTATTAGTGTCTTCAGGCTCCATTTTTCATATATAAAAAGCTAAGTAATATGGACTTGGGAGTTCAACTGTTTATTTACAGGTCAGATTTTATTATTAAATGATTAAATTTGTGAAAAGTACTATTCGAAGGAGAAAATTTTCTGTGAAAGGTCTATTTAAGAGACAAATAATTTTGTGAAGGGTTCTATTTGTGGATAAATTTTTTTGTGAAGGGTCCTTCAAAGGACCAAATATCCCCTGAACATATTCCTAAAAAAATGGGGGGGGGAGAGAAAAAATGCAAATGGCCTATAAATAAATAAAAATGTATACTATATATTAGGAATGCACAATTTGGGGCCCTTGAACTTTGTTAATTAATAATGGAGAAATTTCAAATTGTGTTGATCAGGTGTGGAAAAAATTTGCACTAGTCACTTTCATGCTTATCATCTATCTTTCATGCTTATCATATGCTAGTCATCATATGCACTGTTATATGTACCGGGTGTCCAGTAAATAACTGACCCATTTTGAACTTAAATAACAAATAAACGGTTTGAGATAATAATGCGCGGTTTGCGGTATTGTTATTAGAAAATCAATAAATTTTTAAACATGTACTTTGTTAATATAGTTCAAATTTCGGAAAAAAATATCGCGCTGGCGGTAACAGGCTGTTTGAATAGAGACATGACTCTAATTTTCATAAATATGAGATTTTCGGCTGAATCTGAATCTATATGTTGTCGAATCTGAATCTATATGTTGAATCGACTCTCGAATCAGCTTCAGAAATAGGGTACGTTGGTTGGAAAGTGATTTAAAATAATATTTATGATTAAACCATCTGTATTATATTTCCCCTCCTCAGTCTTGAGACTGAGATATTATTTTAAATATTATTATATTACATTAACAAAGTGCATATTTTAAAATTTATTTATATTCTAATAACAATACAGCAAGCCGCGCATTTTTATCTCAAACAGTTTTTTTGTTATTTACATTCAAAATGGGTCAGTCATTTACTGGACACCCGGTACAAGTGTAAACTGTTGATATATCCTTGCCAACTGAATTGAAATTGTTGATTGGATTTGAGAACCAAGAAACCCCCCCCCCCCCCACATACACACACCAATCTGAAACCCCATTAAAAAAATAATAATTATAGGTTAATGATCATCTCCCAGAGATAGAATTATCAGCGTGTTACTAATGTAGCCCTTGACAACCTAGAAATTTTTGTCAGTGGCCTTTCTCTTAAAAAGGTTGTGCAATCCTACTATATGTTATGTATGCATACACATACATACACACGATACATACAATTTTAAAATAATGAACTTTATAAATAAAATTTAAACATAATTTACCTTTGCATATAATTCTAATGTGGCAGGATAACCACTGGGGTACTCCAATCCAAATACGAAAAACTAGCAAACCAAATAGCAATCGCTCTTTTCATATTCATGAATTCTGATGCAGCAACTCGTTCAATAATAATTACACAATTTTCTTTATTTTGATAAGGGTCACCTGAAACAAAAAGTTAAAATTTTTAAACATGAATTATATGTTAGACAAAGTTGTTAAATGAGAGTAAAATGTATTGATGGTGGACCGAGTAGTACTTTGGCCAAGTACTGGTACCAAATAATTGTGTGTAAGAAAGAATAATTTGAACATGAAGTCAGCTTAGGTTAACAACCACATGTTTGAGTATATACACTACTAGGGTGTATCACGAAAAACTTTTTTTGAAATTTCAATTTCTTTTGTAAATTTCAAGTTGATAAAAAGTTGTAACTATGATCAGATATTTACACTCAAAAATATTTTTATTTGCATATCTGGAAGTTTGCAGATGTAAAAAAATTACCTGTAACAAATTTAAAATCTTGGATATTTGGTAAAGTAACAAGATTTTTAATTAGATTCTGGGAGACTTATAAAATTAATGACAGAAACAGAATTTTTTTTTATATAGTCAAATGCCTGTCTAAACTTTATGTTTTTGTACTTTAAAAAAAAAAAAAAAAAAAAAAAAAAAAAAAAAAACTACATTTTAAGCCAAGAAGTTTAAACTTCATCCTCATTCCGGGAGACCTACATATTTTTCAATTTCAAAAATATTTTTTTGGGTAAATATGTGATCATAGTAACAACTTTTTATAATCTATAAATTTTGAATTAAATTTTTTTTTTTTTGTGATACATCTTTATATACACACATATAACTTGCATCTGGTGCATAGGGTGAGATGTGGGAAAGTGGACCACTGGTGTAAAGTGATGTTAAATTGAAAAACACATATTTTTACTTTTTAAATTAAGGTATTCTTTTTTACAGACATACTGTAGAGATTATGGTAAATATTTTCACTGTATTTTTAGAAACTAGCAACAAGTTTAATGTTTACAAAAAACCTTGTTTATTCTCCGTGTTAACTTGATAAATAATAGATGTTCTATACTTTATAATAATGACTACGATTTAATGAAATAATTAGAGTCAAATCATACATTATTGATTATCCTGGTGGCAGAAAATTTGAGACTGAATATTACATATGTCATGATGCATAAAAAAATCATATAAGCAACGTAATATTCAAATTTAAACATTAAGTAACAGAAGAAGCCTCACACTCACCAAAAGAAGCAATACATGGAGTTAAGGGCATAGTTTCATCTCGTAGAACTTCGTCCAAATTCATTTCTTCCAGTAAAAATGAAATTGCAAAACAAGGGTTAAAAAAGCAGAAAATCGCAAAATAGTATAAAGCAAAATATTTTGTTATAAAATATTTTTTAAAAAGATTGCTTGCATCTAATGATGGTGCTCATACTTTAAATACGAAATGTTCCAAGTACTTAAAGGAATTATAATCTGAAATCAATATAATTGTTTTTTTAAATCAATAATTTAAAAGATGGTTTGTTAAATTCAATTCACATATATCTTCATTTTTATTATGTTGGTTTTAGTTTTATAAGAAAAATTTGTTTAGGTTAAATTTAAATTTTTTTACATTATAAAATAGTCTTTTTCTTTCCTTATTTGAGCATACTATTTCAAGTTTTTAGCTGCAAGTGTAGCCTTAATCATTTTATGTGGTAAAATCTCAGAATGGGACACTAACATTAAAAAATATAAAAATATGCACATCATTTACATGCAATTTTACCAGGGTTGGCAAAATAAATAAATAAAAATAATTTTTTTTTGTTTGTTTGTTTAAACCAGGTTTTTTTTTTTTTTTTTTTTGTTTAGACCGGATTTTTTTAAAACACCCTTTCTTATTACATATACATGCATATTTATTGATAAAAATACACATTGTTTGGTTATAAGTAGTGTAACTTCATTTAAAAATAATTTCAATTAAAAAATTAAAGTGAATTTATGTAGAAAATAGAAAATGTTCATTTTTTAATTTAAACAGTATTAACAAACAGTCTTATGCTCAAAGAATAAACTGCTGTACACAGTGAAATATTGATGCTGAGAGAATCTTTAAACAATCTTTTGATTGCTAATAATAAACATTTGGATGTAGTTTGATAAATATAATATTCTTTTGCACAATTATTCAAATAATTAATTTCAAATACTTCTGGGGATTTTATTTTTTTTGAGTGACAGTTTGAAATCAACATTTTTGATCCTTAGACTAGCAGATAACATAGAAAAAAAAAAAAAAGAAAGAAAGAAAAATAATAACATTGTTATTATTTAAATGATAAAACAAACATCCAATCTTTGAATACTATCTTATTAGACTTCATATTTTGATTTTAATTCTTGAAGATAATCTTCCCAATCAAGAAAACTTTCTTTTACAGCTCGAACAAAATCTTAAAAATCGTCATTTCTAATTGCGTTAAATAACCTGCAAAAGTTAAAATATTTTATACTAAACATTGAATATTTTTAATCTATTTTATTTTTGTTCAATTAACATGTTTGAAACATTTTCATTAGAGAAATAGATATGTTTACCAACTCATCATACTAATTTTAATCCTATGCATAAAAAAATGAACTAAACCCACTTTACCTAATGCTTATTCCTGAAATAAAGTTTAAAAATAGAAATTATTTATATTCAATAAACAGAAACACAAAATTATGAAGAAAAAAAGAGAAAACGCTAGTAGATTTCTACTAAAAAAACCAATTGTTTTTTTTTTTTTTTGAGAGAAAAACAGTTTGGTTTAAATTGTGGTTTAAACCATGGTTAAAACCAATTGGTTTAAATCGTGCCAACCCTGAATTTTACACATTAATTTATACAAGTATTTTCACCATGTACTTTCATTTTTAAAAATTAAAATATTTCCTTTGTTCTTTTTTTTAATGTAAACATACTTTTAATTATTTCTTATTCTATATTTATAGCTTACCATATCTATATTTAAAAATACATAATGTAGAATAAATATAAAGTAATGTGTTGAACAAAAACATGCTTCGGATTTCATTCAGGATATTTGGTTTATAAGGTCTAAAATTGTCAATGTTTATTCAAGTGTTTAAAAATAAAAATTTTAAAATTTAATTATTGTCATAAAAATAATTTTAAACAGTTTTGACTCAATTTTAGGTTTTTGACATATCGGATAAAACTTGCCAATCCTTTTGATATTACTAACATTTACTTTATGAAATTGATAAGTTTATAAATATGTTACTGCAAAACAAAGCTTATTTTATTTTTAACATTCCTGTATTCATTAATAAATTAACATAGTAACTCAATTTATATCTAGAAAAGAAAAATATTATCAAATAACCTGTAATCAGCACATTTTCTTGTCAATTTTGAACATTAGGAGTTGAGGTTATGCTAGGTTATCCCATTGACCAAAAAATGATCACCAAACTATAAGATTAAATGCCAATAATGGATGATCGTGAATGTCACATTCAGTGACATTAAATATGATTCAAATGTTTAAAATGTCATTAAGTGATTTTTATTTCAACTTTTTATTTGTATTTTTATTAATATTCCACTAATTATTTGTTTGTTCATTATTTAAAATAAAAATTATGTCAATACTTATAATTTGGCTAGTAACTTGGCGATTTGTATAATTTGACGAAATTGGTCGACGGGATAACAGTAGTACTGTAATTGATTATACATAAAATATAAAAACTAATTATGCAAATTTAGAAAAAGTTAGTAAATTTTACCTTGAATAGTCTCAAAAAATCATCCGTGCTTTCACAGAAATAAGTACATAAAGCTTCAATGATCTTCTCAGGTAAATCTAATACATCTTTTCTGAGGCCTTCCTTATTGAAGAAATCCATTATTTCTGGAATTTTTACCTTGAAGGCATTTTCTAGTTCTTCCAAAACTTTAACTTTTACCAGAGAATAAAAATGGTTTGATGAAAATTCACTGAAAAACAAAAAAGGCCACAAGTATTTTAGATCTTTAATTGAGGTATTAATTATATCTTTCCTTTGTAATGCATAGGTTTCTTCCATTAAAGATAAAACCTTTCGCAAATCCCATGGACTTAGCATATATTCTCTCTGCAAATCCTTCTTTTTTAAATCTTGAGACTCTTCCGTTTCATCAGTATTAAATTCTGGACAGAATTCAATAGCTCCGTAAGCTTTTTTCTTATTTAGTTTAACTAATTTCCGTCTGTTTGATTTTGGATCTGGTCTACGCATATTTTCACATCTAGCAATCAATTTTTTTAACAGCCCATCATAACCACTACCGATTTGAGTACCAATTATAATGTCTTTCATTTGTGGATACATAGTTACAATTTTTTTTGCAATGATTCTCATATGCGCTGTTAATGGTTTAGGGCAATAACACATAGCCTCAGCTACTATGACTCTAATCATTTCTTTTATTTGTGATGGAATTGGTCGTTCTCCTTTGTCAAGTTTAGAAATTATCAGCGAATTTATTTTATTGACTGGAAGTTTAAAATCTTCTGCCCAATGAGCTGCGACACTCGAAGTTACTGTTGTATCTTCTTGACTGATTGGCTCAGGACTAATTTGTTTTGATACTTGACTTTGAGATGGTTCGATGTTAGATGTTGAATTCCCTTTTGTAAAAAAAAAAAAAAAAAAAAAAAAAAACTTATAACTAAGTTTGCACAATTGATTGTCAAAAACTAGAGCATGCAATTAAAAATTACAAATAGAAAATTATTAACTGAAACTAACCACTGAAAAATATGTCTATTTTTTCTTTTAATTTTCGAGCCTGCACATCCTTTAATATTCCCACAAAGTCTTCTGCAACATTCAGGTATAACAGATCTGCAACTTCCTGTACCCCTTTTTCTTCTAGCCGTTTCATAACTTCAGGCAACAATGACTTTGCTGTCAATGGCAGAAAATCTCCCAGGATTTTTTCTACGTCTTCCATAACAATAAATCTTTTTTTTTTAAGTAAAAGGTTTAAACAAGTTGACATTTAAGTTTCACAATTTTTAAACTTATTTATGAAAACATTAGCATGTCTATTTACAAATTAAATACAAGATTTTTCAATTAAAATTAAAGCTACAACAGAAAAAAATCAGTTTTCATATGTAATGAAGTTTTTATAGTGATAAATTAATAATTGCTTAATTGAAATTTCAGTCTCTTCAATTTTCAAAGGGAAACAAATTCAACAGTTTAGACAGTCAGTCAACTACACTCGACTTCTTAAACAATAAATTAGAATTATATTTTTATATCAGCAGACTGAGACCTACATGCATATAATGCTAAGCTTGCAATGGAAATCTCATTCAAAGTCTTAAAATGTAAAACACCTGTTCCAGGATAGAAAGATTTCATGAATAAACTAAGTTTATACTTTTTTTCTTAACTATAATAGACAGTTCAAAAACTTAACACAGAAGTGTAAAAGTTGTCTCGAAATCTAGGAGCCAGTTATTAACATAAAAAAATATTTGGGAAATAAAACTACAGTACAAGATAAAAACAAAAATTACACAATGTCAGCAATTTCTTTTAAAATTATATTGTTAAGCATGTAACAAAATTTTACTGTTAAAGAAAAAAAATTATTATTATTATTTTAAATGCTGTTTCTGCTGCAGTATTGTTAGTCTGGATTTTTACACTCCTTCCTTAACATCAGTATCAATTAGCAAAAGCAGACTTGGGGAATAGATATTTGGCTCCCTTGATATCATACACATTCATTGGTAGAGCCATCTGAAGAACATATTTAACACACATTAATGAGGAGCAACAGTTTTCTAGCTTGAAAACAAACTGATTTGAAAGTTTCTGCGAGTTAAATACTTCAACTACAAAAATAACATCATCATCATGTGACAAAATTATATGTATCAAACCAAACTTTGCCTTGGGAAATTCATATTCAATTAAAATTGCCTGACCGACTTCAAATTCCGTACCATGTAAAACAACTGAATAATTAACACTCAGATTAGTTGAGAAATGAAAATAACCCTTTATGGTTCTCTGAATTTCCCCACTAAATTTTTCTGGCACATATTTTTCACCATTTATTTGAATTGGGTCATCAAAATATTGTCCACTCTGCAAACAGGATTGGTGTTTTTCAGACATAGACCAGGTAATATTTATACAATTATTTGTTTGTCTAATAACTTTTTTGAAAAAGGAGTGTTTCGACTCAAATTGCATTGTTCACAGCCATATCAGAGGACCACATCGCAACATTAATGCTGGATAATGCAATATATAGTGATGTTTCGGTCGCAATGGAATATCAGGAAATAATTTTTTTCTTTCTTCTAGGTATTCTTCAATCTGAAGTTTTAAGTAACACACTTGAGCATTTGTAAAAGATTTAGCAGTGATTACAGATACAATTTCTTGTAGAAGACACATAAATTTCCATACTGCATCACTCTTATCAGATACAAATTCATCGAGTATAAAAGTGATGAATCTTAACAAACACCAATTCTGCACAGCATGACCAGCTACCTTATCTTTGTTATTTATGCTGCCAATAGGTTTGTTGGCAGCATCCTCCTTTTTATAAGGGAACTTATGAATTCTTCGATTCAAAATTTCATATGTAAATAAGTGTTTAACTTTAATAAAGTGTTTGAATATAAGGCCAAATCGTATGGAACAATGCCAACAAAAACATCATGGCCGATACAAGGTGGCATACCCGGGAAACAAACATGAAAATAAGATAAACTGTTAAAAATTGAGTTAAATTTAACTCCATTATCTTCAGTACATTCTCCACTTTCTACAAGTTGAACAGCATCATTGTAGGATGCAGCAGTGCGTTCAGGTGCTGAGAGGGAATAAGGTTTCTCCCGAAATTCCTGAACTGTAATGTTGCAAAATCTGCAGATACTTCCGCTGCTAAAATTTTCAGAATATCCCCCAACTGTGTGGCTACCCAAATTATCTCCAATAATAAAAATAATAGAACCTTTAATATGGCCAATAATGGGTACATATATGCCACTAGTTTCCAAAATTTTCAAATCATCTATTAGTGGTTGAAATACTAATTTTTGACCAAAATACTTGAAGTCTTTCTCCTTGCATAACAAAACTAACTGCATAGCATTTATTTTTGATCTATTATAGAAATGTAAATTTCCCAGAGCAAAGTATAAGGCTAATATTTTGTGCTTATTTCTTGCAGATCCTAGAGGATTAACAACCTCGAAACTATCTTGTTATAACAGTATTTCAAGAGCAAGTTTTTCTGAATTCCAAAATTGGTGTTCTTTAAAATGAAGACCATCTTTGTAATCTGATATATGACCTTCTGTTGTGCCTATAGGATGCATCAGCTGTGATAAAACAGATTCATTCCCTAAGAATGTTGTTAAAGATTTTAATATAGGTACATAATGAAAAAAAGTTTGCATGTCAAACTTGTTATATCCTAATCTGACACATACTAGTTTAATGAAATTGAATTCTTTCTTAAAATAAACCTTTCTTAGGTAATCTGACTTAAGCACTTCCTGTACTTTAATTAGTTCATTTTGCTGATATGTGTCTAATAAAAATCTTTTAATTGTCTCTGGTGGCAATCCAAGATTCGTGATGCGTTTTTGTGATAGATAACTTAATGAAGAATCCAAAGTTCGAAAACAAAATTTATTTAATTCATCAAAAATTATTTGTACCACATTTGAAGAAATATTGTGCTGAGCTTGGAGTCTCATAAAAAATAAAGATATATCTCTCACAAATGATTCAAAATTTTCGGGCTGATGCACTACAGATTCAGGTAATTCTGTCAGCCGAATTTCATGAGCAATATCTTTGTTGGTATTATCACTGTCAATCGGTACAATTTCACCAACTTTATTTTTAATCTTAGTCAGTGTATGATAGCGCGATAAATGTGATGTAAAAGATGTAATTTTACTGAAAATTCTACTGCAGGATTTATGTGGACATGTAATTCGAACTCCTGATTTTAAATGACCTATTAAAATTTTCTAATAGGAAAAAGTGGCCTTACATTCATTACATGCCAGATTTTTATTTTCAATTTGAAAATGAACTTTCTTAATTTCCTTTTTGTGAAATCTGACATAATGTGTTTTGAAGCCATTGTAAGTTTTCCATGTCTTTTTGCAATTAACAAAACAGCATGGGAAGTCTATGTTAGAGACATTTTTATGATTTGCATAGTGGTCCGTAAATATTTTAAGGGATACAAATGAAGAGCCACAGATATGACATTCAAAAATGTCTCCCATTCTGAAAAGTGAAAACAAATATTTTAATTTTTTTTTATATATAAGTATACAAAAGATGATAAAAAATAAATGGTTCCATAAAAGTAAAAATTTGAAGCTTTTGATGGTAAAATATGGTATCTGTTAAAGCAATAAGTATTTGCCAACTTCACTAAATTACCATTTACCATAATTAGAAAATGTAATATAGTTTTTAAAAAGAAAGTATAGTTTTATTAAATTTCTAACAGCATTCGCAAACATTTGAAAGGAAGGCTTCTTTATCCCTCACCCCCCCCCCTTTTTCTTCCTTAGTGAGGATCACCAAAATATTCTCAAGTCTATACATAAACAGAAGAAAATCAGTTCTCATGCAATTTCAGAATAATATAATTATAAAATTAATGAATACATTTTTATGTGTTGCAAGTTGTGATAAATGGTTAAGTTACTCAAATGTTTACTAAATTCACAAGCATTATAAGTGCTCAAACTTTTTTGTGTAATACAGTACTCTCTAAAATCCGCACAGCTTCGGACCAGAGGTTGTGCGGATATTAGAATTTTGCAGATTTCCAGTCATTCATTTGTTTTCATTTTTAAAACAGTAATTTGGATGCAATTAATAATGAAATTGAAACTATAATGAATGCCTACAACATAATAAAGTATTAAAATAATTAATAATTTAGATAACTTTTATAATGATTAAAATATTAAAATCAATGTCAAGTTAATAATAATGTATGATTAAATATTCATTATAAAGATAAAATGCGTTTTTTCCAAAATTATTCAAGGAAACTTGCCTCATAAAGCTACATTAATTCACATAAAAATCATAAAATAAAGACATTTTATTCTAGGTTTCGCCAGACTTAATAAACAAAATAATTTGAACTGAATGCTACATCCATAAAATGTGTGCAGATTTTAGAGTTGCAGATATAAGGGAATCTACTGTACTTACTCCCCCCCCTCCCAAATATATATACATTACTTACATAATCCATGAGACAGAATGTGTGCAATGCCGCAATGGGCGTCACAGAACTTTTAAGGGAAAAGCAGACTAAAATCTATGGATCATTCTGTTCTGAAAATTTCAGGCATTCAGTTGCAAAAATAAAAAGAAAATTTATCTTCAGTCCGAAATTTCCGACATAAAAATTTATCATGAATTTCAACAAAGGTACAAAAAAAAAAGCTGGAAATTCGTCAAAAGATGGCATTCGCAGCAAATTGTAAATTTCACCAAAGAATCCCTAAAAAAAGCTAATTTTGTCAAAGGATTGTGAAAAAAAATTTCATTTTTTTTCAAAAAACCACAGAAAAAAATGCAAATTTCTCAAAAAGATCAAGGGAAAAAAATGTTAATTTTGTCATAAAATTACAAAAAAAGTGATTAGTGCTATAAAAACTAGAATATAATAATTTTAACTGTTATAATTTTTTAAAAAAATCTGCTTTTAGCTAAATGATTTAAATTGGCTTTTTGCTTAGTAAAAATCTGGCAGCATCAGCATCTAATCGGTAAATAGGCGAGTTCCCAGGAATAGTTTTTTCTAACTACAGCACTGCTCACTATCTCAATAATTTGATTGTTTCAATAACCTAATATTTTAAACTATTATTCTAAAATAATTAAAATATCGATCTGCTAATTAGGGATGCACCGAATAGTGATTTTGGTCGAGTACCGATAATGCTTTAAATATTTGTTTTACTTAAAGATGTCAGCTTTCGAGGACTTTACCTTAATCACTTTCTTTGAAGGTGGATGTTGTCCATGACATATATAGAAAAGTGGAAAAAAAGAGTCCCATTATTAATATCCCTGTAAGATACTAGTCCTCATTACCTACTCTTGAATACTTTAAATTATGTACACATACATAAATAAAATATAGATAAAAAGAATTGGAATAATCCGGGATAAAAGGTTTTTCCGAGAATAATATCGCTCGTGTGCAAAACTGCAATACAATTTAAGGAGTTTCTAAGGAGTATTTTGTTTATCTAAGTAGTTCTAAGTACTACTTGGGAACATTTTCATTGCTAAGTAGTTTCTAAGGAGTCTAAGGAGTCTGTACAAACCCTGACTACACCTAAAATTTTTGCGGCAAACCATAAAATAAAACACTTTATTTAAAATCAAAACACTTTCAAAAATTCACTTTCAAAATTCAAAATTCAAAACACTACATTTAAAACCAAAGTAATCAATCAGATTTCAGTGGAAAATGGGCCGATTTAGAGTCACTTCTGTTGCGGTGGCGTTAATACATAAGTACCTTCTTTTCTTATGAATAGTGGCATTTTCTATCCTTCCCATCATATCATATTTTACAGAAATCAAAGCATGTGAGTTGAAAATATAGTTATAGTATCTTCTTTATTATTAATGCAACAAACGAAAACACAAGTTTGATCTAGAGTGAGATGAAATACAGTGCATTTATGATTCAATAAGTTGATAATGATTATTGTTTTATAAACAAAAAATTATCTGCTTTGATAGCTATTACTAATCTCAAAAGTTTTCCTTTCTTGTTTAAGGACTTTTGGGAAAAGCAAGAAACAGATTATTTACTAAATAGAATTTAGGAACTTGCATCTGCACTCACATCATTTATTCCTATGGAGAATCCTAACAAATCATAATTTTAATCCTTCTCATGGTTAATTTTCTTAAGTTAAACTTTACAAACAGCAATTAAATAATGTAAAAACATTCTATATTATTTAAATATGATTTTATTTCTAATTATTTTAAATATATTAATAAATTGACAGTTAAAATATGAAATTGTAAAAAGTTTTTAAAAATGTATTTTAAAAGGCTTTATTAAGTATTGGATTCGGCCGAATACTTTGATTTCCGGCCAAACTGAATATTTGGCAGGCCGAATAGTTTGATATTCGGCCTAACCGAATATTCGGTAACATGGCCGAATACCGAATATTTGGTACATCCCTACTTTTAATAATTATAATAAGTGATGCAGACAATGGAAGATTATCACAAATATTTTATTAATTAATGGTATCCTAATTGTTAAATTTACTTTGTTTCATTAAATTCTAGTTCTAAACACAATCATAAAAACGATGTCCATTGCTGGATTCGGGGGCGTTTTGATATATTTCTATTATTTGATATTAAATTTTATTCATATTGAGAAAAAAAAAAAAACTTTTAAGAATGCTTAAATATTGTTGATAGATTAAAATAATATTGCGAAAAATTGCAATGAATAACTTAACTATTAATAACAATTTTTAAAAAAATGAATAAATAAAAGACATGCCTTAAGAGTGTGAAATAGAAAACATTCTTAACTAAGCAATAAAAAAAAATATATAGATTTATTAATGAATCTAAATAATTAAACAATTAACATTTCTTGTTATTTTGCTGCAGGAATTTTTTGTGCCAGCATAAACCTTGTGCATTTTTCCTGTTTAAATGAGAAAACAAAACAAAATTAATGTAATCGATCATTAAGAAGGACACAAATTATAAATTTTGTACAATTAAAAATTTATTCTGCATATTATAAGTACGATCTAGTTATAGTACACCTGTTTTTTTCGAGCATTATTGTAATATCTATTTTTTTAATATAAATTTTTGATAACTAAGACATATACTCGGAATTAATGTTTTTCAACTAACGATATCTCAGAAAATTGAGACATAATAATTACAAAATGATTAAATCTTAACGATTTTGTAAAATTTACTCCCTAATATAAACTAATAATGCATAATTTACCTTAAAACAGGATAGAAAGCACTTTAAATAACAATAAAATAATACTTACTGTTCCGTTCGTTCGTAACAGGATGATGGAATGGAATCGCTTTTTGTTTTGGCGGGTTAAAAAATATGTTACGGTTGCGGTCGAAATATGACTGTAAATTACGGGTCGCACCCTAGCGGAGAAAATTTTATGGAATCATCCCGTCTTTTTCTAACTCATGGGATGTAGCTGTAAAAACATGTAGATTGCCCTTAACTTTCTGAGTAGCTAAGAGATAAGGCCGTTTATTTAGTGGATCAGACCGTTTTTCTTCAAATAAGGCTAATGCCCGTGAAAATTGAAGGGCAAATGCTCATAAATTTACAGTTTTTTCTGAGAGTGTAGTTATTGCGCTGTACATTTTAAATTACAAATTATCTCGAGAAGATATCCAAAATCTTCAAAAACATTTTGAAAGTCCATGAAATGTACTACAAATTTATGTAATTAACAAAGTATTTCCGGATACAAAAATTAGTCTTCACATCACAAAACGTATCTCGCAAATTTTAGATCAAGCGTTAATTTTAGTTGCTTGTAAAAACAATAAGACCTAAAAATGAAACAAATTAACTTGAAGCTGTTTTTTGCGATTTATATGATTCAAAACCTTTCTGCGCAGAGCACATGGGTGTCATTTATCAGATTATTTCATAATTATACATAATATGAGCACTTGACGTTATTACACCAGACCCCTTATAAAACGAAATTTGGTTATGAACATACACTTTAATTTAATAAATGTCAGTTTTCGGAACTTCAATTTTATTTCTACGCGTTAAGTAAACACAGTGGAGTAGCACACAGTGATCTGTGGCATCAAGACGATTATATCATTCTCAAATGGTAAATGTTGACCCCGAATGATGATGAGTCACGTCGGTGGTGGGATATAAGTCGATTCTGTAAAATAGCACGGATCGCCTTTGGCTAACTGCCTCAGTAATATATAAACTATTGATTATATATAGTCTAAAATAACAATCTTAAACTTTATTCTTTAAAGTCGCATGTTTGTCACGAATACCGAAATTAATCACTTCCCGGTTTTACATAAGGAATTGTTTTTAATCTAAAATAGTGGTAAATTGGTGGCTCGAGAATGGAAAAAAAGAAAAGATAAAGAAAAAAAAAGAAAGTAACCTAGTTTAACCCTTTAAACTCTGGTGCGTAAATTTATTCAAAATTCAAAATCTCACATTGGCACCAGTATTTTGGAATGAAAAAATTCTGTGTATCACATACAGAAAAATAATGCTTTAGAACTTTTTTTCAAATAAATTTGGTCGAACATTTTGATGTCATTGTGACATTTCGAAATTAAAATTAAGTAGTGGAAAATTCAACCATCAAAGCTCAAATCAGTAAAACACTGCTTTTTCCTTGAGGAATAGATTAACATAATATAACACTGTACAGATTAACATAATACAAACACAACATTGATCAAAAATCGGACTTGATGAGTCTGAGTAGAAGTACTCAATCATCTCTCATCTACCATTTCCTTTAGACCTTTGATATATGCGTACCCAGGGGTCGCAGCGTCCTTAAAATTTTCGCACTTTTCTACCAGTATTTTAAATCAAAAATCGTTCTCTCAGATTCCTTTAACATTTACAATGAAATTCTACAATAAATATTATCGTTTTAAAATTGTGGTAGGAAACAGCTAAAATTTTAGGGACGCTGCGATTCCTGCGCATCTCTTTCCAAATAATCACAGTTTCAAGGGAAATGTTTTTGTTCCTTAGTAATGCAACAGTTTTCCTTCGACAGAAAAAAGCACAATAATGCCTTGATGAAACTTTAAGCATGATGTCAGTTTCCGCTAGAAGTTACTAACATTCGTTTGGTTCTCAAACAAGAACAGCGAATTGTCAGGGTAGTTAGAAACAACAATCCACTTTCAGGGCTCCTGCTAGTGTGCATTTTGAAAATCAGTAATTATTTTGAAAGACATTCGTGGTGGGTTTCTGCAAAAATTCATAGAAAAACGCTCTTCCTGGTATGTTTCAAAGGAATATTTAAATAAAGTTTTTCTTTAAATAAAAGTTGTGTTCAAAAAGCGGACCAAGTGAGAGCCCTGCACTTTATCGCTGTGTTTGTTTTCCAGATTAAAGTAAGTATGTATAATTTTTTGAATTGTAAATAATTGATTTTTTTTTAAAAGCTAAATTCTCATTAAACTGATATGTAAGAGTTTACATTTTGTGAAACGTAATATTCTCTATAAGCACACTAAGTTAGGAAAAATAAAAATTTTCTAAAGTGATTTTAAGTAAAAATTTTGGGTTAGGGGAAACTAGGTCTCTTTTTAATCAATATTATTATGCAACAAGTTTTGCCTTATATTTAACTCCTTAACAATTTTTCTCGAACGCCGCTCGGCCAAGAAAAATATACTTACTTCGTCACTAAAAACTTTCAAACACTACTATTTTTAGCTATAATTTTGCTTTATTAATTGGTGGGCATTGTTTGATTACAGAAAGGAGATATATTAGAACAAAAAAATTAGTGTTCTTGCCTAAAACTTACTGCACCCCGGATTGCAAAGTTCTAGAATCCTAGATAAAAACGATCAGGTGCAATAGCTTTTTATTCATAAATCGATTAAAAACATAATTTATTAGCAAATACATTTTGAGATTTGTAGAAGCCTTTGTTAGAGTTTTATGGTTTATTATCGAAAGAAATTTGGTGGTATTGTGGCATTTGAAGATTTTAATTCAACGGTGCAAATATGAACAACCTTCCTTCAAAAGATTTTGCGAAAAAATGATAGCGGAAATTGAAATATAGTACAGACAGTGACAATTTCGGCGATGAAAATGGGGTCAAAACATATTTGTAGCGGGCTTAGTGATAACAATTATGATTAATTTACTAGGACTACTGACTTTCATATTGCATTTCATATGGACTTTCATATTGTACTTTCATATTGCGAGTAGCCGCCTGGATACTAGATGAGTCTCTCTTTGTAAATAATATTTCTACAACCTTTAATTTTAAGTTTTCATTGTACCTTTTGCTTTATATATTTTTTGCGATTGCCAAATAATTTTCAAGCATCCCTGACTTGTCAGTCACATATACCCTGATGCACTCACACTACATGTTGTTAAATGCTGGGAATGGGGGGGGGGGGCACAATGTAAGTGAGCGCAAATTCCATGAGGCTAATTCTGATCATTTTTCCAGAAGATTTTCATTCGCCATATTCAATCTCAGAATTTCTTTCTCTCAATAAATCGAAAATTATTCTTCCGAAAAAGTGATGGCTATTGCTAATGTGGCACTTTTGTTCGCTATCCCTGAATGAAAATATATTTTACTTTTTTAACATAAAATAAAAAGCGAAACTAAATTTAAATATTATAACATGAAATTATAACATGAATTGCTTAATTAATATTTAAATTATTTTTATAATTATTATTATATAATAATTATTATTTAAATATTTTTATTTAAATAGCAATACATATGATCCAAATCCCGATTTTAGTAAACCGTGGCATGCGAAAAACTGTTAATAACATATTTTATCTTAAAATATATTTCCTTTTGTTAGGTGAAATGTAAAAGAAAGTTATGAAAACCGAAATATATAATATATATAGATTTCACATCTTTGTTCGTTTTTGAAGGATGTATATATTTTCATGTACCACTCTCAAAGAATTCAATAAATTAGTCGATAGATGAAAAAATAGTCTTCATTCTGATTTTGGTTTTCTGCCCAAGATATAAAAACATCTCAAAAAGAATTACGAAAATATATTTTACGTTTCTTTTTCAGTTTAATTTAATTTCAGATAAAACAATAAATTTTGCCAAAAGATAAAGTGCAAAACCGCATTCTATCCAGGCTTAAAATTTAACTTTGTTTACAGCACCGTCATATTTCAAACTGTAATATGTAATGAAAATGATTAAAATTAATATATAAAAAGAATATTGCCCAGTTAAACTGATGGCATTAAGCTCAGAGGCTACGCATACTAATTGTAAATTACAGCCTTATATTTTCAATTATTAATTTCATTCGAAAAAAAATTAAAGGAGGGGAAACAGCCGCCCACTTTCCCCTTTTTATAATTAATCATTGAACCCCTTAAACTAATCAAGGACATGCTTTATTATATAAAAAATCTATATCCAAAATTCACAGCATATCGGAAAATTCTTAGTGAAACCCCATTTATATAATTTAAGAGGAGTTATTTTAAGATATTTTAAGAGGAGCCTCTTTTATACTTAACCATTAAACTTCCAAAACTATTCTGAGATTTTAACGAAATCTGATAATTCTACATGAAAAACCCATTTATATAAATTAAGGGGAGGGGCATTAGAACCTCCGTTCCCACTGTTTATACTTATTCAAAGAACACCAAATACCAATCATTGAGGCGCCTCAGCAGAATGATCCTATATCTAAATTTTGAACGAAAACTGATAATTCTGCATGAAAGACCCATTTATATCAATTAAGGAGAGGGTATGTTGCATACATTGTGCATGCATTGTGGAAGCTGTTGAGGACTTCCAGGTCATCTCGAATATTTTCAGGAAGTTTGGAAGTTTCATCTGCTAGAGATATGAGACATGCATCACGGCTCTGGGTCGTAACTTTTAACAGCTTCTTTGAATTGATGTTGGCTCTCATTCTGTACTTATTTTTTTAGCTTCTGTAATTGGTTAATTTCAGCGTTTTTGACGTGAGATATAGCTTTGAAAAAACACGAAAAAAATATAAACATAAACAAAAAATGTAAACATAATAACATTATTTTTGTAGTTATACGTACACAAATGTAATCAGCACCAATTTACATTTATATTTAAATAGGAAACTTATGAAAATGCGTGCAATAGTTTTTGAATTAAATTCGCCTAAAAATTTGAGTTAGATTCAGAATGTGTGATAATAATACTTGGCCAATTTCTGACACAAAATAATGCAAAATAGATTAAAACAAAATTAGTGGTTTTCAAAATTAGAGCCTTCAGAGCCTTGAAACATTAGACATAAACGTGAGAGTTATTTGACAAGCACATTTTCGATATGTTTTCATACCAATTATTACATCACGAAAGGCGGTATAAAAATTAATACAAAAAAGAAAAGTTATGCATTGAGAAATGGCAATACTAAACTTCACGTCATGATAACCTTGTAATGTGTAGAGTGCAGTGTTGCCAGTGGGCTACTTTTTTATATTCGGATTTAATGAGTAGCACCACTTATTAATATGAGTAAAATTTCCCTTGCATTCACCTTAATTAATATATCGTTATGAAAGGCGAAATTTGTCTTTTTAAAAAAAGTGGTCTATCAACAAATCTGATTTTTTAAAGAAGAGCTCACTGACAACACTGGCCGTTTGCATGAATTTTACATTCGAAAGAATCATTTGGACATGCGCAAAAGCGCAATTGCCATACTTCGTTATTTTTAAATTAACTACTATCAGAAATTTTCTAAAATCAAGACTTATTTATTTTAAATAGTTTCAAATTGGCTGCCATTGGTATACCCAGGTATCTCCTGTAGATCCAGGAAATACTTCTCTGGATACTACATGTTATTTATAGTTTATTTTGCTTTATTAATTATAGGTAATTCTGCCATTGGGCAATGCAAAGAAAATTATTTTGAACGCTTCCCTCAAAAAATTTTAACGAAAAAAAAATCACAATTTATGCAATCATATCATTGGATTTTATTTGCATTTCATATCGCAAAAGTTTGGAAACTTCCAATAAAACGTTATATATCATTTAATACATTATATAAGAATATTGTCCTTCTTTTTAAGGTTCAGGCCGAGTAAAAACGCAAAAAAACAAATCGTAAAATTATGCCACGCGCGAGTTTTATCGGGAGAAAAATTAACTGTAATATATACGAACAAGAGATAATTTGAGACAATCACGGAAGCGGTTAACCACATAATCGTCGCGCCCGAGATATTCACGGGCTGGAAGCTTCAAGGTTTTTATTCAAAATTGTTTGATTCACAACAATTTTATAAAATAGTGTAATTGGTTTTATTCTGGTATGTTGCTTGTCATTAAATAAGATAATTTTTTTTTTGAAAAAGTGGCGGCAATAATGAATTTTAATTTTTAAACCGTAATTTAACGCGACCATTAAGGGATTAAATGCTAATTTTCAGGGTTGCCAGTTTGGACTCCAATTTTAACCCTTCCCAGCTTAGAAAAGTTATGTTCCTAACTGAATAATTAAATGATTGACTGACACCGGAATTTACAAAGAATATGGTATACGTGCCCCCGAAAGCGCTCAGAGTCCTTCATTATTTTCAACCTTTTTTTTTAATAATTATTAAATTTACCTTATTTAATCAGAGCATTTTTGTGATTCAATTACGGGAAATTTTCTGTTTAAAAAAAATGGTGGTAAAATATTAAGAATTAAGCAAATCATTCTCGCCGCGGCTTAAAATTTCTTTTAAAAGTAAGATTTTATTAAAATATTCTTGGTGTCGTTTGTACGTTTTGAGTTAACCACTTAACTTAGTCTTTTTTTATGTACAATAATTTGAAATGTAGGATGCACACCAATTTTTTAAAGCTAAAATACTTGTAATAGTTAGTCTTATTATCTCTGCCAATTAAATAGTATCAAATTGCATTTAAAAAAATTAGTGGCTTTAAAAAGTTCTAACTAAGGAACCTTCCCAGGTGTAAGTTGTAGATATTGACGAATGTGGTATCGATGTCGTCATGTACGTTAAAAAGTGCAATGGAACTAACTACCCAACCGTTTCGAGATATTAGTAATTGAAATGTGAATGAATAAATAAAGAAATTGATAAGCAGGTATATAAATTTTTCGCAAGTTAAATATGTCTTTGCATTGTTTTAATCCTTCTACCAATGCATTTTTCCGAGCTACAAGCAAAATCACACATTGCCAGTTATTTCCCTTCTTTTAGACAGACACTTCGCATTCTACAAAGTTTTCGCTAACGGCTGCATTCGAAGGATTTTTTCATCTGTTTTTGTTATATCCAGCACCTTATTTTATGCGAATTTTTCGGTAAATGTGTGGCGTGACGTAATAGATAAACTCTATGTGTATGTAATGTGTAAAATAAGAGAATGGCTTAATTTGCGAACAATTTATATACCTGCCTGTCAATTCATTTCTTTATTCATTCACTGTTCATGTGCCGATATCTCGCAAACAGTTGGATTCGGACGGGTAGTTCCATTGCACTTTTTAACGTACGAAATATTTCTTTTGATACGACACTCGTCCAAATCCACAACTTACACCTGGGAAAGTTTCCTAGTAAGTGATATATCAAGCAATGTCTTCTTTCCCGTACAACGTCGTGGAAAATCAGTTAAGTGGTTAAAATTATGTGTCCCGACATGGGATCACTGCGTCGGAAAGGGTTAGTAAAAAAGGGTTAGTAAAAAAAAAATGCTAAAAATATTTTTAAAAAATTTAATCCGAACTTCACAAACTAATGTCAAACTTCAAAAAGTTCCGGTTTGTAGTCGAAACTTCGGAGAAAAATGGAGGCTCTTTACGGCGTCAGAGCATTTGATTGCCCGGTTTACATGGGACATCTGGGAACACTATCCCCACATAACGTATATGTTTGTTTACGTTTATGCATCACTAATTGTCGCATATAAATAAGTAACAGATGTTTCTACTTACAAATTTCAGGATGAAAGGGATTAACCCATTAACGCCCAGCGTCCTCTTTTGAGGACGGTTACAAAAAAAGCAAGAAAGCGGTTTTCCCACCAGTAAAGAGGAAGATAAATATATACCTTCTTTCACGAGACAGAATCCTCGATAAATTTTGATAAAAGTAAATTTGATTTTAAAAGTGGTGGGAAATACAAAATTTTAATTTTAGCGAAGAAAATAATTCGGGCGTTAATGGGTTAAAATAAATGTGCAAAGATTGGCAAGTATGTTTTTGCTCTATTGTTTCTTTAAAAACTTCTGATCGTAATGGATATTTACTAAATACCGAATTTAGCAACTCTAAATGTCTCATTCGAATGCCAAAATCATTCATTATACCCATCACTAGATGCAACTATAAGAAAACACTTTGAGGCACTAACACGTGCAGTAACAAGTAGAAGCTCTGAGCCATTCTCGATTTAAAAAAGTTCTTTTTAATTCTAAACATTTTTAAAAATATTTTCTAAGCCAAAATCGTCTAACTTACAGACAGCAATTGTGCGATTAAATAAAATTACATTTTTTTCTGGCTAATCAATAATTTCAATATTTTTTTCCAAGGATTTTGGATATTTCTTTGCCTTATGTCCATCCGTTTCTGTACTAAATTATTTAGAGCGCTTCCTTTTATATTTCATTCTCTTTGTATGCCTCAAAAAGTTAAATTTCGGTTAGTTGTTCACTACTAAGTGGTTTAATTGTAAAGAAATGGCTTGTATAAACAAGACCATTCTTTACGTTCTGATATTTATGGATCAGCAACTTTGTATAGATTAGCCAGAAAAAATTTAATTTTAGTCTTATTTAATCGCATAATTGCTGTCAGTAAGTTGGACATTTTTTTTAATTCTACAATACATATAGCTTGATGACTTTCCTGAAGATCCTTACTTCATACGTTATTTTGTCTGCTGGGTGCAAAAGCAACTATTTTTTAACTGTCCTACCCTGTTGAAATTTTACTCAAACTTGATTAAAATATTTCACACCAGAATTTTTATTTAAATTCATTTAACATTCTTATTTAACTTAAATCTTTCTGTTACTTATTTAATTTACTTTATGAAAAGTTTTCTGGTTTGAATCGAAAGAAACGCATTATAGGACTGGGTCTATTAGACCCATTCAGGGTAGGAAGGTTAAATAACTTTTTGTGTAACATTTACAGGTACCATACCGAACAGTTTGTTGTCTAATAATGTATATGCTCATCATCAATTTGACTTTTTTGTTTACAGCGCCTATGGGAAAATAGTTCTTGTAATCTACACCTTATTAAATCACATAATATCTTTCATTAAAAAAGCAAAAACTATTATTTGAAAACATTTGAACATATGTATTTTTTTAAATAATCGCTAAATTGGCAACACCTCTGGTCAACAATGTAATGATTGTTTTGTGTTGCGGCTGTAAAATGTATATGTTAATACTGGCATTAGAAAAAAGAATTTTATGTTAAAGATGATCTTAAATTCCCCGTAAACGCCCGACTCCTTTTCTTTGTTAGAATTTAAATTTCGAATTTCCCACCAATTTAAACAGAAGAGAAATTTTTATCGTATTAAATTAACTAACTTGTCTTATGAAAGAAAATAGATAATTACCTTCATATTTACTAATGTGAAAGTTCTCTATTGCCTCTTAGTCTAGCGATAAAAAAATATCCCACTGAGCTTTAATGAGTTAACAATATAAGTATTATTTTACAAATACAAAGCTCGTACGGGCACCGTTACTTTCAAGGTGAAATAGCAGTAATTTCTTATAATGTATATATATATATATATATATATATATATATGCACGAAATTAATTTCGCCTCATATAATAAGAGATCTACCATAAAAAAGTACTTGTGCCAAAATCTGAAAATTCCAGTACCTGTAAAACCCTAAAAACTAAATTGTAGTAAAAAATTACAAATCTTTTTTATAACAAAATAAATGAGTGTCAATTTTTAAAAAAATATTTATATTATCGCAAATACTTTCTTAATTCCATTTTTATAAAATGATATTGATTATTACAAAGAATGAAATTTAAATTCTTTTTACAAGGGTATTTATTTATAATAAATATTACATCTGCGAACACAACTGATTTTTTGCGAATAAGGTTTCTTGTCGTTGCGTCTTGTTATTTACAAAAGAAAGAATTTTCAATTTCACTGCGAGCTCAAATATATTTAGAAAAATCTTTTTATGAAATATATAAAATTCTGAAAAGGATAATTCTTTCGCATACACGCCTTAGAATTTCAAAGGAGTTTTGCACTAATATTTCAGATTAGAAATATTTGCCTCGAATTTTTCTTTAGATGAGATATCTTTAAGTCATTAATAAAAGCATTTTCAGTATCTACCTGCGTTTAAAGGAACAGTTTACTTTAAAATTAAACAAAGAATTGATTTTTTTTTTTTTTTTTTTTTTTTTTTTTTTTTTTTTTTTACATTCAATGAAAGCCTTTTTAAACACTTAGGTTTTGAATATTAAAACAAATACTTTGTTGTTTTAATCTTTTATCACTGGTTTTTCAAATCAGAAAATTTTTCCTAATTGAATCAGAAAAACTGTCAGATTAAGTAATGCAAAATTTGCTGGTAAAAATCATAAATGATGATTGACAAAAACACGTTGCCCGCATGCCGTAAGAGCAAATCATGGAAGCCGTTAATTGTGAATAATTTGACGTTTCAGTTTTATTCACACAGTAATTACAGGGCTCGTAGGGATCAAGAGATTCAGGGGATTCTATGTGTTTTGGCATCGGAAATTTCGTAACACTAGAACCGCGGGAAAATTCATTCAAGTTTTATAAAAATATTTCTCACCGGAATTTTCATTTAAGACTGTTTAAGTTATTTATTGAAAATATTTTTGCTCACCATATATTTAGATTATTTTATTAAGCGTTTTCTGGTTCGAATCGACATCTCTCCATATGATACGGGTCAAAATGACCCGTCGCCGCGGTTCTAGTGTTAACGTATAAATTGCTATATTTGAAGACTTTATATTTGATGCTTTTGATCACTAAACAAGGTAAATATTACTTTATAAAAAATCTCATACAAGTGCTTGAAGTCCTTGAAACGTACGAACTCTGTAATTATATTGCAAGATAATGTAAAACTTGTTAATTTATTCAGTGTAATTACATATGCAATTTGTACTTAAAAAAGGATTTTCTCCATGTTCACATCCATGTTTTTCTCCATGCCACTTTAATGTTTTGAAAATGTCAAGGTTGTTTTTGTATTTTAGATAGTGATTTACATTTTTTTTGTTATGCTCTATATGTTCTGTATTATACATGCGATAAATCTGCGCAGAAAAGTAGCTTCGTTTTTTCTTTTTTTCGAGTATATGAAAATAAGCCAGATTTAATCGTTTTACACTAAGTATATCAGTAAAAAAAAAAAAAAAAAAAAAAAAAAAAAAAAAAAAAAAAATTAATGTACACAAAAATCCATGCAATGTCTTGTGTAATACACATTTAAAAATTTTTTTAAAATATTGTGCAAAAAGAATTTTTTTTAAATAGAGATTTTAAAAAACTCAATTGTTTATAAATTTTTTAAATTTTTCAATTAAATTTAAGTTATTAGATTAAATTGTTAATTTCAATTAAATGAAGTTTCAGTTTAATTTATTTCCAAAATGTACTTTTATTTGAACATTGAAATTCGGTGAATTTGCCATTTAAACATTTGAACCACAATTTTAAATCATTAACCACCCCCTTCAACCTTTTAATTAAAGGTGAATACAGACGATTATTATTATATTGTAATATACAAAGTAATATCTGTCTGCTACATTCCTTTTGAAAATATCCTTTTCAACTCTCAATTTTTATTCTCAAAAAATGTGCGTTTTTTGTCCTGTTACTTTGCGAGAGCATCGAAACTTGAATACTAGGCCTGAACGCTGACACAAAAATGTCGACTTTGTTCAACAGATATCTTTCGGCATTTGCACGGTTCCTTTGAATTTCCAATATTACTTTTAAAGTTTTTTCTCCTTAATTGTCTGAGATTAAATGAACAGAAGAAAACTTTTAAAAAACATTGATATCAAAATTCAGGGGACTGGTGCTATGGCTAAATAAACATTCAGCGACGACACTTTCTAATTTTCTGTCAACGCACTGGCCTAGTATCTATGCAGTGCTGCTGTGGAATCATATAGCATAATTACTGTATTTAAACACTTTATGCACAGATATTTTGCGGAAAGAAAGTACCATAATCTCAGTCGTGTAATCCTGGAATCAAAGAATAATGTTTGGTCACAGAAATTTTATTTAATAACTGAAGTCAAATATTTGCCGCCGTACAATAAATTATATTTTATGAAATAAAATTTCTAGTTCCAAGCATAATTGTTTGATCCGTGGATTATGCACAAAAAATTACGGAAAATGGCTAGAAATGCAAATCATTTTGCTTTTAACCCTTTGAGCTCTGGTGGTTGAATTTTCCACTATTTAATTTTAACCTCTTGGGGACGAGCGACGTGTATAAGTACTTCAAAAAAAAAAAAAAAAAAAACTTTAAAATCCTCGTTTATCCCCACCAGTGAATTTTTTCTGAAAATTTTGCTTTATTTAATCAGCGCATTTTCTCGATTTAATAAAAAACAAATTTTTGTTTTTAAAAACCGATGACACAAAATTAAAAATTTCGTAAAAAGCTTCCATCGTGAAGGGTCTAATTCCAAAGTGTCACAATGCCATTGGAATATTCGATCAAACTTATTTGGAAAATGTTTAATACCTATTTTCCCTGTATATCGTAACCCGAATTTATTCTTCGAAAAATACCAATGTGATTTTTGGAATTTTGAAGAAATTTACTCATCAGAGGTCAAAGAGTTATTACGAAAAACGCAAAAACTGCACTAAATATGCATATTCAAAGACGTCTTTCCAGACAGAAAAATGTTCCGTTGCTGTTTCGTAAAAGTACTACGGATAGTGAATGCGTGTGTGTTAACTGTATGACAGAGATTTTAAAAAATTGGCACAAATAAAATAAAATAAAAATAGTCGTTGGGACTTATACAGTATATGGCCAAAGGTGACCGGCCACTTGCGATTTTAGACATTTTGTTAAATATCTAGAAAAATACATAAGCAATTATCCTGAAAATCCAACTGCGTTAACATAATTTGTACAGGTCGTACATTTCCGTGAAGATTTCTTCCCGCAACTCCATAGGGACTGTAAACAAATTGAAAAAGAACTAATATCTTTTGGATAACCCTGTCAAAACTAATGCAGCAAATGTCTTTAAATTTTATATTTTGATTAAGTGCAATACTATAGCAAACTGTGATATTTTTTATGGGGATAGCATGTATATTCCTAGAGAAATTAAGGTTTACATAAAAACAGTCCCAAATTTTTCCAAGTGTTTTGCTTATAATTTGCAGTTCTTGAAATAAAACAACATTTTTTATTTCAAAAATATGACAAACAACACTGTGCACAATATTCTGTAACCAGAAATAAAAAATCATAAAATTGTCTGAAAAATGAGCAGGTTTACTAAATAATTTTTCATTGCGCATGCGTGAACGCTATCAAATTTTCATTTGTATACTGTGTTAGCTGAATGTATAGAGAAACTTTTGTGAAAGTCCCAATAACATAGCTTGGAAATACTGAAAGTGATCATCGATAGAATAAGCTCAAAATCCGTTGTTCCCAAAATGAAGGAAAAAAGTGAGGGGTTGTATCCAAATGTAGTAGTACGTGTCATATTGCGTATTATATATTGACTTTTCAAATTAAAATCAAATTAAAAATTTTTAATGCTTAATAAACGTAAATGCCAACCTTGTGAAAAATTTTCCATGCCGGGAATCGAACCCAGGCCATCAGTATAGCGCAGTGATGCAAAATTTCCACGTATTAATGTTCTCTATATTGACACTAATCAATGGATAAAGGAATACAGAACGTCATCCTTTTTTCATTTTATTAATACCGAATTTTAAGCTTATTTTATTGACGATCACTTTCAAAATTTTCCAGCTACGTCTTTGAGACTTTTATAAAACTTTCTCTATACATTTCGCATACAATACAATATGTAAATGAAATTTTGATTACGTTCCCGCATGAACAATGAAAAATTATTTAGTATTTTTTCATATAATTTTTATTATCTTTTAATTCTATTCACAAGGTATTGTGAACAATCTTATTTGTCATACTTTTGAAAAAGAACATTATTTTATATTAAGTACTCTGCAAATTATAAGCAAAAAATATATAAAAAATCTTGGAAAAATTTAGGAATGTTTTTATAAAAATCTTAATCTCTTTACGAGTATACATGCTACCCGCATAAAATCAGACTCAGTTTATTTCAATAAGCCACTTAGTCATAATCTACAGTTTGAACGCTTTTGCTACATTAGTTTAGACAGTAGTACCCAAAAGATATTCATTTTTTTCAAATTTGATGACGGTCCCCTATGGAGTTTCGGGAAAAAATCTTCACGGAAATATACGGTTTACACTATAATATTTACACACTTAGAGTGTGAGGACTAGTCTTCATGTATTTTTCCAGATATTTAATAAAATGTTTAAGATTGCAATGCCATTTACTTTTGGCCATATAGTACATGTCCAGACTTCGAAACTAAAGTGTTAAATAAAGGAGAAGTAACAGCATGCAGTAATTTTTATATATCTTTTTGCTGGTAACCCTACTTTCAAATCATAATATTTATGATAGATTTATTTAACATATGCAATATAAATGTATCAAGAGGTTCACAATTTGAAAAAAAAAATTAAACAGGATTATATATACATATATATATATTTGCCAAGATTAGCATATATTATATTAATTTCCTTTTTATAATATTCCTTCTTATTCTGGCATTTTTAATTAAAAACCTATTCATAAAACCATAGGTGCCGCCAACCTGACATCGATTATCCGTAATACGTGCGTTAATTTGGCCCTGGTTTAAAGAATTTCGAATCGGAATTTTTTCAAAGAAATGAAATTAAGTATGTTCCACTAACAATCCTGAAATTATATAAAGAAAGATTCATGAAACACATTTTCTGGTTCGAAATGACGTTAACCTGGATCAAACTAAACCAGTTATTACGGAAGATTAGTTGAAAGTTAACAGCTATGTAAAACTAATCTATTAATCTTTATATAAAATATTTAAATGTTTAATCCACCTTAAAACAAGGTTCGCACATTCCTTGTATTTTTCAAGGACTCTGTCACCACTATTAAAAACAAGAAAATTCACATTTAGTTTTAAAAACACAGAATACAGAATCCCCACCTCCATTCACAGGTTTTACAACACTTTCCTGTCGTAAAATACTTTTAAAATATTCTTAAATTTTAGTGGTAGAACTGTGCGAACCCTGTTAAAAGTTTTTTTTCAATACGTTTAAAGCTAAAAAGGGGCTCTAATTAATTATATTATTAAATAAAACCATTTATTATTTAAATCCCTAGTAAAACTCATTATAATTTTCTTGTGTTATGAATCCCTTTCATAAACTTTTTTTTATTTATGCATTATATTAATCTATAAATCATTCCGTTAAAAAACCTATTTATTCAAAATCATCCTTTTTATTTAAATATCTAGTACAATAGTCGGCGATTTATATTTATTAAGCGTCAATAAATTCATTTTTTTATTTTTGATATTAGCAAGGTATTAAATTTTTATTTACATGTCATTCACCTGGTGTTGAGGCTTTGGAAGATGTCTCAAAATGCTCTACACAGATTTGACGCACCTCTAATTTTGTTGTCTTCATCCACTTATACAATGATGTCAAATTAGGCTTTTCTGTTGCCAGCATCCCTTGATAATATTTTCACCTAACTTAATCGCAAACGCTCTTCAAATAATTATATGAAAATTATTAACTAAAATAGAGGCCTGGGAAAACATAAATGATGGCAAGTGTTTATACTTCATATATATACAAAAAACAATTAAATTTCATGAAATCCTTTGTTTTATACTTTGTAGAGCAGAACTATTTAATGGGCTGTCCCGAAACAGTGTTGCCAGTGGGCTGCTTTTTTTTAATTCGGATTTGTTGATTGGCAGCACTTTTTTGAAACTGTAAATTATTTTTTGTTTTCGCCTTAATTATCGTTTCAATGAATAAGGCACATTCTATTATTTGTAAAAAGTGGTGCCAATCAAGAATTTGAATTTAAAAAAAGTAGCCCATCTGGCAACACTGTCCCGAAAGCTTATTTAGTTTTCTTTTCGAAAAAGTAAACTATGGAAATCTCGATAAAAGCAATATTTTATTGAAGAACGCTTGCTCCAAGCTCTTGTACGAACCTTTTGTATCTTTCTGGTAGATAACACATTCTTTCCAAAACTTTTTTGATTTGGTGGCAAAATACTTAAGGAGCGATTTTTTATGTCATTCAGAGTTCACTTTTATGAGCCGAATTTTTGAGAGAAAGAAACAAATAGAAATCGGACAGAGCAAAGTCCGGAGAGTAAGAAGAATAAATCAGAATGTCTCAATCAAATGCAAGGAATTTGTTTCTGGCAGTCAAAGATATATGTGGAATGTAGAAAAATGCTGTCTGTAAGTACCTACCATGCTAGGATATCTGAAATAAATTGACACATACAATATAGAAGTACTAGATTTTTCATTGTGCTATTTTATTTATTAAATATAAAATATTTTGTTTACAAATTATATATTTAGTATTTCTTTTAAACAAAGATTTTCCTTTAATTGATGTTAATACGATCAGATTTAGCAATATAATTTATTTAATTGCGACAGTTATCACGAGTTTTCATAATATATGTTCATGAAAATTCAGAAACTGGATCTCAAGTCCTCAGTCTTTTACTCTTAAATCCGGTATACTTCAACCCCAGGTTCCTTCTAAGTCGGGTAAAAAAAGTATTGCTCCTAGTATCTGGTTAATTTCTCTACCTATTTTAATAATATAAAATTACATTTTTACAAGATCAAAAATTGTTATCGGTGCATACAAAATCAAAATTCTAAAAATGTAGAAATATAATAAACCAAATAACAAAATTTATAACTTTAAGTAAATTACACATACATAGCATTAACAATAATATATTAGAATATCCCAAATGTTTCTTCAGTTTTCTGAAAAAAAAAACATGGAAATTTTGATAAATGCAATAGTTTATTAAAAAACGCTTGAGCCAATTCGATGAACAAACTATGTTCTACCTTTCCTGTATAGAACACCTACTTTCCAAAACTTTTTTGATTTGGTGACGAAATACTTACCGAGGTAATTTCTCGGTCATTCAAAGATTTCCTTTTTTTCTGAACAAAATTTTTTAGAGAAAGGAACAAATAGTAGTTGGGCCGAGCAATGTCCGAAGAGTAGGAAGATGTGTCAGAATGACTCCATCGAATGCAAGGAATTTGTTTCTAACAGTCAAAGATATATGTGAATGGAGTCATCATAATGGAAGATAATGAAACGTTTGTTTGCTATTTCGGGGTATTTCATGGCTATTCCTACCTTCAGTTTGTCTGGATGCCAGGAGAAATTTTCAGAATTGATTGTTTGGTTAGATGGAAGTCGCTAATAGTAGATCCAATTTTGCCAAATAGCAACCAAATTTTTTTTCTGTAAGAGTCCTGCTTCAGCGACAGGAATTAGACCTTTATCTCGATTGGATCAGGATTGTTTGCGCTCCTGGTTTTTATTAGGAATTCAACTTTCGTCCACGGAAACCAATTTTATATGTTGAAAATGCGATCTACAAAGCTACTGACCAAGTTCTGCAGATCGGCCACTAGCAACTATTAATATTTTCTATTCACAATATCAATATAAAAAAAACATTTTATAGCATTTTCCTTTTTGCAAATGTTGCCAAAGTGTGAGTAAAATATTTTTATCTTCAGAAAATGGAGCCAGTTGAATAAAAAATTAGCACATGAATTGCAAAAGAAGCTTTGGGGGGGGGGGGCAAACTTTGATTGGGAAAAACAAATTCCTTTCGTTCGATGCAATGTTCTGACACGTCCTCCTTATCATTGTGCGCGCGGCAGCGCGCTACAATAATATGATTGAGCGATGGTGCACACGGATTTTTCAATTTTTCTTTTTGCAATAACTAACTAAATACTTATCCAATTTTGATGATTTTTTTTTTAAATGTTCGTCTGACCAAGACGCACAACATAGCACAAAAATTATTTTTTTTTTTATGGCATACTGTAGGTGTACTGTAGGGTATTCTGAAAATATGACAAAAATTTTGTGTCCCAGCACTTTTCTCGAAAACTACTAAAGATAAAAACTTAATTTTTTTTTAAACAAAAGACAAACTTTTTATCCCGAGGTAGTCATCGAGAAAACGTTATTTCGCTGGGCGGTTTTTCTGAAATTGCGTATTTTCCAAACTTGGTCATAAATGGGTATATCTAACGTTATATTGCAGATAGAATGTTGCGGTAAAGTTTATTTTAAAGATTTTGCGATGCTAATTAATCCTGCAAAAATTCATAGCTTTACGTTAAACAGTTTTTTTACAAGATGAAATAAAAGAATGGCAGTCATCAATCTAAGGTACTTGTGATCATCGGAGAGAAAAACCAGTTACACCATTCGATTAAGCATAAAAAAATACAGAATGCTTTTTTTTCTCTTATTTTTAACTTAATTTTTTAACGAATTATGAATTTTTTTGAAATTTTTGACATGCTGATTTTTGTCATTTTTTAACACTAGAACGTCCAGATGGAGTCGATTCGACTCCAATCATGTAACTAAATTTCAATTCGAACCAGAAAAATTTTCTTGAAATAATTTAAATCTAATCCACGCAAATTTACGTTAAATAAATCAATTAAATAATTTTGAATAAAAATTCTGGTGAGAAATATTATTTTCAAACTTGAGTAGAATTTCCGGACGTTCTAGTGTTAATGAATCATTTACTGAATAATTATGCACGGTGTCTAGCCCTGGTGGCTGTCAAATTTAATTTTTAATTTTAAATTAGGCAATTTTTTGCACCATGCCAAATTTATATTTTATCCATTTTTTTCATTTATTTATATTTTGTTTTTAGCACAATGGCATCAATGGCAAAAATGCCTGGCATACCTGTCAAATATTGGGGCCCTGTACTTTAAAAAAGTGTATTTATTATAAGTATATACCGTATTTATTCTAATAGAATGCGCCCTCTAATAGAGCGAGTCTTCTAATAAAGTGCGCACCTTGGTGCTGATTGAAAAAATAAATATACGGAAACGATATAGTAGATAAGTAGAAAACGATTACTTAAATGCATTATCGAGGATTCTCATCGATCAAAATAGAGATATTCTATCAAAGCGATGGAGTGGCGATGCAGCAAAAGTTTCAAATTTTGAACAATGTACCACTCCTGTAAACTATAGCGCCAAGGATATGCACACTGTTAAAAATCTGCTGCATTTTGCTGCAACGCACTCCCCTGCTTGTATAGAAAACGGTTACTTGGCCGTGAAATGGCGCTTTTTCATTGGTTGGAATAGAGATATTATATACAAGTGGTGGAGGGCATTGCAGCAAAATGCAGCAGATTTTTAACAGTGCACTGTTAAAAATTTGACCCATTTGTTGCAGAGTCACTCCACAGCTTTTATAGAATGTCTCTTTATGGCCAATGAGAATGCTCCATAACACAGTAAAGCAATAGTTTCCTATAAAAGCGGTGGAGTACGTTTTTAATAAGTCCGTAATAAATACGGATTAAGAAAAAAAAGAAGCATGGTTTTTGTATCAAACTTTACTCTTGCATAAAAAAAGTTCCTGTTTTTGGCAAAAATAATGGATATTTGAATGAAAAATCTATTCTTTGAAAGGATTTATTATTTTATTCACTTTAGTAAAAAACTGATTTTTTTTTTTTTTTTTTTTTTTTTTTTTTTTTTTTTTTGAAAACCACCGTAGAATTTTGGTATAGAAAAACCTGTTTAAAATTTTTTTTTAATTTGTAATACCAGAGTATTAGAGTATGTAGCATTTTTTAATTTCAATACAAATAAGATTTTGTTTTCCATATATAAAATACAAAACTAGTTGTGCAGTATCCCTATGGAATATGGAAAAATAGAAGGACTAGTGAAAAATGCTCCAAGGAGCAGTGCAAAAGCAGAATATGGTTTTAATTGAGCATTAAAAAGTAATGGACAAGTACTTCTGTTAATTACTGAGCATGAGGAAGGATAAGGGATCCCTTCTTGGCTACAACTCACTTCAATGCCAACTTTGAAAAAATCACATTTGCGCTTTTTCCGTGAAAACAAATCAGTCGCAGTTACTATAAAAATGTATAGTGTAAAAACGTAACCAGTAAAGATGCAGCTTAATTAGACAAAAATGTAAAGGAAGGCGATATAATGCCAGATACCTAGTTCCTGCAGGTATCACATTCATGCACTGCCACCAAGCATACCCTAAGTGTATAATTGCACAGAAAATTGATTTGTAATATAGTGCAGAGTGAACAGTGCAATTAACATCAGAGATGTAGTACAGGCTATACGCCGTACACCTTCTGGACTTTTTAATAGAACGCCATATACCCTCTGTTTATCAAGAAAGCTTATAGTATACACATTCTAGATTATCCCTCTGCTTAGAGCATATATCTTATGTTATTTTTATGACTACACCCCTGGTTAACATCTAAAGCACGGTGGAAAATTCTACTAAAGAACCGCAAATTTCTTTTGTATGGAAAAAGCGCAAATATGATTTTTTCAAAGTTGGCATTGAAGTGAGTTGTAGCCAAGAAGGGATCCCTTATCCTTCCTCATGCTCAGTAATTAACAGAAGTACTTGTCCATTACTTTTTAATGCTCAATTAAAATCATATTCTGCTTTTGCACTGCTCCTTGGAGCATTTTTCACTAGTTCTTTATATATTGCTCTATCCGATAACAATTTGCTTTTTTTACTCTCGAATATTATCTTCACGAAAAAACGTAACACTTTGAATGACATAAACAATCACCGCGGTAAGTATTTTGGAACTATATCCAAACTTTTTTGAAAAGCAAGCATTATAAGACTCCTGGAAATGTAAAAGAAGGTTCGCAGAATCGAACAGTACAGATATTCTTCAATAAAATCTGACAGTTTTCGAAATTTGTCTGGGTTATTTTTTGGTCAAAAAGACGAAAGAATCTTTAGCATCAAAAACTTTTAGCACTTAATTTTAGTTACTTCTGCAGAAATCGTACCAGAATTTTTAAAATAAACTTACTTCTTTAAAAACTCGTAAGAAGAAAAAAAACGGCACTTATTTATTTTCACATCAGTTTGTACTTAAATTCTTATGGTGGTTAATTATTTAAATATTCTAGCACCAGAAATATATTCCCCATGAAAAGTTAAGTTTTAAATAAATGTTTATGTACTATGACTCATTGTTTGTAAAAAAAAAAAAAAAAAAAAGAAAAAAAAAAAAAAAAGAAAAACTGCGTGCAAGCAATTTTAAATTATAAATAAATTATTCACACTTATGATTTATTCCTTAATTATGTCTTTATTTAGATGTATACCATATTTTCAGATTTAATTTGCATGTAATATCAACAAACAAATAAATAAAATCTTTTTTTTTTCTATTTGTTTTCTCATTTTTATCATTATGCGACTTCAGCTTTCATAAAGTTAAAAAAAATGCATTACTATAACTATACATTATGTTTTGCATTTTCTTCAAAATTTTCTCAAAATACTTCCTGCAGCTTTTTAAGCCATTTTTAAGGGTACTTTTCAAGTATCATTTTCTCTATTCTACGCAAAACGTCCACGAAATGGGGAGATATAGTTCTGAGTTTCTTATATCAGATGTGAATTTACGTTTTTTATTTTCTTCATTTTGAAAAGAACTTCTTTATAATGAAGTCAGTTTTTCAAGAATTCTTTAAGATATATGTGCATTTTCAGAAGAAAAAATTCTACCTCAAATACTGTGAAATGTGGATACATAAAATTACGCTTTTGAAAGCAAAATTATCGAGTTTTATTATACATCAGTCGGAATGTCTAAAAAAGCAATGTATTTAATTTGTCAAAGAATTAAATATATTTATTATTTTGAAGTAATAAATATTTAAAAATACAATTACTTTACAAAAAAAAATTCGCTATTAACTCTTTGTGTTGTGGGGGGGGGGGGGGGGAATTTGTTCAAAATCTCTCAAATGTCACATTGGCGCCAGTATTTTGCAAACAAAAAAATTCGTTATACCATACACACGGAAAAATACTTTATTTTATTTTCAAATAAATTTGATCGAAGATTCCAATGCCAATGTAACAATCGGCAATTAAAATTAAGTGGGAAAATATTACCCCACTACAGCTTAGAGGGGTTCCGTGACTTCCTTTAAAGCCGAAAAGTTTTAAGCCGAAAAAAGGGGGCCTGATAAAAATTCAAATACGAAACATAGATAAGAGGTTTTCTTCTTTTCTGGGAGATGAGGGATTTTTTCCCTGCCTTTTCACCCTTCTTCAACGGTTCCCTGTCTGATTAATTATTTCTCTCACTTTTTCTCGGTCCCATTGTTATCTGGGGGTCACGAAGGTTACGCTTTGCAACTGTTGTTACTTTTTACTGGGGATTTTTATTTATTCCACACATCTATTATTTGCTATCTCTGTTTTAAATTTTCTTTCTCAATTCAGATAATTTGAAAACATTAATACTCATCTTGGATTTGATTTATAAAAGTTGCTAATATAATTAATTAATATTTAAAAAAAATGTGTATATAATATATACACTGGTGTCCAAAAGTTAAGCATAATTGGTAATTAAGTAATTATTTTTAAGTAATGAAAGAAATATGAATTGGAATGTGCTGAAACTTCAGCTGTGTAAACAAAATAGTACGCGTCACATATTTTCGCGAAGAGTTTTCCCCGAAATCGAACAGGGGACCGTCAACAAATTGAAAAAGAACGAAGATCTTTTGGATAACCCTGTCAAAACTAATGTAGCAAAAGCGTTCAAACTGCACATTATGATTAATTGGCTTATTGTGATAAATTGTGTCGATTTTTATGAATATAGCTTGAAAACTAGTAGAGAAATTAAAGCTTTTATAAAAATGGTCCAAAATTTTTCCAAGTTTTTTGCTTATAATTTGCAGAGTTCTTATTATAAAATAATGTTCTTTTCTGAAAATATGACAAACATCATTGTACACAATACCCTGTCATCAGAATTTAAAAATAATAAAAATTGTATGAAAAATGAGTATGTTTAGTAAATAATTTTTCATTGCGCATGCGTCAACGATATCAAAATGTCATTTGCATATTGTGTTAGCTAAATGTATAGAGCAACTTCTGTAAAAGTTTCAAGAACATAGCTTGAAAATTCTGAAAATGGGAGCCTATAGAATCAACTCAAAATCCTTAATTCCCTAAATGAAGCAAAAAGATGAGGGGCTGTATCCATATTCCATTGTTTAGTGCCTACACGATATTGCACGTACAACTATATTTAGGTAAAACCCCTGATTTTTTTGCTTCCTTTAGGAATAACGGATTTTGAGTTGATTCTATAGGCTCCCATTTTCAGAATTTTCAAGCTATGTTTTTGAAACTTTTACAGAAGTTGCTCTATACATTTAGCTAACACAATATGCAAATGACATTTTGATATCGTTGACGCATGCGCAATGAAAAATTATTTACTAAACATACTCATTTTTCATACAATTTTTATTATTTTTAAATTCTGATGACAGGGTATTGTGTACAATGATGTTTGTCATATTTTCAGAAAAGAACATTATTTTATAATAAGAACTCTGCAAATTATAAGCAAAAAACTTGGAAAAATTTAGGACTGTTTTTATAAAAACCTTAATTTCTCTACGAGTATACATGCTATCCTTGTAAAAATTAACACAGTACATTACAATAAGCCAATTAATCATAATGTGCAGTTTGAACGCTTTTGCTACATTAGTTTTGACAGGGTTATCCAAAAGATCTTCGTTCTTTTTCAATTTGTTGACGGTCCCCTGTTCGATTTCGAAGAAAACTCTTCGCGAAAATATGTGACGCGTACTATTTTGTTTACACACCTGGAGTTTCAGCACATTCCGATTCATATTTCTTTCATTACTTAAAAATAATTACTTAATTACCAATTATGCTTAACTTTTGGACACCAGTGTACATTGAGATTTATACTATGTGGTTTTCTGATACCTCTTTATAGGAAATTCTATTAAAAGTTTCCAATATTATTATCTAATAATTTCAACATAATGATATAATATCATATAATATAATCATTTATAGGTAATATTAAATGTTTATTGATTTTGATTATATTTCTTTTAATTCATTTTTTCATGTTTAAACGTTGCATATTGTATTATATATATTTCTGTGTGTGTGTGTGTGTGTGTGTTGGGGGGAAGGGTGTAATCTCGGAAATCCTCTTTCGCTGAACACCCATATTTTAGCCCAGTTTAAAAAACTATTTCAATTAATACTTTTTAAATAAAGATTTTTTTTCAACGAAATCAATATAAAAATGCAAATAATTATTTTGTGCATAGAATCCAAATTAAATGAAATGTGTGCAATTTGTTAATATGACGTAGAAAATTCATTTACATAATTGTTTGTTAAGGTTTTAGATAGCATGGCGCAAAAGATAAACTACATTGTTCAATATTTCAGTGCATAATATAAATTTAGTGCAAGTGATATATTTATTAATGTACTGAAAAATTAAACGTATAGTTTGATTGTCTGAGTTTACTTTAGAAGACAAATGAAAAATAATTTATGTTGAAACTTAAAATAAATCGATTAAAGTCGCATCAACACATTATTCGGATTTTAATACCACATCTTTTAAAATTTATTCATTTTTTCAATTCATAATAGACGTTAATGAAAAAAATGTACACATATTTTATCTTGAACACAATTTTTGCATATCCTTATATATATTATAAATGTGAAAGTGTGTCCGAAAATTGGAATGAACTTGGCTTCAAAACGGATGGATTAATGTCTTTGAATTTTTGTATATGGGTAAATTATTGGCCTGAAATGAACATAGGCTAATTTTTATTTATTTTATTCAAATATTTTTCTTAATAATTCAATATTTCACTATTTTTCATACAGAATAAATTGAAAAAATTTCCATAATATTTAATTATCTTTCTTTTTTCGTTGCCAAAAAAAAAAAACGGAATAATTATTTCTCTTCTGTAATTAATTTTCAACTGAAAGATTTTCACGTGATAAAATAAAATGAAATAAATAAATGGACCCTTTTCTGTTTTTCGGTTCGAGATTAAAAACCGCAATTTCACCAATTGTGATGTCAGAGGAATACTGTTTTTCTTCTTATATCACGCAAACGATTATATAAAATTTCTTTTACACTTAGAAGACTTTACAAGAATATAACTTCACATTTTACAAGAATATAAATATTTTAGTAGTTTTTCCAGATATTAATCCGTAATCAAAATGAACCTTTTTCTTTTTTTCGGTTCGAGGCTATAAAATTCAACTTTTTACCAATTGTGACGTCAGAGCAATACTTTCCATTAAGAATTTTAAAAATATCAATGTAACGTCATATGTAAAACAAAGTATAAGTTTTCAAGTTTTCATTTTTAATAACACAATGTAATTTTGAGTAAGTGCTAAAAAGAGACGACTGTGACGTGACATATTGAAAATAAAATAAATATATCTGATGTTGCAATGAAATGAGATTGAATAATGATATCAAAAGTTATTATTTAAAGAAAATTAAGTTTATCGTCTGAGCGTGGTTAATATTTAATTTTAAAATGAAATAAGTTTTTTTAAAGGTTAAATATTAAACGACTAGAAAATATTAATAATTTATAAATATCGTAAATGACGTAATGATCAATGAAAAAACTTTTTTATCATTTTTAGAAAGTAAGAAAAGCTCAACTAATCAAAAAAAAATATATTTTTGTGTGTTAATTCTGAAAATTGTTCAATTCTGAAAATATAAATAAATATCACTTTAAAAATGCACTTTCGGGCTTGAAATCTATAGATTTAATGTAATTGTGAGACAATACATTCCCTCAGTCAATATCTCAATTTGGCATAATGTGGTCAAAGTGTACTGGAATCAGGTTTGTAAATGGATATTAATTGCACATTTTTTTCAGCTCTTAAAAAGTAAAAATATGTTGTAACTTTTAAGAATGTTTTTTATAATAAATTTCTATACATTTTTATGGTATATGCAGAGCATATATGTACAGATTATACAAAAATGCCACCTAAAACACAGTTTTGTAGTATACTTTTCCTAACACTGTTTTTTTTGTTTTCGTTTTACGGAAACTACCCGCTTTTTGACACTTTCTAACATGGTCTAAAAGTGTTTACGACTTCAACCTGTCTCTATACCGGATGCCGAGTGCCTGGGGTCTGCCGTCTGTCTGTCCGTTTTTCAACTTGGGTAAATATAGTGGAATTCATACGAAAATAACATACGTTATTGAGATTTACCATAGCATATGCGGCATTGAAAATGGACTAGCAATTATAGCTGAATCACAGGAGCACTCAAAAGGAAACTTTACATTATGGTCTAAGACGAAAAAAACATTTGTGGTGTATTTTGATAATGTTACATAATTTTAAATGTAATTAAATTTACATGCATTTTTAAGGTTCAGAAGAACATGGTTACTATCGAATATGTTAAATGTAGTACTTATAGTGTGCGTACAGGAAGTTCAAAAGTATTTCAATATATTATGGTCTGTGAAGAAAAACCATTTGCACCGTATTTTAATAATGTTATTTTATTAAGGTTATTTTAATAATATTGAAATTGATATCAGGTTCTGAAGTGCACTAAAATAGGATTTCTGTGGAAAATGGGGTGAAAAGATTTAACATTCACTTACAAGATTACAGAAAAATGTTCGGTAATATAATAGTCTACGGTGAAAAAAATATTCCCAGCGTATTTTAATTGCGTTGCGCTATTTCAAACATCATGAAATTAATATACTGAGATAATCAATACAATGATAAATACTGAAATTTACTACAAGAAGCTTGCAGTTAAGTATCATTTGCATCACATTTGTTGTTCATTTACAGAGACGCATAAAAGATTTTGGACCTGTGTCCAGATCTCAGATATTGTATCCAAAGTATGGTCTATTAGAAAAGATTGCTGAAGAGTTTTGTCAATTATAGTATGTATTTGGAAAACTAATGCATCCTGAAGTTCAGCTACATTTGATATAATAAGAGATGTTTGTAGAATTTAAATAAATCATGTATCGGACTATACAATAAACTGGATTGGTCACCAGTGCAGTAGCCATTCCCGGAAATATGAATTCAATAATTTGAATCGGGTTTTTTGCTTGAATAATTTAAGCTAAATATGCCATCGTATACATATTTGCACGTAATATACACGACTGTAAAAAAGAATTCCAGTAAGTTTCTGTCTATAATTAGAAATTGCTAAAGGTGAATTTTAATATTCGTTATACTTTTTCTCACTAAGCAAAATTTTAACATTGTATTTAGAATATTTTCAAACACATAGATCATATACACAACTGCAGAAAAGAATGTCCCGGTGAAGTTATGCATTATGGAAATGTTGGATGTTTTTTTTATTACCTAAGTTTAGCACATGATTTTTTTTTCTTTGATATGGAATTCTGAAATGCACTACAACATGATTTCTGTACAATTGGGGTGCGTTGCAGTTGTTCTACAGTATAAGTGGTTACAATTTCATTTTCGCGATTGTTCATATTATCTAACACATTTTCCTTTTATTTGATTGAGTTCTTTAAGTCCCCTATAAAAAAAAAACTACTGCATAGCCTTCTATAAGATAAATGTTATATATATTTTAAATTATTGTTAATGAACCGTTTTGTTTAATTAAAGCGTTTATCTTTTTTTTTAATGCTACGTGAACGACGTCACGGGTAACAGCTAGTGCAGTTATAAATGAAACAAAAATAAAATGATCAAATAAATAATATATGTATTGAATAATAGCATAGCATCAGTCAGATTTGATATTATTATTTTTAAGAGCCATATTTAAAATTGTAGAAACTTTTAATCTATTTTGATATTATTGCATTTTTTAGGTTAATGTTCAAAAGGTTTATAAAAAAATAAATTAAATGAATTATGTTATTTGATGCAGAATTTATGATGATAAAGCAAGGTTCTTGTGCTTCAAAGAGGGGGGGGGGAGGTAAAACCCATCTGAAGAAATCAACTTCATTATTTATCAGAAGAAGCAGCTGATCGGAATACCATTTCAAATCAAAGTGTTTAATTTAAAGCTTCTAATGTCTGAAACTTTCCAGGTAAGTATTTTTTATTTCAATAAATATTTATCGAATTTAAAACTTTAAATTGCAATTCATAGGAAGGTGATATTGTGAAAAAAAAAATGTAAAAAATGTGTTGTAGAATTGACATTGTTGCTCGCGATCAACAGATTTACTATTAATTTTGTTCAATTTGTCCTGCTTATTACTTAGTCAGAATAATAAATAAATCTTTCGTATTGAAATCCATGTGTTTTATTTTATGACACACTTTTTATTATTTTTTAAATTAATTGCAATTCTTTTTAATCAAGTAATTTGTTTTGACATAATAAAAGTGCGCAATAATTCCTTAATATTCGCGAGTTTTAATTATTCGCTAAATAAAAGACAAGTGGATAAGTATGATCGCAGATCGCTCGGAGTGTTTCGTCCCCGTCAGTCGAAGCGCTCGCTGCATAATACTAATCCTATGGGGAGATTATTTGCTAATATCTCGTTTGCATTTCAATATTTTAAAATAATTTTTATTGAATTGGACAGCTGAGATGCATCTTGACATCACCTTTTTTTTACTTTTTCGATTTTGGTTTCAGCTATTTTTTAGAATGGCATTTTCATTTTCAAAACCGGTTTCGAAAGTGAAAGCCAATTTATAAAAAATATCTGCAACCAAAATGGAAAAAGCAAAAAAGGAGCTTTGTCGAAATATATCTGAGCTATCCAATGAAAATAAAATAAATAAATAAATGTCGAGATGCCAACGAGATATTAGACCCCCCCCCCCAATAGGATTAGAATTAGTTCACGAGCACTTAGCCTGACGGGGTCAGGGACCTTAATGGGAGAACATCACAAAATACGAAAATCGCAATTCGCACAATAATGTTCCTATTAAATCTTATGTAATGCAATTTATATTTTTACTTTTAATAAAAAGTATTTTTAGAAAAAAAAAATCCAGAAACATTACATTTGTTATAATACAAATAAAGAGATTAAAAGACTTAAATTTACAAATTGTCATTTTTTTACCATTTCACACTATAACGTGTGCAAAGAAAAGTGCTTCCTGCTTTTTTATACAAATATATTTTTCTAGTTATTCTTATTTCTAATTAATATTTATAACATACTATCTGTAAAAAAATCCGTTAATATACACAAATTGTTCTGTAAAATTTTACGAAATGGTTTCATTTTTCTGAGGAAACAGTACAATTTCCATAATTGACATTTTAAGATTACAAATCCATATAAATCCAGTAAGTTTTCCCGTCGATTTTCCGGAATATTTTTATATTGCTTTTAAAACAGTACAAGTTCCATAATTGATGTTTAGAAATAGTTGTTCTGCTAGGAAAGCGAAATAATTGTTAAAATATTTGTCTTACAGTGATATTATTTTCTATGAAATTGCTATACATTCGCTAAATATGGCTCTATGTTGAATTTATCCCAATCATTCCCAAATATTTATTAAACAGTTTTGATGTTAAATTGTATTTTAGCCAATAAATGTCATGGCGCCATCTATAACAAGAATAGAAAAATATTGTAGTGTGTTCTTTTATAAACAACTTAATTATTTTTCGTTTTTACATTAAATCGTAGTAATAAAATTGCTAAAAACATATTAAAATATTATATTTTTTACATTTGAATTATATTAAATTTGGAATACATATGAATTTTTGTGGGCTATAATTGTATTGGACGCTGATTTTTTTTATTCGAACCCTAAGGGGGCAACGAGGGGATATATTTAATGATTACTCATTTACAGTTTAATTTCCTATGGCGAAATCAGTATCAGTTTCAAAAATGAGTATTTGTTTAAAAGTAATAATGGCATTGTTACCACAATAGCCCAAATTCTGTTCAACTTGGAGAAATATAACAAAATTTTAGTAAACACGGCGAATTATCGTCAAATTTAGCGATAAAAAAGGTTGCCATACATAAAGTCAGTTTGACAACAGTTGGCTAATTTGGCAAAATTCCCATTTAAATTCTTTAATCTTCCATAATTTAATTTAAACGCTGCACATTTAAGTTTACATATTCTGTACATAAGTTTTAGTAAATTTATAATATTTATTTTTCTTCTTACATATTTGGAAATTTTAATGAAAGTATATTTTTGTTTTCTAGATATTTATTTACATTTATTGTTACTTAATATTCCTTGTTCATTTTCTTTTCCTGTGAATTATGACATGTTTGATAGAAAATTATCTTCTGTATTCCCCGAAATTCGCTACCACAGAGCCAAAATTAATTGACAATCTACACTCATCGCGAGGATTCTAAAACCATGAAATTCCGTGCATAAATTCTTGAAATAGGACTATTATAGATATCGGCAAAATTGCAACATAAAAGTGCCGCCTGTCAGGCGATTTATACCAAAACATAATATTTATCAAGCTATACCTAAATTTGAAGTTTCATGAAAATTCGTGAATTAGTTCTTACACTGTAAAAAAACAAAAAAATCTGTGAAGGTACTAAACATTTTATAGGAAACTGGGATTCCAAGAACTTTTCATGCAACGATAACAGGAAAAGTTCATGTAATCGATTCTGAAACTTGAATTTTTGCTGTTACCGTTACAGGAAAAGTTCTTGGAATCCCAGTTTCCTAGAAAAGGTTTAGTACCTTTGCAGAATTTTTTTTACAGTGTAGGATAGAGCTACTGCAGGAATCGGGAAATTTTCAGCACAACAGCGACACCTGTCGGGCGATTGACAACAAAACGTAAACAAAATTAGTTCATATAACGGATTTACAGATTCTGAAATTTGACGGAAATTCGTGCATTAGTTATTGAAATAGCGATTTTGTAAAAACATGTTTTTTGGTATGTCTCATCCCTAAAACATGTAAATCTGTCGATAACCAAAATTCGAAAATATTTATGAATCCAATACTTTTTTCTTGTAAAGATAGAAGAAAGCAAAAATATTAACTAACGCTGTCACCTCTGCCGTAAATGATTTTTTTGAGATCGGAGATTTTTTTTTTCATTATAAACTTTACTGCATACAAAAATCTGAAAATTCTTGGTTATATAGAAAAATTCTTGATAAATACGCTGAGGCAGATTGTTATTACATTGAAGAGATGTTTCAAGAGCTATTAATTGAAAAATTCGGTCAAAAATGTTTCATTATAAAAGTTTTATAGGAACAAAAGCTCAAGAATTTCATCATATTTTTTATTTGATTAATTGTTTAGGCTTTTTATTAATTTAAATTTTCAGTTCTTCAAAACATAATATTTTCTAATTTATCAAATGTCATTTTTCAAAAATTGAAGACAATTTTTAAAACAGCGTAAATATTTTTTTTTTTTTTTTTTTTTTTTTTATCAAATTGAAAAAGCATTTACATGTCACAATTAAAAACAGACATGAATGTTTAAAATAATTAAATGATCACGGGGCAGGGAATCACAAACAGGAAATAGAAAAAATTACATTATAAAAATGTATTTACACGTGAACGTTACAAAACTAATCAGATGTGACAATCCCAAAACTTTCTTCTATCTTACGCATGTTATATTATTTCCTGAAAAATTCAGCATAGCATTCACTGCCACCGATTAGCTGATTTAAACCAAAATCTTGTCATCAACAACTTATGAGAACTTATAACTGAATATGAAGGTTGATGAAAAACCGTACGTTAGTTTTTGAGATAGAAAAATTGCAAAATTAAAACATAAATAAAAAAAAAGAAAAAAAAACCTGCATAACAGCGCTACATGTTCGGGGATATGCACCAAAAACAAATCAGGATCAATATTTTGTAAGGTTCTAACTTTATCGGAAATTTAAGAAAAATCTATGCATTAGTTCTTGAGGTACATTAATTGCAAATCCATGAAAAACGCAGCATAGCAGCGCCATATGTAGGAGCATTTGCACCAAAAACTAAACAAATGCTAATCTATAATAGGGGCTAACTGAATCTGAAAATTTAGAAAATTTCGTGCATTAATTCTTAAGATATATTCTATTGCGTTAATCACGAATAATGCACCATGGCAGCGCCACCTGTTGAGTGGTTTGTATGAAAATGTAATCCGCACCATGTTATATCAAGTATTAACAAATTATAAAACTTTATTAAAATTCATGCCCTAGTTCTTGAGATATGGCTATTGTTGAAATTGTAAATAATGCAGCATAGCAGGCCACCTGTTGAGCAATATACACCAAAAACTTGTCAGATCTAGTTTATATCCAGGTCTCATAGAATCTAAAGTTTTGTGTACTTCCATCCATTAGTTCTTGAGATAGAATTATTAAGATAATACAACTAATGCATCATTGCAGCACCTCCTGTAGAACGATTTGCACCAAAATGTAATCAGCACCGTGCTATATCAATTAATAACCAAACCTAAAGTTTTATGAAAATCCATGCGCTAGTTCTTCATATGGCTATTAAGGAAATGTTGAATAATGCAGCATAATAATTTCATGAATCCAATACTTTTTTCTTGTAACGGTAGAAGAAAGTAAAAAGTAAGGTAATCTTAAAATAATTAAATTGTTGTACGCGAAATGCATTTCATAGTGAAAATTACATTACATGTAAAATGCCCAAATATAAAAGCATCGCCATATGTAAAATGTATAAAATATTGAAAAAAAAATTGTGAAAAAAAATATTAATGGAGAAAATTAATTTACATTTTAAAAGCTCAAATAATAATTTTCCCAAACACATTTACATTTAATAATATATTTACATGCAAATCTTAAATAAGGAAAATGACTATAAAATAATTAAATTATTTATACGAAATTCATTTAATCCTTTAACGGACAAAGCATTTTCATTGCTAAGCTGTTGAAATAAATGAGTGACACCGATAATTACGAACAAATATATTCGTAAATAAGAAAAAAAAGGTGATTTTTTCACATACATAATAATACAACTTTTTTTTATAATAAAAATTCCGGTGTCGTTGTTGCATATCGGAATTAAAACTTTGTGGTTTCGTAGAGAAACTAATAAACGTTAAAGGGTTAAGGTGGAAATTACGTCTTATATTAAATAAATGTAAAAACTATTTGCTTATGAGCAATATTCATTCGACGTTGGGAATCATAAAGTGTATAAATACAACGCAGCTAGAAAATTTTTATATTTATTTTATCCTTTGATGCAACATGAATACAGGTAAGTGCATGCGCGAAGAATTTTTGATTTATTTTGAGCGAATTACTGTTTGATAAATATTAGAAAATTTGTATATACTTATTAATTAAAATATATAATTTACAGCAACAACAACGAAAATAAAAACATAAGAATAAGCATGATGGTGCATTAAAATAGAGAAAAAAAAATCATATATCAATCATATTTGTTCCGGAAAATATATAAAACTCTATCAAAACAATTAAATATTAGAATAAAATTTCAAAACACTATGCTTTTAGATACCATAATTCTGAATGTTATTCTTAAGCAGTATTAATATTTAGCATATTTGTATTAATAACTCATGCATATTTACAAAATTAAGATTTTCAATGATTAAATACCAGTATATGTTTTTTTATTTTATTTTTTCGGCGGAATTAATGAATTATTATTTGCAAGATAAACTAGTTGGATGTGCCACTCCCAAAATATTGAAATTTAGTTCTTCATATATGACAATCGAGTTAATTCTGAAAAATGAAGCACGACAGAACCGTCAGTTGTCCGATTTGCAATGAAACCTAATCAGCAAAAACTTATGCTAGTGTCTAACTGAATTTTCATGGAAATTCATGCATTAGTTCTTAAGACAGAGCTATTGTTGATATCCTTAAAGAAAAAAAAACAGCGTATCAGTTTTGTTTGTAGGGCGATTTATGAACTGATCAACATTAATAAATGTCAATGTATAACTTAATGTCGCGTTTTATGAAAATGCATGTATAATTTCTTGGGATAGAGCTACTGTGAAATGTAACATTGCTGCGCCATCTGGTGGGCGAGTTACATCAAAAATTAATCACCACTCATTTGAATTATGGCCTGCCTGAATCTAAAATTAAATTTTGTGCATTAATTTTTGCGATAGAACGTCCACAATTTTGTGTAACAAAGACAGACATACACAGACATGGACAAACAGATTGACAAACAGACATATCCTAAAAACAGTCAAATCGTTTTCAGGATCTTCTAAAACGCATAAATCCACCAAAAACTTGAATAGTAATGGTAAAATAGATAAAAATCGAGTAAAACACAACTGATAGCCATTCACGAAAATTTGGAAAAGACTTAGATTTGGCATTAAATTAAGATCCAAAGAAAACCCAAAATAAAGTTGTTTTAAAATGTTTACTTTTTTTTCTTGGGGGGGGGGGGGGGTTAAAAAGAGGAAAATTTTACAACGGAAAGACAGGGAAATAAAATTTTTACAATTCAAGTGGGATATCATTTATTATATATTCTTAAATATGAGAATAATGACACCATCAGTTATGAATGCTTTTATGAATACTAAATAACGAATACACAAATTTTGACAACTTTGATGATTTTTAAAAATTCTCGGATAATCCTTATTTTGAATATTGTTAATAGGAGGAAATTTAATAAGGTTGAGATTATTAAATTTGATGTAAAAAAAATGTATTGTGAAAGTGAAATAAACTTTACAAAGCTTTTATCAATAATAAAGTAACATAATTTTCGCCTTTGTGTTCATTAAAGCTACCATAACTTTGAAAAAAAAAAGATTTCATTGTTTTGCGGTTGATGTCATTGGATTTAGAATTAAAAAATACAAAATAACAAAATGTCACTTGCTCTGCTTAACTTTTTTAATTCGCCCCCTCCGTGTAATAAAAATGCTTTCTTTTTCCCCTTCCCAAAAAATGGGGGGGGCGGACTCATCGGATCTTTATTTCTAATGCGAAAACGAAGTCCGTCCCAAATTTTGGTAAATAACTGTCAGGTTCTAAGTAAACATCTGCTACAAATTGGAATTTCTATTATTTCTCTATCTTAATATTTTATGTATTGTACCGGCTGTGTACTGGAATTTTCAAGGTGACATTCTTTCTTCGTTAAAGTGAGAATTAACAGGTATCATGTACATGTGGTGAATGAGAGAAAGAGGAGATTGCTGAGAGGCGTGTTCATCCGTCAGGGATGTATGTGGATGATGAGCAAACAAGGAACATGTCACGGATCAAAAAGCAATGCGGAATGTGTCCAATGAATAAGCTCCAAAGGGGGTTGACATTGGGGGAAAACAGTGATTTGAGAAGGGCAAGTCTTGTCTGATGTTTAGCAGTTCGTATCTGGAGTTCGTACCTGGAAGTGTGTAAGACAGAGGTCCTTGTAGAGAGTGCTCAGTGTTGGAGAGTTTAGGCAGTTCGTATCTGGAGAGCAAGGGACACAGACGTCCTGGCGTAGTGCTCTGGGCCGGATAGCATAGGCCGAGTATCCATATGTTGGGAGATTCGAAGTTGATCTCCGATAAAGTGAATCTAACGTGCATTGTGTGTGAGGGAGAAGGTGTAATTTGAACAGTACACAGCCAACCTTGAATGTATTTAATTTAATGTTGAACCAGATCACCTATATCCGAGTTGTAACTGTATACAATTGTAAATAGCGTATTTGTTGTGTACATATATTCTAAATAAACTGTTAATTCAGTTAATTTACAGCGTCAGTGTTCATTTACACAATCCTCACAGTGAGTGACCGATATCACCTAATAATATCGGTGGTGGCAGCTATAACTACCACGGAATTTCTTCAAAGTTGTGCTGGCTGAGAGGAATGTCCGACAATAACCATCAGTTGTTTTAAAAAAAGTTCCATTTTGCCTGTACTAGAAGTCGAAACTTTTGATTTATGCTGTACCTCTTGCAAAGACAAACAAAAATGAAAATTTCGCGACCGCAAGTGAAGTGAAATTGCGCCTTCCAGAGATGATATTCTTTTGCGTTAAAAGTAGTTAGCTGGGCATTCGGTGTTTTTAGACATTACTCACACAAATTTTGAAATGTTCGGGAAAATAGAAATATTTAAAAAAATAAGTAAAATCTCAGAAATTTTTTATGAAAACATTTAAAAAGCGGGGTATTTCGACGCAGCTTCAACTCATATTTTCATAACTAAGTATCCATATTTTTTCATGAAAGTATGTTTAAAGAGGATTTTGATACAATTCTATCCAAATTTACAATCAGTTAAAATTTCAGAGTGTTCGGGGAGTAAGATTTTTTCTTCTTATTTCTATCTTTACAAGAAAAAAGTATTGGAAAAAAATCGACTTCCGGTTTTCGATGGATTAATACGTTTTAGAAGGTCCTGAACACGATTTGATGGTTTGTAGAAAATGTCTGTCTGTCACTCTGTGAGTCTGTATGTGACAAAAATTTTATGGTCGCTGTGTCTTCACAAAACTTTGGATTCAGTTAGACCTCATATTAGCTGGAACTGATTAATTTTTGGTGAATATCGCTCAACAGGTGTGCTGCCTTACTCAGAATTTCCACTAAAGCTGTATCTCAAGAAATAATGCACATACTTTCATAACACCTTAAATCAATTAGTCCTTGATATAATTTGCTGTTCGTGCAAATCGCTCAACAGGTGGCATTGCCATGCTGCATTATTCATGATTATCAACAGCTATATCTCAAGAACTAATTTGCGAATTTTCATCAAATTTCAGATTCAGTTAGTCTGTGATATAGTTTAGTGTTATTTGGTTTTTGATGTACACCCTCTAACAGGTGGAGCAGCTATGCTGCATTTTTTACGATTTCGCAATAACTTTATCTCAAGAACTAATTCATGGATTTTCATCATACTTCAGATTCAGTTAGTACCTGATGGAAATTGATCCTGGCTAGTTTTTGCATAGGTTAGTTATCAGGCAATAGGTGGCGCTTCTATGCTGCAATTTTCACAATTTCCTAAATAATTCTATTTCAAGAACTATTGCACAGATTTTCATCAAATTTCAGATTCATTTAGATGCTGACATAAGTTGTTGCAATTTAGGTTTCGGTGTAACACATCCAACAATTCGTATTGCTATGCTGCAGTGTGCCTGATTTACGTGATTTTGGCTATAGTCGCATCTTCAAAGCTAATGCACGGAATTTCGTATAATTAAAATCTCCATAATGGACATAAATTGCCATTTAATTTTGTTACTGTGATAGCGAATTTTGAAGTATTGACATGTATGAGATAGAAGGAAGTTTTTGGATCGACAATTGACTTCTAAAAATAGATGTGACATTTTAAGATAGGCAGCCAGTGGTATCGTCGCAGCGTAATTATGTTTATCTAAAGAATATGGTCTAACCGTTTACCATACAGGAGTCGTGGCACAATTGAAGAAAATAAAACATCTTCTCACATCTTTTCACAACTTCAAATTAATTAATTTATTCCTGCAATCAAATCATCCGAGAAACGCGCTTCAATTCCGATGAAGTGAATTCAGCTAAAAAGAATAAACGTTTGATCAAAAAAGACAGCATTCGTCATAGCTTCCCGGCAGTTTGTTCAAAATCGAATAATCATTTCATCTCCGTGCCTCCTAGCTTAAATTTAAAAAAAAGTTTCGAAAACCTTCGATAATTTCCAGCACGATCTCTGCATGTAAACAGAAGCCGGTCTCTTGCGCTGAGATTAAAAACAACAAAATTGAAATGTCCTCCGCAAGCGATAAATTTATTAAAAATATTATGAATTAACTTATTTAAGTTAAAATAGTTAAAATTCGAATGTATTCCACAGACGACAATTTCACAAAAAAGGAAAAGAAATCAATTTATTCATACGCAATAAATATAAAACGCGAAGAAAAAAAGGAATTATGTTTTGACTAAGTATGATTTTTCGGAATAAATTTAATAAGACTTTTAAAAAGCGTTAATAAAAACAGGGAAAAAGTTAGTTTTATAAGGAATTTTGAGAAATAAAGTTTAATTAAGAATATTACATACACCAAACACATATATAAACACCATACACGTATACAAAAAAAAATTAATAAACTAAATTGTAAATTGAATGAATTATCTCATAAAAAGGGGATAGCACGCTTAAATTAGTATTTATATGTGTTTATATTTTCCTGGAATTGAAATTTGGACATTAGAAATTTGAATAAAAATTTGCAATCTAGAATATTACTTTTTCTAAAAGTAAATGAAAAAAAGAATTTATATTATAAAATGTAATTTGTAACAGCAAATAGAATATAAGCTTCTTTTTAATTTCTTTATAATGTATTCTTAATAAATATATTATTCTTCTATTATTTCAAGCAATGTTTCAAATGATAAATTTAATGTAAAAATGTGTTCCTTTTTCTTTTTTGTTGCCATAGCTTTAGAGGCTACTTCAGTCGAAAAGACCCGTTTCTTTAATGCTAATCCTGGGGAATTTTTTTTTTTTAATATCTCGGTTGCATTTCAATTTTTCTTCTTTTTTTGATAGCTGACATCTAACTTTTTTTTTTCGATTTTGTTTGCAGATTTTTATTTCTTTCACTTTCGGAACCGGTTTCAAAAATGAAAATACCCTCATTAAGAATAATTGTAAACAACATCAAAAAGTAAAAAACGGCTTTTGTACAGATTGATCTCAGCTATCCAATGGAAAAATATTATTTTAAAATATTGAAATGCGACCGAGATATTCTTATAAATTTCTTCCATAGAATTAGCATGAGTGAGCGGATCTTTTTGCTTGACTGAAGTAGCGTTTTAAATAAGATAAATAAAAAATCCCTTTCGGCATGGCCTATAGGCGGAGGTAGATTTCAAAAAGTTTTCATCTCAAAAAAAAAAAAAAAAAAAAAAAAAAAAGCCTATTTTTACTCAAATGCCCATTTTGGCAATATATTTTGAATTATATTCTTACTTTATTTAAAAAATTGAACAATATGCTCATTATATAGTTCCTAAATAACAAAAAACTGTTAATTAAATTCGTTTGACAGCAAAATTGAATTTAAAAATGAGTCATAAAATAACCAATTTATTATTTTAATACATCCACAATTCTTTAATCAAGATCGCTTTGAGAAATTTTGTGCGAAGTGCCTACTTTGACAGATTTTTTTTAAATATATATTTAGCCTTTATCAAAACTCTGACCAATACGGCACATTACACAGTTCCTAAATAACAAATAACTGTCAATTGAATGCGTTTGAGAGCAAAATTGAATTTAAAAATGAGTCATAAAATAAACAATTTGTTATTTGAATACAACCTCAATTCTTTTATCATGATCGCTTTGGGAAATTTTTTTGCGAAGTGCTTACTTTGACAGCTTTTAAAATATATATATTCACCCTTTATCAAAAAATCGACGAATACGCACATTATATAGTTCCTAAGTAACAAAAAACTGTCAATTGAATGTGTGTCAGAGCAAAATTGGATTTAAAAATGAGTCAAAAAATAACCAATTTGTTATTTGAATACCCACAGTTCATTAATCATGTCGCTTTGGGAAATTTTGTGCGAAGTGCCCATTTTGGTAGCCTTTTTTTTAAATATATTCTGCCTTTATCAAAAAACTGGCCACTCCGTCACATTATATAGTTCCTAAATAAGAGAACCTGTAAATTGGATGCGTTTGAGAACAAAAAAAGATTTAAAAATGACTCGGTAAAAACGCAATTTCTTAAATTTCCGCAAATTTTAATCACGATAACTTCGTGAAATTCTGTTCAAAATATCCTTTTTGGCAGCCTTTTAAAATATATATTCTGCCTTTATCAAAAAACCGCCCAATACGTCAAGTTATATAGTTCCTAAATAATAGGACCTGTAAATTGGATGGGTTTGAGAACAAAAATGAATTTAAAAATGACGCATAAAAAACGCAATTTGTTATACTTAATGAATTTTTTAATGATGAAAACTTCGGGAAATCTGTTCAAAATACCTTTTTTGGCAGCCTTTTTAAAAATATATTCTGCCTTTATCAAAAAATTGGCCAATACGTCGCATTATATAGTTGCTAAATAATAGGATCTGTCATTTGGATGCGTTTAAAATCAAAAATGAATTTTAAAATGAGTCAGAATATAAGCAGTTTGGATTTGAGGTTTTTTCTCCAACTCCTATTTTTGTTTAATTTATTTTTGCTATAAGAATTGGTTCTATGAAAAACTTGTCAATATAAAAATTGTAGATATTATTGTGAAGATGTAAAATAAATTTAATTAGATTTAATTGCTTAAGAATTGAGTAAGTTATGGTTTTTTTTCTTTTTCCTCCCCCCTTTTTCTTTTCGTTTTTAATTTTTTTCATCGGTAAAAATTGGTCCTATCAAAAACTTGTAAATGCAAAAGTTTTAGATAATATTGAGTACATTTATATAAAATTTAGTTGGATTTGATATCTTGAGAATTGACGAAGTTATGATTTTTTTTCTCCCAAAAACCATGTTTTTTTCGCCCCTTGAGCCCACTTTTAACTTTATCAAAAATCTGTCACGCATAAACTTTTTCCTCATTTTTTAGAAGTAATATAAACTTTAAACTGATTCGATATCTATTTTAATTAAAAAGTTATCGCGTTTTTTCAAAAAGTTATCGCGTTTTTTCTGTTTTCACAAAAACCCTCCTAACTTTCACCTCCTTGGTCCGATTTTGCCCATTAACGAACTTAACCGAGATTTTATGCCCTTTGATTTTATGTAAAAGTTTGATGAAGATCTGAGCATAATTATGGAAGTTATCGTGTCTAGAAGAAAGTGATATACACCGATAGATAGATAGATAGATAGATAGATAGATAGATAGATAGATAGATAGATAGATAGATAGATAGATAAACTTTTTTACTGATGGTAGTTTTGGGGTCTAGGAGTCATGATTCGTGTAGATCCGCAAAAATTTTTCAGAAATTCCAACATGGGAGACAATGCAATAGGTAGTATTTCATACGAAATCTACCTAAAATGAAAATTCTTCGATAAAAGTTCATTAAATTGGAACCTTTAATGCATACTTTTTCATGCAAAAGTGATGTAATATTCAATAGAGAATATATGTATGCATATTCTCTCTTATACCCGCGAATTTTAAACACAGTCAAAAATATTATAGTCATACTTTTTCAAGTTCATTAAAAACTATGTACACGTAGATAATGTAAAATAGATGAAGACTAAATAATTTAAATAAGATTAAATTTGATATACACAGAAAGCTTATCCATATGATTGCGTTAGTGGCTTAATTTTCTCTTATTTTTCTTAATGATTGAAAAATTAAATATACTATTAAATCTGCAGATCAGGAGCCTCAACGTCAGCTTTGCACATCATTTTTTTTAAACCCACTTTGGGCAAAATTCAACTTTCTGGAAACTGTAATTCAAAATTTTCAAATTACGTAATTATTTATAAGAATAAAATAAGAATAAGAAGTTTTCAGCTATCAAATCCGTTAAATTAAAATTTTAGTTATGTTAGATGAAAATATGAAATTTTCATGATCTATTATTTTTGTTTTTTTATTATAACATAGTAGATTTCTTCAGGGGGGGCTCCGCTCCCTGAACCCCCCCCGTAGTCTCATTAAATTTAAATTTTCAACTTACTATTAAGTGTGCTAATGGTTATCGTATATCTTGCATTTCTTTATACATTTTGATTTATAAGGATAAGTAACAGTTTGGACAAGCATTTTTCATTAACCTCATACTTCTACATGCCTGCCAACCACAAACACCTAAATCTGATGTATAAGGAACTTTTTAAAGTGTAAAATTTGTAATCTAGAGTTTTACAATTTTTTTTCCGAAAAGAAAAGTTTGATTGCATTTTGCAGCAGTTATCGCGGAACAGACAGACAGAAGAACAGACTGACAGACGGAATAAACAATAAATTTCGAACAATTTCATGAACAATAAATTTCGAGTCACCAAAGTAAGCCTTCACTGAAGTTTCGGCAATGACGTCATTATTCATGAGTTATTGATATCCATGTTTCTTGTATTTTTAACAACTACTATAAAATACCTGTTTTATTTCAATTATGACGTCATATTTTACCAAGTGAATTGTTTGTGAAAAATTTTATTCTTTTTTATTTCTTTTACTTCTATTTATGTCTCCATTTTTGTCAGAAAAATTCTTATTAACGAAACAAATATCCGAGTTTAATATTTAACAAAAAGTACTATATCTATTTTTATTTTAATTCTGACGTCATATTTATTTATTTATTCTTAGTTTAATTTCTCGAATGGAAATTGCTCAATTGAAACGTATTGCCGTTGAAAAATAATTATTCCAGATTTTAATTTTTTTTTGGCAACGATAAAGGAAATTGGTCAAACTGTATCTAAAACGTCTCCATTTATTGTGTATGAAAAAGAATGAAATTTTGAATTATTAAGGAAAATATTTGAATGAAATTAATAAAACATAACCTATGTTCTTTTCTGAGCTATGTTATATTTATACGCAAAGATACAAAGAAATTAATTAATTCATCAGTTTTGATGTTGACTTCATTTAAATTTTCGTACACTCTTTCAAATTATGGATAAGAATCAAGATGAATGGCTGCTTAGCAACCAATATGAGAAAATAAAGAAAATGAAATAAATACATTTGAAATAAGTAAATCTCTAAAACAAATTAGTCTATATTATTGGAACACATTTATAAAAAATCTCCAAAATTTACAGTAATAATTTAAAAAATCTGACAAAAGCGTAGACAAAATTTCAAAACAATACGAATAAATTAATCGGTAAATTTCAGTATCCATTTATCATTGAATTCCATTAATCAAATATGTCATTTTCTCTCAAGAAAAAAAAAAAATAAATTGAAAATCATTGGATTTGCATAGAAAAGCATTATTGCGTAAAATAAAATATTCTATATTTTCCGAACGAATGAATCAAATCTAACAAAAAACTATACAGCTTAATCCCAGTGCCTCATTAACATACCCATTTAATTTCAAGTCAATCGAATGCTTTTTACGTCAGTTATCGCAGAACAGACAGACTGACAGACTGACGGACAGACAGACAGAAACAAAAAAATTCCGAGTCTCCAAAGTAAGCCTTCACTGACGTTTCGGCAACTATACTTAAAAACTATTTTTTGTGCATAATTTCGTAAAATTAAAACAGCAGAACTTTAATTTTAGAACAAAAAAAAATGCATTCAATGCAATTTAATTTAATTTATTCACGAATAAAAACATATAATTCCCTTTAAATATACTGTCAGTTTTACTATCCCATATTTTTCAACAAATTACGACTGATTTTGAAAGATTAAATAAATGAAGTATTTCGGAATGGAATCTTTTCTTAGCAAAATTCTATTTTCAGCCAAACGTTTAAAATAATAAAGCATTGCTCAAATTCCTTTTAGTGAAAATATGTAAACAAAACAAAAGCGTAAATACAGTACAGAAAATTTAAGTACTTTTTAATTGTTAAACGTCATGAAAATATAAAATTAAAAGAAACAACCGTATAAGCAGATGTAAGTAAATTAATTAGCCTGAAAATTAAGAGTTCAGGGAATAATTCGCAGAAATTAGTAATTTGACATAAATTTCATTCAATCGAACATTTTTTATAGTCGAGCTAATCATTGAATATAAAGTTAATTTTTTTTTTCTTTAGGAAAAAGGAACTGGAAGTAAATTAAGAAATAACTGCAAATTAATAAACTTTTCCCAAACTCAAGAACAATTAAGTTTTAAATTCCTGATATGATAACGAAGTAAAATGCATTTTTCCTTCAGATATAAACAGAGGTAACTTAATAATTAATAATTAGTTTTACGAGGATTACATGTATTGGATTCAAGTGCTATACATTAAGAGATTTCCTTTAGCTAAATGTTATTACAAATTACTTGAAAATACCTATTTTTCATTTACTTATAAATCCTTGTAATTGGTGCGGCTGGATCGGATTTTATTTTGTTTACCAGCTGATTAACCGACTTCAAAAAAGGAGAGGTGGTTATCAATTCGACGCGTATGTGTTTTTTTTTATGTATGTTCATTCATTACTCCAAAACTATCGAATCGATTTTTTTGTGTGTGTGTGTTAAATGAAAGAGGTTACTCTCGAATTGGTACCACTTCCATTTCATCGAAATTAGTTCAGTACTTTTTTAACAATTAGGCAAAAACTAATAAAATTAGGGTGATTAAAAGTAACAAATAAAAAAAGTAATAAACCAAAAGTAATATGGACGTTGAATAAGCTCGCCGAGTGGAGTGCAGTGAGGATGACATACATGCAGTCAGATGGCCGTGTGGTCTAAGGCGCCAAATTTAAGCGCTGGTTCCCGAAAGAGAGTGTGGGTTTGAACTCCCTCCTGACATACGTGTATAATTTATAATATTTTTTTCCGTAGTATAATTTTTACTAACCGACTTCAAAAAATCGTTAACTTTTAACTAAAAAGAGAAAAATAAACTTTTCTACCAAAAATTGAACCGACTTCAAAAACTACTGCAAAGTGATTTTTTTTTTTTTTTTTTTTTTTTTTTTTTTTTTTTTTACATAATAGTAATCAGAAATTAAATTAAGAGCGTAGTATTTACCATGCGTATTATTATATTTATGTACATTAATTTGATTTTTTGGAGTCTTGCTAGCCAAGCGAAGTTCAAAATTAAAATTAATTATCCAATGCAAATTGTAGAAGAATAAAGTTAATGTTTTTAACTAAATATTAAATCGTAAAAAAACTCGTAGATACTTGGATGTGTATCTGTGGAAAATTACAAGCAACTTGGTTTGGCTAGCACCTACTCCAAAAAATCAGGTTAATGTACATAAATACAATAATACGCATGGAAAATACTACGCTCTTAATTTAATTTCTGATTACTATTATGTAAAAAAAAAATATATTTTTCACTTTGAAGTAGTTTTTGAAGTCGGTTAAATTTTTGGTAGAAAAGTTTATTTTTAAAGTCTATTTGTTGGATTTCTTTTGAGATTGTTTCATAGTTGTGAGAGAACTTTCCGAGTTTAAGAATTTCATTATATTTTGATATAATTCTTGCCTTGCAGGATTTATATCGGACACAACGCCAATAAGTTTTATTTTTTAATTTTTTTTATCGTTGAGAAATAAATTACCATCATAAACAGCACAAACATTTCCATTTCTAAGATAAAGAATGGACAGAAGCCTAAAATTTATAACGAATGAAAAAAATTATCGTGAGAAGAAACTTCTGACGGAATTTTAGAGAAGTTTTTGTGTTGTTACCTTTTTATTGGGCAGATCATACAATACATAAACAGTACTAAAAAGCAATAAAACGATAAATTCTACTGAAACATAATCCTTGACCGCAAACTCTACAGGGTTCTTTCCTGAGGTTCTGTCGAATCTTCCCTCTTAATGACCAAACGTGAGGGTGGGTGGGGCGAAAATGGAGTAACTCTTTGTGATTTTGTTTGGATTCACGGGGATCAATATCTAAGCGCTGGCAGTATGCAACTCGTGAATGATCCCTTGTATTTTCCCCCCTTAATCGTTGTTTTCGGCTAAAAGCTCTTCGGGTTTAAACATACAAACCTAAAAGACTCCTTTATTTTAAAGTAATACCCTTAATGCCTGTAATATAACGTTAATTCTTTTCTAAAACATAAACTAACTTAAGAATCGACATGAAGCATTTGTACTTCGATAAATGGCGTCAGGTGTTCCATATTGGCTAGTCTTAGACCTACACTTTTTCATAAGTGGAATCGTCCAATTCAGTTTCTGAAACGGTATAAATGCATTCCGATGATGACGTTTATTGCTTTTTCTTTTCGTTTGTGTCAAGTCCTCGTTATGATTTAATAGTTTGAGTTTAAGTTAGAATAAGATATTTAGTTTTTTTCGCTTATGATGTTTTTAAATGAACGATATTATTTTTATTTTAAATTTTTTTTTGAAAAAGCTCCCGTTTTAATGAAGTTTAATACTGTGTTAAAGAAATATTTTAATGATTCTGTTAGTCATTTTAAACAAAGTTTGCTCTGAATATTAATTAATTAAAAGCTGTTATGAAAGTACTTTTAAAGCATTTTTACATGGATTGAATGAAGTTTAAATAAAGATTTGTCGTCATCAAAACTTGACTTGTCGATGTCTCTTATATACAACACACAGCTTTTGTTCCTTGTATCTACCACAGCATAATTATAGTGTCTCTGCTTATAGCAGTATAAGTGTGTATTAGACGTGTATTGATACAGGCTAAGATTTTCTATATTTGTAGAGGTCTCACGAGCCCGACCTGCGAGCCGGGCCGGCATAATAATTCCATTTTTCTAAGGGGTAGGATGAAACAGTTTTCTGAATTCAGCCAGCAGAATTACGGTAATTCTTCCTACAAACCGGGGATACAAACAAAAAAAATCGGGCCGGCAAAAAAATTGAACGGGCGGGCCGGCCCGATAAAAAATTTAGCGGGACTATTGGCCCGTTAACAAGAGACGATAAAAATATGACCTATTTTCAACGAATATGATTTTAATGAGAATAAGTGTGCGTCAAGAGCCGATACTAGTTTGAAAATATCTATACCTTCTATGTAACTTCTACAGTGTAGAGATCGGCATCGGACAGTTACATTTTGTGTTACCCGGTTTAATATTTTTAGCAGACTTGTGCAGGGCCAGAGCTAGACTTAATTGTTCTCAAAATGTGTAGGGCAGACAACACGATTTGTAAAATCATCAATAATTTATAAAAAAATTATGATATTAAAGAAATTATAGAAAAATAAAGAATTTATGTTAACGTAATATTTGAATAGATACTTCTTGGTGGTTCTTAAATTCACTTCTCAAAAACGCGAAAGTTTGACACATTTTCTGAATAATTTTTTAACTTTAAAAGTATAAAATTGACAAGCTGGAGGAATTTGGAATCGATTAGCGTGTTTCAGTTTTGGCAAATAAAATACTTGTATAACCTTGTTGACATATGAGAGATTCTTGTCAAATGCTTGGAAATTTTTCACGCTAGTTTTCATTTCTCGCTGAAAACTTTCTTCAAACATTGAAGTATATTTGTATTTGTGAAATTCGTATATGGGTATTTTTTCAAAAAAGTGGTGGCAAAAATGAATTTGAATTTTTAAACAGTAATTTAATGCGACCATTAGGTGATTAACCCTTCCCGGCAGGTTAACCTTTCCGGCATAGTGGTCCCACTCCCCCCGAACACACCTAATTTTAATTCCAAACTTGGACCAACACCAAGAATATTTCAGTAAAATTTTGCTTTTAGAATTAAAATTTGCTTTATCAATATCTGGCAGAATAAACAGAGGTGTTGCACATCAGTTCAGAGCTGCAAGTAAAGCCGTGGAAAAGTCTGGGGATGACTGGTGTTCTCACAAGCATTTAGGGGTTGTGCAAATATGCCATTATCAACTTTTTAGTAATTTTGAACCTCCTTCATTCCTTCGCATATCATGCACTATCATCCTTCGAACCCGCACCCCTCGGTAATAAAATCGTTATTGCCGGTATTGTATTTGTGTATTTTAATTGTATTTTTTATGAATTTATTTCTTTTATTTGGTGTGATATACAAAATTGGTTACATTTATTTTTCGCATACTTTATTGATTCAAATAAAGAGATTTTTTATCAAATATCACTTTATATCTAATAACACATAAAAGAAATATTTACTATTTAAAAGTATTTTCATAGCAGCTTTTTATTACATAATGCATTTAACAGTAATAAAGTCTTGTTGTACTTGTCTTGATTGGGGAAGGGGTGAGGTATAGATAGAAATTCTTATTAAAAAAGCAAGTAGACAACATACCTTCTCTTTTTATTATCTTTATTAGTATACACACAAGCTTCATTTCAAATATATTTCACATATGGTTTCTCGAACTGTGATTATCAGATTAACCATATACATTTGAAAAAGATTAGGAAGGTAAAACTTTGGGGTATTCTACATTTTAAAATCAAATAATTTTATAATTTAAGGATTTTAATAACTATGAATTTTCATAAAAACAGATAATCGAGTAAAAATACATAATATGCTAATTTGAGCTAAAGACCATGTTATAAATAAAAAGAGACATTTTGATTCAAAAATGATATCGATATTAAAAGACAAATCCCTCTCCTCCTAGCGATTTCTTATGATATCATATGCCAGACCCCCCCCCCTCCCCTTTAAAATGATAATGTTATATAGACAAAGCCTTTTATATAATAATTTTTGCAACTACTGTTAACGCAAACAAATATCAGTTTTTAATTATTTACCTCCATCTAGTGGATATTAAGGGCAGATCACCACAAGTCTATCTTAAGAAAAGGTGCAAGGATTTTCATCAAACTTCAGATTCAGTTTGTCCTTGACACGAATTCACGTTTTCTACATTTTTATGTAAATCGCTCAAGAGGTGGCGCTGCTATGCTATACTTTTCCTGATTTCCTCAGTAGCTCTATCTAAAGAACTAATGCTCCGATTTTCATTAAACTTTAGATTCAGTTAGATGTTGACGTAAGTTGGTGAAAATCATGTTTTGATGATCATGTTTCGATGGCGCTTCTATGCTGCATTTTGTATGACATACGTGATTTTAGCGATAGTCATATCTCAAGAACTAATGCGCGGAATTTCATATCATTAGAATCCCCCTTAACCCTTTCCGGAACGGGCAAAATTAAAATGAGAAATTATGAACTGACACCGAAATTCACAAACGAATTTTTTAGATAATTTGAAACCCTTAATTTAAGCTTTTATTGTAAAAGCCAAATTTTACAAAAATTTCAGTGGTGCCGTTTGAAAGTTCGGAATTAAAATTAGGTATCCCAGACACCAGGTACAGTGTGCCGGAAAGGGTTAAAGGCTATATATTGACATTTAATTTTGGCAGTGTGATAGCGAGTTTTGTTGTACGGTAATCCCTTAACATTCGCGAATTTTGATTAAGAGATTTTGGCGAGATATGACTTTTTAAAAAGAAAAAATCTTTTAAATACGCGTTAACAGTATTTGCAAGAAAAGTATAATAAGAAACGCATTTTTTTTATATTGGTGCGAACAGAATATTAAAATAGCAGTTTTTCGGTCACGATTTTGACAGTCGCGGAACTGTTAATCCTTGCGAATGTTAAGGGATTACTGTATTAACTACTTCCCTGATTTGCCCGTATGCCATCCGGGTAATGTATTTTTGCCAATATTTTCCCGTACCACGCACGAGCACCCATATTCCAATCATGATTTATTATTTTCGCGAGTAAACTTTTAATGTAAATTTTGTGTTATTTAATCCGGGTTTCTTCTCTGATTGTGTTAGACAAATATTTCTATTTTGTATAAACGGTGATAACAAATTAAAAATTCTGTAAAAGACATACAAAAAAAAAAAAAAAAAAAAAAAAAAAAAAAAAAAAACAAGCGCTATTTAAAAGTTTTTTTTTTTTTTTTTTTTTTTTTTTTTTTTTTTTTTTTTTAAATATTGATAAATTAAGTGGTTAACATGTATGAGATAGAAGAAAGTTTTGGGATTGTCTCATCTGACTAGTTTCAGCTCTATTTTGCTTAGGTTGAGTAAGTCGAAGAAATTTTTTTCAAAAAACTAGTGTCAGATTTCAGAGTACCTTGCAAAGGCCACCATCTTTGTGTTAAAACTCTAGTCAAATATTCGATAGGTGGTGATTCATCTTTGGTAGAAATCAAGATATCGGCACCTTAAAAGAGCAACGAGCTAGTAGTACTGCACAAAACAGTAAATCTGATTCTGAGAGCTTTCATTAACCCTTTCTGACACACTGTGCCCGGTCTGGGATACCTAATTTTAATTATAAACTTGCAATCGGCACCAATAATATTTTAGTAAAATTTTGCTTTTACAATAAAAGCTTAAATTATGGGTTTCAAAATATCTAAACAAATCGTTTGTGAATTCCGGTGTCAATCGATAATTTCTCATTTTACTAACAGATTTTCCCCGTGCCAAAAACGGTTAAGTGACGTAGATACTAAAATGCTGCATAAGTTTACTACTAGTATTATTTTATACTAAATCTGGCCTTATTTCATCGCATAACGTTATAAACTTATTATTATTTGAGTATCCATCTCAGCATTCAAGTGTTATGGACTGTATTGGAAGGATATTTTTTTTAAATTGAAAGTGTGATAAATTTTGTACAATTATATTATTTTTTAATTACCCACTAAAAGCAATAAAAATCATTATTATTTGAGCATTAGTTACAAATAAAAATTTTAACACTAGAACCGCCGGCTTTTTTATAAAAAAATTATAAAAAGTGTTTGGCACCAGAATTTTTATTAAAAACTATTTAATTTATTTAATTAGCTTAGTTTTGTGTTTCACTTAACTAACAAATATCATGAAGAAATTTCTGGTTCGAATCGGCCGTTTTCAATTTGGCAGGAGGTCATAATGACCCCCTAATGGCGGTTCTAGTGTTAAATACAATATTTGTTTAATTGCAATTACAGATATTAACTAAAGCAAAATTTATTATTGAAGTAATATTCTGGTATGATTTTAGATTCTATAAATTATGAAATTTCTAAAGCGTACCGTACCCTTTGAATTAGAGAATTAACCCATTACTCGCTTGTATTGCATTTATGCGAAGGTCAAAATAAAAGTATATATTTAAGTTACATGTCCACTACTATTTTTCAATTACAAAATACGCCTTACTTAGAAAACATAAAATTTTAAGACCATTAAAATCAAAAGTTCTCTGGGCTCATGTTAGCGAACGACATCCAACTAAAAAAGTTAAAAATTTAATTCTTATACTTTGGACGATTAATGTATAGTTAATAAACATTGCAGAACCATTATATTCCGTATTATACCTACCATGTTTCACAAACTTTGGGTAAAAAGCTTATAGAATTTTACGACAATTTCCGAAAAGAATTTTTCGTCTTATTTAATTTCAAGAAATATCTTAATTTCTTTCAATAAAAGAGGTGATTACAAATTCGGCTATTTAAATATTAAATAGACATTAGGTAATGTTAAAAATTGGTGCCAGACACGTTGTAATTTTCAAATAACTTTAAAAAAAGTTAATGGATTGGTTTTTATCTATGTAAATTCAAGTAGAATCCCAATGTTAAATTTCCCTAGCGTAAGCAAAATTCTTTTTTCTATTCCAAAACATTTGTCGCAGTTATCAGATATCAGACTCTTTTATGCTATTTTTGTTAAATCCTGTCATTTAAAGACAGTACGCGGAGGACGTTTAGGAAATCTGTTTTCGAAAACAAAGACATTCTTTAATCGAAAATATAAATTATTATACAATCTTGCTTAATATGGCTAGAAATTTCTAAATTACATAAATAAACATATAGAAGTTTTCCGAAAGGCAACTTTGAAACATTTAGTGCTAAAAATTTATTTTAAAATTTCGTAAAATGTTTATGGAAAATTGTTTTAACCAAAGACAGCTATTTTATCTTGAAAATTTTAAATAATTACAGATATGGCTGAAGTAATTGTAAGTGTTGCCCCGTTAGTAAATGTGAGTGTTGCGGACATTTTATTTTGAAATTTAGAAATCATATTAGGATATTTTCAGCAGCATTTTTTTATTTATGAAATATCTATGAAGAAAAAATAATTATTAATATGCACTCGTGAGAATTCGGAATGCCAAAATAAAGAATCAGCAATATGCGGCAACACTGGTAACTACAAGGTTGGACATGATATCTATTGTGCCTATCGTTTTTTCAAGTCTTGTTTTGAAATTTTTTATATATATTTGCCACTACTTTTTCAAAATAATATATTCTCAACCCCTTAACTGTTACATTTCAATTCTTTTCACATTACAAATTTTTCTTCTTTTGCCTTTTTAAGGGTCATGAAATAGGTCAAATTTTATTACATAAAAAATTGTTGCAATCAACAAACCTTAAGAAATTAAAGTAACAAAGTGGCAACAGAGTTATATATTAGTAATTCGGTAATAGAAACTATCCCACCAAAAGTTTCTTACATGGTTAAGACGAGTTTTGCAACTAACGTCCATATTTATCTTAATTTAGCAGCATGATTTTCTAAAACATTTTCATATTTAAAACCGTATTTTTTCATGAGTTAAAGATGTTATATCCATGTTATTAGGACATTAAATGCGATACGTTCGATTGCAATAGGGCCAAATTACCAACGGGGCAAAAATTTGCTAGTAAGGTTTAATAGGAAATTTCATTTTTATACATGTGCCGTATTGATGAAAAACTATTTTCCCGAATGAAGCAGATTTTTTTACTGGTGGAAGTTTTCTCCTTTGCTAATCCGATCATGGAACCATTAACAGGGCTTGCACAATTGTACCACTAAATTTTTACTGTATTTTCAATGCATTTCAATGCAGAAAAATGTTACGAAAACTGCGGATCGATGAGATGTTTGCGAACTCTGTTTCTTAAAAATTAAATATAAATTTTCTTATCATTAATAGTGGTTCCAGAGTCCTTATAAAATATGAGGAGTGTGCGAACCCTGATTAAGAAAGAGGAACTGACATATCCTTAAAATAGTGAAGCTTCAACTTTAACCGCTTTCGCAGAGGGTTCATTATTACGACAGCAATCTCCCACCAGAAACATTTCTGCAGAAAATTTCTTTTTATTTAAACGCTTTATTAACGGAAAATTCCAATAAAAAATAATAGCAAAAATCAATATTTTTTTTTACTGTTACAGATTAATTTGGCAGTTTTATTTCCGCCACATTGTGACAACAAGACGATGTCCTGTCAATGTCAGTAAAACGATTATAATAAATGGAGAAACTGATACCAGTAAAACTAAACAGAAAATTTTTAGTTGGGAGAGAAATTTCCCTTTCTATAAGGTTCTAAAGTAAAACGAAATATTCTATTTAAGTTTTCTGATTGAAGTTTTCATATGCGGTAATCATAAATTTTGGGTCCGATTAAGAGAAAACAGGAGTCATCTTATGACAACCACCTCAGTTGCTTCACTCGTAACTGATATACAATGTACTAAATGTTTCCTTCTTTTATTCATACCTCCATTAATCCATTCCCTTTATAATCAGACGTTACTTTCTTAATTACTTATACCTAATAAACACACTGATATTAGTTTCATAAGTGCGTAAAAGATGTTTAACCCATTAGTGCCTGAATTATTTTCTTTGTTAAAATTCAAATTTTACATTTTCCTACCACTTTTAAAGGAAGAAAAACTTTTATCTTAATTTATCGAGAACTTTGCCTCGAGAAAGAGAATATTTATTTGTCCTCTTTTTTACTGGTGTGAAATGCGATTACTTGAATTTTTTTTAAACTGTCCCAAAAACGGGACGCTAGGCACTAATGGATTAAAAAATGAACTGTACTATATCGAGATAGATAACCGTTGAGTAAGCATGCAAATATTTAATTCAAAAGTTTAACGCTTTGGATTCCAGCGTCTTTTATACGAATTTCATTTAGACGGCACCACTTTACAAAAGAAGTTACTACAATTGGACAATATAAAAATTCTCTAATTAAATAAGGTTTATTTTTTTTCCTTTATTATTGGCGCCAAAAACAAATTTTGCAAAAGAAGACGGTGTCCACTGAGACTGAACATACAAGCGAAAAGGGCTAAGTTGTGTAAAATGAGCAAAAAATATTAGTATAAACCTATTTTATTCAGGGTTCCTACTCTGTCTAATTTTTGAAACCCATTTTTTTTTCATAGAAATATCTTCTTAGTAATTTTCGTCAAAACTTACTACAAAAAAGTGTTATTGCTTCAATTCTTGCAAAAACCTATCATGAATTTTTCCTTTAAAAATCCCGGTTTTCAAATAAAGGACCAGTCAAAGCCTCGTTATGCGTGTGAAAGTGTAGTGGATTTAGGATGCAAGGATTGAGTGTATTAGATACATTTGGTCAATTTGAATTTTAATAAACATATATCAGTTTTATCCCATTTCTTTTCATATTTCTTACGATTCTAACTAAATTAAAGAGAAATGCTTTATTTCAAAACTTAATTTTCTGTTCTGTAAAAAAAATCTCAAGACGGATTCAATGGAAAATTTGTTTTTGACTAATTTTTTTTTTTTTTTTTTTTTTTTTTTTTTTTAAACTAATCGCAATGAAAAAGATAAGCTTTGTAGAAGTACTTAATCTTTACATTTTGTTTATTTATCTCCGATTCAAAAACAAATGTGAGTGAATGTAGTTTATTCGTGGGATTTGGCTTAATGATTCGCTTTTCTTTTATAACTAGAACCGCGGGAAATTTTGCCCAAGTTTTATAAAAATAATTCACATCAGAATTTTTAATTATGCCTATTTAAATTATTTATTTTAAATAATTTTTGCTCAGCTTATATGTAAATTATTTTAAGAAGACTTATCATGTTCGAATCGACATCTTTTCACTGAGTACGGGTCAAAATGACCCGTCTCCGCGGTTCTAGTGTTAAAATGATTTGGGGCCTATACAACATTTGTTTAAACGAGAACGATAACAATTGCTGCTGCTAGTTCTATCAATATAAAATATAATAATGCTTATTAAAATGTTACGAAATTTTTTTTTCCTAAAATTAACTTAAAAAGCTTATTATACGGAAAAATCATTTCACTGAATGTCATTTCAGAATCTGTGATTTTCATCGCATGTCATATGATGTCTATCATTCTTTCTAAATCAGGTGCATCTAATGAAACAGCAAGTATATGCCGAGTCACTTTTTCACTAACATTATTTCAAAAGAATCATCTTTTTGAAATGTTTCTTTTGTAAATAATGCATGAATGTATATTTTTTTCTAATATTTGTGAAATAAACTACGTGCATTCTCATTAATAAATAGTGGTAACCTAATGAGAGATCGAGGTCCTTGAAATAGACTCTTTATGTTTATTAATTTTCTTTTCTTTTTACTAATCATAGCATTTTTACATAAACATTTTCTGTTTACATATAATTATTTTTTCACCTTTTTCAAGGTCCGTCGTATGCTAATTGCACCATTTAATTTTACTCCAGGACTGCCAAATTTGTTCCACAATTTTTGAATATATTTAATATATATAACTTTATATAGGGCGCCTAATTGGTCTGGATTTTTTATGCCATTTTTATTTAATACAAAATCTTTATTGTAAATTTCATAGAAACTTGCCGAAAAGAACGTTTTTCGGGGAAACTGTCACAGAAACCTATCAGGAATTCCTTTTTAAAAATTGCTGGTTTACAATAAAACGGACTAGTGAGACCTACATTATGTACTACGCGAAGAAAGGCCTGTTGTATTTTCAAATAAATTTCTGTATAAATTCCAGCGACTTCAATCCTTTTAGCAATGGAATTACTTCCGGGGCTCTCACTGGCTTGTTTGTTTTTTGAATATACCGGTAATTATGAAGTATTGAGCAAAAAAAATTAATGAGAGATTTCTCCATTTGCATAAAAATTATGTTTTTAGCTAATTTTCTATGAACGCTGTAAGAAAATTCAGATTTTATTTCTCATTTAAAATAAAAGGCTATTCATAATACAGTCCGAATTGGAGTCTAGTACATTATCCTCAAATGATTAAGGGTTAAAAAGTACTCTTTAATAAATAAATAAATAAATAAATAAATAAACCTAGCAACGTGAATAAGAAAAAAGCAAAATTTTTTACAAATTTCTAAAACATATTATAAAAAAAACTTTATAATTATACAATTTGTAATCATGAAAATATAAGGTCTTTCCTATTCAAGCAGTGCTTAAAAATATTACTTAATGTTAAAAAAATGCTTTTTTAAGTTGCACACAAGATTATACTTTAATCATTTTATGTTTTTCAAAGCAGGTTTCACGTATTTATAGACGGGATCTCTATTTTAAGACTAAACTTAAACATGTGCGCAAATTAACAAAATTAATCTTTCAAAAATAAAATTTGTACTACTGTAAAATATTTTTTGAAGTTAATATACACGTCTACAAATTTTTTTATAAGTAAAACAACAGCCATATTTTTATTTAGTCTTTAAAATATAGATAATATCCATGACTAATTCATGTAAGCTTATTAGGCAGTTATAGAGGCATCATTACCTCAGTTCTGAAAAGACGAAAATGCGTGACTTTGTTGGAATTTCCGAGAACTCGACAGCGCTATTTCTGATTCTAAAATTTCTATTTGAAATCCCTTGAGGAGTGGTGAGAGAATTCATTCTGTAACATACTTTAGAAATTATGATTGTATTTAATCCTTAGAAATATATTACAGTGCAGCAACTCTTTTAATCGCTATACAAAAACTACTTAGCAGAACGAGCTCTAATTTTGAATTTATATAGTTTAATCTTCTTGGTATTGATTTCTGTTTGCCCCTTAAAAGGTTTTAACGAGCACCGCTCATGGAAAAAGATTTTCTTTACGCCTTTACTAAAAGCTTTTGAACATCACTAATTTTTAACAATAACATTTACTTTATTTTACAGATGTTTTCGATTACGCAATGCAGACATATTTGAACATAGAAATAGTGATATTTTATTCCAATTCCTTTTTTTATTGTATCAACAAAAAAAAAATGTCAACCCTTTCCGAGTCAGTGGTCTCTCGTCGAGACCACCTAAATCTAATTTCAAACTTACAATTGGCACCAGGAATATTTTAATAAAACTTTGCTTTTACAACGATAATTTAAAGAAAAGAGTTTTTAATTTGTAAAAAATTCGTTTGTAAATTCTGGTGTCAGTCAATCATTTCATCATTTATGAACAATAATTTTCTGCGCCGGAAAAATTTAAACCATTAAATCAGCTCTCCAATCCAAAAGACTACTTTCTGATACATTTCTGAATTCATTTTTCTTCAGTAACGCAGATAGTCAAAATTTCCAAATTCCTTTGCTTTAAAAATTAATCATAACGCGTTGTAGACCATAGAATTTGTGAACACACTCATCTTAACCCTTTCAGGGGCGTCGTTTGCAGTCTGCAAACGGTTAGTTTTAATGCCCAAATTACCAAATGGCACCAGTAAATTTATAGTACTATTTCGATCTCACTGTATACATAAATGGCTGGGAAAAAAGGGGGGGGTGGTTATTTTAAAATAAATTTGTTTGTAATTTGCGGTGTGAATTAATTATTTGAATATTTTTGGAGCAGAAACGCTTTGCACCAGAAGGGGTTAAAGAAAAATATTGGTTATCATCAACATATTTCTTTTTTCGAAAATTAATTTAAAAAAAGAGATTTTTTTTCTTTTCGAAATTAATTATAAACTTTTTTGTTTATTTTCCATTATATTAAAATCCATCTTCCGGCGAATCGCGGATCATGTAATATTTTTTGCAAATAATAAAAGCAAAACATTCCATCAAATTTGTGCGACAATCGTCAGAATGGTCCATAACTTTAAGTGTCACTGTTTTGGAATATTTTTTTATAATTATTATGCAAGTTTGGTACGGGTCCCATTATTATACAAGCAAAGTATCAGATTTTTTTAGCAAAAAAATAAATCTTGTTCAAATGTGAAATTAGCTTTATTTAAATAAGAATTTTCTATAAGAAAATATTGGTACGAAAAAAAAATTTACTGTTTTGGAAATTCAGGGACGAATAACAATCCTATTATGTCGTGTTATTTCATAGTATAACGCAGATATTGCATAATTGTATAAACGCATATCTGACAAGTTTTACGATTTTTTCTTACCATTTTATTTTTAAAGAGAAATTTTAAGAAAGAAAAACAATGTTAAAAATAGCACAGATGGAAGTATCTATAAATCGCATGTAGCTGCTACGAAATCTCTAAGGTTTTATCATCCGCGCTTAAAAATTAAAATGATGATAAAATTAAATTAAAATGTAGATTAAAAAGTGGTAAAACAGAGAGCCATATTACATCTTGACGGACAAAACAGCTGTATGCGGTTTATGAACACTTCCATTTGTGCATTTTTAACTTTTTTTAAGAAATATATTTACACAAAGAAAATCCTCCCTACTTTTCAGCAACAGAGAAATGTGCCTTATTGAATCATCAATAACAGAGCATTAAATAAGGAACACTTTTCTTATTAAAAATAATGGTAAGAAAGAATCGTAAAAGTTAGCAGCTATGCAAACGGTATAATATATTAAGACAAAAATTACTACGGGCAGAGAAAATATAAAGTTGTGTATATGAAATTTAATAAAAAGACTCCGGGAGCGGTAAAAAAGTAACATTTTATATAAACTATCAGAGGCTAAAAACAAACCATTTACATTCACAAACTGTGCAAAATATTTTTACTTTCAGCGATTCAGTCATATTGAATACAGGTGTTGATATGTAACGGAATGCATATTTGGCAAAAAATATGAATATGTGACCCGAAAAAATTCCCTTACAAGGATTGAAAATACTTTATTAGAAAAGCAATTTTCTCGCAAGGTATAGTTTTCGATAGTTATGAAACGAAAATATATTAAATTTTGACAGCCATTGAAAATGTGGAAAATTCACAAATTCAACAGGCTTTGCTAAATTTTCAATAGGTTTTTTTAAGTTCATTTTTAGCATATTTTCCCAGTTTTATGGTGTGTTTTGTAAGATACGGCTCAATATGAAAATGTAATTGAATTTGTAAAGTAATCTTGCATTTCTTTGAAAAATGTATAAAAATGCCTTTTTATGATGAAATTTAAAATTCGTTTCTAATCCAGATCATGCATGTTACAGTATACATACTCGCTGGGACTGAAAACAATTTTCAATAAGCTATTCGTATATTTACATAGCATAAGAGATATTTCTAAACTTTTACCTTGTATATCGATAACAAAATTACCTCTAAGGAAAGAGTGTCAAAATCAATTTAAATTGCCTAAATTTTCTGCAAATACAGTTTTAAAATTAATTTTAATTTCAAATACTGTAGAACCTCGATTATCCGAACCTCCATTAACCGAAGTCGGTTTCTTCTGCACTTTTTTTTTCACTTTCTACTATCATTCAAATTTTCTTTTAACAAACATGCATTTTTAAGGGTTTTTTTTCCACATTCCTTTTGTATGCAAGCCGTCGTCCTTTCCAAACTACGAGGGCAGTTTAGAATTCCTTCTCGCAAGCTCAATTGTCGGTAGATTCAGAAACGCTGGGCACGGGTTTGTTCTTAAACAATAAGAAAACCATTCACCAAATTTCCCCCACCACGCAGGAAGAGGATTAGAGGAAGAAAGATTAATCGTTCTTTTAAATAGTAGGTTTGCCTAGAGAGGACCTATTTCAACAGCCATTTTGATGCCTGGATGGTTTTTAAAACTTTCCTGCAAAGTTTAAAATGTTTATGCTTTCGGTTTGTCTGGCCGTCTGTCCGCTCTCTAACTCCAGTAAATATACTCGGATTGCCATGAAATTTTAGGAAATTACTTATGTCTAACCTAGAACGATTCCTTTTGAAAATGAAGTTTCTAGCATGATTACTTTATTTACAGGGACAGTCCAAAAGTTAAAACACACTATTTAAAAAAAACACATATTTTTAGCTTATAAGGCTGCTAAGCTTTTTCAGTAACTGCCATAATTTTTCATTGAAACTTATTAACTTTTATTCCTGTAACATCTCATAGATTTTTGAGATAATAGTTTCTCACCATAAGTTTATTTTTCACTATTATTTTCGTAAGGGTTTACGCATCATGTTGATTCTAAAAGATAGTGACGTTCATTCAGTAGGAGAAAATAGGGGTATTTTTCTGTAATCAAAGTGAAAGATATTATAGTATTGGAAGCATTGCAACTTAAGCTGTCAAGAATTTTTTCGACATTAAGAATTTTTTACAATGAAATATGAAAATAGCCAATTGTTGGATATTTATTTAATTTAGTCTTCTGCAAATACCCCCTTTTCACTATCACAGTATCCAATCCAACAGGCCAAAAAGGTTAATTTTTTCTTCTCTGAAAAATTTCCTTGAAATCAATAATTTATAGTGTTTATTTAAAAAGTTCTTGAGGGAAAAAATCCAATTTAAAAAAAATGCGTATGTAGTGTTTTTTTTTAATATTTTAAACTTTTTCTTTTTTCTTTCTTTCTTTCTTTCCTTTTTTTTTTTTGCTACAATCAAACACTTTTGCAAAGTTTTTACGGAAATTACTATACGCGAAGTTTTTCTAAGTGTCTTTTAAGCTAAGAAATTTATCAAATATATTTAATTAAATTATTAAGTATTATAATATCTAATAAATATAATAATTATATTATTATATAATAATTATTAATAAATTGCTTTAATTAAAATATCATTAATATATTTCTTTTCTTCATTGTAATGGACTTGTCCTTGTTTAAATAAAACAAATAGCTCCGTCCTGAATCATATTTCCCTTCTAAATTTACTACAGGAAAGAAACATTTTTAGGCAGAAATTGAAAAGTGTGTTATTCAAGATATAATGTTACTTTAAACAGTTTCAGGAAACCTTTAAAAAATATATTTATTGAGTTAGAATTTCAATTTCTTTCCCTCGTCTGTGGTGGTTAAAAATATAATTTGCAATCAAAATCAAATCCTAAAATTTCTCATAAAATTTTTATAAAAATTTAAATGATTATTATTATTATTTTAAGTGGGGTAGTTTAAAATTGAACTCTAAACAATATTTGTCGAATTTCAAAACTTTTCCCTTTATTTAATGAAAAAATATAGTTTACAGGATTTTTTTAATATTAATTTTTAAAATATAAATTTTAAAAGGAAGTAACTTATTTAAAAAAATCATATTTTCAGAATATTTTTTTTTATTTCCCGAAGCATAATTATTGTAAATTAGTCAAAAATACATGTTCTAAGATTGTGCTTATTATTATTATTATTATTATTTCTAACTTATACTAATTTAATGCTGATAAATACTTATGAATACAAATCCCATTTGTATTCATATTCATATTTTATTTTTTATTTCCATGTTTAATGTACTATAATTTATTAAATTCAATGATTCATGTTCATATATTGTAATAATATTAATGGTTATATATATATATATATGTATATATATATATAGGTATATACATCTTTTTGAAGTTAAAAAATAGGTATATACATCTATTTGAAGTTATAACTTTAAAATACATTGCTTTTTCATGGCATAATTTATCTTTTGGAAGGTTTGCTTCGTAAAAATCAAGGACAGAGAAAAAAGAATTAAAAGCCAAGAAAACTAATCCACATCATATAATCTTGAATGATGTCTACATATATATATACACACAATAATATTCTTTAAAGGTATCTCAACTGCATTTTAGTTAAAGCCTGAATTTTTTGTCGAAATTGAGTCGGTCCACATTGGGCCTCACCAGCACTGTTTTCATTGATATTTGTACAGGCCGTGAACTGAGAAACTACGAAGAGGCCGAGTCAGGCTCGGGCTGAACTTTTAATTTTGACACCGGGTCGAGTCGAAATAAATTTCTTTCGGGAATGGCTGGGATTTGAAATCGAATAGTGTTTTTCATTTTTGGTAAATAAAATATAACCTTTTTGAGGTATAAGAGATTCTTGTCAAATGGTTGCAGATATTTCTTCTTTGCGGTCACTTGCGGAAATCTATTCAAAACGCTAACTTTCACAGTATTTTCATAAATTGATTGTATCAAAAAATGGATGTCGTTATCGCCATTTGATTCAATAGTGCACAAAACAGTGCTGAATGCACTTTTTGAAGCGGCCCTAAAAAGGGACGCTAGGCACTAATGGGTTAAAGTTTCTGGTATTTTATTCTTCCTTTAATTTTTAGATAATCCTTTCATAGAAAATTGTATAATTTGAAATTTAATGCATTTCACTCCAGAACTGTGTGGACTTTTGTTTACCGCTGTAAGATTCATTTGCATTATGTTATGGCGTTCATATTTACGGTTACGTGAATGATGGCGCCCTTCATTCACCCTGCGCCCTGCCAAGAGCTGAGCTGCGCTCTTGCTTACTAAAACTCTGGAAAGGTAAAGTCACGAAATCCCTCCCTATTTCTGTCTTTTTTCTCCAAAATTGAACATAAGCTAACCTGGCCGAGATTTTCCGCTCATTGATTTTATGTATTAGTGCGGAAGACATTTGCGCAGAATTTTTTAAGTTATCATGATCATCAAAGAATTATATAAATAAATAGATAGATGTATAAAGTGTTAAACTGGGATAGTTTTGGGTTCTAAGGGTCATTGGAATAAGTAGCTTTTAACTTTTGGTGCTTTTTAACTAGCAACATTAAAAAGCGCCAAATATTCTATATAAACAGCCGACCGGTTTCGGTAGCATACAGCGTACCGTCGTCAATTGACACTGACCGCACAGTCAGCACTGACGAGGGTACGCTATATGCGTACCGTCCGATAAAGATTTGCACGAGCCGGAATTTCCAGGCCCGGCCCGTTTATATTTTTCCTTTCTAGGCCCGGCCTGTTCTGGCCCGTCACAATTTTTACTATTTCTAAAAAATCGCATCACTGGCAGTCATCACAGGCAATTACACATTGCATGGTGATGGCACCCATGTGGAAAATGTGTAATCAAAATAAAAATTTTAATTTCTCCGATCTGTATTGTAATCAGAGATTAGTGTACTGACTCTGTGTCATATGAAAATTTCCTCCTTGCGCCCCAATCGAGTTTTTTCTATGGGGGGGGAGGATTCCCAGAACGGTTTTTTGTGCGTGCATAACATGTCCGTTTCTTGCGATACACGTACGGTTCCAACGCTCTTTAGGGTTTTCGTATGCGCTGAGTATTTTGCGATGAAAAGAAATGGGTGTTGCTGTTGGAAATTTTTGAGTTTCTGTAACTATAACCGTAACCGTAAGCGCCATTTTGTTGCCGTTCACAGAATCTTGAGCTCATACCTCTGAATAGCTATATCTAAAATTTCACCTCGATCGGTTGAGCAGACTCGCCGCTAGAGCTCCATATGTCGGCAAAGTTTTTTTATGACCACCCTGTATATTAAATTTGTGATTTATTTAGATTAATTAATTAATTTATTTATAGAAAGAGTTTTATTTTATTTTATTTTTTTATGGAAAAAAGTACTGAGCTCTTTCCATTATTTTAAGAGCAAACAAATTAATCTTTCTTAATCGAGCGCACACACAGAGATAAATTTCAAAACATTTGAGCTTGAAAATTATTTGTAACTCCGTAGACAATCAGTAAAATGAGATGCAATTTGCAAACAAATTTTATTCGATAGTGTTTTTTCTTTTTTCCCATTTATCAATATAAAAGTTCAAGCTGTTCGTTTAAATATATTTTGTTAATTTAAGTATGCATATATATAAGGAAAATAGGGTAAGTTTTAATTTCGTTATGAAAAATTAGCCAGAAATAAATTCTGGAAAATTTTTATGCATTATGTGCAAAATGTTCAACATTATTATGTAATAGATCCGGCAGGTGATTTAATAAAGTAAAATAATTCTATATTCATTGAATACAGAAGTTACTGATTTCGTTTAAGAAATGTGCAATAGTAAATACTTTTTACTGCTTAAAAAGGGGAAAAAATAGCTTGGTATGATCAAAAAAGATCTGCACAATCCTTTAGTACAGCGTTTCCCAACTTTTCCCCTCCACGTACCCCATCCTTAGGCTTTTCATTTCGGAGCATCCCCATTTCTACACTCTAAAAAATAAAAGTGTAAATTAGACAAATTTACATATATATGTGTGTAAATTCCTAAAATTACTCACCTGACATGAACATTACCCACTTTTTGCAAAGTTTTACCTGTTTTTATGTGCATTTTAGCTTAACAAACTAAGTGTGTATTTTGTTATCACTTGAAAAACATAAATAAATGTGTAAATGCTGAAAAATGTCTGAATTTACACAAATTGGTACGTTATTGTAATTTACACATAATGATATACACATAGGTAAGAGTGTAAATTTCTAGAGTCACCCACTTGTCATAAAAAATACCTATTTTAATGTGTGTTTAGTTTGTGGCATTAAGTTTGTAAGTTTGTTATCAGTGCATAAACTCATAAAAACGTGTAAATGTAGATTACGCCTGAAATTACACTAATTATTGTGTTGAAAAAATTATAAATGCGTGAATTATAAAGTAGACGTTACGAAAGGGATAGGAGGTTTACATATTATTCAGAGCTACACTTTTTATTTTAGTAAACCCATTCCATAAGCAACATGGTGACATTGCTTTGCTGTAACAGTTTTTTTAAGTAATAAATTAATATATTTATATATTTTTATAAGATACTCTGACCACCTCTCTCACTCTCCCCGTTTCAGCAGCACGTGAACATTTAATAGAAGTTAAAAAAATTTAATCTCGACACATGTAACAAATGTAACAAATGTAACAAATATTTTGTTACATGTAACGTAAAATTTTATTCATTTAATTAGTAAATTTTAATTTCGTTTTCCGAATTCCCTTTTAAAATTTGTACATCAAATATAAGAATGCTTGATTGTATAATTATAGGTTTTGATTAAATCGTAATTTCTTTCAGCCATCGCACAGACTGCTCTTTTACACAATTTTACTTGTAATTTTCAGTAATAGTGCTAGATTTCATTCTTAAAGCGCCATTAGGAAGACTTCATAACGAGGCATTATAATAGAGATATAATCCCACTTTATGCTTATTCATAAAATTAAATTATATTTTTTGTACTGTTGGTATTCTTTTTTGCTGCCCCCTTAATTAGAAGGGTAGTAGTTTAATCTTCAGTAAAATCTAAAAACTATTTCGAATTCATTTAATATGTAATATAAAATATAATTCATGTAATTAAGATAATTCTAAATTCGTATCCTGAGTTATTTATACATTTTGCAAATCAAATATAAGTATGCTTGATTTTACCCTAAATTATTTGAGCCGTCTGGTAGCTTGTAAACTTTTATCCATTTCAAAGTTTAACTTGTAATTTTAGTTTAACTTCAGTTCGCAATGCAATTGATGGTTGTATTCAGGAACTACTTCAACCCCGAGTTAGACGCGAATGTAGCATAGAAATCTAAAATCGTAATCTTCGTTGACTTGGCTTCATCATGTTTAAGTTGAAAACTAATGGTGTATCCAGCTGATAGCAGGCGCTCTCGTTCAGAAAAATATAGTATATAATAAGTCATTCTCTTATAAAGTATAAGGTATGTAATGTCATACGTCCGTATTACCTCCAATTTTTTTATCTGGCTTGTTTATATTTATGCATAAATGTATATGATACATGTTGGATTGTTTTTTACGTATAAGAATTTTTTACACGTATAATTTACTTGCCTTAAAAAATGTCAACATTACATAACTCCTGATAAATGTCTATTAAAATAACAACTGTTGTATCTAAAGTCATTTATTTCTTGAAAAATTTTCATCTTAAAAAGAATTTATGAATATATGTTAACAGTAGCAAAATAAACATCAACATCATTTTTTTGTGTGTGTGTGGGGGGGGGTGAGGTGTTAAATTTTGGTTCGGTTGTGTGAAATATATTATAGTTTATTTATAAACTATTATACAAATGTATACCATATCTATAAATTATATATTCTGATTTATAAGTTAAACAATTCGTCTGAGTTTTATTTATTTATTGAATTTTTTTTAAATTATGAAACTTATAATGTTAACTAAGTTTATCATCGATTAAAATTATAGCATTGCTTTTGAGTTTCTAAGTTACATTTCCTAATTTTGAGAAATTAATTTTTTAAAGTTTTTATCTTAATTACATTAAATTTTCAGCTGTGTTTTAATTTGAAAATATTACATCGGAAGAACTATGTTCCACTAAAATAGTCATAGTAAAGAACACATAATTTTTTCTTGTAAATTATAGAATTAATTAAAATACACAGAAGTAAATTGCAAAAAGGCGCAAATACACTGATTTAGAATAATTCCAGTTCAAAAATTCTGAAGAAAATTTATATTAAAGTAATGGCTTTTTCTTCAAATATGCATTTTTCCATTCCAATTTTGCATATTATTACAGAACTTACATGACATAAAACATATGATTGTATGTATATAAAAAATTATAACAGTTGTGTCATAATGAATATTCAAAATCGAACTTATCATTCTCTCCCTCCCCCTCTACATAAATATCCCCCGCCGGATGAGTTTTATACACTTAAGACACAAATGTAATTATCAAATAAATTCTTCGAGCACTAATTTCGAAAATTTATAAGAGTCAATTGATATTTGGATATAGACACGGTATTTCTCGTTTTATTTTTTACTATAGCTGATAAATAAAAATACACATTAGTTTGATATCTAAAATTTTTAATTAGAATATCTGAAATTTTCATTTATGAAGATAGGATTAATTTCATTAATGTTAAAATATGTTTGTATTTTTTCTTCTTTTTTTAAGACACAAATTTCTAAATATAAATTTAATGCAAAAGATGTTACTTTAATGATTCAACAGCTTTTTTGATAGTCTTGATAATATTTTATATGGCAAATTCTTTGTAATGATGAATATTTATGAAAAGAAAACAATTCAACATGTAATATAGGTGATTTATGTATATATAAACAAATCAGCTAAAATATTTGCAGATAATATGTGTGTGTGTGTGAGAGAGATGAAGTTTACATACATTTTTTCTATTTTTTTTTATAGTATAATATAGAAAATAAAATAGCAGTTTTTATGTGTATATTTAGAGGAGAGTGGGGAGGAATGGGACATTTTTTACAAAAATAATAAAATCAACTTTACTTGACACAAATACAAAAACTTTGATTTATAGAATACAAAATGAAACACTTTCTAATGTCCTTGAGCAATATAGAAACATAATTTGAAAAATCAATTTTATAATTAAAGAAATTGAAAATGTCACAATGTGTCCCATATTTCCCCACGAACAGAGAAGTAATATTTGTACTATGATGGTTGATGAGGAATATCAAAAACTAATGTCTTAAATGACTATATGCTGAATTTTAGATCCGTAGCTCCTATAGTAGCATAGTTTTAAAGGGAGGGGTAAAGTTCTAAAAACCTATTTATAGGGAGTTTTTAAGAGGAGGGGAGTGAGTGTGATAGGCTGATTTGGAGCTTATGATGTTACACTTGTGATAGTGGATGAGAAGTGTGTACATCACTATGATCCCGAGTCCAAACAACACTATTTTATCGCATCCACTGTCACAAATCTAACCCCATTAGCTAATAATCAGACTTCCAACTACCCCCCCCCCATTTTACTCCTCCATACTATATGAATATTGGAGCTACGGTTCTGAAACTAAGCATAAATATATTGATATTCTTCATCAATCCGTTGCAGTACAGATATTTCATATACACTAGACACAATAGTTATTGAACTTCCATCGAAAATGCGTATTTTGCATATTAAGCAAAGAACTGTGTAAATTACAATAACACAATAATATGTGTTTTTTGCGTAATACATATTTATCACTGTAATCACAGAAGATTACACAGATCAACGAGTAAGAATATAACACAGATATATGTGTATTCTTGCGCAATTTACACATTAATGTGGGTATTTCATGAGTGATCACAATAACTTTTACACACTTAGTGTTATCATCAAATTACACACTGAAATGTGTATTTTGAAATTTACACATTAGGCGTATATTTTGGCAATTTACACACAAATTTACACATATAAACAAATCGTTTTTGTATCATCGATTTACACATTTTTGTGTGTAAATTTACATTTTTATTTTTTAGAGTGTATAAACACGCAGCCCCTCCCCCCTTCTCTAAATAAACTCAGGTAGATAATGCAAACATGATTTTTTTTTCATTAGTAATCTCTCCATTTCAACTATTTGATAAACCAATACAAATTACATTGACATTTCTAACATATTTGGGACTTTATTAATAATTTTTGTGAAATTATTAACCTTTTTTGTGACTGCGCTATCACCGATATTATTTTCCCGGCATCTAAGCAGACTGGCTACTTAACCTTGAGGGTCACGTACCACAGTTTGGGAACAGCTGCTCTAATAAATTTTGGTAGTTCGTTCGAACGAGGAAACAGGGAGGTGTTTCCTTTAAGAATGTAAATGCATTGAATGTGAAAAATAACACTAGTAAGTTACGTCCACTAATAACTATATCGTAACACTAATAATATATATTCTACATAAAAAAATATAAGAATTTATATTATAAAAAACATTTTGCTTCTGAGACGTTGTAAATTAACAAAAATATATTTTAAATGTTTTTGTTAATTTACAACTGTGATGTAGAATCACATACAGATTTCTTAAATTTTACATTTTTCTAAATTGCAGTTAAAACTAATCTTTAATTAAATAGCTATTTTATCTTAACGTTTCATTTCAGTCCCACAATAACTTTCCGTTAAAAAGTAAAGAAAGAAAACATATGTAACATCTGTTTTATCATTAAAAACTGTGCTCAGATAAACAGATTTCCTTTAGATGAATAATTCAACCTTGCTGGAAACAAATAAAAAAAAGAACAAAGATCGAATATGTTTGCGGTCAATGAAATTTCATTTTCCTCTCTGCGTAATTTTAAGTCTAACTTATTCGTAGCATAAGAGTCTTTTCATGTACATAAAGTTTGTTGTGTCTTTTGATAACATTCTCCCAAAACAGATCTATAACGTACGATTTTGGCGCGAATTCTTTTTGGCGTATTTTTTTAGGACTGCCCATTTCTGGGTGCCCTGCATTAAATTCAAAATCATCTTAATTGTTGAAACGTAACAGAAAATTTCATGGATATGATATCATTCACTTTTCATATGCTCCTTGTCGCCAATTCTATGATGCCAATGTGTAAATTATGAATGAGAAATTCAATTGCCTCGCTCTCGCTTCACGCACTCAGTCATGTAAAGAGGGTCTCTTGAAAAATGCTTACAGGCACCATCCCTAACTATTTCTGTAAGAAATGATTTAATTTTTATAACTCTACTTCAAACAAACAAAGTTCTCAAAAGGCATTTATTTTATTGTTCACAGCCTACAACTCTAGCTAATGCATTTTAAAAAGAACCTGGTCACAATACTTTAAAGTACAGATCTATAGTACAGAAACTTGGTGCCTACACCAGGCATTCGCAACTTTTTCAAACATCGAGGGATGATGCCCCCTGTTCTAATATGTATAAATATAAAGTGCTGAAAAATCCGATATTCTTAGCCCAATTTGCAATTCCTCTATGCGTAAGTACCTTCACAATTAGTAATTCTTAAAATTTTAGTTTTCATGTTAAGCATTTGAGGGGCAAAGCACTTCCATTCTTAAAATACAAAAATGATTGAATTTCAACAGAATTTAAAAAATAAATTTTTTTCTAAAATACATAAAAGATTTTTTTTTCACGTACTTGATAAAATTAAAAAATTCATTTTAAAATTCTGATGTCACTATGGCATTTTGCAATTAAAATCAAGTGGGATAAACTGTATGCCACAGCCCTTTAAGGGGTTAAAAGTTAACTTTGTTGCCTTGTTTGGTTCTCCAGAGAGACAGATCGCAAAAATTGTAGTAAGAAACCATTTTGACAGATGTTTGGGTCAAAGCCTAGCCTGATTGCTAAAAGGGCACTCTCTCACCAGTAAAATGTTATAGAAATTTTCGCCTTCTTCAAACGCAATTTTCATCCAAATTTACTGTCATGAATAAGAATTTTTTTTTATTTCTTTTTCCTGGTGGGAGTGTGCCCCGTTGATAATCAGGCTCTGGGTCAAAGTAATGTATTTTGTAGGCAATTTTGTTTGGAATTTCCATTTGTGTGCAATAATGACGAATACTGATTAATATTTAAAGATAGAAAACCAACGATTATAAATGCACAAATAAAGTATGAAGGTAGCAAATAGCTATTTCGAATCTACTATCGAGATTCTTCATCAGTGCAAAACTCAGCGAGCTAAAAAATAGCAAAACTGAGCAAAGAGACAACGAGACGCAGGCTTATATACCCGCTATTGGAACAATCCCGCCTAAAGAAAAGCAACCAATGAGAAGAAAGCAGTCAAAACAACCGGGTGGACAAGTAGCAACATCTATCGGAGAACAAGCAAAACAAAAACTAAAAAGCGAGTGAAAAAAAAAAGGTATTAAATTAAAGATTTCCAAATACTTGCAAAATAAGGAGTACTAGATAAGTCATTGACTAAGGAGTGAGAATTTTTTATGATGTGGTAAGCTTCCCAAAAATCAAGATCAAGAATGGAAGGACATTTATGGATGATGGTGGCTGAAGAAAAGTTAAACTTATGTTGTGAAGAACAACAATGTTGAGCAATAGAGGAAGGTTTAAGCTCTTGATTTTTGACATACCTTTTATGTTCCATTAAACGAAGTTTAAGAGCACGTTTAGTCTGACCAATATAACAAAGACCACACTGGCAAGAAATTTGGTAAATACCCCAGTAATCTAAGCGATCAATGGGATGCTTAAGATTTGAAAAAGCAATTTTATTAACAGGAGAAAAAATAACATTGAAATCGAACCTTTTTAAAATTTTAGCAACTTGCTGACTGATTTTGGGGAAAAAAGGCAAAACAACCAAAGAATTGGAGTTCGAATTAAAGTTTTTTTTCTTTCAGAAAGGGTGGATTTTGTCAATTTTCTATTAAATAAATCTATAATATTAGGGGAATAACCACGATCAACAGCAATAGCTTTTAGATAATTAAGTTCATCACTGAGTAACTGAGGGGTTGAACAAATATTGGAAGCCCGGAAAACAAAAGTTTTAAAAGCCGCAACTTTCTGGTTAGGAGGATGAGAAGAATATCTGTGAGGTAAAAGACTGACCGCAAAACGTTTGTGAAAGACAGTAGTCTGAACATTATCTTCATTGCGAATAACAAGAACATCCAGAAAAGACAGGCAATTGTTCGATTCAGTTTCAAAAGTAAATTGAATACAAGAATCAATAGAATTCATGACAGAGAGAATATGATTTATATTAGAATTCACTTCAACTAAAGCATAGATATCAACTACGTAACGAACATAGAACGGAAATTTTAAGACTTCAAACAATTTTATTTCAAAATAATGCATGCACAAATCGCATAAAGTCGGACTATGAGGATTACCCATAGCCAAACCGTCAATCATACGAAAGAAATTCCCGTTAAATGCAAAAGTATTTTGAGATAAGCAAGCACGAGTTAGATGAATGAGCTCCTCGATTTCGAAAAAGGAAAAATGAAATTCGCAGAGCCTTTTCTTGAGGCAATCTAAAATACCTTCGACAGGAACATTAGTAAATAATGATTTAACATCAAAAGTAACCATCATGTGGCCTTGTGGCTTAAAACTGTGAAGTTTCTTAGCAAATTCAAAAGAATTCTTAACAGTGAAAGAATTACTGCTTGAGAGAGGAGAAAATATGGAAACAAGATATTTTGCAAGTTTATAAGAAGCCGTATCGATACTGGAAACAATGGGTCTAAAAGGAATGTCAGGTTTATAGACCTTAGGTCAAGTATAAAACCTGGCACGATGTGCAATTGAAGGAATAAGAGACCTTTTTAATTTATCAGGAATAATTTGTGAAGACTTAATCGCAGATTTGATAGTATCAATTTCATTAGAGGAAGGGTCTTTGTGGAAATTGTTGAAAATATATTAAAAAACTATGCCTTATAGCGCTTTACGCCACATAAGGATTTTTGTTTAATATCGTTTTATCAAATCTAATTCATCATATTATATATCTTTCAATAATAATAATAAGGCAAGATAATCTTACCTTTCATTCTTCTGGTTCTTCAAAATATTCCATTCTTCATGGCCTCCATTCTTTTGGGATCTTCGATTTAACGTCAGCTTTTTATTACTTATTAATTACTTTAACAGTTGCTGAAATTGTAAATAGTTAATTAATATGTGTTCTTAATGAACAATGGGGTCGAGGCAAATTTTGAATTGAATAATTATATTATATTCACATAAATTTCATAGCTGCTTTTAGCAGCGAAACAATAGACATTTACATGACTTACATCCACAGAGAACACTAAACAAACACTGAAATATATTAGAATGTCAAAAAAAGAGTTCGAAATGTTCTTTTTAATTTGTTTTGTTTTTGGTCGTTGTCACCTGACTTCACTGCAGTAGAAAAGGAATAAGCGTCCTTGAATGAAACAGTTTATTTCGTTGTTGAATTGTTCCGAAATAGGGAAAAAATAATTTCTTTTGCTTTTTTTTATGATAAAAAACGAAATCTTTTTATTGTAAATAGATCTAACTTGATTTTATTCAGCTGAAATAGTGATTAGTTTATTTCAACACCCTTCCTTAATCACTTCAGATGAATAACACTGTAGGTTCATAGATTCTCGATGTTTTACTAATTGAGGCTTTGGCAGGGGTTTTGTAAGCGCGTCGGCTATCATATCTTCAGATGGGCAATATTCTAAATTTATTATTTTGTCTTCTTTGAGTTGTTTAATGGCGTGGAATTTTATATCAATATGCTTCGTATATTTCGAAAACATTGCATTCTCTACCATTTTTATCGCACTCTGATTATCTTCGAAAATCGTTATAGGTTCGTCTTGTTTCAAGTCTAAGTCGTTCAATAACTTCTCCAGCCAAATGATCTCTTGGGCTGCTGCGGCTGCTGAGATAAATTCAGCTTCTGCCGAAGAATACGCTATACAGTTCTGTTTCTTCGTGTACCAATTAATGGGTGTTTTCCTAGAAAGAAAACATTTCCTGTTGTTGACTTCCTTGTTCTGGTGTCGCCTCCCCAATTGGAGTCTGCATAAGCTACCAATACTGGTTGGTCGTCTGTGCTGATTGTTAACCTTAATTCTCTTGTACAGTTAAGATAGTTGACCACTCGTTTTGCTGCTTTCCAGTCCATCTCACGGGGCGTTTCGCATCTTCTACTGAGGATATTAACTGCGGCTGATATATCTGGACGTGTGTTAGTGGCTATGTATAACAAAGATCCACTAATTTTTCTAAAATTTGTATTGTTAGGCAGCAAATTTTGTTCGTCTTCTATTTTATAAAAGCCGGGGTCCATCGGAGTTCCTACGGGTTTAGCTTCTTTTAATCCTAGTTTATTTGCCAGTTCTTCGATTTTTAACTTTTGGCTTAGAGTATATCCATTTTCTGTTTTCTTTATTTCAGTACCAAGGAAATACACTATATGACCGAGATCTTTAAGCTCGTATTCTTCTTTAAGTAGTTTCACTATAATGTCAACAGTTTTTTCATCACCGGATAGTAATATGTCGTCAACATATATAATTATGTAAGTTTAATTTTCATTTTCTTTTCTGGTGAACAAGCAGGGATCAGCTATACTTTGATTAAAATTCAGTTTTTTTAAGGACTGTTCGATTCTTTTGTGCCAAGTTCTGGCTGCCTGTTTTAGGCCGTATATTGATTTTTTCAGTCTGCAGACTTTGTTTTCAGAATTCTTTTCTATGTAGCCTTCCGGCTGTTTCATATACACTTCTTCCTCAAGCTCACCATACAGAAAGGCGGTGTCAATATCTATGTGTCTAACGTTTTGTTTGTGGTATGCGGCTGCTGCTAAAAATGCGCGAACTGTTGTTTGTGAGACGACAAGGGCAAATGTCTCATCATAATTTTCACCGTATTTTTGACTATAGCCCTTCGCTACTAGGCGTGCTTTATATTGTTACGAATTTTGTAAATAATTAGTGTTTGTACTGTAAAATAATGTAAATAATCTTATTAAGCTCCATTTCTTTACTTATATTAGTTTTTATTACATTGTCTCTGTTATCAAGCAAACTTGTCTATTATTTTCAGTGAATGTGTATGACAGATTGGCGAAATATTTGGGATATCGCCAAGTTGGCGTCACTTTTGGCGACTAATTTTGGTCGCCAAATTTGGCGATATATCGCCAAGTTGGCGACAAACTTGGCGATTGTTGGCGATGGTAACCCTTCCCTGTTTATGGTAACCCCCCCCCCTTAGGTCTACTGATACATTGAATGTTGTTCCGTGGTTTTCCGGGTTTTTTCTAGAAGGTTGTAGAAACTTCGCCGCATGCTGCGAACCTATATAAGGAGAGCGATACGAGCTGCTGTGGTTATTATTTACCAGTCAGTCATTGAGTGAGCTACTAGAGATTGTCCAAGCAAGTTTGCTTGATGTATTGAGTTTTATCTACGTTGTTTTGAATGTGATATAGTGTTGAGACATTGTATAAAGAGTCTCTGCGACCTATATTTGTACTTGTTCGATAGATTTAAACAATTATTTTGGAATATCTTGTAATATTTGTGAGTTTCGAAGACTCTGTTGTTCTGAAGATCTGTAAATAAATTATTTTCTACTTTTCTAAGAGAAAAGAGTTTGAAGTTGTCTAACCATAAGATCGAAAGAACCCTATATACGCTGCAACATTTGGTGTCAGGAGTCGGGATCTTATGACGAAAACAAGAACAATGGATGGTCAACTGAAAGAACTGTTAGAAGCTATTAATGGAATAAAGGCAGAATTGACGAAAGGCCAAGAAGAGTTGGCGGAAAAAATGAATAAAGGCCAAGAAGAGTTGGCGGAAAAAATGAATAAAGGCCAAGAAGAGTTGGCGGAAAAGATGAACAAATGCCAAGAAGATGTGACTGAAAAGATTAATAAAGGCCAAGAAGAAATGAAGAAAACTTTAGAAGAAAAGTTCTCGTCGGTAGAGAGAAGAATAGGCTCGGTAGAAGAGAAAATAGAGGAAGTAGAAGAGAAAATTCAGAATGAAGTTAGTAATGTTGAACAGAAAATGGAACGGAAAATGGCGGAAGTAGAAGAGAAAATTCAGAATGAAGTTTGTAACGTTGAAGAGAAAATCAGTAACGTTGAAGAGAAAATCAGTAACGTTGAAGAGAAAATACTAGGTGAAGTAGATGAAAAGCTAAATAAAAAAGTACAAGATCTTGAGAAGAAACTTTCAGCGTCTAGTGGTAATTATGAAGAATTTAGGAATCCGCCTGCTTCTCCCGTGCACATTAAGCTGTCGACATACGATGGAAAGAGTTCCTGGCAAGTTTACAAGACCCAATTCACCATTGTAGCTGAAGCGAACAAATGGAGTGACGAGGTGAAAGCTTGTCAACTGGCAGCATCTTTAAGAGGAGAAGCCGCCGACGTGCTGCAGACATTGCCCGATATGACGCAACTCAATTTTGAGACTCTAAGTTGTGCACTTGAAATGAGATTCGGCGAAAAATTCTTCAAGGATTATACGAGAATACAAATGAAGAGCCGCCATCAAAAATCGAGTGAAACACTTCAAGAGTTTGCCTCGGAAATTGAACGACTTGCAAATTTAGCATTCAGTGACTGTCCAACAAATGTACGGGAAATGCTCTCACTGCAATATTTTGTAGACGGAATAAAAGATCCAGAAGTGCAAAGAGCGGTACGAATGGCAGATGTGCAGAATTTAAAGGCTGCATTACTATATGCCTTAAAGTTGGAAGCAGCTACACAAGCCAGCCAAAGAGATCGTCATTCCATCCGAGGGGCAACGATGAACAAAAGCTCAGGTACTGAGAGCGACGTCTTGAAAGAAATTAGGAAGTTAAATCAAGAGATTGAAGCTTTAAAATATGGAAGAACAAGCTCAAGAAGACAGAATCTCAGGTGCTGGGGATGCGGTGATACAGGACATCTCCGAAGAAACTGCCCCAAAGTCCACGAACGTGAGATGAATTCAAGACCAGAGAATAAAAAGCCCCACCTGAAGATCCTTCAAATATCGAAAATGAGTGGCGGCGATAATGAATTATATGTGATAGGCTTTATTAACGGAATTCAGTGCCGTATGATTGTCGATACAGGAGCCAATGTTACAATAATAAGAGAAGATTTGGCTCGAAAATTGAAATGTAAACTCATCTGGAATCCTCCATGCGTTACCCTGCAAACTGTGACCGGCGACAAAATAGGCATATATGGAAAGGCAAATTTAACCATCAACTTTGGAGGAACGAAATATTACCATACGGCATATGTGGCTGACATAACAGATCCTTGCTTAATCGGACTAGATTTTCTGAAGAAGTTTGACTTCAGACTTGATTTCAAAAATAACAAAATGATCTCAAAATTTGAAGAAATAAGTCTTTTTGGATTAAATAACGAAATTGAATGTAAACAAATAGTAATAGCCAAAGAAGACATTAATCTAGATGCAAGAACAGAATATTTGGTTCCTGCTGTAATTAAAAATAAAACTAATTATCGATTTGGCCATATAGATTATCCAGAAGACAATAGTACACAAGCAGGAGTATTGGTGGCTTCTTCTGTGGTAGACCTCTCGAAAAAGACCATTCCAGTCAGAATTGCTAACATCAGTGATAAGACGAGGACTATCAAGAAAGGAGAGGTGATAGCGTCATGTGCTCCTGTGACGTGCATAAGTCAAAATTCCAGTCACTCTGAGAAATCTTCAGATAATTTAGTCAAGGATTTGTTACAAAATACAGACTTAAATCCAAAACAGTTGGAAGCTGCGGAAAATTTAATTAGAGAATTCCAAAGTTTATTTTCCCAAACATCTGAAGACTTTGGACGAACTAAAATGGCACAACACCGAATCGACACGGGAGATCACTCTCCTATTAAACAGCACCCTAGACGATTACCTTTTGCCAAGCAAGAAGAGGTGCAGAATTTAATTAAAGATATGGAAGAAAATGACGTCATAGAACCATCAACAAGTCCATGGGCGTCTCCCATTGTATTAGTAAGAAAGAAGGATGGTTCTACAAGATTTTGTGTAGACTACCGCAGACTGAATGACGTCACCAAAAAGGATAGTTACCCTCTGCCAAGGATTGACGACACTCTTGACACACTTGCGGGCAACACTTGGTTCTCGACTTTAGACTTGAAGAGTGGTTACTGGCAGGTAGAGATCCATCCCGACGACCGCGAGAAGACTGCCTTTACAACGGGACAAGGATTATGGCAGTTCAAGGTAATGCCTTTTGGTCTATGTAACGCACCTGCAACTTTTGAACGTCTTATGGAAACGGTTCTTCGGGGACTGTCATATGAGGCATGTCTTGTTTATTTAGACGATATCATAATCATAGGAAAATCTTTTGATGAACATCTGAACAACCTCAGGCGGGTGCTACAAAAATTAAAGGAAGCTAATTTGAAGTTAAGCCCTTCGAAGTGCAGTTTGTTTCGTAATGAAGTCGCCTACCTTGGACACATCATTTCGGCGGAAGGAGTTAGGACTGATCCGGAGAAGATATCGGCCGTGAAAAAATGGAATCGTCCAGCAGATGTTCACCAGCTTCGAAGTTTTCTAGGATTATGCACCTATTACAGAAAATTCGTCAAAGGCTTCTCGATGATTGCAAGACCACTTCATAAATTAACAGAAGCCAATCAAAAATTTATGTGGACACAGGAATGTGCCGCTGCTTTCGAAAAGCTTAAGGAGGTCTTGACATCCACTCCAATTCTGTCGTATCCTCAAATCGATAAACAGTTTATACTTGATACGGATGCAAGCAACGAAAGCATTGGCGCTGTACTGTCCCAGGAAATCGACGACCAGGAGCGTGTTATCGCCTATTTCAGCAAGTGCTTGTCAAAGGCCGAGCGAAACTACTGCGTAACAAGAAAAGAGCTTCTTGCTGTAGTGAAAGCCATAGACCACTTTCATCACTATCTTTACGGTCGAAAGTTCCTGATCCGAACTGATCATGCTTCTCTAACTTGGCTATTGAATTTTAAGAACCCTGAAGGCCAGATAGCCAGGTGGATACAAAAGCTTCAAGAGTACGATATGGAGATACGCCATCGAAAAGGCTCATCACATGGAAATGCAGATGCTCTCTCAAGAAGACCCTGCTCAGAGAATTGTAGATACTGCGACCGGGCTGAGAAGAAATTTAATGTCAAAGGTCCTATAGTAAGACAAGTTACAACTGGGTCTACATCATCGCAAGATCCGTGGAGTGACGAGAGCCTGCGTAAAGATCAACTTGCTGATCCTGAAATTAAGCCAATTCTAGAGCTGAAAGAAGAGGAGTCCAACAGGAAGCCCAGCTGGCAAGACATGGCCCATTACCATCCTACGACTAAACGTTATTGGGCTCTCTGGGATTCCTTACATTTGAAGAACGGCATCTTGTACCGAAAATGGGAGTCTGACGATGGAAAGACATGTAGATGGCAACTACTACTCCCTAAGTCGAGAATTTCTATGGTCCTTCAAGAACTGCATGGTAGTCCCACAGGAGGTCATTTTGGTGTAATGAAGACCCTGCAAAAGGTTCGAGAGCGTTTCTACTGGAGTAATGTTCGCAGTGACGTGGAGAAGTGGTGTCGAGCTTGTGACACCTGTGTAGCACGTAAAGGTCCTAAGAGGCGCACCCGTGGACGATTGCAACGTTATAATGTAGGAGCTCCTTTCGAACGAATTGCCCTAGACATCCTGGGTCCACTTCCTAGAACATCTGATGGCAATAAGTACATCCTCGTTGTCATGGACTACTTCACTAAGTGGCCTGAAGCCTATGCCATTCCTAATCAAGAGGCGGTAACCGTAGCAGACATACTGATTCAACACTGGGTTTCCAGATACGGAGTTCCTCTTCAAATCCATTCCGATCAAGGAAGAAATTTTGATTCGGCTGTGTTCAAGGAAATGTGTGAACTACCCGGCATGGACAAAACCCGAACAACACCTCTACACCCTCAATCGGACGGCATGGTAGAGCGGTTCAATCGTACCATCCTAAATAGCCTCTCTCTCCTGGTGTCTAGAGACCAACAGGACTGGGACAAGAAATTGCCTCTTTTCCTTCTTGCTTACAGGAGTGCCACTCATGAGGCCACTGGTTACTCCCCTTCTCAAATGCTCTTTGGTCGTGATCTTCGTCTACCTGCGGATCTTTTGTTTGGCCGTCCTCCTGATGCTCCTTCATCGCCTGAGGAATATGTCGATGAACTCCAGGCGCGGATTGAGGAGATTCATTGTCTAGCGAGGAACCGAATTGGACTGGCATCAGAAAAGATGAAGACACGGTACGACACAAAGGCAACTGGACATGAGTTCAACGAAGGTGACAAAGTTTGGTTGTGGAATCCGATACGTCGTAAGGGACTGTCGCCAAAATTAGAAAGAAACTGGGACGGTCCTTACACAGTCGTCAACAGGCTGAATGACGTCGTTGTACGCATACAAAAATCGCCACACGCCAATCCGAAGGTCGTACACTATAACCGGCTAGCCCCTTATTTTGGCCAAAGTGATTAGAAATTCGAAACTTGAATTTCAGACCATGGTCATGAAAGTCACTTTTTGTAAATATGTAAATAGTAATTAGTTCTTATTTATGTAAATTTTATTATTATTGTTATTATTTATTTATTTATTTATTTATTTGTTTATTTATTTTAAGTGTTTTCCTCTAACTCAAGGATTGCACTGCCCGAGACGTGCAGTCTTTGAGGAGGGGATAGTGTTACGAATTTTGTAAATAATTAGTGTTTGTACTGTAAAATAATGTAAATAATCTTATTAAGCTCCATTTCTTTACTTATATTAGTTTTTATTACATTGTCTCTGTTATCAAGCAAACTTGTCTATTATTTTCAGTGAATGTGTATGACAGATTGGCGAAATATTTGGGATATCGCCAAGTTGGCGTCACTTTTGGCGACTAATTTTGGTCGCCAAATTTGGCGATATATCGCCAAGTTGGCGACAAACTTGGCGATTGTTGGCGATGGTAACCCTTCCCTGTTTATGGTAACCCCCCCCCCTTAGGTCTACTGATACATTGAATGTTGTTCCGTGGTTTTCCGGTTTTTTTCTAGAAGGTTGTAGAAACTTCGCCGCATGCTGCGAACCTATATAAGGAGAGCGATACGAGCTGCTGTGGTTATTATTTACCAGTCAGTCATTGAGTGAGCTACTAGAGATTGTCCAAGCAAGTTTGCTTGATGTATTGAGTTTTATCTACGTTGTTTTGAATGTGATATAGTGTTGAGACATTGTATAAAGAGTCTCTGCGACCTATATTTGTACTTGTTCGATAGATTTAAACAGTTATTTTGGAATATCTTGTAATATTTGTGAGTTTCGAAGACTCTGTTGTTCTGAAGATCTGTAAATAAATTATTTTCTACTTTTCTAAGAGAAAAGAGTTTGAAGTTGTCTAACCATAATATCGAAAGAACCCTATATACGCTGAAACAATATTTTTGAACATTTCCGTGACTATCTAATTTCTTTTTAAATGTCCATTTTGATCCTATAATTTTTTTGTTTGGTGGAGGATCCACTAATTCCCATGTGTTATGTTTTTTTAGCGAATTGATTTCCGCTTGTGTGGCTTTGAGCCAATTTTCTTTTTCACAGGGATTATCAATTTCCTGTATGTCATTCCAACTAGTGGGTTCATTCATTTGGTTATTGTTTACATAACAGACGTATCTGTCTGGTGGTACCCCCCTGTTTGATCTTTGCGATCTTCTAAGTTCAGTGGTGGGTTGTTTGGACGAGGTTGGTTCCTCGATTGTGTTGTTTATTTCTGCTTCTATGTAATTTTTATCATCATATGAATTTTCTGCATCTTTACTTTCTTTTAAGTTAATTTTGCTATTCTCTAGGAATTTTACGGTTCTTGCTATTACTATTTTGTTATTTTTAGTGTATACGCGGTATCCTTTTGAATTGTTATCATACCCTACGAATGTCCCTTCCTGAGCTCTATCGTCTAATTTTCCTCGATGTTGTTTGTTTACATATACGTATGCTTTGCAGCCGAATGTACGTAAATAATGCAAATTTGGTTTTCGTTTAAACCAAAGCTCGTATGGGGTTTTATTCGTGGATCTTGTTGGTAAGCGATTTTGTAAATGATTTGCGGTATTAATTGCTTCTCCCCAAAATTTTTGCGGTAAATTATCTTCGCGTAATAGACTTTTAGTCATGTCTAATAGTGATCTATTTTTCCTCTCAGCTACGCCGTTCAGGCTCGGACAATATGGCACAGATAGTTGGTGTTTTATACCTCTTTTTCTTAGGTAGTCATTTGTTTCTCTACTCACGTATTCTCCGCCATTATCGGATCTTATTGCTTTCGGATATGAACCGAATTGGTTTCGTACCATAGCTATATAGTCGATTAATTTATCATGCACTTCGTCTTTATGGCTTAATAAGTATATTACTGTAAACCTAGAGTAATCGTCTATGAAAGTTACAAACGTTGTTTTTCCGCCAATTGTGGGGGATCCTATGGATCCCCCACAATTGGCATACGTCTGTTTGCACTAGATCGAGTACTCTACCTGTTTTGTTTTTATATGTTGTTTTTGGATAAGGTGCATCGCTTATTTTTGTTTGTTTGCATGTTTCGCATATTGTTTCATGACTACAATTATTTAGTTCTATTCCATAGGTTAAATTTTCTTTAATCATTTCCTTTATGGAATTGTAGTTTCTGTGACCTAGGCGTTTGTGCCACAATTCTATGCAATTTTTATTTTTGCATTCATGCGCAATATTTACTATGTTAGATTCTATATTATCTAACAATTCAACCTCATATAAATTGTTTTTCATTTTTGCTTCCAAGTATATTTTCCCATTTCGGGATAGCGTGCATTTATCTTTATCAAAAACTAGTTTATAACCGTTCTTTGTTGCCTTGCTTACTGAAATTAAATTTGATTCTAAATCAGGTACGTATAATACTTCCTTTAATGTAATTTTGTTTTCACCTCCGTCGGATGTTTTTGTCATAAATGTGGTTTCTCCCACACCATGCGAATTTAACGATTTTCCGTTTGCAATAATAACGGTAGTTTTTTCGGTGTCGTTTAATTTAGTAAACAAGTCTTTATCGTTTAAAATATGTGTGGAAGAACCAGAATCAATAATCCATGTTTGTTTTCCAGTTTTCTCAATTAGAAAGGCTGCGTCGCTGCTTCGATCTGTTTTTAGTTGTGTTTTGTAATTTGGCTTATATTCTTGTTTACGATCATTAAATTCATTTTGGTTGTACGATTGTTGATAACAGAGAGACGTTGTATTGTTTTTGTTTTTCTATGTTTGTTGTTTTTGTGTATTTGGGTGAGTTTGCTTATTTTTCAGATGCCAACATTCCCTGTAAGTATGACTTTTCAATTTACAGTACGTACAATATTTTACCCTTTTGCTATTATCATTTGGGAAACTTTTTTGTGTTTTAAACGCTTTGGTAGAATTGTCGCCCTGATCCGCGTTTTCAACCATTCTGTTATATTCATCAGTTAGTTTATTTATAATAAATTCTGGTGTTAAATCAGTTTCATCGCGAGCCTCAAGTGCTACAATCAATGTATTATAGCTTGGGGGTAATGAGCACAGCAATAATGCTGAAAGGTGCGAATCGTTAATAGTTTCCCCAATCGCTAATAGTTTATCTTTTAATTCTAAAATGTACGTTATGTGTTTAATTAAGTTACCACTTTCTGGCAGCCTTGCCCCATATAATTTTCTTAATAAATGCAATTTACTAGACAAATTCCCCCTTTCATGTATGGCTTTGAGCGCGTCCCAGGTCTGTCGGGCAGTATTTAGCCCTTTTACATGCACTATCTGCGAATCTTCAATTGCAAGGTTTATAATTGCTCTTGCTTTATTATCATTCTTTTGCCAATCTGTGGTAATCGGATTTGGTATTGTGTCTGTTATTACCTCGAAAATTTCTTCTCTTATTAATAACATTTCTATTTTGAATTTCCATGTTGAGTAATTGTTTTGATTTAATTTTTCTATTAACTGAAATTCTTTCGATGCGGCCATAGCGGATCTTACTTATCAACTTATAAACATTTAATATCGTAATTCGATGAGAAATTGTTTTTATTTTTCTTTATATCATATAAGAGATTTTCTCTGTTTATTTTATTCATTCAAATATAACGAACATATCACTTGTTATGTTTACTCATTCAATTTAAACTCATATATATCATATATTTTCAATAACGTTGAGAAAAGAACAAATATATTTTTTCACAATAATTATATGCATTAGTAATAATACGATTTATTTTTATAAGGCCATTTTTATTTATTTATATCATATATTATAACCTTATGTGTTAATATCAGTCTCGTGATCGATTTGTTGAAAATATATTAAAAAACTATGCCTTATAGCGCTTTACGCCACATAAAGATTTTTGTTTAATATCGTTTTATCAAATCTAATTCATCATATTATATATCTTTCAATAATAATAAGAAGGCAAGATAATCTTACCTTTCATTCTTCTGGTTCTTCAAAATATTCCATTCTTCATGGCCTCCATTCTTTTGGGATCTTCGATTTAACGTCAGCTTTTTATTACTTATTAATAACTTTAACCGTTGCTGAAATTGTAAATAGTTAATTAATATGTGTTCTTAATGAACAATGGGGCCGAGGCAAATTTTGAATTGAATAATTATATTATATTCACATAAATTACATAGCTGCTTTTAGCAGCGAAACAATAGACGTTTACATGACTTACATCCACAGAGAACACTAAACAAACACTGAAAAATATTAGAATGTCAAAAAAAGAGTTCGAAATGTTCTTTTTCATTTGTTTTGTTTTTGGTCGTTGTCACCTGACTTCACTGCAGTAGAAAAGGAATAAGCGTCCTTGAATGAAACAGTTTATTTCGTTGTTGAATTGTTCCGAAATAGGGAAAAAATAATTTCTTTTGCTTTTTTTTATGACAAAAAACGAAATCTTTTTATTGTAAATAGATCTAACTTGATTTTATTCAGCTGAAATAGTGATTAGTTTATTTCAACAGATATCCACATAGGGACCATCATTAATTAATTTATGGGATTTTTCTAAATATGAAGACTTGTCAAGAACAACAATCTGACCACCTTTGTCAGTCTTAGTTATGATCAAATTCGGATCAAAACACAAACTTTTTATACAATGTTTAACTGAACTATTAAGATTTGGCTTATAAACATTCGAATTGAAATCAACAGTGTTGGCAATGAGATACCTAATAGACTCTTTTTGAGAAGTAGAAATAGGGCTATGCTTAAAGGCTCTTTCAACAGGAGCAATCAGACGGTGTAACGAAGGAGGGGCCGAAAAAGAGAAATTGTTGTTTAATTTTAGAGCATTTAGCTGATTATTACTTAAAGCGACACTAGAAAGATTGACAACAGCATTTTTGTTAACAGTAGGTAAATTTATAGAGTTGGCGTAAGAATTGTTACAAAGCGTATTGAATTTCCTTTTTAGAACTGTGCAACGAATCGAAGAAGCTTTGAGGACTCTATTCCATGAAATTCTGTCTATAGAATCAAAATCAGGAAAAGAATTACCAAGAGAGATATGTAAGTAATATAACTCGCGCTCTATATGAGCAATTTTCTGGGGTTTCTCTTGAATCAAAGCCCTTAAAAGAGATAATTTAGATCGAAATAAGACCTTATCTATCCTACTTGAATTAAACCTGACATTCCTTTTAGACCCATTGTTTCCAGTATCGGTACGGCTTATAAACTTCTATCAAACTTCTTCACTTATAAACTTCTTCAAAATATCTTGTTTCCATGTTTTCTCCTCTCTCAAGACGTAATTCTTTCACTGTTAAAAATTCTTTTGAATTTGCTAAGAAACCTCACAGTTTTAAGCCACAAGGCCACATGATGGTTTCTTTTCATGTTAAATCATTATTTACTAATGTTCCTGTCGAAGGTGCTTTAGATTGCCTCAAGAAAAGGCTCTGCGAATTCCATTTTTCTTTTTTCGAAATCGAGGAGCTCATTCATCTAACTCGTTCTTGCTTATCTCAAAATACTTTTGTATTTAACGTTAATTTCTTTCGTATGATTGACGGTTTGGCTATGGGTAATCCTCTTAGTCCGACTTTATGCGATTTGTACATGCATTATTTTGAAATAAAATTGTTTGAAGTCTTAAAATTTCCGTTCTATGTTCGTTACGTAGATGATATCTATGCTTTAGTTGAAGTGAATTCTAATATAAATCATATTTCCTCTGTCATGAATTCTATTGATTCTTGTATTCAATTTACTTTTGAAACTGAATCAGGGTGCGTAGTCATGAAGAAACTCAGAGGATTTTAATCCTTTTAGTATCAGAAATTCTTTAAAGTACTGGTTGTTAGATCTGAAAAAGGATTTCTTTTTCGTTAAATAAAACAAATATTACATTATGAAAATTCTGGTAAAAGGTCCTTACAAGGTGCTTCCAAACTACGCACCCTGTGAATCGAACAATTGCCTGTCTTTTTTGGATGTTCTTGTTATTCGCAATGAAGCTAATTTTCAGACTCTGTCTTTCACAAACCTTTTGCGGTCAGTCTTCCACCTCACAGATATTATTCTCATCCTCCTAACCAGAAAGTTGTGGCTTTTAAAACTTTTATTTTCCGGGCTTCCAATATTTGTTCAACTCCTCAGTTACTCAGTGATGAACTTAATTATCTAAAAGCTATTGCTGTTGATCTCAAAAATGCTGTTCTCAATCTTTCTAGTGTCGCTTTAAATAATAATCAGCTAAATGCTCTAAAATTAAAGAACAATTTCTCTGTTTCGGCCCCTCCTTCGTTACCCCGTCTGATTGCTCCTATTGAAAGAGCCTTTAAGCATAGCGCTATTTCACTTTCGCAAAAAGAGTGTATTTGGCATCTCATTGCCAACACTGTTGATTTCAATTTGAATGTTTATAAGCCAAATCTTAATAGTTCAGTTAGACATTGTATAAAAAGTTTGAGTTCTGATCCGAATTTGATCATAACTAAGGCTTACAAAGGTGGTCGGATTGTTGTTCTTGACAAGTCTCTTTATTTAGAAAAATCCCATAAATTAATTCATGATGGTCCCTATGTGGATATCCACAATGGCAATGAAATTGATACAATTGATACCACCTCTAATGAAATTGATACTATCAAATCTGCGATTAAGTCTTCACAAATTATTCCTGATAAATTAAAAAGGTCTCTTATTCCTTCAATTGCACATTGTGCCAGGTTTTATACTTTATCTAAGGTCCATAAACCTGACATTCCTTTTAGACCCATTGTTTCCAGTATCGGTACGGCTTCTTATAAACTTGCAAAATATCTTGTTTCCATATTTTCTCCTCTCTCAAGCAGTAATTCTTTCACTGTTAAGAACTCTTTTGAATTTGCTAAGAAACTTCACAGTTTTAAGCCACAAGGCCACATGATCGTTTCTTTTGATGTTAAATCATTATTTACTAATGTTCCTGTCGAAGGTACTTTAGATTGCCTCAAGAAAAGGCTCTGCGAATTTCATTTTTCCTTTTTCGAACTCGTGCTTGCTTATCTCAAAATACTTTTGTATTTAACGGGAATTTCTTTCGTATGATTGACGGTGTGGCTATGGGTAATGCTCTTAGTCCGACTTTATGCGATTTGTACATGCATTATTTTGAAATAAAATTGTTTGAAGTCTTAAAATTTCCGTTCTATGTTCGTTACGTAGATGATATCTGTGCTTTAGTTGAAGTGAATTCTAATATACATCATATTCTCTCTGTCATGAATTCTATTGTTTCTTGTATTCAATTTACTTTTGAAACTGAATCGAACAATTGCCTGTCTTTTCTGGATGTTCTTGTTATTCGCAATGAAGATAATTTTCAGACTACTGTCTTTCACAAACCTTTTGCGGTCAGTCTGCCACCTCACAGATATTCTTCTCATCCTCCTAACCAGAAAGTTGCGGCTTTTAAAACTTTTATTTTCCGGACTTCCAAAATTTGTTCAACTCCTCAGTTACTCAGTGATGAACTTAATTATCTAAAAGCTATTGCTGTTGATCGTGGTTATTCCCCTAATATTATAGATTCAATTCATAGAAAATTGACAAAATCCACCCTTTCTGAAAGAAAAAAAACTTTAATTCGAACTCCAATTCTTCGGTTGTTTTGCCTTTTTCCCCCAAAATCAGTCAGCAAGTTGCTAAAATTTTAAAAAGGTTCGATTTCAATGTTATTTTTTCTCCTGTTAATAAAATTGCTTTTTCAAATCTTAAGCACCCCATTGATCGCTTAGATAACTGGGGTATTTACCAAATTTCCTGCCATTGTGGTCTTTCTTATATTGGTCAGACTAAACGTGCTCTTAGATTTCGTTTAATGGAACATAAAAGGTATGTCAAAAATCAAGAGCTTAAACGTTCCTCTATTGCTCAACATTGTTGTTCTTCACAACATAAGTTTAACTTTTCTTCAGCCACCATCATCCATAAATGTCCTTCCATTCTTGATCTTGATTTTTGGGAAGCTTACCACATCATAAAAAATTCTCACTCCTTAGTCAATGACTTATCTAGTACTCCTTATTTTCCAAGTATTTGGAAATCTTTAATACCTTTTTTTTTCACTCGCTTTTTAGTTTTTGTTTTGCTTGTTCTCCGATAGATGTTGCTACTTGTCCACCCGGTTGTTTTGACTGCTTTCTTCTCATTGGTTGCTTTTCTTTAGGCGGGATTGTTCCCATAGCGGCTATATAAGCCTGCGTCTCGTTGTCTGTTTGCTCAGTTTTGCTATTTTTTAGCTCGCTGAGTTTTGCACTGATGAAGAATCTCGATAGTAGATTCGAAATACCTATTTGCTACCTTCATACTTTATTTGTGAATTTATAATCGTTGGTTTTTTATCTTTAAACATTTGTGCACAAAGGCTTTATTTGCTATTTTACTGATTAATATATCTAATTGCGCGGCAAAGGTGGAGATTATGAAGCTTAATATACCAGTTTTTAAATAGAGTAAACTTGTATAGTTTAATTGTTGAAATTTTTTAATTAAAGCGAAACTAAAGCTACTAAATAAAGCGAAAAACAGTTCTAAGAAAAAAGTTGCATCCAGTGACTGTAAACTCCATTTTCTTGCTACGCAACTTATTATATGTTCATAAATGCTATGGTACATAGAATAGTTTCAGTAACATATGATAAAAAATGTAAAAAAAGAAAATACTTAACCGTTTCCAGCATGGACCAATACTGTTAATAAAATGAGAAATTATCGACTATCACCGGAATTTACAAACGACTTTTTTTTAATTTAAGAATTCCTTAACTTAAATTTTTATTGTGAAAGCAGAATTTTGCTAAAATATTATTGATGCCGTTTACAAGTTTGGAATTAAAATTAGGTATCCTGGGACAGGGCACACAGTGCCGGAAATGGTTAGCTTACACTTCAAACCCTCCGGATTTTTTTTTATCAATAAAATGTACTTTGAACCGCAAAATTTACTAAATTAAATATAGTTTGCATTAAATGTGATTGTCATTTGAAACTTATTTAAATTCATTCTTTAAATAAATTTCTGGTTCGGAACATGTTTCTTTGATTTAAAAAAAAGCCGGAGGTTGTCATGTATGTTTTAAAAACATTGTAAAGTGAAATGTTTTAGACATTATATTAAATCACATTTTATTAACCTTTAACCCTTTAAGAGGCAAAATACTTCTATCTTTAAGATACTGAAATGATTTAATGACACCAGAATTTAAAGAGAAATTTGTTTCAAAATAGACAAAGTCTTTTCTTCGTGTACTTGATAAAATTAAAATTTTCATTCCAAAAGCCTGGTGTAAATGTGACTTTTTGCAATTAAAATTAAATGGGATATATTTTATCCCACCACCTTTAAAGGGGTTAACGGTCGGTAACTTTAAACAATTAAAATAGAATTTTTGTTGTAAAATATTTTGTACAAAATTTGAGTAAAATTTCAAGGCTTTCGAATTTTAAGGTTTAATACACTATGTCCTTTTTCACAACTAGTTTATTTCATATGAGTAAAATAAAAATAAAACTGAAACTGTAATTAAAATATGATTTTTTATTATTTTTAAAACTGGAATATCATTAATTATAATGTTTCATTTTGTGATTTCAAGTGCAATTACTATGTAACTACGAAAAGCACAATTTTCACACTTAAGGAAAATTAAACATATGTGAAATATTCTTCCCAGTATACGCTAAATTCTTTAAGTACTTTTAATTTAAAATAAAATTTTTCTTTGAGGGCTTTAAACTATTCATATTATGAATTGCTAGAGTCTTGAATGCTTTAGTGCTTATTAAATTTTAATCATTTAAAGGATCTTGCTACACATCTTAAGAATCCATGTAAATTATTACATTTGCATGCTGAAGTGATCTTATTTAAATAGTATAAATTGCTTAAATTGAAATTGCGGAGAAAGTGAATTCTATCAGGTGGTTTAAATTTAAGTGTTGTACATTATCAATTATGTTATCTTGAAATTTTATTTTGTTTAGTGTTTTATGTAGTAAAAATATGTTTATAGAAAGAAAAAATTATGAGTTAAATTAACAATGCATTAAATAAATATTTATAAACATAAAAGTATGTTTAAGAAGCAAGATTCAAGTGCTCGCGAATAAAAGTTTGAAACACTAACTGGTCAATATCAAGGATTACGGATTTTGAAAACCACTAGTTCCAAACCGTATTCATCGCCTTAGTTTATGAACTCAAATCTGGGTGTTACTAATTGAACCGCCACCCATATTTCCGAATTGAATTATAAAATAACTCGTATTTTATTAACGAAGAATTGCCGTTATTAAATAAGTAAAGATATACATAATAAACAATTTGAAAGCAAATCCCTAGTTATCTAGCTACTTTAGAAATTGTTCACATTACTCAGAGTACTAGGCGTGCGCATTGACTAAAAGTTTGCGTTTGTCGTAAGAGTAGTTATTTAAGGATTTATAGTATTTGTTCAATTTCAATATCACCTTTTTCAGATAAAATTCCTCTCAGATTTAAAAAGTTGAAATTTTTTGCTGAAAACACAAAGTACACAAATTATACAAAGGTCCGTCTAAATGCTGAAGAGTATATGCCAGCTGTAACCCTCATTTTTGAGTCAACGTGTAGACGCAGTACTGAGGTTGCTGTTACTAATCATTCGAACTATTTAAATAAAAGTTTTTTTTTTTTCAGATTTCGTACTGTCGAATTGAACACGAAAAACGCTATTATTGTATGAAGGGTTCGTACGCTTCAAGGAACTTTTATAAGAAATTCTGTAATATATTAAGTAATATATTAATTAATTATGCAAAAAGTATATTCTATATTCAGATCTAGCGGTACTTTACAAAATTTCTAATACAAACATGTCTAAAATCCCCTGAATCTCTTCATGCGTACTGACCCTGGTATAGTATTCTTTATATTATCTTCCGTTGAGGAAAATATGCGGAAAAAGACAATTAGAAATTACTAGTTCTTCGTTCTAATTGGTAGTACGAACGCTGGGGTAACCCCGCCACCAATCGAGCCACTTTTTGAGTCGTCACGTAGGCTAGTATTTAATCGTTTGTAAAAGTATGTAAAATTTAGTTCCGTACCATCCGTAGCATATTGGAGGAGTACGGCTCTATCATTATTCGTTGCAGTTACACTTCGTTTTAAGCATTTTGTTATCAGAACCTGATTACAAACGGGTCAAACTCCCACCAATAAAAATAAATCGAGAATTTTTCTTTATTCATATCAATAGTTTTCCATGAATAACATGAAACTTTCTGTTGCATTTTACTGTGGACGGTTGCCCTGGTGGTAAACAGGCTGGATAATGATATAAGCATTCTCGAATATTCTTAAATTATTTTTATCAAATTTGGTTTGATTCCCTAAATGAAATTTTGTCAAAATATTCATTGAAATATAAATTTTAAAACTTTTGTTTAAAATTGTTGTTCACTTCCCCAAAGTTTAAGAACAGATTTTCAAATAAAATTTTCGATGAGATGTGTCCATTCACCTCTCTCCGCGATTTTTTGTAAGCATACTTCCAAAGAACAAATTCCGCCTTATTTAGTCCCATATTTTATGCAATTAAATAAGACGAGGCAGATAAGGTAATGGCAGTCTTGCTTCAGCTTTCAATGTAAAGGGTGTTTTTTTAGAGGTTTTGAAATTGGCAACACTGTTTCTAGTCATATTCAATTTGGCAACTGACAGATGATTTGCGGCCAGTGTGTTTTGTCACGAACAGACTTGTGTCATAACAACGCTTGCAGATTGTGCAAAACACCATCAATTTTTGCAGGTGTTATTCAGTGAACGCATAATTTTGCGTAACAGACCTATGAACTGGCCTCCACGGTCTTGTGATTTAACATCAAATGATTATTTTCTGTGGGGATATGTGAAATCGCTAGTCTACTCTGTACCCCACAGTCTGCTGACCTACTTGTAAATTGACATTTGAGTATTATTGCTGATATATGGCTCCAACTGCTCGATGAAATTATCAAAAATTCGGCTTCCAAATTGCCCTTCATTCAAGCTAATTAGGGTGCCTATCTGCCCGAAATAACTTTAATACACTAAGGGCATAAATTTATTTACTGTAATTTCCGGCGTATTTTCCGCAGATCAAACAATTCTTTTTAGACCCAAAAATTTTATTTAATAATTGAAGTCAAATATTTACCACGATCTTAAAAGCTACATTTTATATTTAAAATTTTCTGGGTCGAAAAATGATTGTTTGATCAGCGGATTATACGCCGGAAATAAAGCTATTTAATAAAACAAATACCCTGGCCATTAATATTTTAATTTGTTTATACTTTAATATAATACGTTTTATTTAGTTTAAATTTCTTTATCTCTAAAAAATTCACCCTATTAGAAGCACGTCTTATTCGTACATGATGAAGTAAGTCAAAATTCTTTCGAAAGGATTTACGCATTTACATATTTTTATGGTTTTTTAAGAAGTTCTTTTGGTTCTTGCTTTCACACCAGTTTTTATTTTGGCTAATTTAAATAAGAAGAATTATACTATTAAAAACTTCTGGGAGTCTTCAGAAATCCTTCTCTAAATATTCAACAAAAGCCTATAGTCTAAGAGCTAGCAACGTTAAAAAACACGTCATTTTATCAAAGCTCATTTTTTATATGTTCTTCCCCTTAATGGTTTAAAACGTTTGCGGGCGGTCCGGCAGTCCGGAGACGTTGCGTTTACCTGTGGCAGAAGGGGTTGTGAAGGTCAAAAAACTTCAAAATTACGTCATTTTATCAAGGCTCATTTTTTTTAATGTTCTTCCCTTTAATGGTTTAAAACGTTTCAGGCAGTCCGGAGACGTTGCGTTTACCTGTGGGAGAAGGGGTTCTGCAGGTCAAAAAACTTCGCTATTACGTCATTTTATCAAGGCTAATTTTTTTTATATATTCTTCCCTTTTATGGTGTAGAACGTTAGTGGGCGGTCTGGCAGCCGAGAGACCTTGCGTTTATCTGTGGAAGAAGGGGTTGTGCAGACCAAAAAACTTCAAAATTACGTCATTTTAGCAGGAATTTTATTTGCAACATTTGTTTATATTAAGTATTTGTGATATTAATGCCAGACCTTGCAAACGTCGCTAAGAATCGGCCAGATCCACATTTATAGATAACATATTACTCTTTGGCTAGCAGACAACATATAATTGATTTCCCAGATACAAATTCGGTTGCAATGCTAATGCTAGACGTCTTTAAATATGACAACGAAAGTGCCTGCTTCAAGAGTGGTTTTTTGTTTAAAAATTATAAGTCATCTTTACGTCATTTTATCAAACATAAAAATTACAAGATATTACTCTTTTTCTAGCAGACAACCTATAATTAATTTTCCAGCCACAAATTTGGTTGAAAAGTTAATACCACACGGCTTTAATAAGGCGACAAGATAGAGATATATGTATTCAGAAGCAGTATTTATATAATTAGTAATGCAATCTGATTTACCAGCAGTGTCCCTTTTGTAAATAATCACTTAAAAGAGGTAATAAAATTCTCACTTACCTCTAACGAAGAAAACGGGAGCAGAGGTTGCTATTCGCTATATATCCAAATGGGTGATTGCGGTATCAAATAATTCGGCGACACAAGGAACGTACACAGTGACACGAGCTTCACAATCTTGGTTAAATTTAATCACACAACAAACTACTAGAAAAAAGAATTAAAAAGAAGGTTAAATTAATAACACATATTTAAAATCATATTTGTGAAGCGGTTTCGCTTTCACAATTTAGGTAGTGATTGTTTGAGCCAGCCGTAATAAATGGCTTGGCCTGATAAAAACTGCTTACAGCAGTGCGACAACAAACAGTCTGAGATATTAAAGTTTTTCAGTTTGATACAAAGGAAAAAATGATGATTATGCTGTTTTCATTGTCTCTGGGTTTAATATGATGTCCGACGTCCAGTCAGTATTCGTCTGCATAGTACTGGCACCTATCGTCTAGTTCCAGAAGTAACCTGTTCAGATTTTCGCATCTCCACTGTTTCTCATTCATATTTTGTGCTTGATACACAGATTTAAATATGATAAATAAAACACGATGAGAAAAAACAGATGAAATGCGTTGCATGCCTCACTTGAAATTAAAATATAATTTATTCTAGTCATATGAATTTCGCACAAAACATGAATTTCCAGGTATCTAACTTGAAATTCTGTGCGGGAAATCCAATAACAAGAGTGCCTGTTTCAAGAGTAGTTTAAGTCGTAAATTAAAGCCGTCTGGCATTAATTTTGCAACCGAATTTGAATGGAGCAAGGCAATTACAGGTAGTCTGATAGCCAAAGAGTAATATATTATAATTTTTATGCTTGATAACATGACGTAAAGAAGACTTACAATTTTTAAATTATAAACCACTCTTGAAACAGGCACTTTCATTGCATAATTTAAAGCCGTCTGGCATTAACTTTGCAACCAAATTTATATCTGGCAAATTAATTATAAGTTCTCTGCTAGCCAAAGAGTAATATTTTGTAATTTTTATGCTTGATAAAATGACGTATAGATGACTTATAATTTTTAAACTAAAAACCACTCTTGAAACAGGCACTTTCATTGCTATATTTAAAGCCGTCTGGCATTAACTTTGCAACCTAATTTATATCTGGCAAATTAATTATAGGTTGTCTACTAGCAAAAGTGTAATATGTTATCTATAAATGTGGATCTGGCAGGGTCTTAGCGACATTGGTAACGTCTGATAATAGATTACTATCACAAATAGTTCGTAAAAACAAATATTACAAACAATAATCCTGCTAAAATGACGTGATTTTAATGTTTTTTCACTTGCATAACTCCTTCTCTCGCATGAAAACGCAACCTCTCCCGAAAGCCAGAGCACCCGCCAACGTACTATACCATAAAATGAAAGAACATATAAAAAAATGAGCCTTGATAAAATGACGTAATTTTGCATTTTTGGACCTGCACAACCCCTTCTGCCACAGGTAAACGCAACGTCTCCGAACTGCCTGACCGCCCGCAAACGTTTTAAACATTAAGGAGAAGAACATATAAAAAAATTAGCCTTGATAAAATGACGTAATTTTGAAGTTTTTTGACTTCCACAACCCCTTCTGCCACAGGTAAATGCAACGTCTCCGGACTGCCAGACCGGCCGCAAACGTACTATGCCATTCAAGGGAAGAACATATAAAAAAATGAGCCTTGATAAAATCAGGTGACGAAAACGTTTCTAGCTCTTAGACTACTATATATGTAGTCTTCGGAGCTATGTCAAATTATTTAATATGAATAGAGAGTTGCCGATGGGCTACATTTAATTCCAGATTTCTTGGCTGGCACCACGTTTTTGAAGTAGTAAAGTTTGCTTTATTTAACATTATTAAATGGCACATTAATTAAGGCGAAAACAAGGGAAATTGTACCGTTTCAGAAAAGTGGTGTCCATAAAAAAATCTGAATTTAAAAAAAAGTAGACCCTAGCAATATTGTTCTCATATTGGATAGTTTGACATGACACTGAAGGTGTGTTGCCAGTGGGTTACTTTTTTTAAATTCAGATTTCTTGATTCACCCCACTTTTTTGAAACGGCAAAATTCCCTTTTGTTTTCGCCTTTATTAATATGTCATTAAATAAGATACATTTTACTATTTCAAAAAATTGGTGCCAGTCAAGAATCTGAATTTAAAATTAGTAGCCCATCTGGCAACACTGTACTAAAGGTGTGTTACTGATGGTACGCCCACATATTTGTTTAATACTTAGGGGCCGCACTCGGTTCGTTTCTTGAACGCAACTTTTATTTAAAGCAAATTCTTTTTTGTAAATTTCTTCGAAACATACAAGGAAATGCGCTTTTACACTCTAAAAAAAAAATGTGTAAATTTACACACAAAAATGTGTAAATCGATGATACAAAAACGACATGTCTACATGTGTAAATTTGTGTGTAAATTGACAAAATACACGCCTAATGTGTAAATTTGAAAATACACATTTTAATGAGTAATTTGGTGATAAGTCCAAATGTGTAAAAGTTATGTGATAACTCTTGAAATACACACTTTAATGGGTGAATTGCACTAAAATACACGTATTTCTGAGTACTATTTTTACACATATATCTGTGTAATATTCTGTTTTTACATATGTTTTTGTGTAATAAGAAAATACACATAATGCTGTGTCATATGCAAATTACACATATGTTTGTGTTATATACAGAATACACAGATTTGTATGTAATATTCTGTTTTTACACATATGTATGCTCAACATGCAAAGCACGTATTTTTGTGTAATATTTAAAATACACTAAGTTTTGTGTACATAGCTTTATATTATGTTATGCTTTGATGTGCAAGTTGAAAAAAAAATGCTTTTATGATTGCAAAATACAATTGCATTAAATCCAAACTCATATGCTTGACATGTCTTTTCTTTCTACCAAATTTATAGACTTAAAGCAAGACCGCAAATCATTATACACTTAATTTACAAGAAACAGGGTCGGCTCAAATTATAATCTATTACCTTTATGTTAGAAATGTTTTGTAATCCGAATTGTAATTTAGGAACAGGGATGTATAATTTGAATATAGACAGCTGGAGACTGTCTTCTAAATTAAGTTAAAAATTAAAATTTCTTCACACAACCTTACAATTGTAAAAACTTGTGTTGTGTTTAATAAATTCATAACTTTCTCTTTTAGAAATACATGTACATTTTTTCTCCATATTCTGAAAATGGCATAAATTTAATTGTATTTATAACTAACGAAATACTATTTTTTTCTTTTCACTTGTTTCCATGTAAAATAAAACTACACAATTTATTTCTTCTTTAATAAATTATTACAATTTTTTGTGTGTGTTAAATGTATTTTTGTATTCTCTTTGAAAACTTTTGCTCACTTTAATTCCAAAGTTATCAGCACACATGTAAAGCACTACAGATAGTTACTACTTCTAACCAATAACGTTCAAGAAAAATTTTTCTTTAATGTAATTTTACCAAATGGGTGAAAAAGCGTCCAGCGCAGGATTAGAATCACAGATCTTTAATTCAAGTTGTCAGTCTGGTATTAATTAGCTATACTTAGTATGTAACTCTAGTTCTTTGGCTGATTTGTTTCTGCCAGATTTATCCAGGATAGTAGCTCAACTGGTAGAGCATCGGCAACTCTCACAAAAGTCCCCCGGTTCGAACCCACACCTATACACTTTTTAATTCTGCTGGAAAAATTCGCAAGGCGTGTGATATACTTACCAATTATAATAACTGTGTTAAAAGTAATATATATATTAAATCAAACTACGTAAATTTTAAGAGCAATATTTGTAACAGTATTTTTTAAGAGTTAAAATTACTAAAGAAATATTTCTGCTTAAATGTGCAAAGTATTATCAAAATAAAATTTATATAAAAATATAATCTCTTGCATTATGCATAGTACCTTTTGTATTCTTTAAATAATAAAGATTATTAATTGACTGAATTTAAAGATTATTAATTACTATTGCCAAAAATGAAATTAATTTAGTGATATAATGAGTATTTTGAACCTTAAGTCACTAGTGATAATTTATTACACAACAGCTATAAAAAATAATAAGAGATAAAAAGTAAAACCGATATTAAGTAATTATATTTTATCTACATTTATTGTATGATACTAATTACTATGAATGACATATACGATTAAATAAGTGCAATACACCTAAAAAAGTTCAAACTATTTCGATTCTAAAATGTACAATAATTTTTTATACTATTAAAATAAAATAAAAAATGAAAACTAACAAATGTTTCTGCTTCTGTAATTTGATATTCTGAAACTTTTGACTTTTTCTGTCTACTCGTGACTTGCGCTATTTCTACGGATATCAAATCACACATTTAAATTTTTTTTATTTTTGTTGTTTTTAATATCAATAGTTTTTGAATGTAATACGTTTAAAAAAAGTCTTCAATGTATTGAAAAATAATTTCTAATTATCTTCCGAATAAAAATCACAAAAAACATGAATTAAAAACTGTTAAAAGGTGTCATTTGGCATCGGTAGAAATAAAGTTAAGAAAAATATAGCGCATGAAAACTGGTAATTTTATATCAATTATTATGGTAAACATGCTGAAACAATTATTTCAAGTGCTTTTTCTATGTTGAAATTTAAAATAATTATTTGGCTATTAGAAGGAATCATTTTAAGAATATAAAAAATAATTTAAAATAAATAAATAAATAAATAAAATTACATAGTTCATTTTAGCAATAACGATGAAAAACAACCCAAATGAAAAATAAAACTTTGGTATGAAAACTTAGCTCAGTATCACCATATGTTTAGAATTCTAAGAACAATTTGGCCGACAACTGCCGTGTTGGAAGATAGCAATGATAAATATAATCGTCTTTCTGTCTCTTCTACGTATGCCTAGTATACATCTTTCCATACTTCTCTGTGTTGTTTGTATCATCCGTTTTGTTAGTGTCCAAGTTTCTGCTCCGTAAGTTAGTGCAAGTAAAATACATTGATTAAGTAAAAGTAACATTGCAAAAGTAAAAGTAACATTGTAAAAGTAAAAGTAACATTGTAAAAGTAACATTGAATCTCCCCATATAACTAACTTTGACTTTTGGGTATATTGCAGATATACAACGCATTGATAGAAAAGATTAATTATTTTACGTCAGAGTTTACAAGCAATAAAATAATACTTAAAAACATTTTTATTATTATAAAAAAATAATTTAATAATAGGTTGCAAAAATTACATTATTTCAAACTACACAGATAATTAAAAATACTTAATTCCTTTCAAACCATAACTTTATAATCAGTGCTTTATCTGGCACTGGTTTTTACCGATGAGAGCATCTATATATGAGGGTTAAAACTAGTTAATTTCAACCTTAATACACTTTCAACACACAGTTTTTTCTGTACTTGTTTTTCAAAAATAGCCGTACAAAACGCATGTTCACATGAGTATGTTGAACTCTATCAAGGAATTCAAAGCTCATTTAAATGTTTCTGGATATCTGATTGTATATTTCTTCTTATGGAAATTAAGGAATTTCGCTCGAAATATTATTTGCTGTTGAAATTTTATATATTTAAAACAGATGAAATACAAAATATTTTTTGTCAAACAAAACTCGATTGTTTCCGATACCCACTAAAATAGCCGCCGCGACCCACCAGTGGGTCGCGACCCATAGTTTGGGGATCGTTGCTCTATATCATATAGAGGGCTGCTAAAAAATTCGGATATTTTTTCGATTGTGGATAGGAACAGCTGAAATTCTATTTTGAAATGAGTTATACATTTCCATATGATGGAACTAGACATAATATTTTATTTATTTTTCTTAAGTGCAGTTTTGTTACATTATTCTGATTGTATTGGAAAGTGCTTTATAATCTATGTTTGACGCATGATTTTTTGCTTTCTTGTATCAAGTATGTATGTGGCTGGCTAGATGTGTATTGCCAGGGCCATTATAACTCTGATAATTCATAAATATTACAAGGGATTCGAATCTACAATGCAGTTTTTAAAATAAAGTTTGGTAGAAAATTTATTTATGTCTGTTAAAAAAGCAAATAATGCATATTTTTTAATGACACAATAAAAAGAATAATGAATGCATTATCAAATTATTAAGAACTTTTTAAAGTGAAATAAGTGCTTTAAAAATTCATATCATAAATACAGCATATTAGTTTATTATTATTATCATATACATTTTCTTCATAGAATTAGATGATAATTTTTAAAAAGAAACGAATTTTAAATCATACTGTTTTCTAATACTTTAATAGATGTTTTTGATAATAATAGATGTTTTTGAAATTTATCTCTGTAAATTATTCAAGAAATAAAAAAGTGTTTTTTGGTTAGCTGGGCACCAATATTATACATACATATACATCAGATTTATACGTACATATGTACTTGTATATACATATAAATATATATGTAATTATATTTGCATATGTACAAATATTATGTATATATAAATATATAATATACGTATATATAACACTGGCGCCCGGCTATCGAAAAGTACCTAAAATACATCCAGAATAAAAAATAAATAATGAAATGTATTTAATTACAGTTTAGCTTCATACCGTTGAAGTATAGGGGGAACTGGGGTACATTGATACAGTTTTTTTCTAAGATTTTTTTTGGTGTCAAGAAAGTAGAAAATTCAAGTTTTTTTTCCATGAGATGACAGCAAAACTTGTGTAGTATGTTATAAAAATGTACAATCATTGTTTTATGTAGTATTTTTGCATGTAATTTTAAAAAAATCAAAAAAAGTCATTTGTATCAATGTGCCCCATCCCCGGGGCACATTGATACGTTTAAGAAAAATGACGACAAAATAATACCAATGCATATTTTTCATAAAAAATGAGTTAGAAAACCATTTTATATTTATTTATAAAAATTCAAATCACCCACAATTTATTTTTAAGCAATATTAAAGCAATCAAAATTAAATATATTATGACTTGATGTTCTGTCTGTTTCTTGTCTGATTGTTGGCTGTGGTAACTTTGTCATATCTAGCACTTCAACCCCAGCATTATCTTCTTTCTTATGAAAGATTCTTATGAAAGATGAAAAAATTACCAGTTTTTCTGTTTATAAATAGGTTCATAAACAGAAAATAAAGGATAATTATATTAAAAATTCTGTTTATAATATAAGTATCATTTTCTGTTCTGCAGTTTGTTTCTCTTACTTAACATTTCTCATGTCGAAAATACTTTTTTCTCTGGAGAATCGATATAAATTCGAGATTTGCCAGAATGCCGTCCTTTTCTTTTATTAGTTCTACTAGCACTAGATGCTGGGTAAGTTCCTACGTCTTCTGTTTTCAAAAATACTATAAAATGCTCTAATATAAAGAAATTAGAGCTATTTCACTTCAATAAAAACTAATATTAGAAATTTTTCGTGAAAAAAAGGTTGGATTAAGGAGTGTATGGTAAAAAAAATAATAAAAGTTAATGAAAATATGAACTATTAAAGGATTTAGGCTGTATCAATGTGCCCCGTCATAAACTGTATCAATGTGCCCCATACAGCGATTTTGAATAAAATGAGTCTCAAATCCAACACTTCACAATATATCTAACAATAAATAATGAGGAACTGATAAAGAGTAGCAGTACTTACCAGGGAAAGTATTCATTTTGGTTGAAAATACTGGAACAGTTGTATAATAGCATTTCAATTGTACAACTCAAATTTACTTTTGAACAACAAAAACAATAAATCACCCGTCCCATTTCATCAAACTGCTGAATCATTCCAAGATTTTCTGTATGTAGTTGAATACACTAGCATCACCTTTTGGAGCTGTTGTGAAACTTCCTGTAATGACCCTGTGAGCGGTAGAGGGGGTGTATCAATGTGCCCCATGTATCAATGTACCCCAGTTCCCCCTATGCGTTAATTCTTTAGTAATCTAATTTTTTTAGTAAAATCATATTTAAACTGTTATTTATTGCTTAAATTCTATAATTTCATTTCCAAACAGGTTTGGTAAAAAACCGGGTTTTAAAAAAAAACAAAACCAAAAACCATGGTTTTTTTGGTTTAAACCAGGTTTTTTTGGTTTAAACCGGGTTTTTTTTAAATATGATTTCCTATTACATATACATGCATATTTATCATTGGAAATAAATATTTTTGAATATATAAGTAATAACTTGATTTAAAAGTAATTCTAATCAATGTAATAATTTAATATACAATTAGTTATGTAGAAAATGGAAATCATTTAAATATTAAACATTTTTAGAAAAAGCTATGTCTTTTTTTTTTTTTTTTCTTAAATAAAATGTTTTACATAATGAAACACTGACACCTTGAAAATCCTAAAATACAATCTTTTTATTATTAGCACTATAAATGATGAAGAATATAAATATGATGCAGCTTCATATATTATATTATTTTCACAAGGCTATTCAAAATAATTTCTTTGAAATATTTGTTATATGAGATGTCTGATTTTTCTGTTAGAAGACTACATGAATTATCTTTTATTGAAAATAAAGCTTTTTATAAAGAATTTTCGGAATGATTTGAGTCTACACACTTTAAGAAGTATTGTGTATTGCTATTTGACATTTCTTCTCTGAAACTACCAGGTTAAAAGGAAAAAAGAAAAAGACGACAAACAAAATTCTTAAAATAAACAAAAATACATATTTAATAGCTTTTTAAAATTTTGAAAACATTGATTGATCTTAAAATATAAAGCAGTTTTATAAATACTGTCTTCCACAAAAGCATTTAAATAGCCATCAGACTACACGCTATATTTAAACGTTTAGTACTTTTAAATGCCTAAACAAAAAATTACTTCTTTTTAGGCATTTTTATGAGACTTTCTTTCTATTATGTCTCAAGCAAACCTTTCCTTGTCCTTTTCTCCCCAATTTTCTCAGCTGATCTAAGTTGGTTATGCAATAGAAGATTTAAATATATCTTATTGCATATGCAATGTAAACAGGTGCTTCCCCAGCACTAAATTTTTCAATGTCTTCTTATATGACTTTATATCTTGAGCTTTTTTATTATTATTATTATTATTCTTAAAGATAATCCCCCCAATCAAGAAAATTTTCTTTTAGATTTAGATTGAAATCTTAAAGGTCATTTTATGTTATTAACTGTAAATCTGCGTTTCTCAAAGGAAAACATTTTTTTTTCTAAATATTACATATTTTTAATCCATTTTGTCTTTTCCAACATAACATAATTTAATTTCTTTATAGCTTCAGATATATTCATCATTGCATGAAATTTGCATTCTACATGTATACTAACATGGCCTAGACTAGACTCACTATGTCTCATGGTAACTGCTGAGATGACTTAAAAATAGAAATTACTTGCATGCAATAATTTAATACACTTAAATTACAAAAATGAGAAAATATTATATAGCTTTGTTCTAAAAAAACCAATTGGTTTAAATTATGCTAACCCAATAAGTAACAGAATAAATCATAATGCTAAATCCCCATTCACAATGTAATAATGCAAAAAAAAGAAAAAAAAAGGGCTTAACCCAATAAACACAGAGCAAAAATCTGCCAATTATTTATTAGCATACATAACAAAAAGAAATCAATAGAGAAAATTACTTAAGAATGTTATATTCGAGGCTTTGAGCAATGATCAAATCCTTAGTAAATCTTAACTAATCAAGCAATTTAAATAATAAAAGTGCATTTTTAACTCGAGTTTGCCCTTCTGGCTATGAATGTTTTACAATTAATGTTGTATATATATATACATTTATTTATTAATTTAAACCTTTAAAAAAAAGGTAGAAATAAAATTAATTTTTTTCTAACCACCTAATTTTTAAAAAATTGGTTATTCTGCCATGTAGACTTATAGTTTATATGAAAAGCTGGGTTGATTAAAAACATTTGTCATTTTAGAAATTTATCAGTTAATCATTTTTCTACAACTTAGCTTGTAGCTTCTGCATAACTTGGATTTTGCATTTTTCAATGTGTAAAGTAAAACATAAAAAAAACAGATGAAAAAAAACCAGCATGGTTTTTTTTAAAAAAAAACATTGGTTTAAACCAACTTGGTTTAAACCAAACAACCCTGTTTGCAAATGTATCCAAACTTCTGATTTGCTTTAAAAGTTTTCAAATTAGAGAATTAACAACTGAAAAGTTCCACCCCCTCCCCCTATGATTTTTCTTTATAGATTCTATAACATTTCTCGGGTCGAATACTATATTGAATAATCATCGCATTTTTTTCTTTAATATTATATTTCCATGATTTCTTTTAATAGTATTGTGCCTAGTATAATAATAGTAATAGTATAACTTCTATTGTGCCTTATTTCTAATAATTTCATCTTCTAAATAGATGCAATTTTTCAAAAATAAAAGTTTGTATTAAAAATTGTTTCAAAATATTACTTAATACAAAAATAAAAAAATCAAATGGCTTTTTTATTCAGTAATTTAAATATCTTTGAATGTTTACTGATTATATTAACCATTGATTGCAATATTTTTTCATATACTTTTAAAATTAAAGAAAAGTGACCTTAATTACGTTTTTCAAAAAAGGAAATAAATCTGATTAAAATGCTGTTTAAATCACTGTTTCTAATTATCTAGTTAAAATTGTTGATAGGCAATATATGTATTTCAATAAATATATTAAAATGAACGAAGTTAAGGAAATACTTACATTTTAAAACGTGTTTATAAGAAACTAATTAAAATATTTATAATTTAAAGAAAAACAAACAGGAAAGAATTTTTTTCATACCTTTTTCTTTACTGGCACCTTTAGTCTTTTGGAGAGTTAATAAATCCAATAAATAAACACAATAGCAAAGGCTAGAATTGTATTTAACACGCCAAAGCTACAGTATTTATATCAGACATATATATTTTGCTTGCATCTTGAAAACACTGCTGAGAAATCCATTGTTTAAATTAATCCGTATCAATGCGCATACATTACAGTATGTTGTCCAGCGATATTCCCGCGTCCGTTCTAAAACTTACATTCTGCTTGTTCTGTTTACATTTATTTATTCTACGATTGCTTGCAGACGATTTCCGTTTGGAACATGCAGGTGTGAAATATGTTTTAAAAAACAAAAGAGCGTTATGAGGATAAAACAAGCTTTTTCTGCGTCAATCTGTCATTTTCAGTGTTGAATTCAGACGCTTTTCTCCGGGAGAGACTTCTGTGACTCCGGGGGTACATTTCAGAAAGAATTCGGGAAGGGGGGGGGGGGGAGAAGAGAGAAATTGCACTTTTCGACCATTGAAAACACAAAATCTCATTTTCCGGTGGGGGGGGGACATTTTATTGGTCTAGTGGGAATGTCCCCCTGAATTCAATGCTGGCCATTTTTAGGTGCATTCGTTTCGTAATTATATAAATAAGTAGGACTTACAGTCGTGCACTTTTCGACCATTGAAAACACAAAATCTCAAATTTTCCGGGGGGGGACATTTTATTAGTCTGGGGGGGAATGTCCCCCTGAATTCAATGCTCGCCATTTTTAGGTGCTTTCGTTTCGTAATTATGTAAAGAAGTAGCACTTACATTCGTTGTTTAGTCTGTCCGTCCGTCTGTTTGTCCGTCTGCATAACAGAGCGAAAACTACCTAACTGAATCGTTTAAAATTTAAAAAAGACAATTTCTGCATAATTTTGTCTAGTCATTTCAAATTCTATGAAAATCGAATGTATTGTTTAATCACAGGGACAATCAACGAACGAATCACCGAGCAAATTGTTCCGTTACATTACGACTAATGAGAAGTGTAGTTTCAAGTGCATTTTAATGATGTTGCACTCTTTTAAAAATAATACTATTAATATGCATCTATGAAGTATATACTAAAATATATATTCTGTACAATCAGTGGTGCAAAGAGTATTTTTTATTCATTTACAGAGCCACTCAAAAGTATTCTATTACATAGCGATATAAGGAAAAACATTATTTGGGGCGCGTTTTATATCAAACTATTTCTAATTTTATGAAATTGATACGTTGCTGAGGTTTATTATAAATTATATCCTGTATAATAGAAAGCAGATAGTATTTACCGGGACACTCAAAAAAAATTTTTGACCACTATACTATATACAAAGTATTGTATACTAGTACACTAAGACCGGAATATTTTTAAAATTCATTAAATTTCATAATACGAACGCACTTTATTTGCTACGCTTGACGTGCAATTTCCGACTTCTTACTTTCTTCTACCTATACAAGAAGAAAATATTCGATTCGTGAAAATTTTCGACTTCCGGTTTTCGACGAATTAATACGTTTTAGGGGTCAGAGATACCAAAAAATATGTTTTTACAAAATATCTGTCTGTGACTCTGTCTGTTTGTGACACGAATTTTATGGGCAATCTATCTCAAGAGCTAATGCACTGAAGTTAACAAAAATTTATATTGAATTAGTCCCTGATATTAATTGGTGCTAATTACTTTTTGATTTAAACCACTCAGCAGGTGGCGCTGCTATGCAGTACTTTTCACGATTTCCGCAGTAGCTCATCTGAGAAACATAATATAGATTTCCATCAAATTTTAGATTCAATTAATCCTTGACAAGAAATAACGTTTTGTGCATTTTGGTGTAAATCGCTCAACAAATGGCGCTGCTATGGTGCATTTTTCACGATTTCCACAATAGCTCTTTCTCAAGAACTAATGCATGTATTTTCGTCAAATTTTAGATTCAGTTAGATATTGACATAAGTTATTGCAAATTAGGTTTCGGTGTAAATCACCCAACAAGTGGCGCATCTGCGCTGCATTTTACATGATTTACGTAATTTTTGTGATAATCAAACATCAAGAACTAATTCACGGAATTTCATATCATTAGAATCCCCATGAGGGACATAGATTTCTATTTAATTTGACACTGTGATAGTGAATGTTAAAGTATTAACATGTATGAGATAGAAGAAAGTTTTGGAATTGCCACATCCGCCTAGTTAATGTTAATATTATTTATTTGTTGAACAAACTGCTTGTAATTTAACTGTATCTTAAAGACATCTCTGGAAAACAACAAATTAAAATATGAATAATTAATTATGTCATAGTTGTTGCATAAATTTTGTATATTTATTTTATATTCAGAAAATTTTAAATTTATTTAAAAGGTTTGAAAAAAGTGGCAAACAAATATTTAAAGTGTAACTTAAAATCTTAAAACCCAAACAAAAGAAATTACGTATAAATCTATTGTATACTGTTATAGACAACTATAAGACTATTTTTTTTAAAAATATTAAAACAGTTTTTCATCACGAAACACCCCTCACCCCTCATAGTCACACACAAACAAATTTTTGCTTTTCTCCGTCGAATATTATTTTCTGACGTTCTGGTTTTAATATTACTTTATTAAATCAATGTAAACTTCCTATATTATACAATAAAGGAGATAACATATTCGAAACTAATAGATTTCTTACATTTAAAACATTTTTTAGATTAGTATTTACAACACCAAAAAGCATTTTCATGCGAAAAAATAAGTTATACATTCAAAGACAATTTTAAAACGTAATAGATTTTTTTTTCGTATTAGCTGTACACTGAGAGTTAACAGTAAAAAATTACCAACGAGCAATTTTTTTAAAATATATAATAGTTTTAATAGCTTTAGCGCTTAGTTCGATTACATGTCTGTTAAATCTATGTTTTATTTGTATACTTTTTTAGACAAATTTATTTATATGCAAGTTTTTAATTTCGTTGCTGAGTATTAGCTAGAAATAAATTCTGAAACTTTTATTTTATTTTATTTTTTTAATTATATTTAATTGAAACAAAAGGAAATGGAATCGTATGTAATTGAACTTCAGACAATAGTTTTAAGAAAAGAAAAATGCTTGCAAATTATTTTTGAAACTATAAAAATATATAAACAATAAAGAGAGGTATAATTTAAAAAAATTATATTTGAAGATACATTTATTCCCTATTCGGTGGCGTAAAAATTTAAATTGTGAACACATAAGAAATTTTAAAAAACTGCAGTAAAATTGAAATTTATTGATCACGTGTTGCCACTGTCAAACAGGTATTTGAGACTAATAGTGAAACCGAAATAAAATTTCGGTAACTTTTCTATTTTCTGCCAAAAACAGAAATGAAAATGTTCATTTTTTAAAGTTATTAATACATACATGAATATACATAATTATTAATTATTTATATGTGTGTAGAGAAATATTTCTCACAAACATGCATAAATATGTATGTGTGTGCATTAGCTTAAAATTAAAAATAAATAAATAAATAATAATGCAATTTTTATATTTTATTACTTTATGACAACCAATATTCTTAATCATTTATCAATAATTAACAATGTAATTAGTAATGGAGAAAAAATTCAATTGTGAATATTTTTTATTTTTGAATATACCATCTTTTCAGTTCTTTAATATTTCTCATTGAAATTAATTCAAATAAAATATTTTTTTCTTATGAAGCGAACATTAAATAAATTTAATAAAAAAATGAGCATTTTATAATTTCTAATTATTATTAGTGTAGTAAAAATTTAAATATAGATAAGATGTATACTTAAATAAACATCTGCTACTCCTCCCAAAAGACTTTTACCCTCTACTCGCCTTCCAGCGAATGTTTGAAACAACACCCTTATTTGAAAAATCTACCTTCGGATACAAATTGGCTGGACAATCTCTGTACCTCTGACAAAAACGTTTTCTTTTGAAATGAAATAAAATGTAATTAATTCATCAACGACATAAAATGTTAGACCTTTTTGAAAGAGCATTCGAAACACTTTTGCGGTTTCAAATAAAAAAAAAAGTTGTATTACTGTTAACTGTGCAAAGCTCTTAAAGAGCAGGTGAAAAGTGTCATATGTGCGTGAATGTTTGTTTTATAATTTGATTCATATCTTGAGCCATGACCGATAATTACAAACAGTGAAGTTCATAGCAGTAAATAAATAGTGTCTCATTTCAGCGGAAACATGTCAATTCTATAGGTCATATTTAACCCCTTCGAAAAGAGCGACCAGTATACGTGACGCGTAAGGTGCTTATAATCCTCGATTATTCTCACCAATACATTTTTATTGTAAATATTGTCTTATTTAATCCGCGCTTTTCCCCGATTCAATTAGGTAAACAATTCTGTTTTTAAAAACCGGTTATTAAAGATTAAAAACGCCGTAAAAGACGCCCGTCCCGAAGGCGTTAAAATTTCCAAAGGAAGAAACAAGATTTCTAAAATTCAGATAGTTTCGATCGAGTTTCGGTTCGGCCGAATTTTCAGCAAAATTCCCGCCGAAAACGAATTTTTGGCGAAACTTAGATTTTTTGCCGAAAACGAAAACGAAACCTAATTTTCGGTCGGTCTTTAGTATTAACAATAAATGTACCTAAGAAAATTTTCATACTTATGTGTAAAATCCAAATGTTTTTATACATTTACACATTTGTCTGTGTTTACCAAGCGATAACAAATTGCATATTTGATTTCATAAGTTAAATACACATAAAAGCAGGTAAATTTTTTCCCAAGGTGTGTAATTTTTATGACAAGTGCATAATTTTAGGAATTTACACACTTGTATGTGTACATTTAATCATGTTTGACTTAGATTAACTCATCAATTCGTGTAAATCCAACCATTTTGCTACATTTACACAGTTGTTTGAGTTTTTTAAGTGATAACAAATTACACACTTATTTTAAATAGCTAAATACACATCAAAACAGGTAAATTTAGGGAAAAAATGTGTAAATTTTACGACATGTGTGTAATTTTATAAATTTACACACATACACAGGTAAAATTAGCTAATTTACACATTTATTTTTTAGAGTGTATTGTAAATGATGCAGAAACTACCACGAATTCAATAGCGTAACCATAGTGGGTGCCCAAGGGCTCTGAATACCGGTAATTTTTTTAAGTTCTGTTCCCCTTATCTAACTAGAATTTTTCTGCAATGAATCAAGAAGAAGAAAACCTTATTATATTGCTGAATTAAAGCACCGACACTGGTTTAGCCACTGGAATTTCTTTCAAAAAAATTACTGGATTTCAAATGATGGAGCAGTGGGAACCCTGAGTATTGGGGAAAAGGTAGCAGATTTCATTTAACACGTTATTGACCGATATTTTCCTATGAAACCTGTGTTTCAAGATAATAAAAGCTTTATGTATTCTAAAAAATGGTTACTTTGATACTTTTTTGAGTTCATCTATAAATGATATCTAATTGTTTGGATTTTATATGAAATTGCATGTAATCTAATAAAAATGTATATTGTATGGGTGATTCTACGATAAGAGGTTCAAAAACATAGAAAATGCGGCCAAAAAGAAAAGTTTGAGTTTGATCAAAAACCTTTAAGTTATGATTTTTGTCTCGTTTATTTACTTTTTCATATAAGGGCAAGTCACTTTATACATATTTTATAACTTTTTCTGGTCAGTGACCCGCTCCCCTGGCAGTTATCTTGCCAGGGGAAATAAGGCAGAGGAGAGACATTTTCATGTAAATTCAAATTTTTTAACTGACTGAACTAGTTTTTGGGCTAATTGTGTATTTCACTTTAATTATTACCGTATTGTTTAATTAGGGCAATAAATGCAATTGAATTAAATGAATATTATAAGTTTTATGACTTACCAGGGGAGATACACGATTACCGTGCGAAACCACTACACCGCACGGTCGCATCGCAACAACTAAAAATGGTGACGCTTAAATGGCTTGCGCGTTTAGTATTGCTAACTTCAAGCCAGTAGGTGTCCTTAAGCGCTACTTCCGATATAGCCATCCTTGAATTTATATTTGTTTCAGCGGAACGAAATTTGACAGGGTAGATACACGAAAATAGCGGGACAAAAGTTAATTTTAAAAGTTATTTGAAATTAACAAAATTATTTTATTTTTTATTTTATAATACGTAAGTATAATTACTTAAATTTCAATTAAACATACTTTAGCTAAGCATATGACGGAAAAAATATATGTATTGTTTGAAAGTTAGATTGAAACCGGCAAGGGGACATGCCAGGGGAGAGACTTTTTTAGACTTTGTAAGAAATTTCAGAAAAATGTGTTTTAATTAGGCATTCAATCGTGATGTTATTTAATAAAGTATATTAAGATGATGCGATTTATTGCAAAAAATAGTAACATATAGAATAAAAAATCTGTTTTAAATGGATTGCCGTACAAATTACCTCTTATCGTAGAATCACCCGTATAAAGACGTAAGCTTTCGGATAAAAGTACGCTGATATTTGACGTTCTGACAATCATAGACTATGTCCATTTTGAGAAAAAAATAGATAATCCATTTTGAAGGTGCATAAAATATCTTTTATCCACTCCCACAATGAACCAAGTATGTGAACAGATCACATATATGAGAAAGTCTGTGAAAACAGACTTGTTGTGAACCTCTCATTTAATTCAAGAGTAAACTCATGACCTGTCAATAATTTGTTAACCCTCAAGCATGCATGTTTCTGATTAATAATTGTTTAATAATTATTATTATGTTTATTTACATGATGGCATGCATGTTTGTGCCGCGTAGAATTACAATTTTAAGATATGTTCCAGTTTTTTTTTAGTTTTTATGTGCCTAATTTGACCCTATAACCCGCAACTAACCAACCGCTGAAGTTTTCCTGAACCGATGCAGACTTTTGGACATCGGTATTTAAATATAGAAAATTTTGTTTTATTTAATTGAAATATTCAGCGCATTTAAAAAGAAGCCCAACACTTTCTCTCACTGGTGTGCAAAAACCAGAAACTTTGCAACTCTGAAAATATATACAATCATGGTACTGCGAGACGTTTTAAAGCATACCGTTTGTCACAAATTTTTTGTCATCAAAATACGGCTGATTATTCTATTAAAATATAATGGTAACTTTACTGGCCGCTTATTGGTCTTCTCTGATGTAATGTGCAGAAAAATATCAGGTCATCAAGCATGGAAATTGTGATAACAAAAGGACCAGATTACCACCGATGCTATGTTCCATCAGTAAATTTTAATAGAAATTTAAATTTTATGTAAAGGCAATATTCATGAAAAATTACTGTCATGAATAATGAAAAAAGTCCTACCCTTTTTATTGGTGGAAGTTAATCTGGCCCTTTTTTCAATTAAAAGTTTCATCACTACCCCCTGATTACTAAGCGTAAGTTCCAACACAAAAACAGCAGCTGCTGAAAGTGATTTTTCTTTCAGTGTATGTACGGTGCTGCCTTAATTAATAACTTATTAATGAAGGGGAAACCGTAAAAATGTTTAATTAAAAAATGGTGTTAATAAATCTGAATTATTTTAAATGTAGCCCACTAGTAACTCTGGCATTATTTTTATCATTGTGGCTGTACAATCTATAGAAGATCGGGACTGATCCTTATCCATGGCTAATGCTTATTTAGGACCAGTGCTTAACCATTCATTCTAGACCTGGGACCCATGATGATTTACAGCATAACCGGTCATGTGGTCAGCCTAACTCCTCACTGTTTACTTACCAAACAAGCTTGATACTCATTTTATCGACCAAAAGTGGTTAAAAAAAAAAAAAAAAAAAAAAAAAAAAAAAAAAAAAAAAACCCATGGTTTTGAAGTCTTTTCAACGTAACTCCCCAATTATTCAGTACATCAATTTTTTCAAAAAACACAGTAAATAGAATTTGACACATTTTGATGTTCCAAAAATGCAGACATTAACGCAACCGTTTGAATTATGTAAACATTTAAAAGCAGCTGTTTTTTTATTGCTACCTTTTAAAAAATTAAATATTAGCCCTTGAAAAAGTGTAGAAATGTTATGTCCGTTTTTCTGCAATTTCTTTTTAGATTTTACACGATCTTGGGAAAATTTGACAAAGTCCAATTGTTCCTTAATGTGATTTTAGACATGAATAATATTCACATCAGTAAAATTATCACAAAAAACTATATTTTATACAAGCTAGGTAAATGGAACACATCTGTGATTATAGATATGAATATGATGCTATATTCAGTATTATTAAAATGAAAAATGAATTTTTAGAATATCCTCGAAAAATATTTAAAAATAATTCCTATCTTGCTTATGTCGAGATTGTACTCGTTTACTTATTTTTTAAAAAGGGGTGTCTTTTTATATATGCCACAAAATTCAAAAAGGAAACCTCGTCTTATTTAATCGCTGAATTCTGCAATTAAATATAAAGAAATATATATGTATCCACAACTTTATCTTCTGTTGATGGTATTTTTTACGGCCGATTATAAGCACGAAGTATATAGCCCGAGCTCCGTTCCCTTTGGATATAACACTGTCTTTTGCAAATCAAATTATGCCGGCGGAGATCAATTGTATTTGATTAGTAGTTTCCCTGTTATTTAACATTAATGAGTTCCTGTGGTTATATAAAGAGCATTTAACTATTAAGAAATTTAAACTGACATATCCTAAATACTGAAGTTTCATCTGTAACCGCTCTCGATAGGGTTTCACTACCACCGTGGCAAATGTCCACCAGTAAATTTAAAAAGTTTCTGTTTCATTTCAACTTTTCATTAATCTAAAATTTCAATCAAAAATAGTAACATAACTTACATTCATTTTTACTGGTGGAAATCTACTTTGGCGGTAGTATTTCCGTTACATAGTGACAACTAAGATAACCTCCTGTCAGTGTCATAAAAAGGTTATAATACATGGGCTATCTGACACCAGTAAAAATTAAAAATGTTTAACTACAGTTGTAAGAAAAATTTTCTAAACGAATAAGGCGCTAAGACAAAGTTTTTTATTCAAGTTTCCTGTTGGAAGTTTTCACCAGCAGGAATCAGAACCTTTTGATCGCATTAAAAGAAATAGCCGTCATCTTTTGACAACCTCTTCAGTTATTTCATTCGCAAACTGACAGGCAAAACACTATGTGTGTCCACCTCTTTATTCATAGCTCCATTTTAAGAAATATTTTCGTAGAAAGAAATAGTGGTAGATGATAATTTTGTGAAAAAAAGACAGAACTATATTTGTATTGCATCATTGCGAAATCTATAATTTATCTTTTTCAAGGAAAAACCAAAAGTTTAAAGACACTTATTCTTTTAAGTGTTATACACTATTTTTAAAATAATAGTAACAAAAATAATAATAAGATGATTTTTCATTAGCAGTGCTGTACTAAATAATATTATGCAGTAAAATCCATTAGTTTTAATTATTTTTCGAAACAAAAATAAAGGTTAAATATTCACATCTTATTTATTTTTAGACGTTTTCCGACAAAAGTAGCATTTTGTATTAAAAGAATGCTTTCGCTTTACATAATTATTTTTCTATAAAAGAAATAAAAGTTTCGTCTATATTATGAAGCTAAGTAATAATTTCGGGACACTTTAGTGTTAATAAATGAATAAAAACAGGTTATTCTTAGAAGAAGTGCTATCAAGATATTTGTCATTTTCTTTTATTAAGTTATATTTATTTTTTAAATTAAAAAAATTGCATTTAAAGAATGTGTCTAAGCTTTAAACACGACATTTTGCGAAAGCTAATCACAATAACCTTCTTCTTATTTCGTTTAGTACCGCGTTTATATTTCCTTACAGATTGCTTATTTCTGATAAAAATGAAAATTTGTGATGTAACATGTTAATAAATAAACAAAAAGAGGATCATCTAATTATACCAACTATTTAAAAAATGAATAGCTCTTTTTTCTTAAAGCATATCAAAAACGTTTATGGCAGTATACATAGATGTGCCTATGACTGCTGCAAATATTTTAAATATTAATATTCGTCTTTTATAATTGTATATTTCTGGGATTAAGAAAGAAGATTAGTATTCGGAAGTAATGAAGTCAGGTGTAAGTACCTCTATGCACCCTGCATGGACACATTGGAATACTTTTTATTATTAATGAAACGTTTTTTTTTTTTTAAACTGCATTGAATATATTTCATTATTTTTATTAAAAGTATTTATATTATAAAAATGCTTTTACTTAGAGTTTTGTGTTAATTGTATATCATTTCTTTTATTTTAACTCGCTATAATGTTTGTTTTTTTGGAGGGAGGGTGGGTTTCACAGAAAAAAATATCATTTGTTCACACTTGACAAAATTCAATTCTAAGGCTGAAAATTTTTCGATGATAATACAATAATATTTAATGTGCTATTAAATGTCCATTCATATTGGTGGACATGTTACTGTTTCTATAATTTTGTAGTACTTATTACATTTTAACCCTTTGAGCTCTGGGGTGTAAATTTCTTCAAAATTCCAAATGTCACATTGGCACCAGTATTTTGCAAAGAAAAAAAAACGATTAACGATAAACACGAAAAAAAAAAAAAAAACATTAAACCTCTTTGAAGTAAATTTGGTCCAATTTTCTGGTGTCATTGTGAAATTTTGGAATTAAAACAATGTGGTAGAAAATTCTACCAGCAGAGCTCAATGGGTTAACACGTTCACGTCGCACAGTGTGGTATTTCGCTCAAAAAGCTGGCCAAAAGCCAAAATTTTAAATTTCGCATTAAGTTGATCATTCTCCGGTTGGTATAAGAGGACTATCCTGTCCATATGATAACGGGTTCATTTCTTTCTGTAGACTCTCCGATTGTCTGGTATTTTACTTGGAAGTCATGGTTTTTGCATTTCTCATTTTATGCTTCTGATCTATGCATCAATTTATCGAACGTCTAAAAAATAATTTTAATTCGAACTTCAGAAACATTTTACAGTTCTTAAAGACAAAGGTACATACTATCTTGTACATAAATATTTTTGTAAATATAGTACATGTTCATTATGATTTTCAAGTTTGAAACCATAGATTTTTTTTGGTTAAATATTTTAGATAAAATTATAATTATGTTAGGTAGTTAAACTGAGTTCAGCAAGAACTGTTGTGTTTTCATAATGTATAGACCTTCTAATTAAAAGATATGAAATAAAATTTGTCCCGATTTGCCCCCCATTCTTTATATAACTAAATCAAAATTTCAGAAAAAAAAATTTAAAAACCATTTTTTTCAGTTTAATAAACTTTATTTAATTAAAAAGCGTATATTTAATATATGCTGTAGTTTTTTAATCCTTACTGGAAACTCTTTGGTGCGCAGACGATATATCTGCAAACTGAAGTGAAAAAAAAATGTTTATTTTTTAGGTTGTTCGATTGTTCTTTTTAAGTAAGACATTTTTTCATTGTGGAGATATAAGCTGATTATTCTCTTTAAATAATGCTATATTTTCGTTTTGTACCATGTATTCGTATTATAAGAATTATGTTTTTTATGTCTAAAATGCTATTGTCATTTTAAATAATGTATTTAAGATCAGAAATGTGGAAAAACGCACTTTACTCACTAACGAAGTAAGATAGTTTTATATTATTAAGAAGATATGTACTACATGTAACTAGATCATTATTTTTTTTTATTCAGTATGGAAAAAACAATTGAAATATCAAGAAAATATATGTATGTTGTTATAAAACAGTGTGACAACAGAAAAGTAAATAAGAAATTAGAGTTCCTAGAACAGAAACTAGCCGAAATTACGAAATGTCCAGAAAATGAGATACAGTTGCTCCGTAACAAATTAAAATCTTCCAAACATACTTATAAAAAGAAATGGGTTTCTTCACAATTCACTGAACAACGTTTTCTAGAAAAAATGTGGAATGGTTGAAAGGAACACTAGTTTTACCTATCTGGATAATAGAAAAACCTGGTCGCCCTACAAAGGAATTTAAAGACTGTAATAACAGAAGCAAGAGGCGTAAAACGGAAGAATAAAGATCTGAAATTAGCTATGAACAATTGACTTATGCAGCTCAAATGAGCGAAAGATCTGCTGGAAATACAGATGTTGCAAAAATTATTAAAGACGTTACAGCCAGCCCGACTAGGGTTACAAAATATCGAAAAATCCCTTTCGGCATGGCCTATAGGCGGAGGTAGATTTCGAAAAGTTTTCATCTCAAAAAAAAAAAAAAAAAAAAATAATTAAATGATTAGAGATAAACCCAGTTTAACTACTTTATTCAACCGCTTTTAAAAATTTTTTAATTTCATTTTTCTGTAAGAACTGGTTTTATCGAAATCCTCTTAAACGAAATTCTACTCAAATGCCCATTTTGGCAACATATTTTGAATTATATTCTTACTTTATTAAAAAAATTGACCAATATGCTCATTATATAGTTCCTAAATAACAAAAAACTTTTAATTAAATTCGTTAGACAGCAAAATTGAATTTAAAAATGAGTAATAAAATAACCAATTTATTATTTTAATACATCCACAATTCTTTAATCAAGATTGCTTTGAGAAATTTTGTACGAAGTGCCCACTTTGACAGATTTTTTTAAATATATATTTAGCCTTTATCAAAAATCTGACCAATACGGCACATTACACAGTTCCTAAATAACAAATAACTGTCAACTGAATGCGTTTGAGAGCAAAATTGAATTTAAAAATGAGTCATAAAATAAACAATTTGTTATTTGAATACAACCTCAATTCTTTTATCATGATCGCTTTGGGAAATTTTTTTGCAAAGTGCTTACTTTGACAGCTTTTAAAAAATATATATTCACCCTTTATCAAAAAATCGACATATACGCACATTATATAGATCCTAAGTAACAAGAAACTATCAATCGAATGCGTTTCAGAGCAAAATTGGATTTAAAAATGAGTCATAAAATAAACAATTTGTTATTTGAATACCCACAGTTCATTAATCATGGTCGCTTTGGGAAATTTTGTGCGAAGTGCCCATTTTGGCAGCCTTTTTTGAAATATATTCTGCCTTTATCCAAAAACTGGCCACTCCGTCACATAATATAGTTCCTAAGTAAGAGAACCTGTAAATTGGATGCGCTTGAGAACAAAAAAAGATTTAAAAATGACTCGGTAAAAACGCAATTTTTTTAATTTCCTCAAATTTCAATCATGATAATTTCGTGAAATTCTGTTCAAAATACCCTATTTGGCAGCCTTTTAAAAAATATATTCTGCCTTTATCAAAAAACTGGCCAATACGTCGCATTATATAGTTCCTAAATAATAGGACCTGTAAATTGGATGGGTTTGAGAACAAAAATGAATTTAAAAATGACTCAGAAAAAACGCAATTTGTTATACTTAATCAATTTTTAATGACGATAATTTCGGGAAATCTGTTCAAAATACCTTTTTTGGCAGCCTTTTTAAAAATATATTCTGCCTTTATCAAAAAATTGGCCAAAACGTCGCATTATATAGTTCCTAAATAAGAGGATCTGTCATTTGGATGCGTTTAAAATCAAAAATGAATTTTAAAATGAGTCAGAAAATAAGCAGTTTGGATTTAAGGTTTTTACTCCAACTCCTATTTTTGTTTAATTTATTTTTGCCATAAGAATGGGTTCTATGAAAAACTTGTCAATATAAAAGTTGTAGATCTTATTGTGAAGATGTAAAATAAATTTAATTAGATTTGATTGCTTAAGAATTGAGTAAGTTATGGGTTTTTTTCTTTTTCCTCCCCCCTTTTTCTTTTCGTTTTTAATTTTTTTCCTCGGTAAAAATTGGTCCTATCAAAAACTTGTAAATACAAAAATTTTAGATAATATTGAGTACATTTATATAAAATTTAGTTGGATTTAATATCTTGAGAATTGACGAAGTTATGAATTTTTTTCTCCCAAAAACCATGTTTTTTTCGCCCCTTGAGCCCATTTTTAACTTTATCAAAAATCTGTCATGCATAAACTTTTTGCCCATTTCTTAGAAGTAATATAAACTTTAAACTGATTCGATATCTATTTTAATTAAGAAGTTATCGCGTTTTTTCTGTTTTCACAAAAACCCTCCCTATTTCCACCCCCTTGGTCCGATTTTGCCCATTAACGAACTCGACCGAGATTTTAGGCTCCTTGATTTTATGTAAAAGTTTGAAGAAGATCTGAGCATAATTATGGAAGTTATCGTGTCTAGAAGAAAGTGATATACACCGATAGATAGATAGATAGATAGATAGATAGATAGATAGATATATATATATATAAACTTTTTTACTGATGGTGGTTTTGGGGTCTAGGAGTCATGATTCGTGTAGATCCGCAAAAATTTTTCAGAAATTCCAACATGGGAGACAATGCAATAGGTAGTATTTCATACGAAATCTACCTAAAAATTTTGAATTCTTCAGCTGAGACAACAAACGTAAGTACATCGAAGTTATCGCCGACTGAGGCTTTAGCCATGTTTGTTGCCGCAGATCTAACATGCAATCAGTATAATATCATCCGAAATTCTAACAAATGTATATATCCTTGCTATTCATTTCTTCAGAGAGCTAAAAAGCAGTGATATCCGAAAGATATTATAATTACTGAAAATCGGGCCGAAGTAAAACTTCAAAATCTTTTAGATCGCATTACTGAAGGATTGTGTAAATACATAGAAGATATTTTCACATCAGCAACTGAAGCAGAATTGAAAAGTTTAGAACTATTCTGCAAATGGGGTTGTGATTGCTCCCAGCAACAAATGTTCAAGCAAAAGTTTGAAAACTCCATTGATAGTGACTCAAATATTTTTCAAAGTTCTAAAGTTCTTTTGAGATTAATAAGTAACATAAATGGATTTCAGAAAATATGGTGGCAAAACCCTACGCCTTCATCTCCACGTTTCTGTCATCCCATTCGAATAAGATTTATTCATGAAGATAAAAACATAATATAAGAAGAAATTAAGTACATTGAAGAGCAGGCGCGAAATTTAATGAACACAGAGGTACTCACAGCTTATGGCTTACTACAAGTCCAATACAGATTAATGTTGACAATGGTCGATGCTAAAGTTTGCAACGCAATTACCAGCACCAATTCCACGATGCAATGCTACATTTGCAAACAATCATCAAAAGACTTTAATAAACTGAAAATAGCTGAAGACATCGACCCTAATTCTTTGAAATTTGGACTTTCAATACTCTATGCTAGAATCAGATTTTTTGAATCAATTCTACATCTTTCTTATAAACTTCCAATAAAAAAGTGGCAAGCAAGAAGTGATAAGGAGAAAAAAATTGTCCGTCAAAGAAAATAATTAATACAAGAAAAGTTTAAATCTGAGATGGGATTACTGGTACACATTCCGAAAGCCGGTTTCGGAAACACCAATGACGGAAACACCTTCAGAAGATTTTTCTCTAATCCTGAGTTATCAGCGAAAATGACAGGAATCGATTTAAAATTAATTCAAAATTTAAAAATCATTCTAGAAGTATTAGCAAGCGGTTTTAAAATAGATACAAAAAAATTTGAAGAATTTGCATATGCTACCTCTAAACATTATGTAAATCTTTACAGTTGGCACCGAATGTCACCAACACTACATGAAATTTTGAGTCATGGAGCCATTATCATCGAACATGCTTTACTCCCAATCGGACAGTTATCAGAGGAAGCAGCTGAAGCCTGAAACAAGCATTTACGCTCATATAGGCAGAATTTTTCAAGAAAAGTCTCACGCATACAATGTAATAAAGATGTGATCAATCGCTTGCTACTGAGTTCCGATCCTTATTTGAGCTGTAGTACGCGAAAAAGAGCAAAAAGACGTAAAACATTTTCAGCAGAGGCTTTAGAGTTTTTATTACCAGAATCTATAGTCACGAATGATTCTGAAGAGGATGATGTTGAAGATTCTGACCAATAGATTAATGGTCTATAGCACACTAATTTGTATATTGTAAATATGCGTAATTTTTGCGCAATTTGTGCAAAAAATGATTTGTTTTATATGTAAAGAGTATTTTATGTGTTTATAAAACATTTTATCAGCTATAGAAAGCACAAGAGGTTTTACATAATTTTGGCCAGGTTTTTAAGCGAAATACCACACTGTGCGTCGGCGCGTAACACCGGTGGCCAGCAAAAAGGCTTAAGAGTTCGTATTTACCCCCACCTGTAAAATTTTACTAATAAATTTGCCTTATTTAATCGTACCATTTTCTCGATTTTATAAGGCATAAATTTCTGTTTTTGAAAACCGGTGGCAAAATATTAACAAATCCGCAAAAGCGTCCCGTCGCAAAGGGGTTAAAAACACAAAAATGTCTATCCGAAAATTGTGATAAACTAAGGCTGCACGTTATTTAACTCAATAGGATAAATAACAATGTTAGTGTGTTAGAACTTGTCACCCAATTATTAACTAAATACTATAACCCCAATTATTAACTAATACATTAACTAAAAATGCCTATAATTAAATAACAATTGAGAGATAAGAACGTAAATCATCTCACCCTGTCTTGCGTTGTCTTGCGTTATCGCGTCTTTTGATGAAGCTTCTCTTCACCAGTGCTGTATGTCAGAGAACTCATTGACTTGGATTCAGATTATGACATACGTCAGTTATGGTTAGTTTTCTGAATCGGAATCAATTATACAATTCTAAGCACAAAATGAATAATTTTAGTACGATAATTGAGCTTATATTTGTAATCAAATTCAGAATAATTTTTTTCTAACGCAATAAGGATTACGCCTGATTGAACCAAATTATTATTGAAAATCCTTCAGCTTTTCCAGCAGATGAAAATTGTTCGTCATTTTTACTGTGATCATTTACTTTTGAAAAAAAATAATGCATTAAAGCTTTTAAAAACTGATCTCGCAATAAGAAGTTTACAAAATATGTTTTAAGTCAATATATATATATTATGGTGCACTTATAAAACAAATGTGGTGCAGCCGCTAACACAAATACCTATCGAAAACAAAATTCGCCGTCTCTATATTTATTTGTAATTCCGTTTTAGCATAGCTGCCAACATTTACACTTTTTTCTCATAACTTGAATTTGATAGTAAATACTGCCGTATTTAATATACGAAACCTACCTATCAAATGATGCAAACAATTCTGTTAAATTTTAGTAATAACAAAATAAGAATAAATTTTGGCAGTTATGATTTTAGCACGTTTCACTATGTACACTATATTGCCATTGATTATTGGACACTTGCGATTTTAGACATTTTACTAAATATCTAGAAAAATACAAGAGGAATCATCTCGAAACTCTTAGTGTATAAATATAATTGTATACGCCATACATCGCCGTGAAGATGTTTTACCGAAACTCCCTAGGGGTCCGTCAACAAATTAAAAAAGAATGAATATCTTTTGAATAACCCTGTCAAAACTAATGTAGCAAAAGTGCTCAAACTCTAGATTATGATTGAATGCCTTATTGTAATACACTGTGTTCATTTTTATGCAAATAGCATGCATACTCGCAGAGTAATTAAGGTTTTTATAAAAATGGTCCCAAATTTTTCCAAGTTTTTTCCTTATAATTTTCAGAGTTCGTAATATAAAATAATATTTTTTTCAGAAAATAGGACAAACAACATTGCAGACAGAACCCTGTAATCAGAATTAAGGCATTCAGTCATAATCTAGAGTTTGAGCGCTTTTGCTACATTAGTTTTGACAGGGTTATTCAAAAGATATTCATTCTTTTTTAATTTGTTGACGGTCCCCTATGGAGTTTCGGTAAAAAATATTCACGGCGATGTATGGCGTATACTATTATATTTATACACTAAGAGTTTCGAGATGATTCCTCATGTATTTTTCTAGATATTTAGTAAAATGTCTAAAATCGCAAGTGTCCAATAATCAATGGCAATATGGTGTATAATTTTATGACATTGTAAAAATCCTTATCGAGACAAACTTAAATAAAAGAAATTCAATATTTATGCATTATGTTTTCTGATTTACAGGTTTCCTCCTACATCATGTTCAGGCTTCTTTTGAATAATGAAGAATTTCATTAGTCTTCGCCAATAAAAGTATTATTTGACAAATGTTTTAATTACGTTCCTTTTTTGCAGAAAATATACAATAGCAACTGTGATAAAGGGACTGAAGCATATCTAATGAAGTTTTAAATACTTATGCCAGCGACCCGCAACTTTAAATATTTCTTTAATGTTTCAAACCCTATTTACTGAAATAAAGCCCATCTTTGACATACAATAACAAACAGCCTAATAGGCAATTAACACTGATACTTAATTATGAAATCTGGTGATGTATCAAAGCTTAAAATTTTCTCTACGTGTATTTATATTGAACAGGAAGTAGCAGGTCTTCATACAAGGTTTATACGGGTCACGGTATTTTCCAGGTGATATATCAGTATTAGGTTAGAAAAAAATAAATCTAATTCAAATAGGACAATTTTCGCTATACATAATTAAGAATTTTCTTTAAGAAAATAAAGTAGGAAAGAATTTTCTGGTTTGCAAATTAAAGGACAAGTTCAAACACTTTCAAAGAATTGAAACTTAAGCAGCTTCATTGAGATATTGCCCCAAGATAATTGAGCATATTTACATGAAAAGAAATTTTATATATGCTTTTTATGTTTAATGTCGCACTGTTACATAAGAAATAAATAAAAAAACACACAAACTTTTCACAACATTACGTAATATTGTAACGTTTTTTCATATAATTGCGTTTAATTTTTCCTTTCGGCATTTTTTTGCAATGCCAATTAGTCTTTATGTAATAAGGAGATGTTATCTTCCCATCTACCATCCCTTATTTCAAACACCTACTGGATATTCTACTAGATGTTGCTTCTATCTGCTGCAAGAACATTGAAGCTCTCAAATCCTATGAGCATAGGGGAGGGGAATAGTCGTGATGATCTACTGCACATGATCTCATCTTTGCTCAAGACTATACCGTTCCCCTTTACCAGACATAATCGTATTCAAAATTACAGTTAAATTTAATACCGATCTTTTCCTCATTAGTAATGATAAAGTAACGGCTCAGGTAAAACCCTTCAGTGCTAACAGTGATGGATAGGATGAATGATTTACTTTTCATATAATCATTCACAGGGCTGCCACTAGCTACTATTTTCTTTATTCTAACTGACACCGTATTTACAAAATATAAATTCTTAATAGACACTTTCAGAACGTTTGCTAGAAAAATATACTCCAAAGTTTATAATATAAAAATAGTGGTGCAAACAAAATACAAAATTAGTCACGTGTGGCAGCTCTGCATTCTGGCAAGCGCCTAGTTTTCAACCTTTGTATAAATATTTTAATCACTTACCACCAAACATTTTGTACTAATCATTTTTATTAACTGAGAAAATTTGAAGATAAAATGAATTTTTAAGTTGAGGGGTGGGAGGGGGGGGGTTCTTAAACTAATTCCAAGTAAATAAATAAATAAATAATCGACACATTTTTTTGTAAATGTTTATTTTTTTAAAAATAAATGTTGGCAGGTAAGCTTTTGCGCACGCACAAATGATTCATTCAAGTACTAAAGTTATTCCTTTTGCCCATCACTATTACTTACCCATTTTGACAGTATGGAATTGTAAATACTTTGCACTTGAGAGGTGACTCTCAGTCACCACTAGTGTTGTCACGTGTCCCTCGTAAACCGAAACGCCAAATGCTTGGACACCACTAACATCTTACAATTTATTTCGCCATCTTTTATCTCACATCATTCGATCATTAGATAAGGCGAAGAAAGTTAGTTTAAAATACTGAGGTCCAGAGCATTTAGAGCACCCATTTATGAGGGGCATTAGTGAGAAGTGAGAATCAACTCTCGGGTGCAAAGGATTTTAATTAAAAATACAGCTGTTCTGTAAATGTTTATTCCAAAGTTCTTCGGGCGTCAAAGTTAAGTAGCTCCACTCAAATAATGAATTAATGTTTAAATGAATTTTAATAATTTTTACACGCATTTTTATAAAAATTTATATGTTGTATATAAATATTTATAAGCATTTAGTGCATATATGCATTTATAAATATTTATATAACACTAGCGGTCAGTGAGAAACACCTCTACTGTATTTAGGGTTAATTAAGAGAAACTTTCGCAAGTATACATTGCAATTGGGTGGAATTTCCACCAGTGATTTTAAATAGAAAATTTTTCTTTGATTAAACACCTTTGTAATGCGAAATTGCACTCATAAAGAATAGCAAAAACAGATAATCATTTTTACTGGTGTCACTTTGGTTCGGCAATAGTCAGGACTTACGTTTCCGCCCAGTGTTGCCAGATGGGCTACTTATTTTAAATTCAGATTCTTGATTGGCACCAGTTTTTTTGAAATAGTAAAATGCGCCTTATTAAAGACATTAATAAAGGCGAAACAAACGGACTTTTGCCGTTTTAAAAAAAGTAGTCCACTGGCAACACTGTTTCCGCCACACTTTGATAACTTAGATAAACTGCTATCTTTGTCAGTGACAATAAATACGAGGCATCGGCAAACTGCCACCAGTAAAAAAAATAGGAAATTAATTCATATCTCTGAGCGAAATTTTGGGTGAAAATCCACTAAAATTAGGTAAAATTTTCTATTCAAAAGTTACCGGTGGAAGTATATTCCGGCGGTTATCAGAAGCTATTTATCTGAGTGAAAAAAATCAGCCGCCATATTGTGACTATCTTCTCAGTCACTGCACTTGCAAGTGGTGGAAAATACACTGCATGCCTCCCCCGTCTTATTCGAAACTCCATTTTTGACGACACCTGCTGCGAAGACACCGTCTACACCACCCGTTCTGCATGTTGTTCAAATTTTCGCTCATGAATTATTATTTATCAATTTTAGTTCCCTTTTCATCACTTAAAACTGGAGCTATAATGATAGTTAGAGTTTAATGGTAGCTGTATTATAATAACATATTGTGTCAGTATCATAAATTGTGTTTATAAGTCATTTTCCCTTTAATCATCTTCGTAAGCGTCTTCTGTATACAGAAATCAAATTATCAAGCAGCATATTTATACTAGTATTAAAAAATTCTCTGACGAGCACCAAAAAAGGTTCATATGTTTTTAAGTATGAAAAAGGGTTTGACAAGTGCTTCTGTTAATTATTGAGCATGAGGAAGGACAAGGGATTCCTTCTTGGCTACAACTCACTTCAATGCCAACTTTGAAAAAATCATATTTGCGCTTTTTCCGTGAAAACAAATCAGCCGCAGTTATTATAAAAATGTATAGTGTAAAGACATAACCAGTAAAGATACAGCTTAATTAGACATAAATGTAAGGGAAGACGACACAGTGCCAAAAACCTAGTTCCTGCAGGTATCACATTCATGCACTGCACCAAGCATGCCCTAAATGTATAATTGCACAGAAAATTGATTTGTAGTATAGTGCAGAGTGAACAGTGCAGTTAATATGAGGGATGTAGTGCAGGTTATACGCCGTATACCTTCTGGACTTTTTAATATAACACCATATACCCTCTGTTTCTAAAGAAAGCTTACAGTATACACATTCTAGATTATCCCTCTGCTTAGAGCATATATCCTATGTTATTTTTACGACTACACTCCTGGTTAACATCTAAAGCTCGGTGGAAAGTTCTACTGAAGAACTGCAAATTTCTTTTATATGGAAAAAGCGCAAATATGATTTTTTCAAAGTTGGCATTGAAGTGAGTTGTAGCCAAGAAGGAATCCCTTGTCCTTCCTCATGCTCAATAATTAACAGAAGCACTTGTCAAACCCTTTTTCATACTTAAAAACATATTAACCTTTTTTGGTGCTGTCAGAGCATTTTTTAATACTAGTCATTAAATTTTTTGATAAAAACAGAAGATTTTCTAATATCTTAAAAAAGAAAAATAATTGCTGCTGTCAAAATTTATAAAATGATAACAACAGCATAAAATTTTGATGTATCAGAATAATTATAAAAGTCATTGCATTGCCATATAAAATGCATGATATGAAAAATAAACAATGGATTCAAGCGAAAAAAGTACAGAACTTTATTAAAAGAATTAAAAGCCATACCAATTAAACACATTCAAGGTAATTTCTCAAATAAAACATACACAACTAGAAAAATTCTAGAAATTGAATAACAATTAACATAAGAATATTCCCGAAAGAATAATAATTTAACACAAAAGCATTTCTAAACAAAACGAACTTACATCCAACGGGATTTGAACTCTCTACCCGCTTCTGAGAAACCAAATGCCTTACCTCGAGAGTCCTAGTTTAACACCAGAGATGTTGCAAATTTTGCTATAGTACCTATATAAATACCAGTGTAAGTCTTGTGACTGTAATCAACAGCTCCGATCTGATTGTTTTATTTTTACTAGCAGGCTAAGCCCGCTGCGCTGGTCTATTTTTCAAAACAAAACATGAATCAAACAAAATATTGAATATGATTGTGTTTTTTAAAGCAACTTCACCTCGAATGCTCTTTCACATTTCTGAAAATCATACAAAACGCCATTGTATTTAAAGATAGAAAACCAACGATTATAAATGCACCAAAAAATCATTAAAAGTTAGCAAACAGCTATTTCGAACCTACTGTCGAGATTCTTCATCAGTGCAAAACTCAGCGAGCTAGAAAAAATGAAACTGAGCCAAAAATAAAAACAATAACAATGGAATCAAGGCCCGTTGACGCCAAAATATATTAAAATAATAATAAAATACTATGTTGTTGTATCAGCTTATGCATTCGATAAAATTTTGTCTTTAAAAAAATATTTCAGTTGACCATTTATTGTAGAGTTGATGAGTAGATGAGAGAGTAAATGAGGCAATTATGAAAAGAGAGATTTAAATATTGGCTATTCACCATACTTCTAAAATAGCTAGCATTAAGATCATAGAGATTGACCATTGAATTTAAATAATTTTCAAGTGATTCACTTTCATTTGATAGTTTTTGAACTCTAAACCTCTCAACTTGAGGATATGGGTATCTGTGGAAACCTTAATACATCCTCTATCAATATTATATTATATTTCGCAGCGTACATCTACTCTTGACAAATCTATTACAGTGTTCCGTTTTTGGAATGCAGCTGAATAAATAAAGTTAAATAAAGTTTTCCTTAGAAAAATAAAGTGAATGTTTTCTGAATGTGTGAAATTCATTTTTTGATACAGATGTCATATACGCATCACGTTGGCGTAATTGAAACAAAATGAACATTTTATGCCTCATATGGTAATCCAGCTTTGTTTTTAATTTATTAATGAACTATTTATTTACTTTCATTTGCATTTTAAAATGATACAAAATGTTATGCTCTGTACAAAAAAAAAGTAAAATAGAAAATAGAAATGTATCTGTCATTTGAAAACGAAGTTTCCGTTAAAGTGGCGCCGGAAATGTATCACCCCAACGTGGTGCATATATGACATTAATGCCTCTTTCTTAGAACATGGGTCTGTGCATTTGCACCTAAATTTAGTTATTTAGCTCTATTTTTGTAATATTAACTGGAGTTTGTACAATGTACGGTACTACTTGATTATTCTGTCGAGAAAAAAATCAATAGCAGATTATAGGAATAATTATCAATAATCGATAATCGTAAGTATGATAGCAATTGATATTACACGTGATGCACGTATTTTTTACGTCATAAGTGCTTTTTAATTCGACTTTGTATTTTTTATTTATGTTTAATGTTCTTTCGTTATTTAAAATGAATTTATGTAAATTTGAATAGTTTGGCGAAACTGGCCGACGTGTTAATCAAGTAGCACTCAATTTACATTTGAAAATACCATATTTCACAAAAAACTCTATCACAAACCTGGATTTGCAAGATTTCCTTTCAATACCAATGCGGCAAAATCCTCATTTTGGAATAGCGAAGAAATGTGCATTTTTAAAAATTATTTTCGATATTTTAAAACGAAAATATTAATAAATAAAAAAAAGTTACTATAGCACAAAACAATTTATAGAATTTCTAAAAAGAAATTGAAAGTAAATAAACAATTTATTAATACAGAAACAACTATTGCTGGGTTACCATATCAGGCAAAATAACACCGTTTTGGCTATAGTCAGATATCTCAGTGTGTATATAATATCTGTGCCAAACATGTTTGGAAAAAACAATTTTCGTTATTTATACAGCATGTTTAAATACTGTAGTATAGTGAAAAAAATGTATACATGACATATACGCACCACATTGGCGCGTTTTTTTTCTTCTGATGCCGATTCGGAGAAAATTTTGTTTTCAAATACCAGTTACATATGTAGTTTACAATTATTTTCTGTTATTTTAAATAGAAAATAACAACAAATTTTAAAAAGTTTAGTTAATAATTATAAAACAAAACTATTTATATCTTTAAAAAATAAAATAAAATAAAATAATTATTTATTAATAAATAAACAACAGCCAGGTTACCAAGTGAGGCATAAAATCGCCATTTTATTGCAGTCGCGCAAATGTGGCGCATGTATGAAAAATGTGCCTAGATTAAAATAGTTTATATGACTGAAAAAAAGAAAAAAAAATTGTAAATAGACAATTTCTTAATAAATAGACAATAACATCCGGGTTGTCATATCAAGCAAAATAATGACACTTTGGCGTTAGTTAATTACCCAGATGTATATATGGTATTGGCGTAAGAGACAAATGGCACCAATGTAGTGCGTATGAAATATCTCCGCCAAAAAAAAATTTAAGTTGCAGTTAAATTATTTTACAATATCTATGGATATGGAGAGACATTTACCCTAAAATTTATATATTATTCATTTTTGTGGAATTAACAGAAAATATGTATTTAAGTTAAATGTAAATTTTTTTTCTAAAAATGCTCTCACTCATTAAAAGAGAGAGAGAGAGAGGGAAAATAGCTCTTGCGAATATCGCTCCGTCTTGTGCTTTTTTTGGTTTAGAATAGCATTGATTGGCGACAACAGTAGATTGAAACACCCAGTTGAAGAAACAACATACAAATAACAATTAGAGCCTTTTTTTAAAAAAAAAATTAATTCTGCGAGTTTCTTCTGTAAAACACATAACGGGAAAATTAGATTTAAAAGTATTTTTAGAAAAATAAAGAAAAAAAATACTTATGATTTACCTAATAAAATTTTTGAGATTTTGTTTTCTTTTAATCTGTCTCGAAAGAAATAAATAGCCAAATATTGTGTCACTTCAAAACTTTCTTTCACATTGAGTTACTTCATAAATAGTATAAATATTCTTTTTTTTTCGTTAAAGGTAATTTTTTTCCTTTCATAATATTATTTTGCATTAAACGAATTTTTTTCTTTTTATCATTATTTATTTTAAATCAATGAATTAACAGGTTTTTTTCGAATTGTTTATATAATTTTCCATTAGAGAAAGCATTTCATTTCTTTTTTGAAATATAACCCTTTGACGGTTAAAGCACTTCTATTCATAAAATACTAAAATGATTGAATGACACCGGAATTTAAAAAAAATTTTATTTCATAATATATAAATGTTTTTTTTTTTTTTTACGTTCTTTGTAAAATTAAAATTTTCATTTAAAAATTCCGGTGTCAGTATGGCATTTCGCAATTCAAATTAAGTGGTATTCTGGGCGCGTATACGCGCTTATAACCACGAAAGGGATAATTATCGCCAAAAAATTAGTTGTTGCAACCCTTCCGTCAAAAATAACCGAAAAATACGAAATTTAGTACAAAAAATCAGAGTTATCCCTGTATATTTGTATGGTAAACCTCCGCAAAAATATTTCCTATCGAATGATATAATCTGCAAAAAAATCCATCGGGTAGATTTTGAAAACACTCGTTTGGAAGTTCCAGAACGTCTGCTTTATAATATACTAGCAGGATAAGCCCGCTGCGCTGGTCTATTTTTCAAAACAAAACATGAATCAAACAAAATATTGAATATGATTGTGTTTTTTAAAGAAACTTCACCTCGAATGCTCTTTCACATTTCTGAAAATTATACAAAACGCCGTTGTATTTAAAGATAGAAAACCAAAGATTATAAATGCACCAAAAATGCATTAAAATTTAGCAAACAGCTGTTTCGAATCTACTGTCTATATTCGTCATCAGTGCAAAACTCAGCGAGCTAGAAAAAACAAATCTGAGCCAAAAATAAAAACAACAACAATGGAAGCAAGGCCCGTTGACGCAAAAATATATTAAAATAATAATAAAATATTATGTTGTATCAGCTTATACATTCGATAAAATCCGGGTTTTTAAGAAAAAAATATTTCAGTTGACCATTTATTGTAGAGTTTGATAGATAAGTGAGGCAATTATGAAAAGAGCAATTTAAATATTGTCTATTCACCATCCTTCTAAAATAGCGAGCATTATGATCGCAGAGATTGACTATTGAATTTAAACAATTTTCAAATGATTCATTTTCATTTGATGGTTTTTGAACTCTAAACCTTCAACTTGAGAACATGGGTATCTGTGGAAACCTTAATACATCCTCTATCAATATTATATTTCGCAACGTACATCTGCTCTTCACAAATCTATTACAGTGTTCCGTTTTTGGAATGCAGCAGAATAAACAAAGTTAAATAAAGTTTTCCTTAGAAAAATAAGGTGAATGTTTTTTTGAATGTGCGAAATTCATTTTTGATACAGATGTCATATACGCATCACGTTGGCGTCATTGAAACAAAATGAAAATTTTATGCCTCTTATGGTAATCCAGCTTTGTTTTTAATTTATTAATGAATTATTTATTTACTTTCATTTGCATTTTAAAATGATACAAAATGTTATGCTCCATACACAGAAAAGTAAAATAGAAAATTGAAATGTATCCTTCATTTGAAAACGAAGTTTCCGTTAAAGTGGCGCCAGAAATGTATCACCCCAACCTGGTGCATATATGACATTTGTGCCTCATTCTTACAACATGGGTGTGTGCATTTGCACCTAAATTTAGTTATTTAGCTCTATTTTCGTAATATTAACTGGAGTTTGTACAATGTGCGGTACTACTTGATTATTCTATCGAGAAAAAAATTAATAGCAGATTAAAGGAATAAATGTCAATAATCGATGATCGTAAGTATGATAGCTATTGATATTACACGTGATACACGTATTTTTTTACGTCATAAGTGCTTTTTAATTCGACTTTTAATTTGTATTTTTTTTATGTTTATTGTTCTTTCGTTATTTAAAATGAATTCATGTAAATTTGAATAGTTTGGCGAAATTGTCCGACGTGTTAATCAAGTAGCACTCAATTTACATTTGAAAATATCATATTTCACAAAAGACTCCGGCACAAATTCGGATTTGCAAGATTTCCTTCCAATACCAATGCGGCAAAATCCTCGTTTTAGAATAGCGAAGAAATGTGCATTTTTTAAAATTATTTTTGATATTTTAAAACGAAAATATTAATAAATAAAAAAAGTTACTGTAGCACAAAACAATTTATAGAATTTCTAAAAAGAAATTGAAAGTAATAAGCAATTTATTAATACAGAAACAATTATTGCTGGGTTACCATATCAGGCAAAATAACACCGTTTTGGCGATAGTCAGATAGCTCAGTGTGTATATAATATCTGTGCCAAACATGTTTGGATAAAACAATTTTCGTTATTTATACAGCATGTTTAAATACTGTAGTATAGTGAAAAAAATGTATACATGACATATACGCACCACATTGGCGCGTTTTGTTTTCTTCTGATGCCGATTCGGAGAAAATTTTGTTTTCAAATACCAGTTACATATGTAGTTTACAATTATTTTCTGTTATTTTAAATAGAAAATAACAACAAATTTTAAAAAGTTTAGTTAATAATTATAAAACAAAACTATTTATATCTTTAAAAAATAAAATAAAATAAAATAATTATTTATTAATAAATAAACAACAGCCAGGTTTCCAAGTGAGGCATAAAATCGCCATTTTATTGCAGTCGCGCAAATGTGGCGCATGTATGACAAATGTGCCTAGATTAAAATAGTTTATATGACTGAAAAAAAAATTGTAAATAGACAATTTATTAATAAATAGACAATAACATCCGGGTTGTCATATCAAGCAAAATAATGACACTTTGGCGTTAGTTAATTACCCAGATGTATATATGGTATTGGCGTAAGAGACAAATGGCACCAATGTAGTGCGTATGAAATATCTGCGCCAAAAAAAAATTAAGTTGCAGTTAAATTATTTTACAATATCTATGGATGTGGAGAGACATTTACCCTAAAATTTATATATTATTCATTTTTGTGGTATTAACAGAAAATATGTATTTAAGTTAAATGTAAATTTTTTTTCTAAAAATGCTCTCACTCATTAAAAGAGAGAGAGAGAGGGAAAGTAGCTCTTGCGAATATCGCTCCGTCTTGTGCTTTTTTTGGTTTAGAATAGCATTGATTGGCGACAAAAGTAGATTGAAACACCCAGTTGAAGAAACAACATACAAATAACAATTAGAGCCTTTTTTTTAAAAAAAAATTAATTCTGCGAGTTTCTTCTGTAAAACACATAACGGGAAAATTAGATTTAAAAGTATTTTTAGAAAAATAAAGGAAAAAAAATACTTATGATTTACTTAATAAAATTTTTGAGATTTTGTTTTCTTTTAATCTGTCTCGAAAGAAATAAATAGCCAAATATTGTGTCACTTCAAAACTTTCTTTCACATTGAGTTACTTTATAAATAGTATAAATATTCTTTTTTTTTTTCGTTAAAGATAATTTTTTTTCGTTTCATAATATTATTTTGCATTAAACGAATTTTTTTCTTTTTATTATTATTTATTTTAAATCAATGAATTAACAGGTTTTTTTCGAATTGTTTCTATAATTTTCCATTAGAGAAAGCATTTCATTTCTTTTTTGAAATATAATTATCGCCAAAAAATTAGTTGTTGCAACCCTTCCGTCAAAAATAACCGAAAAATACGAAATTTAGTACAAAAAATCAGAGTTATCCCTGTATATTTGTATGGTAAACCTCCGCAAAAATATTTCCTATCGAATGATATAATCTGCAAAAAAATCTATCGGGTAGATTTTGAAAACACTCGTTTGGAAGTTCCAGAACGTCTGCTTTATAATATACTAGCAGGATAAGCCCGCTGCGCTGGTCTATTTTTCAAAACAAAACATGAATCAAACAAAATATTGAATATGATTGTGTTTTTTAAAGCAACTTCACCTCGAATGCTCTTTCACATTTTTGAAAATTATACAAAACGCCGTTGTATTTAAAGATAGAAAACCAACGATTATAAATGCACCAAAAAATCATTAAATGTTAGCAAACAGCTATTTCGAACCTACTGTCGAGATTCTTCACCAGCGCAAAACTCAGCGAGCTAGAAAAAACGAAACTGAGCCAAAATTAAAAACAATAACAATGGAATCAAGGCCCGTTGACGCCAAAATATATTAAAATAATAATAAAATATTATGTTGTTGTATCAGCTTATGCATTCGATAAAATTTTGTCTTTAAAAAAATATTTCAGTTGACCATTTATTGTAGAGTTGATGAGTAGATGAGAGAGTAAATGAGGCAATTATGAAAAGAGAGATTTAAATATTGGCTATTCACCATACTTCTAAAATAGCGAGCATTATGATCATAGAGATTGACCATTGAATTTAAATAATTTTCAAGTGATTCACTTTCATTCGATAGTTTTTGAACTCAAAACCTCTCAACTTGAGGATATGGGTATCTGTGGAAACCTTAATACATCCTCTATCAATATTATATTATATTTCGCAGCGTACATCTACTCTTGACAAATATATTACAGTGTTCCGTTTTTGGAATGCAGCTGAATAAATAAAGTTAAATAAAGTTTTCCTTAGAAAAATAAGGTGAATGTTTTCTGAATGTGTGAAATTCATTTTTTGATACAGATGTCATATACGCATCACGTTGGCGTAATTGAAACAAAATGAACATTTTATGCCTCATATGGTAATCCAGCTTTGTTTTTAATTTATTAATGAACTATTTATTTACTTTCATTTGCATTTTAAAATGATACAAAATGTTATGCTCTGTACAAAAAAAAAAAAAGTAAAATAGAAAATAGAAATGTATCTGTCATTTGAAAACGAAGTTTCCGTTAAAGTGGCGCCGGAAATGTATCACCCCAACGTGGTGCATATATGACATTAATGCCTCTTTCTTAGAACATGGGTCTGTGCATTTCCACCTAAATTTAGTTATTTAGCTCTATTTTTGTAATATTAACTGGAGTTTGTACAATGTACGGTACTACTTGATTATTCTGTCGAGAAAAAAATCAATAACAGATTATAGGAATAAATATCAATAATCGATAATCGTAAGTATGATAGCAATTGATATTACACGTGATGCACTTATTTTTTACGTCATAAGTGCTTTTTAATTCGACTTTGTATTTTTTATTTTTGTTTATTTTTCTTTCGTTATTTAAAATGAATTTATGTAAATTTGAATAGTTTGGCGAAACTGGCCGACGTGTTAATCAAGTAGCACTCAATTTACATTTGAAAATACCATATTTCACAAAAAACTCTATCACAAACCCGGATTTGCAAGATTTCCTTTCAATACCAATGCGGCAAAATCCTCGTTTTGGAATAGCGAAGAAATGTGCATTTTTAAAAATTATTTTCGATATTTTAAAACGAAAATATTAATAAATAAAAAAAAAGTTACTATAGCACAAAACAATTTATAGAATTTCTAAAAAGAAATTGAAAGTAAATAAACAATTTATTAATACAGAAACAACTATTGCTGGGTTACCATATCAGGCAAAATAACACCGTTTTGGCGATAGTCAGATAGCTCAGTGTGTATATAATATCTGTGCCAAACATGTTTGGAAAAAACAATTTTCGTTATTTATACAGTATGTTTAAATACTGTAGTATAGTGAAAAAAATGTATACATGACATATACGCACCACATTGGCGCGTTTTGTTTTCTTCTGATGCCGATTTGGAGAAAATTTTGTTTTCAAATACCAGTTACATATGTAGTTTACAATTATTTTCTGTTATTTTAAATAGAAAATAACAACAAATTTTAAAAAGTTTAGTTAATAATTATAAAACAAAACTATTTATATCTTTAAAAAATAAAATAAAATAAAATAATTATTTATTAATAAATAAACAACAGCCAGGTTTCCAAGTGAGGCATAAAATCGCCATTTTATTGCAGTCGCGCAAATGTGGCGCATGTATGACAAATGTGCCTAGATTAAAATAGTTTATATGACTGAAAAAAAGAAAAAAAAATTGTAAATAGACAATTTATTAATAAATAGACAATAACATCCGGGTTGTCATATCAAGCAAAATAATGACACTTTGGCGTTAGTTAATTACCCAGATGTATATATGGTATTGGCGTAAGAGACAAATGGTACCAATGTAGTGCGTATGAAATATCTGCGCCAAAAAAAAAATTTAAGTTGCAGTTAAATTATTTTACAATATCTATGGATATGGAGAGACATTTACCCTAAAATTTATATATTATTCATTTTTGTGGTATTAACAGAAAATATGTATTTAAGTTAAATGTAAATTTTTTTTCTAAAAATGCTCTCACTCATTAAAAGAGAGAGAGAGAGGGAAAATAGCTCTTGCGAATATCGCTCCGTCTTGTGCTTTTTTTGGTTTAGAATAGCATTGATTAGCGACAACAGTAGATTGAAACACCCAGTTGAAGAAACAACATACAAATAACAATTAGAGCCCTTTTTTTAAAAAAAAATTAATTCTGCGAGTTTCTTCTGTAAAACACATAACGGGAAAATTAGATTTAAAAGTATTTTTAGAAAAATAAAGAAAAAAAATACTTATGATTTACCAAATAAAATTTTTGAGATTTTGTTTTCTTTTAATCTGTCTCGAAAGAAATAAATAGCCAAATATTGTGTCACTTCAAAACTTTCTTTCACATTGAGTTACTTTATAAATAGTATAAATATTCTTTTTTTTTTCGTTAAAGGTAATTTTTTTCCTTTCATAATATTATTTTGCATTAAACGAATTTTTTTCTTTTTATCATTATTTATTTTAAATCAATGAATTAACAGGTTTTTTTCGAATTGTTTATATAATTTTCCATTAGAGAAAGCATTTCATTTCTTTTTTGAAATATAATTATCGCCAAAAAATTAGTTGTTGCAACCCTTCCGTCAAAAATAACCGAAAAATACGAAATTTAGTACAAAAAATCAGAGTTATCCCTGTATATTTGTGTGGTAAACCTCCGCAAAAATATTTCCTATCGAATGATATAATCTGCAAAAAAATCCATCGGGTAGATTTTGAAAACACTCGTTTGGAAGTTCCAGAACGTCTGCTTTATAATATACTAGCAGGATAAGCCCTCTGCGCTGGTCTATTTTTCAAAACAAAACATGAATCAAACAAAATATTGAATATGATTGTGTTTTTTAAAGAAACTTCACCTCGAATGCTCTTTCACATTTCTGAAAATTATACAAAACGCCGTTGTATTTAAAGATAGAAAACCAACGATTATAAATGCACCAAAAATGCATTAAAATTTAGAAAACAGCTGTTTCGAATCTACTGTCTATATTCGTCATCAGTGCAAAACTCAGCGAGCTAGAAAAAACAAATCTGAGCCAAAAATAAAAACAACAACAATGGAAGCAAGGCCCGTTGACGCAAAAATATATTAAAATAATAATAAAATATTATGTTGTATCAGCTTATACATTCGATAAAATCCGGGTTTTTAAGAAAAAAATATTTCAGTTGACCATTTATTGTAGAGTTTGATAGATAAGTGAGGCAATTATGAAAAGAGCAATTTAAATATTGTCTATTCACCATCCTCCTAAAATAGCGAGCATTATGATCGCAGAGATTGACTATTGAATTTAAACAATTTTCAAATGATTCATTTTCATTTGATGGTTTTTGAACTCTAAACCTTCAACTTGAGAACATGGGTATCTGTGGAAACCTTAATACATCCTCTATCAATATTATATTTCGCAACGTACATCTGCTCTTCACAAATCTATTACAGTGTTCCGTTTTTGGAATGCAGCAGAATAAACAAAGTTAAATAAAGTTTTCCTTAGAAAAATAAGGTGAATGTTTTTTTGAATGTGCGAAATTCATTTTTGATACAGATGTCATATACGCATCACGTTGGCGTCATTGAAACAAAATGAAAATTTTATGCCTCTTATGGTAATCCAGCTTTGTTTTTAATTTATTAATGAATTATTTATTTACTTTCATTTGCATTTTAAAATGATACAAAATGTTATGCTCCATACATAGAAAAGTAAAATAGAAAATTGAAATGTATCCTTCATTTGAAAACGAAGTTTCCGTTAAAGTGGCGCCAGAAATGTATCACCCCAACCTGGTGCATATATGACATTTGTGCCTCATTCTTACAACATGGGTGTGTGCATTTGCACCTAAATTTAGTTATTTAGCTCTATTTTCGTAATATTAACCGGAGTTTGTACAATGTGCGGTACTACTTGATTATTCTATCGAGAAAAAAATTAATAGCAGATTAAAGGAATAAATGTCAATAATCGATGATCGTAAGTATGATAGCTATTGATATTACACGTGATACACGTATTTTTTTACGTCATAAGTGTTTTTTAATTCGACTTTTAATTTGTATTTTTTTTATGTTTATTGTTCTTTCGTTATTTAAAATGAATTCATGTAAATTTGAATAGTTTGGCGAAATTGTCCGACGTGTTAATCAAGTAGCACTCAATTTACATTTGAAAATATCATATTTCACAAAAGACTCCGGCACAAATTCGGATTTGCAAGATTTCCTTCCAATACCAATGCGGCAAAATCCTCGTTTTAGAATAGCGAAGAAATGTGCATTTTTTAAAATTATTTTTGATATTTTAAAACGAAAATATTAATAAATAAAAAAAGTTACTGTAGCACAAAACAATTTATAGAATTTCTAAAAAGAAATTGAAAGTAATAAGCAATTTATTAATACAGAAACAATTATTGCTGGGTTACCATATCAGGCAAAATAACACCGTTTTGGCGATAGTCAGATAGCTCAGTGTGTATATAATATCTGTGCCAAACATGTTTGGAAAAAACAATTTTCGTTATTTATACAGCATGTTTAAATACTGTAGTATAGTTAAAAAAATGTATACATGATATATACGCACCACATTGGCGCGTTTTGTTTTCTTCTGATGCCGATTCGGAGAAAATTTTGTTTTCAAATACCAGTTACATATGTAGTTTACAATTATTTTCTGTTATTTTAAATAGAAAATAACAACAAATTTTAAAAAGTTTAGTTAATAATTATAAAACAAAACTATTTATATCTTTAAAAAATAAAATAAAATAAAATAATTATTTATTAATAAATAAACAACAGCCAGGTTTCCAAGTGAGGCATAAAATCGCCATTTTATTGCAGTCGCGCAAATGTGGCGCATGTATGACAAATGTGCCTAGATTAAAATAGTTTATATGACTGAAAAAAAAAATTGTAAATAGACAATTTATTAATAAATAGACAATAACATCCGGGTTGTCATATCAAGCAAAATAATGACACTTTGGCGTTAGTTAATTACCCAGATGTATATATGGTATTGGCGTAAGAGACAAATGGCACCAATGTAGTGCGTATGAAATATCTGCGCCAAAAAAAAATTTAAGTTGCAGTTAAATTATTTTACAATATCTATGGATGTGGAGAGACATTTACCCTAAAATTTATATATTATTCATTTTTGTGGTATTAACAGAAAATATGTATTTAAGTTAAATGTAAATTTTTTTTCTAAAAATGCTCTCACTCATTAAAAGAGAGAGAGAGAGGGAAAATAGCTCTTGCGAATATCGCTCCGTCTTGTGCTTTTTTTGGTTTAGAATAGCATTGATTGGCGACAAAAGTAGATTGAAACACCCAGTTGAAGAAACAACATACAAATAACAATTAGAGCCTTTTTTAAAAAAAAAAAAATTAATTCTGCGAGTTTCTTCTGTAAAACACATATCGGGAAAATTAGATTTAAAAGTATTTTTAGAAAAATAAAGGAAAAAAATACTTATGATTTACCTAATAAAATTTTTGAGATTTTGTTTTCTTTTAATCTGTCTCGAAAGAAATAAATAGCCAAATATTGTGTCACTTCAAAACTTTCTTTCACATTGAGTTACTTTATAAATAGTATAAATATTCTTTTTTTTTCGTTAAAGATAATTTTTTTTCGTTTCATAATATTATTTTGCATTAAACGAATTTTTTTCTTTTTATTATTATTTATTTTAAATCAATGAATTAACAGGTTTTTTTCGAATTGTTTCTATTATTTTCCATTAGAGAAAGCATTTCATTTCTTTTTTGAAATATAATTATCGCCAAAAAATTAGTTGTTGCAACCCTTCCGTCAAAAATAACCGAAAAATACGAAATTTAGTACAAAAAATCAGAGTTATCCCTGTATATTTGTATGGTAAACCTCCGCAAAAATATTTCCTATCGAATGATATAATCTGCAAAAAAATCTATCGGGTAGATTTTGAAAACACTCGTTTGGAAGTTCCAGAACGTCTGCTTTATAATATACTAGCAGGATAAGCCCGCTGCGCTGGTCTATTTTTCAAAACAAAACATGAATCAAACAAAATATTGAATATGATTGTGTTTTTTAAAGCAACTTCACCTCGAATGCTCTTTCACATTTTTGAAAATTATACAAAACGCCGTTGTATTTAAAGATAGAAAACCAACGATTATAAATGCACCAAAAAATGATTAAAAGTTAGCAAACAGCTATTTCGAACCTACTGTCGAGATTCTTCACCAGCGCAAAACTCAGCGAGCTAGAAAAAACGAAACTGAGCCAAAATTAAAAACAATAACAATGGAATCAAGGCCCGTTGACGCCAAAATATATTAAAATAATAATAAAATATTATGTTGTTGTATCAGCTTATGCATTCGATAAAATTTTGGCTTTAAAAAAATATTTCAGTTGACCATTTATTGTAGAGTGTATGAGTAGATGAGAGAGTAAATGAGGCAATTATGAAAAGAGAGATTTAAATATTGGCTATTCACCATACTTCTAAAATAGCGAGCATTATGATCATAGAGATTGACCATTGAATTTAAATAATTTTCAAGTGATTCACTTTCATTTGATAGTTTTTGAACTCTAAACATCTCAACTTGAGGATATGGGTATCTGTGGAAACCTTAATACATCCTCTATCAATATTATATTATATTTCGCAGCGTACATCTACTCTTGACAAATCTATTACAGTGTTCCGTTTTTGGAATGCAGCTGAATAAATAAAGTTAAATAAAGTTTTCCTTAGAAAAATAAGGTGAATGTTTTCTGAATGTGTGAAATTCATTTTTTGATACAGATGTCATATACGCATCACGTTGGCGTAATTGGAACAAAATGAACATTTTATGCCTCATATGGTAATCCAGCTTTGTTTTTAATTTATTAATGAATCATTTATATACTTTCATTTGCATTTTAAAATGATACAAAATGTTATGCTCTGTACAAAAAAAAAGTAAAATAGAAAATAGAAATGTATCTGTCATTTGAAAACGAAGTTTCCTTTAAAGTGGCGCCGGAAGTGTATCACCCCAACGTGGTGCATATATGACATTAATGCCTCTTTCTTAGAACATGGGTCTGTGCATTTGCACCTAAATTTAGTTATTTAGCTCTATTTTTGTAATATTAACTGGAGTTTGTACAATGTACGGTACTACTTGATTATTCTGTCGAGAAAAAAATCAATAGCAGATTATAGGAATAAATATCAATAATCGATAATCATAAGTATGATAGCAATTGATATTACACGTGATGCACGTATTTTTTACGTCATAAGTGCTTTTTAATTCGACTTTGTATTTTTTATTTATGTTTATTGTTCTTTCGTTATTTAAAATGAATTTATGTAAATTTGAATAGTTTGGCGAAACTAGCCGACGTGTTAATCAAGTAGCACTCAATTTACATTTGAAAATACCATATTTCACAAAAAACTCTATCACAAACCCGGATTTGCAAGATTTCCTTTCAATACCAATGCGGCAAAATCCTCATTTTGGAATAGCGAAGAAATGTGCATTTTTAAAAATTATTTTCGATATTTTAAAACGAAAATATTAATAAATAAAAAAAAGTTACTAATAGCACAAAACAATTTATAGAATTTCTAAAAAGAAATTGAAAGTAAATAAACAATTTATTAATACAGAAACAACTATTGCTGGGTTACCATATCAGGCAAAATAACACCGTTTTGGCGATAGTCAGATAGCTCAGTGTGTACATAATATCTGTGCCAAACATGTTTGGAAAAAACAATTTTCGTTATTTATACAGCATGTTTAAATACTGTAGTATAGTGAAAAAAATGTATACATGACATATACGCACCACATTGGCGCGTTTTCTTTTCTTCTGATGCCGATTCGGAGAAAATTTTGTTTTCAAATACCAGTTACATATGTAGTTTACAATTATTTTCTGTTATTTTAAATAGAAAATAACAACAAATTTTAAAAAGTTTAGTTAATAATTATAAAACAAAACTATTTATATCTTTAAAAAATAAAATAAAATAAAATAATTATTTATTAATAAATAAACAACAGCCAGGTTACCAAGTGAGGCATAAAATCGCCATTTTATTGGAGTCGCGCAAATGTGGCGCATGTATGACAAATGTGCCTAGATTAAAATAGTTTATATGACTGAAAAAAAGAAAAAAAATTGTAAATAGACAATTTCTTAATAAATAGACAATAACATCCGGGGTGTCATATCAAGCAAAATAATGACACTTTGGCGTTAGTTAATTACCCAGACGTATATATGGTATTGGCGTAAGAGATAAATGGCACCAATGTAGTGCGTATGAAATATCTGCGCCAAAAAAAATTTAAGTTGCAGTTAAATTATTTTACAATATCTATGGATGTGGAAAGACATTTACCCTAAAATTTATATATTATTCATTTTTGTGGTATTAACAGAAAATATGTATTTAAGTTAAATGTAAATTTTTTTTCTAAAACTGCTCTCACTCATTAAAAGAGAGAGAGAGAGAGAAAATAGCTCTTGCGAATATCGCTCCGTCTTGTGCTTTTTTTGGTTTAGAATAGCATTGATTGGCTACAAAAGTAGATCGAAACACCCAGTTGAAGAAACAACATACAAATAACAATTAGAGCCTTTTTAAAAAAAAAATTAATTCTGCAAGTTTCTTCTGTAAAACACATAACGGGAAAATTAGATTTAAAAGTATTTTTAGAAAAATAAAGAAAAAAAAATTATGATTTACCTAATAAAATTTTAATTTTTGAGATTTTGTTTTCTTTTAATCTGTCTCGAAAGAAATAAATAGCCAAATATTGTGTCACTTCAAAACTTTCTTTCACATTGAGTTACTTTTTAAATAGTATAAATATTCTTTTTTTTTTTCGTTAAAGATAATTTCTTTTCCTTTCATAATATTATTTTGCATTAAACGAATTTTTTTCTTTTTATCATTATTTATTTTAAATCAATGAATTAACAGGTTTTTTTCGAATTGTTTATATAATTTTTCATTAGAGAAAGTATTTCATTTCTTTTTTGAAATGTAATTATCGCCAAAAAATTAGTTGTTTCAACCCTTCCGTCAAAAATAACCGAAAAATACGAAATTTAGTACAAAAAATCAGAGTTATCCCTGTATATTTGTATCGTAAACCTCCGCAAAAATATTTCCTATCGAATGATATAATCTGCAAAAAAATCCATCGGGTAGATTTTGAAAACACTCGTTTGGAAGTTCCAGAACGTCTGCTTTATAATATACTAGCAGGATAAGCCCTCTGCGCTGGTCTATTTTTCAAAACAAAACATGAATCAAGCAAAATATTGAATATGATTGTGTTTTTTAAAGCAACTTCACCTCGAATGCTCTTTTACATTTCTGAAAATTATACAAAACGCCGTTGTATTTAAAGATAGAAAACCAACGATAATAAATGCACCAAAAATGCATTAAAATTTAGCAAACAGCTGTTTCGAATCTACTGTCTATATTCGTCATCAGTGCAAAACTCAGCGAGCTAGAAAAAACAAATCTGAGCCAAAGAAAAATACAACAACAATGGAAGCAAGGCCCGTTGACGCCAAAATATATTAAAATAATAATAAAATATTATGTTGTTGTATCAGCTTATGCATTCGATAAAATCCGGGTTTTTAAGAAAAAAATATTTCAGTTGACCATTTATTGTAGAGTTTGATAGATAAATGAGGCAATTATGAAAAGAGCAATTTAAATATTGTCTATTCACCATACTTCTAAAATAGCGAGCATTATGATCGCAGAGAATGACTATTGAATTTAAACAATTTTCAAATGATTCATTTTCATTTGATGGTTTTTGAACTCTAAACCTTCAACTTGAGAATATGGGTATCTGTGGAAACCTTAATACATCCTCTATCAATATTATATTTCGCAACGTACATCTGCTCTTCACAAATCTATTACAGTGTTCCGTTTTTGGAATGCAGCAGAATAAATAAAGTTAAATAAAGTTTTCCTTAGAAAAATAAGGTGAATGTTTTTTTGAATGTGCGAAATTCATTTTTGATACAGATGTCATATACGCATCACGTTGGCGTCATTGAAACAAAATGAAAATTTTATGCCTCTTATGGTAATCCAGCTTTGTTTTTAATTTATTAATGAATTATTTATTTACTTTCTTTTGCCTTTTTAAAATGATACAAAATGTTATGCTCCATACATAGAAAAGTAAAATAGAAAATTAAAATGTATCCTTCATTTGAAAACGAAGTTTCCGTTAAAGTGGCGCCAGAAATGTTTCACCCCAACCTGGTGCATATATGACATTTGTGCCTCATTCTTACAACATGGGTGTGTGCATTTGCACCTAAATTTAGTTATTTAGCTCTATTTTCGTAATATTAACTGGAGTTTGTACAATGTGCGGTACTACTTGATTATTCTATCGAGAAAAAAATTAATAGCAGATTATAGGAATAAATGTCAATAATCGATGATCGTAAGTATGATAGCAATTGATATTACACGTGATACACGTATTTTTTTACGTCATAAGTGCTTTTTAATTCGACTTTTAATTTGTATTTTTTTATGTTTATTGTTCTTTCGTTATTTAAAATGAATTCATGTAAATTTGAATAGTTTGGCGAAATTGTCCGACGTGTTAATCAAGTAGCACTCAATTTACATTTGAAAATATCATATTTCACAAAAGACTCCGGCAAAAACCCGGATTTGCAAGATTTCCTTCCAATACCAATGCGGCAAAATCCTCGTTTTAGAATAGCGAAGAAATGTGCATTTTTTAAAATTATTTTTGATATTTTAAAACGAAAATATTAATAAATAAAAAAAGTTACTGTAGCACAAAACAATTTATAGAATTTCTAAAAAGAAATTGAAAGTAATAAGCAATTTATTAATACAGAAACAATTATTGCTGGGTTACCATATCAGGCAAAATAACACTGTTTTGGCGATAGTCAGATACCTCAGTGTGTATATAATATCTGTGCCAAACATTTTTGGAAAAAACAATAATCGTTATTTATACAGAATGTTTAAATACTGTAGTATAGTGAAATGAATGTATACATGACATATATGCACCATATTGGCGAGTTTTTTTTTTCTTCTGATGCCGATTCGGAGAAAATTTTGTTTTCAAATACCAGTTACATATAGAGTTTACAATTATTTTCTGTTATTTTAAATAGAAAATAACAAAACATTTTAAAAAGTTTAGTTAATAATTATAAAACAAAACTATTTATATCCTTTAAAAATAAAAGAAAATAAAAATTTATTAATAAATAAACAACAGCCAGGTTACCGAGTGAGGCATAAAATCGCCATTTTATTGCAGTCGCGCAAATGTGGCGCATGTATGACAAATATGCTTAAATTAAAATAGTTTATATAATTGGAAAAAAAATTGTAAATAGACAATTTATTAATAAATAGACAATATCATCCGGGTTGCCATATCAAGCAAAATAATGACTCTTTGACGTCTGTTAATTACCTTGATGTATATATGGTATTGGCGTAAGAGACAAATCGCACCAATGTAGTGCGTAAGAGATATCTGTGCCAAAATGTTTTTTAATTTGCAGTTACATTATTTTACAATATCTATGTATGTGGAAAGACATTTACCCTAAAATTTAAATATTATTCATTTTTGTGGTATTAACTGCTATATATGTATTTAAGTTAAATGTAAAATTTTTTCCTAAAAATGCTCTAACTCATTAAAAGAGAGAGAGAGAGAGAAAATAGTTCTTGCGACAAAAGTAGATTGGCGACAAAAGTAGATTGAAACACCCAATTGAACAAACAACTTGCGAATAACAATCAGAGCCTTTTAAAAAAAATTAATTCTGCGAGTTTCTTCTGTAAAACACATAACGGAAAATTAGATTTGAAAATATTTTTAAAAAGAGAAAGAAAAAAAAATACTTATGTTTACTTAATGAAATTTTTGAGATGTTGTTTTCCTTTAATATGGCTCGAAAGAAATAGATAGCCAAATATTGTATCACTTCAAAACTTTCTTTCACATTGAGTTACTTTTTAAATACTATAAATATTCTTTTTTTCGCTAAAGATAAATATTTTCCTTTCATAATATTATTTTGCATTAAACGGATTTTTTTTATCATTATTTATTTTAAATCCATGAATTAACAGGGTTTTTTTTCGAAATATTTATATTATTTTCCATTAGAGAAAGCATTTCATTTCTTTTTTGAAATATAATTATCGCCAAAAAATTAGTTGTTGCAACCATTCCGTCAAAAATAACCGAAAAATACGAAATTTAGTACAAAAAATCAGAGTTATCCCTGTATATTTGTATGGTAAACCTCCGCAAAAATATTTTCTATCGAATGATATAATCTGCAAAAAGATCTATCGGGTAGTTTTTGAAAACACTCGTTTGGAAGTTTCAGAACTTTTGCTTTATAATATACTAGCAGGATAAGCCCACTGCGCTGGTCTATTTTTCAAAACAAAACATGAATCAAACAAAATATTGAATATGATTGTGTTTTTAAAGCAACTTCACCTCGAATGCTCTTTCACATTTCTGAAAATCATACAAAACGCCGTTGTATTTAAAGTTAGAAAATCAACGATTATAAATGCACTAAAAATGCATTAAAAGTTAGAAAACAGCTGTTTCGAATCTACTGTCGAGATTCTTCATCAGTGCAAAACTCAGCGAGCTAGAAAAAACAAAACTGAGCGAAAAATAAAAACAACAACAATGGAATCAAGGCCCGTTGACGCCAAAATATATTAAAATAATAATAAAATATTATGTTGTTGTATCAACTTATGCATTCGATAAAATCCGGGTTTTTAAGGAAAAAATATTTCAGTTGACCATTTATTGTAGAGTTTGATAGATAAATGAGGCAATTATGAAAAGAGCAATTTAAATATTGTCTATTCACCATACTTCTAAAATAGCGAGCATTATGATCGCAGAGATTGACTATTGAATTTAAACAATTTTCAAATGATTCATTTTCATTTGATGGTTTTTGAACTCTAAACCTTCAACTTGAGGAGATGGGTATCTGTGGAAACCTTAATACATCCTCTATCAATATTATATTATATTTCGCAACGTACATCTGCTGTTGACAAATCTATTACAGTGTTCCGTTTTTGGAATGTAGTAGAATCAATAAAGTTAAATAAAGTTTTCCTTAGAAAAATAAGGTGAATGTTTTTTGAATGTGTGAAATTCATTTTTTGATACAGATGCCAAACTTTGGCGTGATTGAAACAAAATGAACATTTTATGTCTCTTATGGTAATCCAGCTTTGTTTTTAATTTATTATTGAACTATTTATTTACTTTCATTTGCATTTTAAAATGATACAAAATGTTATGGTCTATACATAGAAAAGTAAAATAGAAAATAGAAATATCTCTGTCGTTTGAAAACGAAGTTTCCGTTAAAGTGGCGCCAGAAATGTATCACTCCAACGTGGTGCATATATGACATTTGTGCCTCTTTCTTACAACAGGGGTGTGTGCATTTGCACTTAAATTTAGTTACTTAGCTCTAATTTTGTAATATTAACTGGAGTTTGTACAATGTACGGTACTACTTGATTATTCTGTCGAGAAAAAAATTATTAGCAGATTATAGGAATAAATGTCAATAATCGATGATCGTAAGTATGATAGCAATTGATATTACACGTGATACACGTATTTTTTTTTACGTCATAAGTGCTTTTTTATTCGACTTTTAATTTGTATTTTTTATTTATGTTTATTGTTCTTTCGTTATTTAAAATGAATTTATGTAAATTTGAATAGTTTGTCGAAACTAGCCGACGTGTTAATCAAGTAGCACTCAATTTACATTTGAAAATATCATATTTCACAAAAAAACTGCGGCACAAACCCGGATTTGCAAGATTTCCTTTCAATACCAATGCGGCAAAATCCTCGTTTTTGAATAGCGAAGAAATGTGCATTTTAAAAATTATTTTCGTTATTTTAAAACGAAAATATTAATAAAAAAAAGTTACTATAGCACAAAACAATTTATTGAATTTCTAAAAAGAAATTGAAAGTAAATAAACAATTTATTAATACAGAAACATCTATTGCTGGGTTACCATATCAGGCAAAATAACACCGTTTTGGCGATAGTCAGGTACCTCAGTGTGTATATAATATCTGTGCCAAACATGTTTTGAAAAAAACAATAATCGTTATTTACACAGCATGTTTAAATACTGTAGTATAGTGAAAAAAAATGTATACATGACGGTAATTGGCGCTTTTTTTTTTTTTTTTTTTTAGCCTCCGATGTTATTTCTTTCAGACAAGCTAAAAATGTCGTGTCATCAGCCCTGAATTTTCTGCAGAACCGATTTTGATAATTATTTTTTCAAACGCTACCGCGTTTGCTATGGTTATTTTGTAAATTGCAGGTAATCTTTTAGAATTAAAAAAATATATATATTGTGCACTAATTCAATACTGAAATTTTTTAATGCTACGCTGACATTATATTTTCACAGAAAACTATTACAGTGTACATAATTTTTTTTTTATCTTTATTCTAGTTGATAACATTTTTCTATATTTCCTGAAACAAAAGTTTGTATTTCAGGTTTCCCTTGAAAAATTGTTTCAACATAAGAGGCTTTATTATAAAAAACACATATTTTTAATTTCGTTTTATTAGCAGAGAATATTTTACTTCATTTCTATATGAAGAAAATCGAAATAAGTTTATTAATGCTGAACAACATACATTTCGTTTAAAAATGCTTTAAAACAAGAAAAACCCATGTCATAATATTTTATTATTTAACTTGAAGAAGTCTAATTTCAAGTTCAAATGTAATATTATTCACGTCTGCAGTAATTTTTTTATGTATGAGTCTGTCATTTTTAGAAGATTGAAGTGTGCATGAAAATTAATTCTTTAAAGAAAAAATAAGATTATTTGTCAAGCTAGTATATATGAAGAATAGTTAACTGGCAAAATATATCAGTATTTTGATATACACGTTTCTAGATAGAAAACCAAAATAAAACGTATGAAATATGTATGTAAAATTCAGAGAAATTCATAAATATCTAAAGTGACATTACTTCATGAATTGGAATGTAAAAAAAATTATCGCTTGTATGAGTGAATATTTCGATAAAATACATACAGTACAACCTCGATTATCCGCGCAATTGGGTGGCAAGGGCAGCGCGGATAACAAAAATCGCGGATAAACCGAAAAATAGAGTGCAAACACGAAATATAAAATTTTCAACATAAAACTGTGTTTTATTGTACATATATGTGTACAGTACTGCAAAAACATTCGCTCTACGTCTAAATCACTAAAATAAATAAAAGTAAACAAAAAAAAAATTATATGCAACATACCGTGCAAAAATTGTTGAGTTACATCTTTCTAAAATAATCAGTCACTTGTGTTTGCTTCTTGCTTTGGAAACACCTTTTCTTTATTCTAAATTGTATTTTCCGTAACATGAGTTTTTCTGCCAGCTGTGCCTCGTCGTCTTGTTCCTCTAAATATTGAAGCAACCCGACTACGTGCTCCAAAGCAGTTTCATGTGTCATCTGCACAGGTGCATCGTTTTCTTCATTTTCACTTTGTTCTTCTTCGTTCTCGTTCACTCCCATTACTTTCTTCGTTATCTCTATGTCAGTCAGTCGTTCAAACCCGGGCTCATTTGCGTCGCATTCCAGCCACTCTTCTATGTTTTCTTTGTCGACGTTCTCACCTCCCGGAACGGTTGTCACTAGGTCAACAAGTGTAGTGGTCTGCATTACTTCATTCTCTTCTTCACAAATGTTTTGGTTGTTATTTGTTTCGATACTCGGAAGGATTTTTCTCCATGATTTAACAAGGGTTGGGGATTTTATGTAATCCCATGCAGATGCAATATCATATATGCTATCCAATATTGTATAATTCTTCCAATATTCTTTGAGATCGCAGCCTTCCTCGATTTTTGATAGTAACAATTTTGTCCTGTATATTCTCTTCATGGTTGCAATGACTCCCTGGTCCATAGGTTGAATGAGTGCAGTAACATTTGGAGGCAAAAACTTTGCAAAAATTTGCCCGTCAGAAGATTTAAGGACATTAGCAACTGGGTGTGAAGGCGCATTGTCAATTAACAAAACAGCCTTATTTGGCAAATTTTTTGAGTCAAGATGTTTACGTACTTGAGGCACAAAAATCTCTTCAAACCATTTTTGAAAAATCTGCTGGTTCATCCAACCCTTATTTTGGTTGAAATAATCAACTGGTAAATTTTCTGCTCTTGAACCCTTGAAAGACCTCGGTTTCTTAGATTTACCGATTACAAGAAGCTTAAGTTTGTGACTTCCTGCAGCATTGCTGCATGGCATTATTGTAATCCTTTCCTTGCTACTTTTGTGACCTGATGCGTGATGTTCACTTTCAAATGCTAAAGTACGAGTGGGAAGACACTTCCAAAAAAGTCCTGATTCATCAGCGTTATATATTTGTTCATATGATAAATCCTCAGATAATATAATCTCTTCAAAATCACGTTGAAAATCATCAGCTGCTTGTTGATCACCACTCAGCTTCTATCAATGTAGACCAATCTCTCTAATTCCATGACGTGTTTTAAAACGATGTAACCAACCGGATGACACATCAAAATTTCCTTCCATGCCTAACAAATCAAAAAAGATTTTTGCTTTAGTTGCAATGGTAGGACCGGACACAGGGATGCCTTCACTTCGCACCTGAGCTAACCATTCCGTTAATGCCGAGTCAAGTTCATGATAGGTGGATTTCTTCATTGTTTTTCGTTTTTTCATCCCAGAAGCACTTTCAGACACTGATGCAAAGGCCAACAGTTTGTCTTTTTGTTTTAAAACGTCTCGCACGGTTGTTTCCCCGATTCCGTAATCCAAACACATCTGCTTTCTTGAAGCGCCATTTTCTATTTTGGAAATCATTTCAAGTTTTTGTGCAATCGTTAACACAACTTTTTTTCGCTTTTCAGCCATTATTTATAAAGCCGTATTTCAGCCGTAATTTCAAGAGCTAACGAAAATTTAAACTTAAGCACTGAACATAAAACACGTCTAATCACTAAGCACGCTTACTGACAACTGAGGCCGCTGGCAAGCCGAGAGAAAAACTAGCGCCCCTACGGAGGAACGAAAAGTGGGAAAGTCCACTTTTTAATTAGGGTGATGCGTAGCAGTGGAGGCGTGTTGAAATAATTGCGGTTTGTTTCAAATTTTGTTCTAAGTTACCTCAGAGTGAAAGCTATATGGCATGTATTTTGCCTCCAATGCGGTAACTCATGAGATATAATCCAGGTGATCAGCATTTGAAAAAAATAATGCAAATTTTTATATTTATATGTTTTAATATTTATTTATTTTTTTAATGTTTGAATGAAATACAAAGTTTTTATTTTTGAAAAAATAAGTTAAAAAATCATTTTAATTAAAAAATATATTTCTTGATCATTGAGCATTTATTATACTAATGATTCATTTAGTTAAATTGTAAAAAAAAAAAAAAAAAAAAAAAAAAAAAAAAAAAAAAAAAAAAAATCGTCGCGGATAATCCGCACCGCGGATAATCCGGTCGCGGATAATCGGGGCTCTACTGTAGCTTTATTTTCTTTGAAGAAAATTTAAATTGTAAAGAAAGAGCAAAAATATTCACTGTAATCATACTAATCTATTTTTTTATAAATACCTTACGTAAAATCAAAATTCAAATTTATAAAAAGCGATTAAAGAACTGAAACATCCAAAGAATTATTACAGTGAAAAAAAATACAATGCAAAATTTTCAACATAAATAAACTATTTGCACCGTGTACTACCACTGGCGCAAATTTTTATACATATTCTTTCTATCACAATCTCCAAACAATAACAATCATAGATTTCTTCAAAGATTGATATTTGGAAATACATGCATTCAAAAACTCAACCATGGTAACATCTTGCTGACAAAAGCATATGTTTTCTAAATCTAAATTATACGAATTTCAATGAAGTCAATGCACATCAGTTGTGCGAGGACAACACGGATATTACGTATTCAAATTGCTTGGTTAATATAGTTATTTTTAAATACTAAAATTCGCCTTACTTAAAAGATTAGGAGCATTAAATAAGGCCAATATTCGCAGGGTTCGCACAGTTCTACCACTAAATTTTAAGAATATTTTCGAAGTGTTTCACTGCAGAAAAATATCATAAAATCTGTGAATGAAGGTGGTAATTACGAATGTTGTGGTTTAAAAATTAAATGTAAATTTTCTTATTTTTAATAGTGGTGCCAGAGTCCTTGGAAATTCCAAGGAGTGTGCGAACCTTGAATATTCGTGGTTCAGAAAGACTATATCAACTAAGCAATCTTAAGGAAAAATAACAGCCCATATGTGAACAGTGACAAACATTACAACGCAAGACTGTGAGTTTGTCACTATTTTTTCATTCAGAAAATTCTACTTTATACTGGAAATTTTGAAAAACCACATTTCATTTTAGTAACTCACAATCCTAGTCAATCTTAGTTCACTCACAATCCTATCATTAATACTTGAACTCCCGGAATTTTTACTCAAGTTGGATAATAATATTTCTCACCAGAATTTTCATTTGAAATTATTTAATTGATTTATTCAACGCAAATCTTCGTGGATAAAAATTAAATTATTTTAAAAAAAATTCTGGTTTCAATTGAAATTTAATAATATGTGTTCCATGTAGGCAGACGATACCGTGCTACCTATAATTAAAATCTCAGTATCCAGAAAGTGAAAAGAAGTGAATTGTTTTTTCTGTTTTTATTCCAAAGTTGTAATTAGTGCAGACGATATGCAGCAGTGAGCTGCGATTGAGTTATTCTATTTAATAAAGCGTTTTTTAATAGAACCAGTGCCTATTGATAATTTGTGTAGTGTGTGCATTGAATAATTAACATTGTCCGACGTTCCGGAATAATTATGTATGTGAGTCAATAATCATCAAATTTAAACTATGTGCTGATGTGATATTAAGAGTTCTATGAAAGATGTTTTCTGAAACTTTCATTGTGAGATTCGTCGAATAATGTTGTGCTCAAACAAGTGAAGTATTGTGTTTAAGAAGATAAAATTAAGAGTTATAATGAGTCTTCTTCGGAATTTCGCAGCAATTTGAGTGAGGTAAGAGCAATTTTCTAGTTTATTTTGATTAAATTATGTCTGTTATTGATAATTTAAATAAAGACGAGCTTAAGCTTGTAATTGAGGAATTGAGTTTAACTGCTCTGAAAGTAGTAAAATTATTGATTTAAGAAATATTATAGAGAATAGTGAATATTACTCAAATGAGTAGTTATTAAGAAACATCGTTAACTCGGTTGTTGAGGAGTATAAATCACTAAAAGAAACTGAGAAAACAAAATTAGAATTAGATAAAAATAAATTAGCGCAATTAGAAAAGGAGTTAGAATTAGCAAATATTCGTAAAGAACCATCCCAAAATTCTGAATTTGAAAAAATTAAACTAGCTCAGTTAGAGAAAGAATTAGAAATAGCCAAATTGCGTAAAGAATCTCGGGAAATTTGCCGTCCGTAACAGAAAAATCGGAAACGGAAATAGGGAACAATAACTTTGAAAGTTTTATTAAAAGTATTAAAACTTTAACTATTCCTTTACCATCGAGAGCTGAGTCATTTAATCTCTTTTTTCAATCTCTTGAGAAAGCGTTTCGAATTAAAAATGTACCTGAAGAGTTTATGGCAGAAATTCTGTTAAATATTCTCGGGGAAAAAGCGAGCAATTTAATGATCTATTTATCAAAGGAAGAGTTGATTAGTTATGATAACTTGAAAAATATAGTCTTAAAGAAATTTCAACCTACTGCACAAGAATGTTTAAACAATTTCAAGAGTGCGCAAAAATTACCGTCAGAAAGTTACGTTCAATTTACAGCTAGGCTGAGTTCAAATTTTCAGTATTACTGTAATTTTCGTGAGGTAAATGATTTTAAATCTTATGCGATCTGATTGTTTCAGATAAAATTTTCAGTTTTTTAAATCGCGAATTAATGAATCATATCGCAATTAAACAAGCAGGGTCATATTTTAAACCACAGCAAGAGAATGCGATATTTTTTGTGGATTAAAAATAAATATAAAGGTGAATCAAACGTGTATTCGAGAAAATGGATAAATGAAAATAAACGTATAGCGACAAATAAATTTCAAAATCGGCCTCAAAGAAGCGTTTCAAATATATTTTTTTCGGAAACAATAAATGTCAAATGTGTCTTCTGTAAATCTAATGAGTATCATGGTTTACATTCTTGTCCGCAATTCAAAAAACTGTCCATTAAAGATAGAGTAGAAGTTGTTAAATTAAACAAAGCATGTTTCAAATGTTTAAATTATAATTGTTGCGTACAGAAATGTAACTCTAAAAATTGTGCTAGATGTAAACTACCGCATTCTGAACTAATACATTTTCCCAGAGAAGAAAAGGAATTAAATAATCAAAATAAAAATGCTGGTCATGTGTTTCAATCGGCTGCAGGAATAAAAAATTCACAACCCGAGAAAATCTTTTCCTACCCTCCGAGTCAGACTGTCGCCTCTAGTTTTGTGAAAAATAAAACAAAATCCGTCGTATTAAGTACGGCACGTATCCTTATTAAAGATAAATTTTCGAAATGGCAGGAAGTTAGATGTTTACTACATGTCGGTTCACAAGCCTGTTTGTTTACTTCACAGTGTGCTAATCGATTGCAGCTAAGAATTAATGAAACGAATGCTTTAATTTCGTGTTTGGATGACATTTCTATGACGATAAAAGTCTGCGTAAATACAAAAATCGCGAATAGAGATAAAAGTTTTGAAAGAGAATTGACTATGGTAGTAGTAAGGAAAATTACAGATTTAATTCCGCAACAAGTGGTTAACATAGATGTTGAAGTACCAGATTTAACTATGTTAGCAGATTATAGATTTAAATTCCCTGATAGAATTGATATGTTGTTGGGAGCAGAAATATTTTATGAGCTATTAAGACCGGGACAAATATATTTTCAGAGTTCAAATTTACTTTTGCAAAATACCGTATTTGGGTATGTGGCTAGTGGATGCATAGAGCAGGAAAGTGATGTAAAAGTTCATTGTGGGCTAATTCGGGAAGAAGATTTAAACCAAACATTAAAAAAGTTTTGGGAAGTTGAAAACGTCGAAGTAGAGTTATCAAAAAGTAAAGAATTTGAGATATGTGAGAAGCATTTTGCGCGTACGCATTGGATAAATGAGGAAGGGAGATACGTGGTGAGAATGTCTTTAGAGGAAAATCCTTCGTTTTTAGGCCAATCTAGGGAGCTTGCTCTTAAAAAACTCAAATCGCTGTGGACTCGCTTATCAAAAGATAAGAAATACTTCAAATTGTATAAAGATTTTTTAAATGAATATGAAATGTTGGGGCATATGAAACAGATTAAAGAAGTAAAAGAACCTGACGTTGTGTATTATGCTCCACATCATGGTATATTTAGATCTGAAAAGTCCACCACAAAACTGAGAGTTGTATTCAACTGGTCTGCCACAACAACAAATGGCGCATCACTTAACTCATTGCAATATAATGACGGTGTCATTCAGAATGACTTATTTACTATCATAGTTAGTTTTCGAGAGCATATTTATGCACTGACTGCGGATGTCCAAATGATGTATCGAATTATAAATATTGATCCTAGTCAGCACGCATTGCAAAGAATTTTGTGGTACGATAATTTCGGAGAAGAGCCTAAAATATTTGAACCACAGACCGCTACATACGGTACGGTTAGTGCGCCTTATTTAGCAATGAAAACTCTCAGCCAACTATCGATTGATGAAGGAAATAATTTTCCCGAGGCAGCATCAATTCTTCGTGAAAATGTGTACTTTTATAATATTTTATGCGGTGTACATACGCTTGAGGAAGCCAAAGAGTTGCAGGGGCAGCTCATAGTGATTGTGCATAAGGCAGTTATGAGACTCCATAAGTGGCGTACAAGTGATAAAAATCTTTCGCTGACACATAAAAAAGGGTATAATTTTGATAATGAAGTTGAAACAGAACAGCTCCGTAAATTATTTACTGGCGCACTCAATTATAAAACTACAGAAGAGTCACTCAAATCTCATTTTGAACAATGGGATGAAATTGTTGATTGTGTTGTGAGGAGGGGGCGCAATAAACGCAGATCACGTGGATTTGACTTTGTGACATTTAGACGTGCTCATATGGTTGATGATGCTCAAGCTGTTAGAACTCATAAAGTTGATGGCCGTGAAGTGGAGCCTAACAGAGCTGTTAATTGCAGGACTGTAACAGAGCGCAGATGACTGTAAAAAAACTGCTCAAGAGACCTTCATTTCTTCAGAACAGTGATTATCCTCGACGTACAATAACCATACCAGCAACAAATGAGGAGTTCAATAAAGAGCTCAAAATTAATGTTAAAATCGTTAATGAATTTAATGTTGTAAATTCTAATATTACCGATAATTGTTTTGTAAATAACTTGATTAATCTTACAAGGGCACCACCAAACATGGTGCACACAGATTTTGATGATTTCTAAGTATGTTGTAGGGGTCATACCACTAATTATTCAGCTGAAAGGATTCTTTCAAATGGGCCTTGGTTTTTGAGAAATTGGGGGTCAAAGTTCAGCGTATATTTATAATACTTATTAGTATGATCGCCGCATGTGAATCCGTGGCGTCGTGGTAACGTACGATCCTACAAGTCGAAAGATTGCGGGTTCGAATCAGACATCGACTTTTATTTATTTATTTTTGTATTTTTACTCGTTACAAATTTTAAGTATTTTTATTACAAAATTGCTACAGCTTTTGATATTTCTTAATAAATTACATTTACATTTTTAAATTTTTTCATGAAAATTTTTTTCTGCAATTTTTAAACGAATATTTCTATTGACAAAACTACAAAACTAGTTTACGCCTAGAACTTTTTTTTTTATTGATTATTATTCGCGTTTTTTATTTTAAACACAATCCTGAAATAATGATTTTTTTTCCTATCGCTTTTTTATTTTATAGCATTCTAAATGAAAACTTGCCTTTTTTGGTATATGTATAAATAATACAAAATAATTTTCGGGTGCAATTTTTTAAACGTCTTTAGAATTAGATTATTCAAGTAATCCCTATCAAAATATTAATGCAGTATTGTTAAAATGTAAGTTGTTACCAGTTATCCAAGTTTTCAATTTTCCAATTTTCTGTAAATACATTTATCGCCAAAGTTCAACATGAACATAAGTTATCGTTTGCACAAATAAGAAATGGCAGATTACATCTATTTTTATAACAAATCAAAACACTCTTTCCGTAATTCAACTGAAGTACAAAAATCGTCTGTTTAATGAGATAAAATTTATAATACATCTAAAAATACCTTTTTTAATCGTCTGCTTTCCTCCGTAATTATCAGAATAAATGAAGATTTCTTTTTATTGGTCTTATTTTTGCACTTTTACAAATGATGATTAAACCTTTTTTTTTTTTTTACTTTTAATATATTTTTAAACATATTTATCACGAATTAAGTATTTTAGTAATATAAATTATATTAAATGCAGTATTAAATTATCTAAAAATCCAAGCACAATATTGTGTAATACACATTTGAAAAGAAAAAATTGACTGATTAATCTAAAAATATTAATATTTAAAGTAGTGGAGGTGTTAAAATATTGAAATTGTCTTATACTTTTTCAAAATTTTAATTAAATACAAATTTTAATTTATTTATTTGTTGCAAAATGTACTTTTAGTTGAACCCTGAAGTGCAGTCAGTTCACCATATTTTGAAAAAATAGTAATAAAAAAATGTTGACAAAGTAAACTGTCCTCTTCAGAAAATATCAAAAGGTTCAAAGCTGTAGAATTTTCAATTCTGCTTATAATTTGCGAAGTGTAAAAAAAAGGCCGAGGACTGATTCGAACCCGCAACCTTTCGACTTGCAGGCTCGTACGTTACCATGACGCCACGGATTCACATGCGGCGCTCGTACTAATAAGTATTTGAAATGTACGCTGAACTTTGACTCCCAATTTCTCAAAAGCTAAGGCCCATTTGAAAGAATCCTTTCAGCTGAATAATTAGTGGTATGACCCCTACAGCATACTTTGAAATCATCAAAATCTGTCGGGCCCTTGTTAGTAATAATTATTTAACGATTGTGTGTATTCTTAGTTATATTTTCAGATTTGTGATGAATGCAGGTATGCCTCTTCATACGTGTAACGGACCCTTGAGTGCTTCAGAATTTGAATTTGCAGAGAAATATTTAAGTAAATCAATACAAAAGAATCGTTCAGTGCAGACATACATAATCTCCAGACTAAAGGATCGGTAAGTCCAAAAAGCAAGTTAAAAGGCCTCAACCCTTACTTAGATGAATTTGGAATTTTAAGGGTTGGTGGCAGATTAGATAAAGTAATTTAAATTTTTCGAAAAAAGCACCCGGTGATTTTACCAAAGAGTAATAAATTTACTGTAATTGTTATAAATTATTATCATAAGAAATATTTGCATGTTGGTGCGTCAACTTTACTATCCTTAGTAGGAGATAAATTTTGGCCAATAAATGTTCGTGCAATGTGTCGAAAGGTGGTTCATCAGTGTATTCCACGTTTTAAGACTAAACCAGTTATTGCAAATCAATTAATGAGCGATTTGCCCAGGGATAGAGTCCAATTGGACTATTGCTTTAATATTTCTGGTGTTGATCTGTGTGGGCCATTTATGATCAAAATTGGTTATGCACGTAGGACCATCTTACAAAAAATTTATGTCTGTATTTTTGTTTGTTTTGTATTTAAGGCTATACATATAGAAATTGTCTCAGATCTTACCTCCGAATCATTTATTGCGGCACTGAAAAGATTTATCGCACGCAGAGGTAAATGTGCCAGATTATATTCTGATAATGCGAAAAATTTTATTGGGGCAGATAAGACTCTTAGGATCTTTTCTGAATTAGTAAGAAAACCTGGTGAGAAATTAGCAGCATACTTGTCTAGTGAAGGCGTTGTGTGGAAATGTATTCCCCCCAGATCACCCAATTTTGTCGGTTTTTGGGATGCCGCAATAAAATCCTTTAAATTTCATTTTAAGAGACTTGTGGGAGGTGCTAACCTCACTTATGAGGAATTTCTTACAGTAGTGATACAAATAGAGGGACTATTAAATTCGAGGCCTCTGAGTCCATTATCAGATGATGCAAATGATTCTGGAGCTCCAGCTCATTTTCTTATAAACAAACCATTAAATGTCATTATTGAGCCTGATTTAACCAATATAAAAGAAAATCGCCTCAAAAAAAGGCAACCAATAACTAAAATTGTACAACTTTTTTGGCGCAAATGGCATCATAATTATTTTAGTGAATTACAACAGAAACCCCTCTGTTGTAACATTGGGTAAGTGGAGATTTAAAAAGGATAATGTAAAAATAGGAGATCTAGTGTTGTTAGTAGAGGAAAATATACCAAACAATAAGTGGCCTTTAGGCAGAATTATTGAAGTATATTATGGTAATGATAAAAAAAATTCGCGTAGTTCAGGTAAAAACTCAGAATGGAATTTTTAAAAGATCGATTAGTAAAATATGTATTTTACCTATGCCTGAAACCCATGGTACTTAAAAAAAGATAAATGCATATATATATGTGTGTGTGTGAGTGTTATATTGTTTTTTCTTTTAATTTTTATATTTAAGTAAACATATATAGTGACCCTTTGTATTTATTTGTGTAATTAGTGTACTTAGTAAAAAAAGAGTTATTATTGAATGTGAAACATGTCAATGGGGCTGGTATGTTCCATGTAGGCAGACGATACCGTGCTACCTATAATTAAAATCTCAGTATCCAGAAAGTGAAAAGAAGTGAATTGTTTTTTCTGTTTTTATTCCAAATTTGTGTTTGAGATAAGTGCAGACGATATGCAACAGTCAGCTGCGAGTGAGTTATTCTATTTAATAAAGTGTTTTTTAATAGAACCAGTATCTATGGAATAATTTGTGTAGCGTGTGCATTGAATAATTAACAATATGTTTGGAGTTGATTTGACTCAATCTGGGCGTTCTAGTGTTAACCCATTAGTGCCTAGCGTCCCATTTTTGGGACAGTTTTAAAAAATTGAAATAAATGCTTTTCACACCAGTAAAAGGAAGGATAGATAAATACTTTCTTTCTCCAGGCAAATTCCTTGATAAATTACGACAAAAGTTACTCTTGTTTTAAAAGTGGTGGGAAAATGCAAAATTTAAATTTTAACGAAGAAAGCAATTCAGGCATTAATGGGTTAAACAAAGAGAAAAGAATATTAAACAAAATTGCTGATATGAATTGCGTGAAATTGTGTTTTTTAAAAACAGCTTCTTATGGCAAATTATTCTATATCATAACTCATACTCAAATATGTGCAGTGTTTCTGTCGACGATTTCTCTGAATGCAGAAAGAAGTTGACATTCACATATTATTCTTCAAATGCAATTTCTTTTTTTGGCAAACGCGAATGAAATTATCGAGGAATTCTAAATCAACCTTCAACTGCGAGTTGAAAATCCTTTTGTTGGTAAATCTAAGAACCAGTTAATATTTTCAATTCATTATTTTCAAAGCGAAGATCAGTTGACCTCGGGTTAGTGGACCTTATGGTAAAATATGTACTGGTGATTGGTCAATATAATCACATGACGTATTAATTTCATTTCGAATTCTGTCCTCCCGTAGCATTAATTTTAACACTAGAACCACTGCAGTGGTCATTTTGATCGGTAACATGAAAAAATTTCGCTTTCAACCAGAATTTTCTCTCTAAAGTAAGTTTAAAGTATACCACGGAGAAATAAGTGAAATAGTTTTGATAAAAATTCAGGTATAATTTATTTCTATCACATTTGGCCAAAATGTCCGAATGCGAAAAATACCTATGAGAATTGAAAGTGCATGCTTGTATTTAACTTTTAGATAGATAAATTTCGAATTACCAATCTGTTATAGTGGTTTTGTTCTTTAATAAATTTAGGCTCAAATGCTATTAAAAAATGACGCAATTATAAGATATTTATTTTTACAAATTTTTGCGTTATAATAATATTCCTTCACAAAAGTAACTTCATTAAAAACACATTTTTTATTATGTTATTTTAATAAAAAAAAGTATGATCAGGCTTGCAATAGTAATTATAATAAAAGTAAATGACGAGTAAATTTATTTTTTCTGGTAATTTGAAAAAAAAAAATGATATATTTTTTTAATTGATAGTCAGTTTCATCTATTTAATTTATTTATGACATAATTTAAACATTTACTAGCGGCCTTCGCCCTCTACGCTGGTCGGTTTATATAAAGATAACTTGAAGCACACGAAATATGTCTGTGAATTGGGTGATGACTTTTAAAGCAATAATTTTTTTTAAAGCTGAAATCGAACTAAAAAATCCCGTGAAATATTTTGAATGCAGAAGAGAACAACTCGTTGTTGGCATGATGCCAAAACACTCTTCGATAGATTTCTTGTAATTATTTCGTTTTATCATGGCATTCATGAAAATTATTTTTTTTAATTTATTCAATCAATTAAGAGTATTTTTGAATACTCTTAAATCATGTTGAAATAGCGAAATAAAAACATTTATGAGTGGAAGAAAATCGGCGAGATATAAAATGTGTATTCTTAATCGCTTACCTATCATTTTCCAACCAACCTCTCAATCGTTTTTTTCTATCTGCTACAAATAGTTAGCCAATGTTTAGACACACATTTTTTAATTAAAGCAAGTAAATAGTGCAAGAGCTTTGGGAGATATAATATATTTACTTGTGGAAAATGTATTTTTATTTTATTTTTTTTATTTGAAAAATTCAAAAAAAAAAATTGCACTGTCACTCTCAGAAAGGAATGAGAATTTAGAATCCGGCATCGTTTTTTGTGAGATTTTCCTAGAACTATTGGGATTGGAATTCAAAAACGCATTCCTCGAAAATATAGAAAAAAAAATGTCTGAAAATCGATGTTTCGTAAAAAATTCGAAAAAGATCGAAAAAATTGTAAATTAAAAATTGTAATTGTAAAAATTAGACCGTTAGTCCAAGAAAAGAGCAATCTATTTAAAATTCTCCTTGTTTTTTGTTTGACTCTGTTAGAACGCCCGCGATGGCTATTTAAAAAAGGGAAAAAATATTTTCCTTGTGTCCTTTATAGTCGGTTGACTTCGGGAGGAATCCTTTTCGACCTGTGCGAACACTGTGCAAGCATACAGGAACAAAGTAATTAAAATTTTAACGTTTTTAATTAATAACTTACCAATTAATTGGAATTTCGAGATGTGAATGGGCAACTCGGGATCCCGGGATTTTTCCCCTTCAGTTCAAAACAAACGCGATGTTTCTCTGTTTCTAGGATCGGAGTCACATGCATACAACATACATAAGGTCGGATTTTAATAGTGTAGATGATTTATTTCATAAATATTTAATATAGTATCTTAATTACAGAATAAGGTACTATATTAAAGATTTATGACATTTTTTCTGCATACATTCCCGCTTTAATAAATATTTCAATGTTTCTCTATTAGAATCTGCTAATAGCTTTCATTTATTGAGGAGTACAATTCGCAAAAAGGAACTGAAAAAAAAAATGTTTATGATCTTTTTCTACGACTGAATGTGTTTATATGAGGCCTGCATTATCACATGAGAATTTTCATGTTCAGTAATTCCTAAAAAAATAACGCAATTCACTTTTAAATACCATTTAATTTATGTAGTAATATCGGCTTTATTTTGTTCCAAATTGTCATAATTAAATAAGCAGAATACTACTAACATAATTTATTGATTTATGAATCTCAGTTGGGTAATTCCATGAGCACATGTTGTGTAAGTCACATACTACGATTTTCGATACCAATATTTTAGAACGGAAAAATGTGACTTATTTTATCAGAGATATTTCCCTAATTGAATAAGGCCATGCTTATTTTTCTAAAATAACGGTGGCCAACAATTTAGCAGTTACTAGAAATGTGACTTACACGACAAAGGCTCATGGAAATACCCAGTTTTAGAATTTCCCAGGCTGCCCTAATATTAGTTTTGTAGTATTTAAGTAGTATGAAGTCTTTTTAACAAAGCTTTTACTAGCTCTTCATTTAACACGAATCATGCCAAGAATTTTAATCAAGTTCTATACAAAAATAACAATCCAGAAAGTTATAAAATTTATTTATTTTTTTAACTAAATTTATAACTATCTGATTTCGGTTAATTTTATTTTATGAAGAAAGGGCATATCCAGATAAACATTAGAAACATGCCTTTCAATCAGTGTTGCCAGATTGGGGACGTTTTAATTCAGATTTTTTTTTACTGTCACCGTTTTTTCAAAAATAATATAATTGAACTTAGTTTTCAGAATTTTTCTCCAATTTTTAAATTGGCTAAATATTTCTATTTAAAAAAAGTAATGATAGTCAGACAATTTTGGGACTTTTTTGTCCCTAATGTGGCAACGGTGCTTTCAATCGAATTTCCTGATTTTCTTTCCATAAGCGGCTATTTATCTGACAATATACTATTTCCCCAATTATCACCTCATACACCTTGCACTAGAGTGGTGACTCTCACTCACCACTAGTTTTGTCTGGTGTCTCTCGTAAATTAGAACGCCAAATACTTTGAACACCACTAATATCTTAACTTTTTTTCCCCATCCTTTGTGACAAATTAATCGGCCATCAGATACGGAGAAAAAAATTAGTTTAAAATGGTGTCAAGAGCATTTAGACCACCCATTTATGCAGGACACTATTAGTCAGTGAGAATCACCACTTGAGTGCAAAGGGTTAAAATTTAAAATTCAGCTTGTTACAGAGTTGGCACACTCCTTATATTTTGTAAGGACTCTGATACCACTATTAAAAACATGAAAATTTACATTTATTTTTTAAAACACAGAATTCGAAATCCTTACCCCCATTCTCGGATTTTACAATATTTTCCTGCAGTGAAACACTTTGAAAAAATTCTTAAAATTTAGTGGTAGAACTGTGCGAATCCTGCTGTTAGTGTTTATTCCAAAATTCTTCGATTGTCGAAGTCTCAGAGGAGGGAAACGTAACAGAGAATCAACTTTCATACACTGTAATGGCAACTTCTTTAACATGGGATTACGCATAGACAGTAGCGACACGAGCGGTCCACTTTGAAACTACGATCATAACATAAGAGAGGTTGCTAATTTGGCGAAACATCGCTTGCTTGGCAACAAATAAGGGGATAAAAGGGAAAAGATCGACGGCAGCTTGCTGCTTCATGTTTTGAAATTTATGAAAACCTATTTCAACTTGTTCTGAAATAGTCGGAATTCAATTTTATTTTAAAATAAGTGTTGTAGTAAAACATAGTATTTCTATTTTTAAGTTTGAAAGGATGATTTGATTTTTTTTAAATATATTTTATATTGTTTTCTTTTATATTTTTATATTTATCAATTTTTTTAATTTACAGAAAAAAAAAAAAAAAAAAAAAAAAAAAAAACGTAGTTTACAAAATTTTTCTATTTACATATACTTCTTCGCTGTTTGCGAATTTTTTGTTCTGAACATTAAAATAGATTTAAATTAATGATATAAAAATAAGCTAAATAAAAAAAAATTATAAAATATGAAAAATATATTAAAATAAATTGTAATATCTTCAAGGATATTTTAAGGCTTTAATAGATTATTTTAAAAGTCACATTCTGTAAAGGCATTTATATATATTATGATGTTGGATCTATTTTAATTTCTTTTGAATAATCCATTAATGTTATTATATAAATGAAGCATAACTATTTTTTTCTCGATAAAAGGAATCTGTAAAGTTTCTGTAATTATATACATAGTGTTTCTTACTGTTTTTCAATAGCTGATTCCTAAAAAGTCAATTTTAAATGGATACTTTCAATTGCAAAACTTTTTTTAAAATGTTGTTAATCATCTTCGAAGTCATTCATAAGTCAACATATTTACTTCTGAAAAGTTTATGATTTCTTGGTTCTATGAATTTTTATTTCAAACGATATAATTTGTAGTTCTGCAACTGAAAAAAAAATTCATTATTCTTTTTTGGGGGAAAAAATAATAGAAAAGGATAAATTGAAACTTAAAATATATGTTTTAGTGCTAGAAAACAATACATTATTAATAATTCGATAACATTTGAAACGTTTTTGCAATTGCATGTATTCATATAAAAAGAATAGTTTATTATTTCGAAAAGATTCATAAAAAATGAGAGATACAGCATACCTCCATTTTTTTTTTCCTAAATGAACTGAGAATCAATTTTCTTTTTAAGTGTTGTTAATCATTTTAGAAGTCATTCATAAGTGGACATATTTCTGTAAAAATTTATATTTGGTTTCTTGGTGCTATGAATATATGTTGGTATATGTTTTTCAGAAATATCCAACCAAAAATCATACCGCACCCTTACTTCAGAAAATGTCATATTTCCAAAACCTCAGTTTTTCAAAAAAATCCTGCTGTTTTTTGGTTGCATTTTCAGTTCATTATCTGCCCATAGCTGCCAACTACTACGCCTATTTAAAGACAAATAAACATATTAAAAACAGAAATTTTTGTAATTTATTAACAACATGTGCTGTAATGCATAACATTGAATATATTTGACATACATTTTACTAAAACATTTTTGTGGTTCCAAACATGTTTATATGATTTAAATAGGCGTAGAAGTTCGCAGCTCTGTCTGCCGTTTTAGGTGTCGACTGGCAGTCATAAGTCCCATTATTTGAAGTAAGAATGTGATGTACAGTAGAATCCCAGTTATTTGAAAATTGGCATAACTGAAATACCTTAAAATTCCTTAAAGTCCTTTTTAAGCGTGAAAAAATTTATTATCACTATTGTTGCCAATGTCAAATGGCATCTTTCAACATATTTTGATTTATAGTTACTATTTTATAAGTAAGTTTTAAATCAAAACAATTACAAATAATTTTTAATAAATTGGAGAATTGTTTTAATACTTATTAGCTTTAAAAATTAGAAGCAAAATAAGTAATAATCAGAACTTTGAAATGTGTTGGACACTGGTAGAACTACTGCTAAAAAAGCATATTCTTTATGAAATAAATATACAGAGTCAACTTAGTTATTTTTTTATATCCTTTAGGATCAGTATTATTTCATTCCAGTTTGTGATGTGATTTTTTTTCTTCAGGCATACATATTTTTGATTCATTACTTATAAAATTTACTGTTGCATAAAATTTGTATTTGCTTTCCCTTGCTTTGTGCTCACGAGCATATCTCCCCCTCTCCTCGGTGTGAAAATTCTCTCTTCACATGTATAACCCTCTCATCATATCATTATAAAAGCAGAGGAAAAAAATCTTTCTAACTTTTGATACATCACTATAAATCAACTGCAAATAAATCTTTTTTTGTAAAGTTTTCTTTTCTTTAACCTGATATGAGGTCTAAACACTTCCTCATTTTAAAAAAGAATCTGTTATGTTTAAAATTAATTTGAAAGCATGCACATATTAAGGGAAGGTTTAACCCTGGAAAACTCGCTACTGCGAATTTCTCTCACAGTGTTCAATTGCTTTTCTTTTACTTTACATTCGTTTAATATCACCTTTTTTTGTCTTAGTACTTTTATTCACAAAAAAGGTAAAATTGAAATAAAATTTTGAAATTTTAATTAAAAGTAAAAGGGGTTTAAATAAGTCTTTAAAAAGGTACGATGGTAAGAGAAAATCTAATGTAGAGAGTTCTCCATGGTTAAGAATAATAAAACATTTTTTACCTCGAAAAAACTAAAAAAAATAAAGCAGCTCAAAAAATTAGTTATTTTCTTTACAAAACAATAAAACAACAATTATAACTAATGCTAGAAATTATGCAGTATTGACATCTAAGTATCACTAATGTAACAATTTAGAAGCGTCTAATCTATTCTAAACTATTTAATGATACAGTTGACTCCCTCAAATCGGTACAGCTTGGGACCAGAAGTTGTGCAAATTTTAGAATTTTGCAAATTTCTGGTCATTGCTTTGTTTACATTTTTTAAACAGTAATTTGAATGCAATTAATGATGCAAACAAAGCTATAATGAATGCTTGCAATATGATAAAATATGGAAATAAGCATTAATAATCTAAAATATGTTTTTTTCCTAAATTATTCTATGAAACTTGCCTCATAAAGGTACATTACAAATTCACATAAAAATCATAAAATAAGGATATTTTATTTCAGGTTTAGCCAGACTTAACCAAAAAAGCATGATTAATACATAAATATATTTCAAAAGACAATTGAGTTTACCAGTGATATCAGCAATATCTTGAATTTTTTCAGAAATAAATTTATTCTTTCTTCATGAAGTAACATGAGTTTAGTAATATTAACAAAAATTACAAATTAAAATATCAATGGAATCAATATAAAACTAAAAGGGCCAAATTTTGTCCTAATATCTAAACTGAATGTTTCATTGTTTATATACGTAAATTATATGCGGATTTTACGATTGCAGATTTGAGGGAGTCTACTGTATTACTAAACGAAAAAGAAAATAATAATCTGTATTTTTTTTCTTCTTTCAAATATTGCAATTTAAAGTAGGGACCTCATATGAGGCTTAGGAGGACAAGAAGGTTAAACAGTCTTTTACATCACTATAGGCACTGACCTTCAATTTTAACCAATAAGTTATTGATTACACCTTCTGTCGGAGCAACTTGTAATTTTGGTTTGTCATTCATGCTACTTTGTATACGGTACCACAACGATGCTGAATTATCCTGGTTCCAATTGAACACTGATTATCCAAAAATTCCTATGAAACCCTGATTAACTGATGATGCTTTGGTCCCATGCTTTTCGGATAACCGGAGTTTTACTGCATTCGAAACTGTTAGTAAATACAGATCTGATATGTAAGATTTTATTATAAAATAAAATTATTTTATTTAATATTGCTAGATATTTTAACATTATTATACATCTGCATCATGGAGATTATTATTTAACTAATTTTAAAATAATTTTTAACTTCACACACACACGGGAAAAAAATGAAATAAATATATAACCAGCGCTTCATGAAGAATCAAAATTTCAGAATTTCAATATATTCTTCTCCCTGTAATAATACATTATACAATGTAAATTCCAAATAACACACAGCCAAACAAAAATTGACTATTAAAATCCTTTATTTATCTTGACTAAAGAAAATAATATCCACACTATGTTGATTTAAAATTTCAATAATTTACACAATGCAGAATTTCTCAATAAAGGAGTATAAAAACCAATTTTGACCCAGCTCGATTATGTAGAAAAAAAATGCAAGTATGATCAGAAAAAATATTTAGCACATGTAACTATCAGATGCCGATTTCTATGGTGGACAAATTATACTTCTCTATTGATGATGTCAAACTAGGATCATTTTGTGATGCACATTTATTCACATATTTGTGATGCACACTTATAACAGACACATATCAAACATTTGTCAACCCAGATACATTAATTAAGAAACTTCAAATATTACTGATGTTTATTATGTTTTAACTATATAACAGTAGTAACAAAATCAAACAATCTTTTGATACAGACTTTTAATTTTTAGTAGGACATCTTTCTAATATTTTTTCATAGTTAGCAGAGGTGTAAAGTAGGTGCCAGCAGCAGTCTCTCACCGTTAAATTTTATTAGTTTTCTTTGCTTGATTTTTATAAGCATTTTTGCAAGAAATTTAGACAAAACATAACTAAAATTTAGCGGTGATGGATTCACTAATATAAAGAGGCACTGAAGCTGAGCTCCCAAGAGCTTCGGTGAAATTTAACACTATGTCAAACTAAAGTACAGTAAATCAGTAAGAATATTTTATAAACAAGAACAAAAAGTATTGACTAAACATAAAGTCACAGGTCACAGTTAACAAACGTGAAATTTGTCAGTGATGTGTAGATAATTATCTTCTAAAGGTAATTTTACTTCTTCATATATATAAAAAAAAATCTTCCTGTGTCCTTTTTTTTAAATTATTCACACAGGATATTTTTGATCAGCTGAAGTTTCTTGCTGGATATTGCAAAGTATTCTGTGTGTCAGCTAGGTTTAACAAATATTTGTTCAGCTCCAAGACTAATATTTGATTTAAAGTCCCTGGAATAAAAAAAGAAAGAAATTAAATAAATATGCATTTAATTACAAAATTGTAGAACAATCAATAATGTAATGTAATTTGAGAGAGCACTTTTCATTTGAATGGAACAAACATTAAGTCTCTATCTAATCTTTAACCGAAAATATGCGTTCTTGAAGTGCATGTAGCAGGGAGAAGAGAAACTTACACTTAAGTATGAATGAAGATGTTTATTAAGCAAAATTTAAAATGAAAGAAATCTAGATGTCAAATTCGACAACTAGGCATAAATTCATAGTGCTGAAATGTAATAATTTAGAAGAATTTAATCAATAACAGCAACTTATTTGTAACTTTGTATGACAGTGTTTATACTAGATCATTTTTGAAAGCTGTAGCATCCTGCCCTTTTTCAAACTGACAAAAAGCACTGAAATGTGCAGTTAGCAGTATTAGAGCAGAAGCACAATTCAGAACTTTCTTTGGGAGGGGGGGGGAGGGGCACAGCCAGAAAAATATTTCGGAGGGGGATTTATGACCTCAAATTATCAATCTTATTTTAAATCCACTTTTTTGTTAATTTGACACTTTTACAATACTTATCACATTGTAATATTAATTCAAGTAATTAAACGACAAAATAAATTTTAATATGTCTTTTAATTTTCTATTTTAATACGTCTTTTTTATTGTAAATAAATTAAAAATTTCCTTTGTATGTTTATGCTGGTTCATCGATGTTGTTTAATATCAAATGTTGTTTTCCAAATGAAATTCAAATGTCATCAAAAGTGTCGTCCCAGGAGCTGTGTCAAAATATTTATGTTTGTATATATTTAAATACGACCTGTATTACATTTTTCAAAAATTTCCACTAAATAAAATCGACAGTTTATATCAGGAAGTTTCAGCCATTTTATTTAACAGCGTGAATATTCTGTATTTACGAAGCTCAATTATGAAAACGCGTATAAAAGTTAAACATTTCGCTGAAATTTTATTTATTTTTGCAGTATATTGACAGGATGAAACAATAAAAAGATACTAGTATACAGAATGTGAATTTTTAAACCTGGCAATCTTGACTGATAACAGCACATTTATAGTCATTCTGGCAAAAGTTTCGGAGGGGGATTAAACCCTGATGATCCCCCCACTGGCTACGGCCTTGGGGGGGGGGGGGCTGTTTAAAATAAAATGAAAAACAATATTTTTTTTTACTTGTAATATCCCTTTCATTATTTTAATCACTTTTTAAGTAAAACAGCAAACTTTTAAAAGTTTATTAATGTATATTTATGTTTGAATAAAAGTGAAATGTTGCATTTCGTACCTATGTTATTATTAAGATGCATTTTTTTTTCTCTGAAAATGATCTTCACTCTAGACACTGATGTAGAATGTATTTAAAAACTTCTTTGGTAAATCAAAGGAAATAAAATAGTTATTCTTGCTAAGTTGCCACCATTTGAATTTTGAATAGAACTGTAATTATTTATTTATTGTTATTTCGATTTCTTCCTGACAAACAAATAGTATATGACCCTATAAGATTTTTCAGATTTTTTGATTATCGCATCAACCAATTTTGTCAAATTATTGAAATTGCCGAATTATACATATTAACATAATTTTTATTTTAAAAAATGAAAGAACAAATAAATTAGTAAAAATGGTACTACTTACAAGGAAGGTCTCCATACGGGCATACTCAGAAAAATCTGAAAAAATTACAGATTGTTCTTCTCATATAGTTATATATGTTTATAAAAAAATTCCGGCGGAACCTCCTTATAACGTCCGTAAAAAAATAATAAAAAATTCGTTTATTTGGCGATTTATCTCCGGTTTTCGAAAAAACGAAATTTTGAAAAATACGCTTTTACGCTTCGAATACTTTTTAAAGAAAAAACTTTCTATGTTCAATTTATTTAAATAAGTTTAGTTTAAGTAATTTTAGTTTTGCATTTTTACTTTATTTTAAGTGTAATTTTGTCATATACGTTTATATGTACTTATAACAAAATAAATTTAACATATTTTATCATTTAAAACACAATTTAAATTGATTAAAATTGTTCCAAATTGAAAAATACACTGTTAAAAATCTGCTGCATTTTGTTGCAACGCACTCCCTTGCTTGTATAGAAAACGGTTACTTGGCCGTGAAATGGAGCTTTCTCATTGGTTGGAATAGAGATATTATATACAAGCGGTGGAGTGCGTTGCAGCAAAATGCAGCAGATTTTTAACAGTGTTGCACAAGCTACAACACCGCTAAAAATAGAAAACGGTCAATTCACCGTGCTATGGAGCATTCTCATTGGTCAGAAGAGAGATATTCTATAAAAGTAGTGGAGTGACATTGCAGTAAATGCTGCAGATTTTTAACAGTGAAGTCAATTAAAATCAATTTTCTGATTCATTAAAATCGTCTGCTGTTGGCGAGGAAATGCACTGCTCGCCAAATCCCGCGTCGCTTTCAGCTTTTCACGCCAATTATTCCAAACTATTTTATTTTTTTACATATCTAATAATGTAATTCCGCCGCTAATTTTCACTGATCCTTTATTACCTACATGGGTAGTTTAATTCGTATTTTTTTCAAAAAATTCTGAGTATGCCCCCAATGGAGACCTTCCTTGTTAGTTATACCGTCGACCAATTTCGACAAATTATAAAATTGCTAAATTAATAGCCAAATTATACATATTGACGTAATTTTTTATTAAATAATGAAAAAATAAATAATTAGCAGAATATTAATAAAAATAGAAATAAAAAGTTAAAATAAAAATAATTTAATGGCGTTTTAAACACATGTATTTTATTTAATGCCATTGAATGTGACATTCACGATCATCCATTATTGATATTAAATCTTATAGTTTGGCGATAGATTTTTGGTCGACAACCAAGTAGTACCGTAAAAATTAATTAAAATAAGAATAAAATGTCGAATTAAAAATCACTTGATGATGTAGCAAACACGTTTAGTGTGTTTAATGTCAAATAAATGTGAAACTTATGATAATTCATTATTGGCATTTAATCTTCTAATTTAGCAATAGATTTTTGGTCGATGGGATAATCAAGTAGTAACAATTTATCTTCCAATTTTTTCACAATCTCTTTGATTTTAAAATGTTTGTTTTAGAATTTTTTTATAAATTTATTTTAATTTACAAAAGCCAGGAAAATTAAACGTTATCAAATTATTAAAGTTATATAAATTATCCTTTTCTGAAATAACTCAAAGCATATTTTTTTCAGCATTAAATTCGCTTGTAAAAAACTCTTGCTAGTTAAAATGTAAGTTTCTGTATTACTTTCATCAAAAGATTATAAAAAAAACATAAACAAAGGTAGCCATTATCTTTTAAAAATTTGAAAGCTTGTAATTTTGAAAAGAAAATTTGAAAGAATTTTTAATTTGAAACATTACATGACGTAACAAACTCTTACTGAACTTATACTGAACAAACTTTTAAATAATCGGGTTAAAGAATTATGTAAAAACACAAAATTCGTAACAATATTGTCAAATGACCACAAATTTCATCAAAAAACATGAAAAAACTACGAATTTCACTTTAAAAAAATCACAAAATAACAGAAAATTTTGTCAAAAAATAGCCAAAGAACCGCAAGTTTCATCAAGAGATTGCAAACAGAAAGCAAATTTCGTTAAAAGATGGTGACTGCAAATTACATCAAATATCGTTAAAAACCGCATTTTTTTGGAAAACCCCCCAAATAGACACGAATTTTTTCAAAAGGCCATGAAAAAAGCATAGTATTGGGGGTAGATTCCCTCTTTTTCCCACTTTTCTGTAACCTTTCAGAAAATTTGATGGGAATTTGAAAAAAATAACTACACTCAGAATCATCCCTGCCATTATATACTCGCACATAAGTTGAGAAGTATTGGGAAAATATTTTTTCTATACCTCTATACCTTTCTATAAAAAAAAAGTAAACAAGCAGCGGTTGTTATAGGCAAAATTTGGGGACTCTTTTTAAAATTCAGTTTCATGTGTGCATTCGTCATTTTTGTTTTGGTAGATTTCAAAATGTGCAATTAGTAAGCAATATAAGCTCATCAGAAAGAAAAATTTTAATAGAAGGGCTTAAAGAGATTCTCAATTAATAATCGCCCAAATTTGTGTACTAACTTTTGTTACAAAATGTTATTCCTCACAAAAATATAATAAATTTTTCACAAAAATAAGTTTTACTTTTCATAAAATGAATCACTTCCTCCACCTCCCCCCCCCCCCCACCCAAAAAAAAAACAAAAAAACCTGAATCGATCCTAACAAGAGTGGAGATTTTTTCAAAAAATCTTATCAGCTGAAGATATATTTTGTCAGCAAAAACAAATGTTATTAACACAATACAGTGTTACATTTTTAAAATTTGTTTAACTAAAAAATATATACAATATAGGAACACCTAATACAGGATAAAATTTAGTACCATGTTTACATTGTGAATGAAAATGCATATCAATACAATTTAATGTATAGGAAAAAAAAATTACACGAGAGTTATAGTATGACATTGACGATAATATGAAATCAGAAAATTTGTTAAAAATCTGATTACATAGTATATACATATAATATTTCATACATTATGGAACTTGAAAAATAGAAGCTAAAATAAACGACCTACCGATCCCTGAGAATAAAATGTAACCGAGGTCCCGTTCTTGAAAACAAAACAAATATCTCTTCGCTACATTCTATAGACTTCGATTGGCCTAGTAGTTTGAACTTCAAAGAATGATTTTATTTTATAGCATAAACTTCGAAAAATCATGCCGCCGAAAATTTGCACATGTTAAAAACGACAACAGCAAAACACGCCAAACAGAATAGGGTTACAATTAAACAGAGATCACAATGATTATAAATAAAAAGAATATTGCCCAGTTAAACTGATGGCATTGAGCTCACAGGCTACGCACACTAATTGTACATTACAGCCTTGTATTTTCGTTAATTCCGTTCGAAAAAAACATTAAGAAGGGGAAACGGCTCTCCCCTTTCTGCTTTTTTATACTTAATCATTGAACATCCTAAATTATCAAGGACATGCTTTATCATATCAAAATCTATATCCAAAAATCTGACCAAATCGGATAATTCTTAATAAAAACCCATTTAGCATTTATATAATTTAAAAGGAGTTATTCCCCTCTTTTATACTTAACCATTAAACTTCCAAAACTATTCAGAGATTTGAACGAAATCTGACAATTCTGCTTGAAAAATCCATTTATACAAGTTAAGGGGAGGGGCATTAGAGCCCCCGTTCTCCCTGTTTATACATATTCAATGAAAACCTAATAACAGCCACGGATTCGCCTCATCAGAATGATCCTATATCTAAATTTTGAATGAAAACTGCTAATTCTGCATGAAAATCCCGTTTATATCAATTAACGGGAGGATTATAAGCCCCCCGTTCCCCCTGTTTATACTTATTCAATGAACACCTAATAACAGCCACGGTATCGCCTCATCAGAATGATCCTATATCTAAATTTTGAAGGAAAACTGTTAATTCTGCATGAAAATCCCGTTTCCATCAATTAAGGCGAGGGGCATGAGCCCCCCGTTCCCCCTGTTTATACTTATTCAATGAACACCTAATAACAGTCACGGAATCGCCTCACCAGAATGATCCTATAACTAAATTTTGAACGAAAACTCTTAATTCTGCATGAAAATCCCGTTTCTATCAATTAAGGGGAGGGGCATGAGCCCCCCGTTCCCCCTATTTATACTTATTCAATGAACACCTAATAACAGTCACGGAATCGCCTCATCAGAATGATCCTATATCTAAATTTTGGACGAAAACTGTTAATTCTGCATAAAAATCCCGTTTCTATCAATTAAGGGGAGGGGCATGAGCCCCCCGTTCCCCTCTTATACATATCGAATGAACTCCAAAAACTAATCAGCGTCTTATGAGGATATACCTATAAACAAAATTTCAAGTGGATCCGATATTTTTATCATGAGTTATCGCGTTACGCACGAACGTACGTACGAACGTACGAACATACATACAGAACGGACGGGCAAATAAGCTCTCAGGCTATGATAGCCTGTGAGCTAAAAATCGCCAACGCGATGGTTTAGTTTTTAAGTGGTCCACTGAGGGCGCTCTTTTCAAGCCGAGTTGAGGCTCTGTTACCTTCCTCCCTCTGTTGTCGAAGTTGAGTAGCTCCGCTTCAAATAATTTAATTGCCTTAAGTATAGCCTTAATAAAAGCCCTTAAATGAATTTTAATAACTTTTATACATATTTTTGTAAATATTCATATGTTCACCAGCGCAAACTTTCAGTATTTTTATATAATATACGAGCACATATGAGAAATGTTTTACAGGAAAATAGAAATTTTCGGATAACCGTAATATATGATTTTTATCTTTTTAATTTTTTTACCTCTTTTTCACACATTTTTTATTTAAAATTATAGAAAAATTCCCCATTATGCATCTTTGGTAGCTATAAAACCTCATTTAATTGGAGGAAATTCGGTGCAGTTGTTTTCGAGAAAATCAATTAAAAAAGTAGAAATTTTTTTTATCTTTTCGAATATCAATATTTATAAGGTGATAATTGGGGAAATACATTACCAGATAGGTAGCCACTTCTAGGGAAAAAATAGGATATTTAATTTAAATGCTTCGGTTCTTTTGCGAATCGAAATATTTCTATTTAATACCTTTCAAATGTCTGGTTCTTACTATATTTATAGGTAATTTAATTTGTTAAAAATCAAAGTATAAAAACATTGCATTAAACGAAAAATTTCTTTTAAATTATAAACTACAGAGGTATCAAGTTGTGGCTTTCTCGCCATCGATGGTAGCACTATTTTGTATGAATATATTCTTTATTCAATTAGCTATTCTCAAAATAAAATAAAATTTAATATGATTGCTATTCAAGTATACTCCAAAGTACCATTGGTTACCTTTTAAATATCCTTTTTTAATATATCTATTGAATTATCACCATGAAAATTGATTTTTACAATAAAACCATTTTCAGGTGAGAGTGCTTTTATAGGGTTCGTACAGAATCTGGAACTCCCGGACTACGAAATTCTCCGTGACTAGTATTTTCCTACATAAAATTTCTCCTTAAATAATGGAAATTTCAAGTACTTGAACATCATTTATTTTTTTATAAAAAGAATACTGGTGATCGAATTGAAGAATAACGGTATCCGTACGAACCCAGTTTTAAATGAAAGAAAAATCCTGAAAGCAAAATAGTTGGAAACTAAACTTTGTAATTATTGCTTATAAATATTAAAAACTTTCGACTGTCAGATGTGTTGCGACATAGTGTATGTAAAAAACATTTTTGAATCAAATATCTGAAAATTGTGAAATTTAGTTTTCATAAAATACTTAAAAAAAAAACTACTCAATTTCTTTGTAAAATCTTCATGGCATATAAAATTTGAAATCTCTTTCATATATAAGAAAATGTTAAGATTTCTTACAACCATAAATGACCCATAAGCATAAATATGTCAAAAGTGTGGAAGGAATTTGTCAAATACTTTCAGAAAACAATGAATAAATCTTTCTGAAAAGACAGAGAGCTTAATCTATTGATTTTTTAAAATATCACATTTTACTGGGTAAATACAAAAGTTCTTGCCCGATTTCATACATAGCAGTAGCTTTCACTATTGACTATTCTGATGTTCTTGTTATAAAGATATTACTAACTGACAATTATCTATATATGTCCTGAGTGACTTCTATTCGTGTGCGAGGTAAATATTCAAAATTTAAAAAAGGTACAGTTTCACATTGTTAGGTTACATGAGTTTAAAAAAAAGAGAGTGTTGGACGCGCGCAAAAAAAAAAAAAAAAAAAAAAAAAAAAATCAGGACAGATAAAGCTGATTTGTCGCGTTGGGAACGGCTGCTGGTCGGCTCTCAAGTATATGTTTATTACCATATGTTAAGTTATTTATGTTTTCAGTTGACTTTTTTATACGTTTAAATAAATAAAGATTTGTGCAGTGAAAAAGGCCATATACATATATATATATATATGTATACAGGTTGTATCTATACTACGGGGCAAAACTTTAAGGGGCGATAGTACACATAAAGACAAATAACATTAAATGGGAAAACTAAGGGTCCCAAACATCTTCCGAAGGAGATAGGAGCCTTCAAAGTTTTGGGTCCAAAATTTGAAATGATTATAAAAAACGGAAAAATTGGTCGATTCGTATGCGGTTTTCACGAAAACTATTCTTTATGTCAGTATTGTCTTGAAAATAATTTATAAAGATAAATTTTAAAAAATGCCGATAGAGGGCGCTTTAGACTTTGGAGTAACGAACAACTATTCTACCGTTATTTTTTTGAATTTCATTAAATTTTTTTAGAAGTTTAGACATAAACTTAAAATTTGAGCTCAAAATCTGTGGTTAAGTAGCGCAAACTGAACTGTGTTCAATGGGAGTGGGTAGGTTCAAGTTTCAAATAATTATAAAAAACAGAATAATTGGTCAATTGATTTGCGGTTTTCACTAAAACTATTTTTTATGTCAGTATTATCTTGAAAATAAATTATAAACGTAAATTTCAAAAAAATATCGAAAGAGGGCGCTTTAGACTTTGGAGTAACTTACAACTATTTTTTACCGTTATATTTTGCATCTCATTAATTTTTTTTTAAAGCTTAGACATAAACTTAAATTTTGCGCTGAAAATCTGAATCGTTGAGAGTGGTTAAATGGCTAACTGAACTGTGTTTAATGGAGGTGGGAAGGCTCAAATTTCAAATGATTATACAAAACGGAAAAATTGGTCGATTCGTTTGCGGTTTTTTCTAAAACCATTCTTTATGTCAGTATTTCCATAAAAATAAATTTTAAAGATAAAAAAAAAAAAAAAAAAAAAAAAAAAAAAAAATCGGTTAGGCGCCTTAAACTTTAGAGTAACCAACCACAATTTTTAACTGGTATATTTTGTATCTAATTAAATGCTTGCAAAAGCTTAGACTTAAATTTTGAGCTCAATTTCTGAATCGTTGGGAGGTGTTAAGAAGCGCAAACTGAACTGTGTTCAGGAGTTGAAATGTTACCCTGCCCACCCTACGAACACAGTTCAATTAATTTTTCATTACTTTATAACTCACAACGATTCAGATTTTGAGCACAAAATTTAAGTCTAAGATTTTAAAACATTTATTTGGAATATATATATATATATATATATATATATATATATATATATTTATATATAACGGTTAAAAATAGTTGTTGGTTACTCTAAAGTTTAAGGCGCCCTCTAACAGAATTTTAGGAAATTTATCTTTAAAATTTATTTTCAAGGAAATACTGACATAAAGAATGGTTTTAGAGAAAACCGCAAACGAATCGACCAATTTTTCCTTTTTTTTATAATCATTTGAAATCTGAACTTACCCACCCCTATCGAACACATTTCAATTTGCGCTACTTAACCACTCTCAACGATTCATATTTTCAGCTCAAAATTTAAGATTATGTCTAAGCTTCTAAAAAAAATTAATGAGATGCAAAATATAACGGTAAAAAATAGTTGTAACTTACTCCAAAGTCTAAAGTGACCTCTATCGGCATTTTTTGAAATTTATCTGTATGATTCGTTTTCAAAGCAATACTGACATAAAGAATAATTTTGGTGAAAATCGCAAATCATTTTACTAATTCTTCTGTTTTTTATAATCATTTGAAATTTGAACCTACCCACTCACATTGAACACAGTTCAGTTTGCGCTACTTAACCACAGATTTTGAGTTACAAATTTAAGTTTATGTCTAAACTTAAAAAAAATTAATGAGATGCAAAAAATAACGGTAAAAAATAGTTGTTCGTTACTCCAAAGTCTAAAGTGCCCTCTAACGGCATTTTTTGAAATGTATCTTTTTAATTTATTTTCAAGACAATACTGACATAAAGAATAGTTTTCGTGAAAACCGCAAACGAATCCAGCAATTTTTCTGCTTTTTATAATCATTTCAAATTTTGGACCCTAAACTTTGATGGCGCCTATCTCCTTTTGAAGACGTTTTGGACCCTTAGTTTCCCATTTAATATTATTTGTCTTGATGTGTACTATCACCCGTGAAAGTTTTGCCCAGTTGTTTAGATACACCCTGTATATATATACAAGGTGATTCCGAATTTTTTTTACAATAAAAGAGGGGTGATAGTACACATCAAGACAAACATTACTAAATAGGAGACCAAGGGTCCAAAACGTTTTCCTAAGGAAATAGCCGCCATTAAAGTTTAGGGACCAAAATTTCAAATAAACATAAAAATCGGAAAAATCGGTCGATTGATTTGCGGTTTTCACTAAAATTATTCTTTATGTCGGCAATTTCTTGAAATTAAATTATAAAGATAAATTTCAAAAAATGCCGATAGAGGGCGCTTTAGACTTTGGAGTAACGAACAGCTATTTTTTGCCGGTATTTTTTGCATCTAATTAAATGTTTTCGTAAGTTTACACTCAAACTTAAATTTTAAGCTCAAAATCTGCAGTTGGGAGTGGTTAAGTAACACAAACTGAGCTGTGTTCAGTGTTCAAATTTCAAATGATTAAAAAAAAAGGAAAAATTGGCCGATTAATTTGCGGTTTTCACTAAAACTATTCTTTATTTAGGTATTTTCGAGAAAATAAATTATAAAGATAAATTTCAAATAATGCCGATAGAGGGCGCTTTAGACTATGGAGTAACGAACAACTATTTTTTGCCGGTATTTTTTGCATCTAATTAAATGTTTTCGTAAGTTTACACTCAAACTTAAATTTTAAGCTCAAAATCTGCAGTTGGGAGTGGTTAAGTAACACAAACTGAGCTGTGTTCAGAGAGTTCAAATTTCAAATGATTAAAAAAAAAAAGGAAAAATTGGTCGATTAATTTGCGGTTTTCACTAAAACTATTCTTTATTTAGGTATTTTCGAGAAAATAACTTATAAAGATAAATTTCAAATAATGCCGATAGAGGGCGCTTTAGACTTTGGAGTAACGAACAACTATTTTTTGCCGTTATTGTTTGCATCTCTTTAAATAATTTAGGAAGGTTAGACTTAAACTTAAATTTTGAGCTGAAAATCTGAATAGTAGGGAGTGGTTAAGTAGCACAAAGTGAACTGTGTTCAAGGGGGAGGGGGAGGTTCAAATTTAAAGTAATTATAGAAAATGGAAAAATTGGTCGATTCGTTTGCGGTTTAAAATAAAACTATTCTTTAAGTCAGTATCTTCTTGAAAATAATTTTTAAAGATAAACCAAGGGCGCCTTAAACTTCAGAGGAACCAACAATTCAATTTAACCGTTATTTTTTGGTTCTAATTAAATCCTTGCAAAAGCATTTTAAATGTTCTCTGAAGCTTAGATTTAAACTTAAATTTTGAGCTCAAAGCCTGAATCGTTACGAGGAGTTAAGAAGCGCAAACTGACGTGTGTTCAGGAGTTAAAACTTAACCCTCTTTCCTTATCGAGCACAATTCAATTATTCGCTACTGAAACACTCCCAACGATTCAGAATTTCAGCCCAAAATTTAAGTCTATGCATTTGAAAGCATTTAATGAGATTAAAAAAGTAACAGTTAAAAATAGTTGTACGCTACTCCAAAGTCTCAGGTGCCCTCTATCGGCATTTTGTGAAATTTATCTTTAAAAATTATTTCAAAGAAAACACTGATTGATCAAGAAAACTGCTGATTTAAAAATTAGTTTTAGCAAAAACCGCAAACGAATCGACCAATCTTTCCGTTTTTTACAATTATTTAAAATTTGAACCCTCTGAACACAGCTAAGTTTGTCTACTTACCACTCCCAGCTATTCAGATTTTGAGCTCAAAATTTAAGTTCAAGTCTAAGCTTACGAAAGCATTTAAAAAGATGCTAAAAATAACGCCAAAAAAGAGTGGTTCGTTACTCCAAAGTCTAAAGCGCCCTCTATAGACATTTTTTTAAATTTATCTTTATAATATTTTTTCACGAAAATACCTAAATAAAGAATAGTTTTAGTGAAAACCGCAAATCAGTCGACCAATTTTTCCGTTTTTTATAATCATTTGAAATTTGAACCCTCTGAATACAGCTCAGTTTGTGTTACTTAACCACTCCCAACTACAGATTTTGAGCTCAAAATTTAAGTTTGAGTCTAAGCTTACGAAAACATTTAATAAGATGCAAAAAATACCGGCAAAAAATAGTTGTTCGTTACTCCAAAGTCTAAAGCGCCCTCTATCGGCATTTTTCGAAATTTATCTTTATAATTTAATTTCAAGAAAATGCCGACATAAAGAATAATTTTAGTGAAAACCGCAAATCAATCGACCAATATTTCCATTTCTTATGTTTATTTGGAATTTTGGTCCCTAAACTTTAATGGCGGCTATTTCCTTAGGAAAACGTTTGGGACCCTTGGTCTCCTATTTAGTATTGTTTGTCTTGATGTGTACTATCACCCCTCTTTTATTGTAAAAAAAATTCGGAATCACCCTGTATATATATATATATATATATAATCACAGCTTAACCTTGCATCTCTAGAAGTTTTACATTTTGTAGGTATAAACAAACACATAGTAGGTTACAAAGTTTAGCAGTATTGTTTTCACATATGTTCAATGTAATATCGCAGATTGTAGTCAAATGTCCTTCTTGAAATTTTTGTACATAACACTATAAAATGAAATACTATCAAAGACCAGAATTTCAAATTTTTATCTCGTGCCTCCCCAGAGATATCAAAGCCTAAAAAGTGTGATTTTTGAAATTTTTGACAAATTTTGGAATTTTTTCCGCGAAGAGAAATAAATTCCCAGATCTGGGATTTGGTGCGTGAGTACATGTTCTCTCTACCTATTTGCAAAATAAATTGTGCGGTGGTGACAGTTTTCTTTATATGAAAAATTTTCTCTTTTAAACGGACAGATTTTGGAAAAAATCTTAAATTTTTTACTAAAATTTCTCTAGTAAAAATTTATTTGCAAAAACTATTATACCACTATACATTTAGCCTATTGTATTTTCAACAAAATGTTGCAAACCCCATTTCAATTGGAAAATAAAAGACGAGATATTTACAACTTTATATACCCTAGAATGTGAGAAAATCGCTGCACACGTCGAAATAAAGATGACCGACCGCCATGCGCAAAGAAAAAATATTAAATTTAAAATAACATTCATTTTGAACCTCCTTCACGTTAGGGTTGTTATACAAAAAAATTCAGATTTTTTAAAAATAGTAGTGCATCCAAAAAAAATATTTTCTGGACCACTTGAAATGGATTGACAAAAAGAAAAGGATCGTTAATTTTTTTTAACGTTCGTTTCACAATTGCTGCGCTTATAAAACATTTAGTTTAATGAATAAAAAATATATATTATAGAAGATCATTTCTTCAATACTTATGATAAGAAATTTAAATTAGATATAAAAATATTGGGTAAACTGAGTTTTAACCCACTTCTTGGCGACGTTTTTTTTTTGACGCGCGATAACTGCGCCATGCCTTGCTTTTTTTTCCATTTAGGTGCTGCTCTTCTTGACAACCCTCGTTAGATTCGGAGAGATTTCGCTCCTTGACTTGCGCATGCTCCGTTCGTTCTTTCTTTTCTAGTTTTCTTATTGGACCAGAGAGGAGAAGCATTTAAAAGTTTGAAGTCTCGCCCTTTGAAATTAATTAAATTTCTCGTGTGTCATTAGAGGCCGTTGGATTTCGAAGAGTAACATCGAATGAGTAAACTTTTTGGGGGAATATACGAGTGATTTTTTAAATTAGAACCCTTTGTTTTGTATTTAAAAGGAAGTATTTTCTACATTTCTATTGTTTTTTGAATGTAGAGAACGTGCTTCGTAGTTAAAAGTAAGTGTTTTAGGCCTTGCTTTAGTATTTTAGATGTTTTGAATCTTATGTGTATGAATCTTATGTGAATGAATCTTATGTGTAAAATAATGTTATTTAGTTTCATATTAAATATAAAAGAAAAACATTATTTGACTTCAAAGCTTAGTATATTTCTTTAGAAAATCTATTATTAATTTCTTTTTTTATTTAAAAAAAAGGCTGGTTTTGTTTTTAAAAGGAGGTATGTGTACAATTTCTTTGTTTCTTGAACGGACTTGTTTTGCATGTTTTGATGTTATACATGTTTTAAGGAAATTTATAGCCGGGGGGGGGCGGAGCCCCCCTGAGAAAGAATTTTTTTCTTCTAAATTTTTATTGCGTATCTAAATATCAATCTTTTATTGCGTATCTAAATTTGTATTGCGTAGTGTCTCCTGGACCTAAATCCCGCTCCGGGAGACAAAACGCAGAAGCACGCCAACGTGGCGATATTTTGGAAACGCGCCAAGAAGGGGGTTAAAACTCAGTCGCGTCAAAATATTTCATCCAAATATTTTTGTATCAACATTTTGCGTACAAAGCGAATATATATATGCGAAATATTAGACATGCCTCTTTTTGATAAAACGTATCGTATGAATTTTCAGTGCTTTGGCGTACGTTTGGACGTTTAATATGAATTCATAAATTGATAATTACATCATAAAGAATCAAGCACCAAATTAAAAGGTTTTTTCCGTTTTGTACCGTAAAAATTCTGAAATAACTGTGGTAATATTATTTCAAGTAAAGAAATATTTCGAGAAAATTGGCAAATAAATATTTTTTTCTAATATAATTTTTTTTAATAACATCATGATTTATGATGGAGTAATTCTTGAATATTGTACCATTCGCTCCTATTCGTATTAATTTCTCATTAGGCAGAAACTTTAATCTATTGAATTTTAATATAGCTTACAAATTCCGAAAAACAATTTAAAGTTCAGGATAATTTTATATAAAACCTAACATAATGTATAAAATGTAAATTTACAAAAAAATTACTTTTCTACAATTTTATGAATGCAGTTTTTGAACATTAAAAGATTTAAAATTCCATTCAATAAAGTGAGTTAGCAGCTCATAAATATTTATACAATGAAAATAAATAAGTATATATTTTACAGAGGAAAATATATGACGAAATTTATGCGTCTTGAGAACAAAAGAGCTGTTGAGCTAAATTATCAGCAATTTAAATAACGTTAAGAATTTGTTTAAATATAACCAATAGGGCTTCAACTAAATGGAAAATAAACATTTTTATAAAAAGTTGTTTGATCTTATTTTCTTGGATTAAGGTGGAAAAATTATGCATTATAAGTACATGTTATGTTCAAAATTTGCTTTACATATTAGCGCATTTTTATACTTAATAAACAGTACACATGCGTGCATCTGTTTGCATAAATAAATTCAAGAATATTTAATTTTGCAGTTTGCTTTTTCTTTCAATACATATGTATAAATTTTATGTTAGGTCTGTGTATCTTATATGAATTAACAATAACACATTTTAATTTAAAATGTTCTATATGCATGTAACGAATATAATTTTATAAATAATGCTCTACTAATTATTAGAAGACCAAAAAAATTTAATAACATTTTTAGTTATAATTAGACAAATATAGAGAATTTTAACCCTTTTCGTTGCGGAAAAATTTTGTTCGTAAAATGTTGAAATTATAGACTGACACCGGAATTTACGAAGAACTTTTTTAAAAAATAAAAAACTTGTTTATTAAACTTCCATTGGAACAGCAAAATTTTTAATAAATGTTCTTGGTAACTTCTTTAAGTTGTGAATTAAAATTAGATGGTCCCATCTCGAGACCACTACGCCGGAAAGAGTTAACGTAGTTAATAAGTACTAAATAATTCAATATTGTAGTTGTCACATTCTTCCACTATTTGAGACAACAAATTAAGAGTAGCTCTATTTTATCATATAATTTCTATCAATGAAACAGTGAGTACTTCTTATTTGAAAAAGTTCTCGTCCAAAAATGGATTCGATTTTAATTATGCAATATGCCATCGAATAGTAATTTTTGCATTATTTTATCACAGAAATGTACGATTAAGCAAGGAAAATATTGTTTTTTAGTGACAATGAATTGTGGAAATTTATCCCTATGCGGTTTTTAAACAAAAACTCCGTAATTTTTCTTATTGAATACGCACAGATGAGGCTATATTCTAAAACTCTTGTTAAATAGGATAACTTCTCGAGGGTAAAGCACGCAAAATCCTTAACACTTTCCGGTACAACCCCGAGTCTGACACTTGATAATTTTCTATTATAAAATTTGCTTTCGGCACCAGTAAAAAAGGAAAATAAAAATTACCTTATTTAATTAAAGTATTTTTGAAACTGCGTAATCCAAAGTAATTTCTTTTAAAAAAAAGTGGTGCCACCCGGTAAAAAACGTAAGTGTAAGAATCACCAGAATAGAAAGGGTTAAAACATTAAATGATACGAAATTTTAGAAATAGGTTTTTTTTCACGCATTTAAGTTACATAAATTCGTTTATAATTCTGGTGCAATTGTGCCATTTAGGAACTAAATTCATGTGGTCCAAAAATGAACCTCAGACATCGAAGGGATTTAATCAAGATACAGTAAAAATAATTTTTTTTAATTGTACCAGCAATCGTGTTAAGATTTTGTATCCCCAAAATACTTATTTAGAAAATTTTTCAATATAATACAATAATGACCATCATTCCCGCTTAAATTGATTATTTAAATATTTTTTTTATAGTTTATCCATTTCTGTACAAATATTTTTGTCTTTGTGAGATATTCAGAAAAAAAATGGTTATTTACTCTTAATGTAATATAAGTACTTTTCATAATAGTCCGTTTTTAACGAGAAAACGCATTGCAAAGCCTTTTGCTAGGATTAATTATTTTAATTACATAAATAAAAAATCGCTTTAAAATTGAAAAAACTTTAAACCACTTAATACGAATTAATTATATAGGTTTACACATCAAAGATTTTTTTTTAATTTTCCAAATATGTACCTTTAACGTGTGATGACAAATGCTTGAGTTAATCGTCTTTAAGTAAATAAAGAATATTATTTAAAAAATTTGCATGACGATGAACTATCACAAGTTTCCTTTATAACTACTGAAGCGTTAAAAAGCAAAATATTTCAACTTGAAAATGATTTTGCGGAAGCTAACAAAGAGGTATCTTTTGCAGAAAAAGTGTTGATTAAAGATAATTATGAAAATGATACATTCATTAAAGCAGATTGACTCTGCTTAATGAATAAAAATTGTTTAAAATACTTTTGTGAATAAAAGGAAGTTACTTAAAAATAGAACTTTAAAAAGTTCTTTGTGAGATTGTAAATATTACTTTTACAAAATTTTAAAAAGGAATAATTTAAATTAAATGTTTACTATTGTAAATAAATGGTGATTACAGGGTTCGCACAATCTTACCACTAAAATTTTACATTATATTCAAAGTATTTTACTGAAGGAAAAACATTCGAAATTTGAGAGTAAAAGTATTGGATAGGAAATCTGTTTCTTTAAAATTAAATATAAATTCTCTTATAATGAATAGTGGTGCCAGAGTCCATAAAAAATATAAGGAGTGAGCGAACCCTGCTGATTATGTTTTAAAATTCTGCTGACAGATTCATCTCATGTAAATTTAGTTAAATGGAATGTCACACATTTAATTTACCGTCGTATACGACGTATTTCCATGAGCATTTGTCGTATAAGTCACATTTCTAGTAACTGCTAAATTGTTGGCCACCGTTATTTTCGAAAGGTTTGCATGGCATTATTCAAACCTCTGATAAAATAAGTCACATTTTTCCGTTCTAAAATTCTGGTATCCAAAATAGTAGTATGTGACTTACACGACATGTGCTCGTGGAATTACCCATGTGTATGTTTATGTGTAATCATACACTGCGCTGTAATGCGTGCATGAAAGAGTTAGTTTAATTTTTAAAGTTAAATTTTATAGGATGGTGTCAAATTATAAAAATAATAACGCCCGCCTTATCCTTCTCAGTGCTAATACCGTCTGTAGGAGACACTAAAGAACACCATTTAAATTAATTTAAATTCTTATGGAATTGTTCAAATTTCTTCTAGATTTTTGAAATATACATATGCATATCATAAACATTGTTATATAGAATGACACAGCTTTAAAGATGCTTTATAGAAATTTTAAACTGTTTTTTGTAGTATCGTATAATATTTTTCTCAGGACTGAGGAAGTTATGTAATTGCAGAACTCTCGTGGTAAATTAAGCGTCGAATTACACTTAAAAAACGCATAATATAATATTAATAATATAAACAATTCCTGCGAAGGCTGCAACAGTAAAAACTTCACTAATTCACGAATATACTGGTTCCTTTTTCCCAATATTTCCGTGGTCCAAACAACAAAAATCAGCCAGAAGCGTTAATACCGCTTTCTAGTTACAAATTTCGTGATACAAGTGCTTTTTATTCCATGATTACATTTATATTTTTCGAAACTCATACGTAAAATAATAAAGCATTTCCTTTTATAACTCGATGACGATTTAACTTCTTGGGATAGAAAGTTAATACTACAAATGCCAAGTAAAATATAAAAATGAAACCATAGATGACAGTCTTTTTTTCTGAAATTTGTATTTTAGGGGACATGTAATTTACGTTCATATACAGGGTGTATCTGAACTATTCGGCAAAACTTTAAGGGGTGATAGTACACATCAAGACAAATAATATTAAATGGGAAACTAAGGGTCCCAAACGTCTTCAGAAGGATATAGGCGCCATAAAAGTTTAGGGTCCAAAATTGGAAATGATTATAAAAAAACGGAAAAGTTGGCCGATTCGTTTGCGGTTTTCGCGAAAACTATTCTTTATGTCAGTATTGTCTTCAAAATAAATTATAAAAATAGATTTCAAAAAATGCCGATAGAGGGCACTTTAAACTTTGGAGTAACGAACAACTATTTTTTACTGTTATTTTTTACATCTCATTGAATTTGTTTAGAAGTTTGGGCATAAACTTAAATTTTGAGCTCAAAATCTGTGGCTAACACTAGAACCTCGGGAAAATTCATTCAAGTTTTATAAAAATATTTCTCACCGGAATTTCCATTTAAAACTGTTTAGGTAATTTTTTGAAATTATTTTTGCTCAGTTTATATTTAGCTTATTTTAAAAAGAGTTTTCTGGTTCGAATTGACATCTTTGCGCTGTATACGGGTCAAAATCAGTGTTGCCAGATAGGCTACTTTTTTTAAAATTCAGATTCTTGATCGACACCACTTTTTAAAAGTGATAAAATGTGTCTTATCCAATGACAAGATAATTAAGGCGAAAACAGAAGGTAGTTTACCTTTTCAAAAAGTGGTGCCAATTAAGAAATCTCAATTTTAAAAAAGTAGCTCACTGGCAACACTAGTCAAAATGACCCGTCGCCGCGGTTCTAGTGTTAAGTTGCGCAAACTGAACTGTTTTCAATGGGAGTGGGTAGGTTCAAATTTCAAATGATTATAAAAAACAGAAAAATTGGTCAATTGATTTGCGGTTTTCACTAAAATTATTCTTTATGTCAGTATGGTCTTAAAAATAAATTATACAGATAAATTTCAAAAAATGTCGATAGAGGGCGCTTTAGACTTTGAAGTTACGTACAACTATTTTTTACCGTTATTTTTTGCATCTCATTAAATTTTTTTAGAAGCTTAGACAGGAACTTAAATTTTGAGCTGAATATCTGAATCGTTGAGAGTGGTTAAGTAGCGCAAACTGAAATGTGTTGAATGGTGGTGGGGAGGTTCAAATTTCAAATGATTATAAAAAACGAAAAAATTGGTCGATTCGTTTGCGGTTTTCTCTGAAACCATTTTTTATGTCAGTATTTCCTAGAAAATAAATTTTAAAGATAAATTAAAAAAATTCCGTTAGAGGGCGTCTTAGATTTAAAGTAACCAACAACTATTTTTAACCGTCATTTTTTTTAAAAAATCTAAATAAATGTTTTAAAAGCTTAGACGTAAATTTTGAGCTCAAAATCTGAATCGTTGTGAGTAATTAAGTAGCGAAAAATTGAACTGTGTTCGTAGGGTGGGCAGGGTAACATTTCAACTCCTGAACACACTTCAGTTTGCGCTTCTTGACCCATCCCAACGTTTCAGAATTTGAGCTCAAAATTTAAATCTAAGCTTTTGCAAGCATTTAATTAGATACAAAAAATAACAGTTAAAAGCTGTTGTTAGTTACTCTAAAATTTAAGGCGCCCTCTAACGGCATTTTTGAAATGTATCTTTAAAATTTATTTTCAAGGAAATACTGACTTAAAGAATGGTTTTAGAGAAAACCGCAAACGAATCGACCAATTTTTCCGTTTTGTATAATCATTTGAAATTTGACCCTTCCCACCCCCATTGAACACAGCTCAGTTAGCGCTACTTAACCACTCTCAACGATTCAGATTTTCTGCACAAAATGTAAGTTTATATCTACATTTTAAAAAAAATTAATGAAATGCAAAAAATAACGGTAAAAAATAGTTGTACGTTACTCCAAAGTCTAAAGCGCCCTCTATCGACATTTTTTTTAATTTGTGTTTATCATTTATTTTCAAGACAATACTGACATAAAGAATAGTTTTAGTGAAAACCGCAAATCAATTGACCAATTATTCTGTTTTTTATAATCATTTGAAGTTTGAACCTACCCATTTCCATTGAACACAGTTCAGTATGCGCTACTTAACCACAGATTTTGAAAATTTAAATTTATATCTAAACTTCTAAAAAATTTTAATGAGATGCAAAAAATAACGGTTAAAAATAGTTGTTCGTTACTCCAAAGTCTAAAGCGCCCTCTATCGTCATTTTTTGAAATTTATCTTTATAATTTATTTTCAGGACAATACAAATAAAGAATAGTTTTCGTGAAAACCGCAAACGAATCGACCAATTTTTCCGTTTTTATAATCATTTCAAATTTTGGATCCTAAACTTTGGTGGCGCTTATCTCCTTCGGAAGACGTTTGGGGCCCTTAGTTTCCTATTTAATATTATTTGTCTTGATGAGTACTATCACTCCTCAAAGTTTTGCCCAGTAGTTTAGATACATCCTGTATTTACATCTAAAATTACCAATCCCTTTAAAGTATCAGTTTAACTTTTTAAAGGGCAAATAATTGTGTTGCTGTAATATTGAAATCACACTGGAAAAAACGAAATTTCATTGAATTTTATTTTTCCAAATAAGAAAAATAATTTTTGCATTTTTTTCTATCAAAGTTATCAAAATAAAATTTAATTAAAAATTTCAAGTGAAAACATTGATTAAAATTAGGTTGGATATAGTATATCCCACCGCCACTCAAAGGGTTAACTCTCAGTAACCTAAAATTACGTAAAAAAAGTTAAATATTTCATTTTATACATGGTATATCTATGATCATATAATTAAAAACAACTACTAAAACTTACTCGTGAGATTTTGTTGTGCCTAATTAAAAGAATCAGCCAGAGTCGGCAGCACTGAATCTGAGCCTTTGAACACCGTCACTTTACTTTTATCCAACCTGTATATGGATTGGTGTGAATGCGTCTGACACTTTTAAACCTAAAATGTCTTTATATTAAAAGAGTTTAAAATATAAAATTTTAACTTAACCCTTTGCAATCCGCGTCATTTTGAGTATGGGCTACCAGCAACTTGTCGTCATTTTTTTGTTAAATTTCCTTTGAAATTTAGTCGGTCGGCATCACATTTTTAAAAGAAGTTTCCTTGAAATCCACAATTAAAAAAATTCTCTCATTAAATAAGGCACGTTTAATTTTCTTTTTTTTTTACTGGCGCTCAAACAAATTTTACAAGGAAAATAATGTTGCAATGTCGGCTACAACGGAGTTTTCAGCTCACCTTATCATGTCACCGCAGTGAAGACAACGTAGACTTTAACGTACACTGACGGTCAAAAGTTTCCGGCCTGGAAAAAATTTTCAGTTATTTTGTAAATATCCATATGAAGAGGAATCTCAAAGCAAAACTTATACATTTTATTGACATATTAGTGAGGAACTTACTTATAGAAGAACGTGTAAATATCAATAAATTTAATTGACAAAATTAAGTATAAAAGAAAACGCACGTTCTCAAAAGTTTCTGGCCACTTATCATTCTTTAGCTTTTTTCTATCCGTGAAGTGTTTTTTATTTGTGTTTATGAATGAATTAACGTGTATAGCATAGTTTGAATTCAAATTTGAAAATTTCAACAATTATTGTCCATAAATGAGTGATTAGTTTGTCGCTAAAAGGCCAATCTTCCCGAGATATTGCGGCTAAGTTATCGATCGGTAAAATCGACTGTAAATGATATTTAAAAATTATATAAAGATGGCCATGGCTTTCAGAACTTTCAAAGTTCCGGGAGACCCCGGAAAATTACTATTCATGTGGACAGAATTATCAGGAAAAAAAATCATTGATAATCCCCATGAAAATTCCGTTGCAATATATTGCGATTTACGGAATTAAAATATTGCTGGAATAAGTTTGTCTACCGTGTTATGATGCTGACGTGATACAGAACTTTATGGAAGAGTCGGTGTTAAAAAATTTTCAGAGGTAAAAAAAATACCGACCTACCCTACTGGCATTTTCCAAGGAACACAAAGTCTGGTCAAGTAAATACTGAACAAAATTTCTATTTTTCCATTAATCGAATTTAAAACATTTTCGGAAGTGATGGCAGACACAAAGTCCGATGACCTAACAACAAAAGATATCATTCGTTTAATATAGGAGGACCAATTGCACTGTTTGATAATATAACAAGTAATAAAATCAGCTCATCAGTGTATACTAGATGTTAAAATTTTTTTATTAAAATTCATGTACTACTTACAAGTAAAGCAGAGTTGATTTCCTACAGTTTCGAACAATAAAACTTGTTCATCATCAGGGAAACATTAGAAGATAAAAAACTAACACGTTACACAGTTCACATAATACAATACTAGAAGCAAAAACCCGCCTTTCTTCTGAAGGAAATCCAAATTCGCATGTGAATGCAGCCGTGGCGCCATCTATAGTGTAGAGATCAAATTAAAGTTCATTCGAACTTTATTTCTGTTTTTAGAAAGTCTATCCAGGAAATAGGTATAAAATAGGATAAATTATCGTTACATAGTTGGTTATTCCGTGTTATAATTTCTATTGATTCACGAATTTTAGACTTATGAGGGTTCGTTTGCCGGGAAATAATTCTTGCGTTGTTATAATCAATTGATTGTACTTCATTTATGGAACAGAGTCTTGATATGGATGTGCTTGGTTTATTATACTTAATATCTCTTTTATGTTCTTTAAGCCTTTTGCTGAATTTTCGACCAGTCATTCCTATGTAATATTTGAGTTGATTGTTGTTAAGCAAAAAAGGTATTTCATAAACACCTGCATAATAATTGGGGTCTATTGGGTCTAATTTCTTGCTTATTACTTTCATAAGATTAGGAGGAGTTGATGCTATTAGTTGAATATTATATTTCTTGAATAACTGTTTTAGCCTAGTTGACGGGATACAGTCAGGCACAAAACCATAGATATTATCAAGAAATTTAAACATAAATACAAAAATAGTGATAACTACTGTAAGAGAACTTTAACCAATCTGAAAAAAGATAAGGATTTATTTATAGTTAAAACTGACAAATCTAACAAGCTTGCTATTATTGACAATCAAATGTATATCAATAAAATGGAGGAATGTATTAAGGAGCTCTCATGTGTTACACTTAACAAAGACCCCAACACCAACATCTATAATAAGACAGAAACTTTAATAAAAGATGCAGAATGGCCTGATAATATGAAGAATTTAATTAGATTAAATCCTACAGGTGTCACTCCCAGGATGATAGGCAGACTCAAGGACCATAAGGACAATTTACCAATGAGACCAATAGTTTCAAGGTGTGGTGGACCTTTGTACTTTATTGAAAAGGCTTTTGTTGTATTTCTAAAGTCTATCCTCCCAGAATCCATATACTCTATAAATTCCAGTGACAGCTTCCTTCAAAATATAAGTAATTTGGAAATCAATAATAATACCATTTTAACTAGTTTTCACATAGTTTCATTATTTCCCTCCATCAATGTAACAGAAGTTATACAAACTATTAATGATGAAATAGATAAACAGGTGAATATGAATGAAAATATGAAGGTTTCTTTAAAGACAGGTTTAAATCTAATAATTAACAGTAATGTGTTTATATTTAACAACAAGTATTACAAACAGACAAAAGGAGCACCTATGGGTTCACCTATATCTGGTCTCCTGGCTGAATTTAAATTAAGACCTTTAGAAAACTACATTTTAGATAACATACAACCTGCTCCTACCATATGGATAAGATATGTAGATGACATATTTGCAGTTTGGGATCATGGTTTGGGATCATTGAAGGATTTCCTTGAAAAAATCAATAGAGTTGATAAAGACATCCAGTTTACTATGGAAATAGAAAATAATAATACTCTTCCATTCTTAGATATTCTACTGATAAAAGAAAATAACAAAATCAATAGAAAAGTATACAGAAAGAAAGTAAAGCTAGACCATATTATACCTAAAGATGCAATAGCCCCATGGACTTATAAACTCAGTGCCATAAAATCTTACATCCATAGAGCATTCAAAGTATGTTCAGAGCAATACCTAACAGATGAAATTAGTTATATAATTCAAGTTGCAAGCAATCATGGTTTCCAGCCAAAAACAATATATAAGATTATTGATAATTTTAATAAACCAAATCTTAATCAAGAAGTAACCACCAAACCGTCTTACAGAAAAATTATATACATTCCAATCATCTTTGAAAGGCTAAAACAGTTATTCAAGAAATATAATATTCAACTAATAGCATCAACTCCTCCTAATCTTATGAAAGTAATAAGCAAGAAATTAGACCCAATAGACCCCATTAATTATGCAGGTGTTTATGAAATACCTTTTTTGCTTAACAACAATCAACTCAAATATTACATAGGAATGACTGGTCGAAAATTCAGCAAAAGGCTTAAAGAACATAAAAGAGATATTAAGTATAATAAACCAAGCACATTCATATCAAGACTCTGTTCCATAAATGAAGTACAATCAATTGATTATAACAACGCAAGAATTATTTCCCGGCAAACGAACCCCCATAAGTCTAAAATTCGTGAATCAATAGAAATTATAACACGGAATAACCAACTATGTAACGATAATTTATCCTATTTTATACCTATTTCCTGGATAGACTTTCTAAAAACAGAAATAAAGTTCGAATGAACTTTAATTTGATCTCTACACTATAGATGGCGCCACGGCTGCATTCACATGCGAATTTGGATTTCCTTCAGAAGAAAGGCGGGTTTTTGCTTTTAGTATTGTATTATGTGAACTGTGTAACGTGTTTTTTTTATCTTCTAATGTTTCCCTGATGATGAACAAGTTTTATTGTTCGAAACTGTAGGAAATCAACTCTGCTTTACTTGTAAGTAGTACATGAATTTTAATAAAAAAATTTTAACATCTAGTATACACTGTTGACCTGATTTTATTATTTGTTATGATATCATTCGACCTATGTTATTCCTACAATGAAGCATGGCGGAGGACACGTTATGCCGTGGGGAGTATTTTCTTCAAAAAGTGTCGGTCCGTTATTTGAAATCCACAGCCAACTGAATGATACAATGTATAAGGATATCTAGCAAGACAATTTTCTGCCTTATTGGAAAAAAATTTGGTCGCAACTATTTTTCTTAACATGATAATGACATAAATAATGTATGCAAGCCTCGATAAGCAATGGTTTTCACACAAAAAATTTCGTTTTTGAACTGGTCAGCCCAAACGCCCAACATGAATCCAATAGAAAATCTTTGGAAAGAAGTTGGCAAAAGTCTGCGGAACTATAAATATTCCAACTCAGCCCAATTTCTCCAAAATTGCAAGAAATATGGAAAAAACGTACCATAGACGATCTTTAACCGTTGATTGTATAAATGTCACGTTGCTGCGCCGTAGTACTTATTATTAAACCTAATAAAGTAGTAATACAATAGAATACTAATTGTAAATGTCGTTTATCACTGTAATTTTCTATTACAATACCACTTTTTTACAAACTTGTGAAGGTGGCCGGAAACTTGCAAACGGTTACAGCTATTTAAAAAAATTTTTGCAGGAGGGTTATGTATAATGTCAGAAGTTTTTTTACCGTAATTTTTTATTTTAGTTCGCATCTCAAACAATAGGTGGTGCTGACGACGATTGAAGGCCAGGTCGACGTTTCACTCAGCACTGATCACCTGGCCTTCATTCGCCGTCAGCGCCACCTATTATTTGAGATGCGAAATAAAATAAAAAATTACGGTAAAAAACTCCTGACATTATACATAACCTTCCTACAAAAATTTTTTAAATAGCTGTCACCATTTGCAAGTTATTGAATTTTAAAATCCATTAGTCATTTTTGGGACACCCGGTATGTATAGAAGGTGCTTTGGCATACGTTTGGATGTTAAACATGAATTCAGTAATCGATAATTGAATCGTAAATTACCAACACATAAAGAATTATTTTTTTTATTGTCTATAACGTAATATCGCTCACTGGCAAGAAAAGTGACACATCTCGCGAAAATTCATTTTGTAGGGTTTTTCCCCATAAATAGTCTTTGTCTTGCTACAGGAAAACTATTATTCGTGTCGTTACAAGGAAAACCTCAATATTACACCACGTGTCACTATTCCATTACATGAAATAGCATTGAGGAATCAAGAAAAACAACACATCTCATGAAAAGTTTTCCGTAATCTCATACTTGAGCAATTTAGAAAACTCTTTATTTCCTTAGCATTAAAAATATGAAATTTACTTGTTAGGTAGTATTTTGCTTTCTTGCTGATTAATATATTGTCAATTGATTAATAATTAGGTCATAGATTACCCTAATTTCAGGCGTATAATCCGCGGATGAAACAATCATTTTCAGACCCAAAAAATTTTCAAAAAGAAATGTAACTTCTTAGATCGCCGCAAATACTTCTCTTCAATCACTAAATAAAATTTCTGGGTAAAAAAAAATTGTTTGATCCGCGGATTATCAGTCGGAAATTACGGTAATATTTATAACTTTAAAATGTATCAGGTAAGTAGTAATGTTGTCAAAAATAATTTTTTGAATGAATATGGGGGTTAAACATACTTCCAAGTACTTCAAATGTTACAGGAGAAAATGTAGAATTAACTTTTTATAGTGATAACTGTGAATTAGAAAATGAAAATCAACATATTATTTCATTTCTCACGCATGCTTTTAAGACACTAAAAATCTATAAAATAACAATAAAATTCTTGATCTGTAGAAACATGTAAAATGAAGGCGACGCGGATCATTGAGTAATAGGAAATCAAATAAAAAAAATAAAATATGGCCAATTTGAAATCCTTGAACAGTACGTGACATTGGTTTGAACTCTAAAAGAACGAGGCGTCATTTTTCAGTGAATGTGTAAAATACGATGTACTTAGAAGTTATTTGAAAGATGATAAATTTAATGTTCATTAGTTTCCCAGAAAGAAAGTTTGATGATTCGATAAATCCATATTTTTTTCATTCAACATAAAATATTTATTAAGGCAAAGCGATTTATTTGACTTCGAAATTAAAACTAGAGGTAAAAGAGAACTTTTACTTTTACATAAAGCGTATTCGAAACACTTTCATTCAAGTATGCGGAAGAAACAAGATTGCGTGTCTTTAATTGCTTCCAAACAGATTCCTCAAATTTATGTCCCCTCTATTTTTACATTATAACATTCACAATGAAGATATAGAACTGTGCAGCATCCATAAAGATTTTTTTAAATAAAGTCCCAGTTTGAGAGAGTCCTATAAAAAGCTGCAATATTTACTTTTATAAGAATAACATCAAAGATAAAATCACTTATCTAATTTTCTATTCTAAATTATGTACTTTAAAAATCTGTCATAATAATCTGTTATATGTTTGTTTGATTTTAACCCGGGAGGACGCGCGCAGGGCCTAAAAGACCCGGAGTGCGTATGGTTTTTACAATTGCAACCACTAATTTTTTTAAAGTAATCTTCAACTTATTTTATCGCAAAATTTGTAAGAATTTTATCCGTCTAAATAAAGCGACTGTTTTAATTTTATTGATGACAAAGTTAAAACCATTCATTCCCTGGGAAAGCGCGCGTTCTCCCGGGTTAATAATGATTTTTCTTTCTTAAAAGCTGCGAAACAAACGAGTAGCTTGTTTCAGCTTTCGGTGTAAATAATTCTGAAAACTAAAAAGACTATTTGTTTTTTAATTATTAATAAACAAACGCCGATAATTACTGTTTTTTTCTGTTCTCCTAAGTAATTATCCTTTTTTAAATAATGTAGTTAAAATATGTATAAATATGTGTTGAACATTAGTTAACACTAGAACCGCCATTAGGGGTCATTATGACCCCTGCTAAATTGAAAATAGTCGATTTGAACCAGAAATTTTTTGATAAGATTTGTTAAATATCTGCAGCACGAAAATACTGTAATTAAATAAGTTAAATAATTTTAAATGAAAAATCTGGTGTCAAACATTTTTTTATAAAACTTAAATAAAATAGCCGGGTGTTCTAGTGTTAAGCATATTAGTTCATTAGTTATTACTATTCAAGAATAAAAAAATACCTAATTATTTTATTTTTCTTCTTATAGAAGATATTTTGATGACGTAATTACGTCGTGATTTTATAATTTAATAATCAGCTAAAAAGACTATTTGTTTTTGAATTATTAATAAACAAAAGCTGATAATTACTGTTGTTTCTTTCTGTTCTCCTAAGTAATGTTTAAATAATGTATTTAAAAATATATAAATATGTGTTGAACATTAGTTAAGCATATTAGTTCATTAGTTATTACTATTCAAGAATAAAAAAAATACTTACCTATTTATTTTATTTTTCTTCTTATAGAAGATATTTTGATGACGTAATTACGTCGTGATTTTATAATTTAATAATCAGCTAAAAAGACTATTTGTTTTTGAATTATTAATAAACAAAATCTAATAATTACTGTTGTTTTTTTTTGTTCTCCTAAGCAATGTTCCTTTTTTAAATAATGTAGTTAAAAAATATATAAATATGTGTTGAACATTAGTTAAGCATATTAGCTCATTAGTTATTACTATTCAAGAATAAAAAAATAATTACCTATTTATTTTTTTTTTTTTTTCTTGTAGAAGATATTTTGATGACGTAATTACGTCGTGATTTTATAATTTAATAATCAGCTAAAAAGACTATTTACTTTTGAGTTATTAATAAACAAAAGCTGATAATTACTGTTTTTTCTGTTCTCCTAAGTAATGATCCTTTTTTAAATAAAATAGTTAAAGAATATATAAATATGTGTTGAACATTAGTTAAGCATATTAGTTCATTAGTTATTATTATTCAAAAATAAAAATTACCTATTTATTTTATTTTTCTTCTTATAGAAGATATTTTGATGACGTAATTACGTCGTGAGTTTATAATTTAATAACACTAGTTTGCAAAATTAAACTTTTTGTCTGTCGCTGCGAATTCTGTGGTTGATAATGTTCACTTATGACTTGTTTTTGTCAAATGTAACCGGAAAATTTTTTGAGTAGCTAGAGTTAATTTGTTTTCTATTTTTTATCATATAAGCATATATGTTAATTGATAACAGGCGTATTTTGCTGTGTTAAAATTAGTTTCTCAAGTTTTTGCGTCGTGAGTAGTTCAAAAAGACATTGTTTAAACAATCCAGATCATTTTTGCTACATATGCGGAGAATATGTGTTTAACAATTGTAAAAAAGTTATATCAGAGTTGGGGGAAAATATCTACTTTGAGTATTTTGGGATGCTCTTGGATAAAAATGAGAAGTCTTGAGCTCCCAATTGTGTTTGTAAATCGTGTGTGGAATATTTAAGATACGCAAAAGTGGTAAAAGAAGTGCCAGGAACACCGACTAATTTGGCGAAAACCACGAAACCATCTCGAAGACTGTTGTTCTTGTAGCTTGAACGTAAACGGTTTAAACACTAAAAATCGTGCTAAATGGCAGTACCCAAGTACTAGTTGTGTTCAACGTCCACTGCAGCGTTCACTTGACTCTTCAGAGGCTAAAAATATATCTGAACCATTAGAACAAGACATTGAAGGACCAAGCTCATCACAAAAATGATGCTGATTTTGAAGGTATGTCAAATGAGTCAAAATGCTTTTCCCAAAATGAGTTAGATGATCTTGTAAGAGATTAGTCTTTCTAAAAAAGCTTCAGAATTTTTAGCATCAAGTCTAAACGAAAAAAATTGCTTTCTCAGTTACTGAAATTAGGTTTTATCGGAAATAAAAAATCTGAAAGTTATATTGAACTTGTAGAAGACCTTCTGCTACAATTAAAAAATATGGGGTGCAATATGAGCATAAAACTCCACTTCCTCCATAGTCACCTGGACAAATTTCCCGAAAAATTAGGAGTTATGAGCAAAGAGCAGGGAGATCGTATGCATCAGGACTTACGCGTCATGGAAGAGCACTATCAGAGTTTCTGGGATACAAATATGATGTCTGACTATTGTTGGTCTCTGATATGTCATTTTCCAAAGCCTACACATCAGAGAAGAGCTTTAAAACAAAGTTTTTTAAAACTCAATGATTAATTCTTTTTAGTAAGGTTTTTCTTAGTAAATACGTGTTTTTTCTTTTTAATACCTACATAGCTGAAACTCATAAACTAGAGCTGATTGAAATATTCTAATTATATTTTTGAAAATAGCATATCATATGTAGTCAGCAACAGCTAAAATTTTTTCGGCAACAGATGTAATGTAAACTAGTGTAATCAGTTCTTAACCCCTTCGCGACGAGAGCTTTTAACGAAACTTTTAATGTTTTGTCACCGGTTTTTAAAAGCAGAAATTTGCGCCTTATAAAATCGAGAAAATCCTCCTATTAGATAAGGCAAATTTTACAGTAAAATTTTACTGGTGGGGATAATCGAGGCTTCTTAAGCCTTTTTGCGGCACGTATACGTGTCGCTCGTCCTCAAGGGGTTAAATACTTATTTTGTGTGCCGTAAATTGCGTGTAATCTGCGGATCAAACATTTCTATTTGGACCCAGAATTTTTATTTAATGTTTAAATACAAATATTCATGGCCATTTAGTAAGTTACCTTCCTTTAAAAAAAATTTCTGGGTCGAAAAATGATTGTTTGATCGGCGGATTATACGCCAAAAATTATGGTATATATTTTGTAAAAAGTGTAATTTGGTTTTGCTGAAATGCAATTGTAAGATTATAGTTGTAAACAATTATATAAATGTTTTCTTTTAGTTTAATTTCACTGAAATCTTGTTATGAGCCTATGGTTGATTCTTATATTGGTGCGAACTAATATTTTTGATAATGAATGACTACATATTAAAGTTAAACATTGTGATTTAAAACAAGAGAAAAAAATCGTGTGTCTATCATAGAGTGTGTGACACCTTCCATCACATTCAGTATACTGTAACAAAACTTCGTAGTTTAGTAAGGTGAAATGTTATGTCTAAATAAACAATTTAAAAATTCGTACTTCATTTGAAAACCCAATTTCAGTTAATAAAATCAGGTATAAAATTTATGTTATATCTATGTATCACATACAAATTAACCATAATCTATTTTAATTAAAAATATTCTGTATGATTGTGTGGATATAATTTTATAATTAATGCTCTACTAATTATAAGAAGAACAGCAACTTTTTGTAAAAAAAATAATTATACTCATAATAGTAAAATTCTACAGGGTTCGCACACTCCTTACATTTTTTAAGGACTCTCACACCACCACCTTTGCTCTCAAGTTTCGTAATGTTTTTCTTCAGTAAAACACTTTGAATATACTGTGAAATTTTAGTGGTAAGATTGTCCGAACCCTGATTCTACCAATTTAACATCTTCTACCATTAAAACATATTTATATATCACCCTTTAACGTGCACTCAAACACTTGAAGGGCGGTGCTGCCGCCACGGCATCACATAATTTTAATTCCTAATTTCTACATTGTCACCCGAATTTTTTCTAAGAAATTTCACCTTTATTAAATCTTTACTTGTTTTCAAATAAATTTTCTAATAAATACTGGTGTCTGTCAATTATTTCAACAATTTATGAACACAAGTATTTTGCCCTTGAAAGGGTTAAACATTTAGTGCACATGTCAGTTAGCTAGCAAGCAAGAGACAGAAGATATTTTCACTAACTGAAGATGTCTCGGAAAAATGAGATGAAAATATATTTGAACTTTTTGTATATGTATTTTCAGAAGTATATATTGTTGGAAAAACTGCTTAAGTGTATGTTAAACGATGATATTTAAATATGTTTTAATGTCTATGATAAATTTAAGAACTTTACTTTTATGAATACATTATGACATTATAAAGGATACAAGTTTTTAAAAAAGCAATTTTAACGTAGTTAATAAGTATTAAAAAATTCAATAATGTAATAGTCAGATTCACTCACTATTTTTAACAACAAATTGCGGATAGCCTTATTTTATCATAGGATTTCTATCAATAAATAAAAAGAATAATTCGTTTTCTTTCTTTTTATTCCAAATCATCTCGTCCAAAAATGGTTTGGACTGCAACTATGTAGTATGGCATCAAAGAGCAATCTTCGCCTTATTTAATCACAGAAATCTTCGAATAAGGAAGGAAAATATTGCTCAGTATTATTATAAAATAGTAGCGACTTCTCACTATACAATTCTTTATATGGAAAAAATGGTACTTTTTGTTATTTCATGTAAGAAAAGATGAATTTGTGTTTTACCAATTTTAATTAAATAGGTTTGATTAACCTTCCGTCTACCAGACAAAACACCCATTTATCTACGGCAACACCTAATTTTAATTCCAAACTTGCAAACGGCATCAGAGATATTTTAATATAATTTTGCTTTTACAATGAAAACTTAAATTAAGGAATTCGTAATATCTAGACAAGTCTTTTATAAATTCCGGTGTCAATCGACAATTTCTCATTTTACCATTGACACCAGAAATATTGCTGTCGGGTCCAATGGACCCGTCTGGTAGACGGAAGGTTAATGAGCAATGATTTACAAGGGCAAACTTCTACACGTAAAGTGCTTACTATTTTGCAGTCTGACTCATTTATCTTTACAAAATTTGCTTTCAGCACCAGTAGTAAAGGAAAATAAAATTTACCTTATTCAATTGGAGTATTTTTTAAATTTCCTAATTGAATGTGACTTTTAAAAAAAAATGGTGCCAAACGAAAAAAAAAATGTGTAAAGTTCACAGAACAGAAAGGGTTAAATGATTGAATGACACCAGAATTTACAAAAAGGCTTTCTAAAGAGAAGTAAAAAAACTTTCTTCCCTTGCTTAGTAGGAATTTTTTTGCCAAAACTTAGATGCAATTGTGTACAGGCAGATCGAAACAGCAATAGCTCCCTATCGAGATTTACTGCGCATGCTCATTTTGTGCTGAAGTGGAATCAGGATTGGCAGTACAGCTTTAAGGCTTCAGTGGACTTTCAAAATCGCAAAAAATCATCAAATGGTCGAATTTTCATTTTTAGCATAATAACAGTATATGAACTCTCTGCTATTAAAAACAATAAGAATTTTTCAATTTCGACTATTTTTACTGGTGTTAGAAGCATTTTTGTCCAATCAGCTGATTGTGCCACGCCCCTTTGTTTACTTTTTGCCGATTCACATCCGTAAATTTTAGCCTAGTTTTTAGTTTTACTATATAAAATATTATTATTTTGCACTGAAATTATTAATTTTGTGATTTCGCAAAACAATATTTTAACTGTAACTTTTAACTGTTTCTTTAAGCGCTTGTTTGCAATGTATTTAGAGGAATTGCTTTTTGTCCTCAATCTTTTTAGCGTAAATAAAAAAATATTAATATATTTAAAATATTAAAAATATTTAATATATTTAACAAAAATTTGTACAATAAGAGGTATTTATACCATGAATATTTCTAGTAAAATATGAAAAAATTTCATTAGAAAATACAAAATGTTACTTTTGAGAAGATTTTTTTAAATTCAGATACTTCACGTCCTTTGCATGAATTACTGTCGAAGCCACATATTTTATGAGAAATTACCATAAAAACATAAAACACTTACATATAAGCTAGAAATGATATTATATGCCTTAATAGTTGAAACTGTGTCAGTAGAAAAATATTAAGCAATTATAACCACTGTAGTTACTAAAACTTGTTTTTCTCAGAATGAATATTTTCGTCGTTTTCATGATTTCAAAATGTTCCATGCGAAATTCTTTATGGCCAATTTTTCTGATTTTTTTTTAAATGCTCTTTATGTATACGTTAACAAATGTTACTAGAAATAAATTTTTTTATACGCATGTAACTTTTTAAAATTTCAATTATATGAAATTTTTAAAAAAATTTTAACGGAAAATACAAAAGAATTAAGTTAAAATAATCTTTTTAAATGTTTTACAAGTAATATGCTAAAAATGCTTTTGTAACATTTGTTAACACACACATAGAGGGCATTTTAAACAAAAAATCAGAAAAATTGGGCATAAAGAATTTCGCATGGAACATTTTGAAATATTGCCATTTTTTGTTAATTAAAAAAAAGAAAAATCTGTATCTCAAAAACTATTGAATATATATATATATATATATATTTAAATTGTGAAATAAGAGATACATATATTATGATTATTTCCAGAAATTAAAAAAAAAATTCATTGAAAATTAAAAAAAAATAGTTTTGAGAGTCCACTGTAGCCTTAAAAAGAATTGCCAAGTACACAGGCGAATCGAGTGTCGATTTATATAACATTTTTAGCTCCGGATTTTTTGAATCGGGATAGCGCATGCGCGGTGATAGTCTTCGTAGGGAGCTATTGCTGTTTGGATCCACTAGTCAATTGTGCCATTTAGGGATTAAATTTATGTTGTAAAAGAATGAGCTATAATCCTTGAAAGAGTAAAATCAAAATACTATAAAAATAATTTTATTTATACTGTGCCCATAAGCATGTCAAGAATTTCGATCGGCAAAATATTATTTTCGAACCTATTTTTAACATAAAAGGATAATAACCATCGTTTCAGCTCAAATTTGTCGCTTAAATGTGCAGTTGTGTATACTTATATATTTCTGTACAGCATACATTTGTCTTATACAGGGTGTCCACTCTCAACGGTGATCAATGGCTAATTTCTAAACCGTTAGTCATAGACATATAGCTCCAGATGCAAAAATGCTTTAAAAAAGGTAAAGAATTGTTTTTCAAGCGATTTAGGTAAAAAAAAATCTATTAGAAAATTACGAAAATTAACTTTTTATACTGTCCCGCGGTTGATATTTAGTAAAAATTTTCCATCACCCTATCAAGCAATACAAAAAAGATCACGTTTATCAAATATTAAAATTGACCAAGTTATGAAATTTTAACTTTCATGACTTAAACCACTTTTCTGAAGCTGAAAACGAATGATTTGGACTAAGTTTTCAGGGAACGTATACTGAGTGATCAAATTATTATAAAGGGCGTCCATTTCCAACGCTGGCCAATAGCTAATTCATGAACCATTTGTCACAGACATATAGTTCCAATTACAAAAATGTTTTAAATGAGATAAAGTATATTATTAAAGCAATTTAACTGAAGGTGCTACCCCAGTATAACTTTTACGGTAGTGTTGATTTTTAATTATCAACTTCTAAATTGGTTAAAATAGTTGAAGATGTGAGTTTTAAAATTCTCTTTATCGAAAAAATCAATTTTTGGGAAATCGCGATTTTATTTTAAAAAGGTGTGTTATTTTGATAATCTTTTATTTTGCTTAAAACTTTCGTATGTATTTTTCCCTGGTTCAGAATTTCTATTCAAATTTTAACTCACTTCCAAATATCCAAGGTTCAATGGAGGTTCAATTTGCACACTTATTTATACCCAATGACAATGTAATATTAATACAATTTTAGGTTCGTACCATTTATTTATTTTATAGGACTACACCAAATTCTGTTAGATTAAGTAATCTAACAGAATTTTAAATGTATGTCATTTTGTAACGAATTGTGACTGTTGCTTTTCATAATTTAAATTAACAAACTTTCTGTTATTACTGATAACAGAAAGATATTTACAGTTATTTTTAGTACAAATTTTGCTTTAATATGTAATCATCAACACAAATTTAAAACTAATACTGTAAAAATTACTTTACTATCAATGTTTAATGTTAAATTTTATATCTTGTATTTATTTTTATTACGAGTAAATTTGTGACTGACCCCTAATTTGCAGCAAAAAATATGCTTCAATTTTAAAAAGCTATTACTCGGTGAGTTTTCATCGTAGAGGAATGGGATTTTTTTTTTTTTTTTTTTTTTTTTTTTTTTTTTTTTGTATTACTTGTTAGGGTAGTGGTAAAAATTTACTAAATATCACTTATAGGACCGGGGGACCGTATAAAAATTTTATTTTCGTAATTTTTTAATAAAAATATTTTTTAACCTAAATCGTTTTAAATACAATTATTTTCCCTTTTTAAAGCATTTTTGCAATTGGAACTGTATGTCTATGACTAACGGTTTAGAGATTAGCCATTGGCCACCATTGAGAGTGGATACCCTGTATTATGTCTTATATTTAGATAATATCGTTGTCGCCTCTTCGTCTAATATAAATACCTTACAAAATAGTTAATTTTTAACGAGCAAACACATTACAAAACTTCTAGTTAGGATTACACATTTAAAAAAAAAATAACAATTCATAAATTAAAAATTACCTTTGAAAATGAAAAAAACTTCAAACGCTTAATTCATACATATATATACATCAAACATTTTTAAATCTTCGTAATGCCTTTAATGTATTAAGTCAAATGCTTCAGTTAATCGTCTTTAACTAAATAAAGATTATTGCTTAAAAAAAGTTTACATGGCGTTGAAGCATTATAATTTTCCTTGATAATTACTGAAGCATTAAAAGGCTAAATCTTTCAGCTTGAAAATGATTTTCCAGAAGATAGCAAAGAGCTATATTTTGCAGAAAAAGTGTTGATTAAAGATAATTAGAGAAAATGATATATTTACTAAAAAAGATTGACTCTGGTTAATGAATAAAAGTCATTTAAAATATTTTAGCGCATCAAAGAAAGTTACCAAGAGAATTTTAAAAAGTTCCTAGTGGGGTTATAAATATTACTTACACAGAATTTAAAAAAGGAACATTTTAATTTGAAAATTTACTAAGTTAAACAGGGTTCGCTTACCTATACCACTAAATTTTTACAGTATTTTTAATGCATTTCATTGTTGAAAATTTTGAGAATAAAGGTGGTGGCTAGAATAGCCGTTCTTAAAATTTAAATCTATTTTTTTCTATTATTGATAGTGGTGCCAGAGTCCTTAAAAAATATAAGGAGTGTGCGAATCTTCTTTTGAGCTCTAATGGTTTTAATTCCGAAATGGCACAACGGCACCAGAAAATTTAAACAAATTTTATTGAAAAAGATTTAATGCATTTTTTTCGTAAATACCGTTAACCGTTTTTTTTTTTTTTTTTTTTTTTTTTTTTTTTTTTTTTTTTTGCAATATACTGGTGCCAATGTGACATTTGGAATTTTGAAGAAATTTTCCCACCCGAGTTCAAAGGGTTAAATAAATGGTACGTATGTTTTAAACTTCTGCTGAAAAATTCATTCCACATAAATTTAACTAACCCTCCCAGTACCACTGGGGTCTTATTTGGCCCCAGTTACTTATATTTTGAAATTTTTATTGTTTAAAACCAGAAAAAATGTATAACGCGTGATTGATATATGAAATTAAATAGTCGCGGTCTAGGAAGAATTTACATATGCTAAAATAAAATTTCTGGCACAAATCCGGTTTAACTAAGAGTCCACAGAAAATATTAACAGCTGGTGCTAGGAAGTTTTAATTGAATGGAAAATAGCATATTTAGTTTTACCAACGTTATGTGTAATCTAACACTGCGCACATAAAAGAGTTAAAGTTTAAATTTTATAATTACATTCAGTCAGTAAGTACCACAATATTTCAATAATAATGTTCGTTCTATATAAATGCAAAATTCTGCTGATAAATAAGATGACGAAATAATCTTTAAACATTGTGGTATGTAACTTTTATACAGACTATAATATGCATATCCTTCCTCCTATATAAAGAATATGGAGTTAAGGGAAGTTAAGACTGTTGTAATTCTATCTTAAATATGCGAGATTTTAAACCCGTTTTCTCGGAAACTACTCGGCCAATTTCGATGAAATTCGGCATCCATATTCACTGTAATATGCTTGAGATTTATAGTAGGCAGTTTTTTTCTGCTACTGCAAAATTTTTATTTTAGCGCAATGGCAGTTTTTTAGAAATTTTTCATTTATAATTAAAAAAAATATCAAAATAATTAAAAACTTTTTAACTTCAATTTATTGTGTACTTCCACAAAGAATTATTGAAATTGCTAGAGTACCTTAGGAATTAATGGGCTTTTAGCTATAAAGTACAAATTTTCGGATTGCTAAAAAATCTTAGATACTTGTAACTTTGTATGAAAATTTTGCTTAGATTTATCCAATACACGGATTAAAGTATATATAAACACCATAATAAATTTTAATTACATGTAATAAATAAGCATAAAATGTTTGAGTAAAATTACTTTCAGGATGTCCTAGTCACGCCTTCCCTTAATTGTACATCCGTTTATCTTCCTCATTCCTGATGTCGCCTGGAAGCGACACTAAAAAACACTATTTAAATTAATTTAAATGCTTCTAAAACTGATGAAATTAAATCTAGACTTTTTAAAATAAATATCTACATATTAGAAGCATCGATATTTAGGCTGATTCATTTTTTGAGATATTTTATAATAATTTTAAGATGATTTTTGTGTACCACATAAAATTTGTCTCAGGACTGAGGAGGTTATTCTCTTTTTTGTAATTATATATCTGCCAATATAGGTATGAAGACAGTATCTATAATAGTTTAAAATTGTGTTCGAACTCTAAAGGGATTCAGAAGATTTTAGGTGTTTTAGTACTAGATATTTCTTAAAGTACTGGTCGCTATATCTGAAGATAGGGTTTTTTTATTAATTAAAACAAATATTGTAAATATTGTATTAAGGCAAATATTGTTTAAAGCAAATATTGCTGAAATTATATAATATAAAAAAATTCTGTCAAATTTTTTTAAGATTCTAAAAACATAAACTCTTTGTTTCTAAATCATTTTACCACTTAGCCTTAGTATTTTGAACTTAGGCAAAATATGAAAAAAGGCATTTTCAGGAAAACACATTTTAAAATGTCGGTAGTCCTTTAAACTCTAGTGACTACAATTAAAAAAGCTCATTTGCTACCTGTTTCAAGTGTGTTCGAGTTCTGAAATTTTGCATGGATATTCGCAAATATGCATTTTATCGTTTTCTGAGATAAAATTTTTTTTGAACTTTTGATGATTTTTGGCCGAAAATGGGGCTCGGGTCTCCCTTAATTCATTTGCCCGCATGTCGTACGAACAAGATGTTTTTTGCTTTATTCATCACTTAAAATTTTTTACTACAACTATTTTTTTTTAAACTACAATTTGATTGTTAAAAAAATAAAAAAAAATACCGGACGTTTTTACGGAAATTGTAATCGGAACGCCTGTACAATTTACTGTTTTATAACGGAAAAATTTTCTGGAATTTACGAGAAGTTTTCTGAGTTGCCAATTTGGCCTCTCCTTTTAATTTAAAAACTTCGAATTCACAACTGAAACTGTGAAAGATTTTTTTTTAACTTTAGATAATCACGAAACGTTTGTCATCAGGTAAAGGAAATAAAACCATACAGGATTTCTGGTATGAATGTAAAATATTAGATTTAAGAAAAGAGGCCAAATCTGGCTACCCAGAATAATACATCAAATATTCATTGCAGTAGCCTAATAATAGTTTATTGATTTTTCAATATCGTTCGATATTTATTGTAAATCAGGTCTGTACAGCGTACAGTGACAACTCCGATTATCAACTGAAATTCTCAACCCGGGAAGTTTTCAGTTAAAAAACGGTGAATTGTATTGGCGTTCCAACTTCTTGCCATCGGTACAATCTCTGTAAAATCGTCCTTTTTTTTTCTTTTACAGTGTTTAGTATTCTATTAAGTAAACTTTTAGATTAACTTTAAAAATATTTGAACTTAAAAAAGAAAGAAAAAACATTTAAGAGGTTACATTTTTGCCGCGAAACATATTGCAGAAAAATATGTATTAAAACTTTGAAAGAAAAAAAACATTCCTCATTAATGAGTATGTTTTATTAAAGAGCACATTTGAAATCATGCTTCTTTTAATGCATGTAAAACTAAAACAAATGCACCTGTTACAAAAATTTTCGATCTCAAATAAAAATTAATGCTGTTAATAACTGTCTACGCATTTTATCAGATGCATTCATATTTAAATTCTGCATTATGGCGACGATTTATTTCTAGAATGAAATAACTACTCTGTTTTTTAAAAAATGAGAACGTGTCCAAGTGGATCGTAATAATAATGACATAAATCACCTTTGTAAAAGGATGAATTATCTCATCTTCAATAAGCATTGCTATGGAAACTACTAGCTTAACATTTGTATTTTCATACAAGGAAAATATTTGATAACCTGGTTTTTAACTGAGATATTTGAATAAATTAAAAACTTTGAATGCCTTGTTTCCATGTGAATACGTTCGCATTATTTATAAAACTTTTTAAAATTCCCATTTTTTATGTATAAATAATTGATAAGCATATGCAAGTCAGGCATTAAATTCTGATATTCGTTTCGTGTTTTAAAGAAGATCATTTCGAATTATTTGCAAGTAAATTAACCACTTTACTGATTCGCCCGTACGTCGTGCGGGCAAGAAGAGTTTGCTTGATCCATCAGTAAAAACTTGTTGACACCTGTAAATTTTTTAATCCCAATTTCATATTATTTAATAGCAGAAATGTTTAGACAAAATACTACGAATATTTTAGTTTAAAAGAAGTGGCATTTAAACCACATTTTATATTTATTGTACGTAAAAAAAGACTCAGTTCAGGGGTTTATGAGAAATATTTGCATCAAAAACGTGCATTCCATGAATGTAATTTTAAATTTTTTTACAGAAATTCAGAATTCATACCAGGAAGTCTGATTAGCAATGATTAGTTTTAGGTAAAAGGGGAGGGGGCGAAAAGAAAACATAGGTAACGAAATCCTCGTTGTAGTATGGATCCGGGATTTTTGCATAAAAAAGGAATTCCTGATATGGATGTATAAATGTAATTACGACTCAAATAGGGTTAAACTCTTGAGGGGCACAGCACTTCTGTTTCTAAAATGTTAAAATGATTGATTGACAGCGGGATTCACAAACAAATTAACTCATTAAAGCAGGTTAATAAATAAGTTATTATCAAAAATAATAATTATGTATACATTTTTTATATATTTTTTTAAATAGCAAGTGAGAAAGTGAACCATTGTACCCCAATGCCGGGATACAATGGTCCACAGCATGGGGCTCTATGGACCACTTGTAATTTGAATAAAAATATATCAGTGTAGTTCATTTTTTAACAATAAGAAAGATAAACTATATCATAATTTGTTTATTCACATTTTATTATTCATTTTTATTTGTTTATTCACATTTTATTATTCATTTTTATTTGTTTATTCACTCTTTTAGCTCTAACTAAAGTAAAAAAAAATTTTCTTCATTTTTTTTATCATTAAGTCATTATACCGGTCACAAACTTAACAATTAGGTTTATAATTTTTCACAATACATTTTACAGCCTGTTCCATGACTTCATGTGGCACAGAACCTCTATTGGTTTTCCTAAACTTGTTTCTTGGCATCGCTAAAAGAAATATAAAAAATAATATATATCCTTTTAGTCCAATGATGACACTTAAAGTTAAATATAAACCTTTATAATAAGAAATATATATATCTAAATATATGATTAAGGAAAATATACAGGGTGTTTCTAAATTCATGGTGCAAACTTTAAGGGGTGATAGTACACATCAAGACAAACAATATTTAAATAGGAAACCAAGGGTCCCAAAGTCTTCCGAAGGAGATAGGCGCCATTAAAGTTTAGGGTCCAAAAATTCAAATGACTATGAAAAACAGAAAAATTGGTCGATTCGTTTGCGGTTTTCACTAAAATTATTCTTTATGTCAGTATTCTCTTGAAAATAAATTATAAATATAAATTTCAAAAAATGACGATAGAGGGCGCTTTAGACTTTAGAGTAACGAACAACTATTTTTTACCGTTATTTTTTGCATCTCATTAAAGGTTTCGTAAGCTTAGACTTAAACTTTAATTTTGAGCTCAAAATCTGAATAGTTGGAAGCAGTTAAGTAGCACAAACTTAACTGTGTTCAGAGGGTTTTAAATTCAAATGATTATAAAAAACGGAAAAATTGGTGGATTGATATGCGGTTTTCACTAAAACTATTATTTATGTCGGTATTTTATTGAAAATGAATTATAAAAATAAATTTCAAAAAATGCCGATAGAGGGCGCTTTAGACTTTGGAATAACGTACAACTATATTTTACCATTATTTTTCGCATCTCATAAAATTTTTTTAGAAGCTTAGACATAAACTTAAATTTCGAGATGAAAATCTGAATCGTTGGGAGTGGTTAAGTAGCGCAAACTGAACTGTGTTCAATGGGGGTGGGGAGGTTCAAATTTCAAATGATTATAAAAAACGGAAAAATTGTTCGATTCGTTTGCCGTTTTCGCTAAAACTATTCTTTATGTCAATATTTCCTTGAAAATAAATTTTAAAGATTTATTTTAAAAAATACCGTTAGAGGGCGCCTTAAACTTTGGAGTAACCAACAACTATTTTTAACCGTTATTTTTTTTATCTAATTAAATGCTTGTAAAAGTTCAAACTTAAATTTTGAGCTCAAAATCTGCATCGTTTTGAGTAATTAAGTGCGGAAATTTGAAATGTGTTCGAGGGGTGGGGAGGGTAACATTTTAACTCCTGAACACTGTTCAGTTTCCGCTTCTTAACCCCTCCCTCGATTTAGAATTTGAGCTCAAAATTTAAATCTAAGCGTTTGCAAGCATTTAATTAGATACAAAAAATAACGCTTAAAAATAGTTGTTGGTTACTCTAAAGTTTAAGGCGCCCTCTATCGGTATTTTTTAAAATTAATCTTTAAAATTTATTTTCAAGGAAATATTGACATAAAGAATAGTTTTAGCGAAAACGGCAGACGAATCGACCAATTTTTCCGTTTTTTAAAATAATTTGAAATTTGAACCTTCTCACCCCCATCGAACACAGTTCAGTTTGCTCTACTTAACCACTCCCAACGATTCAGATTTTCATCTCAAGATTTAAGTTTATGTCTAAGCTTCTAAGAAAATTTTATGAGATGCGAAAAATAACGGTAAAATATAGTTGTACGTTACTCCAAAGTCTAAAGCGCCCTCTATCGGCATTTTTTGAAATTTATTTTTATAATTCATTTTCAATAAAATACCGACATAAAGAATAGTTTTAGTGAAAACCGCAAATCTGTCGACCAATTTTTCCGTTTTTTATAATCATTTGAATTTAAAACCCTCTGAACACAGTTAAGTTTGTGCTACTTAACTGCCTCCAACTATTCAGATTTTGAGCTCAAAATTTAAGTTTAAGTCTAAGCTTACGAAACCTTTAATGAGATGCAAAAAATAACGGTAAAAAATAGTTGTTCGTTACTCTAAAATCTAAAGCGCCCTCTATCGTAATTTTTTGAAATTTATCTTTATAATTTATTGTCAAGACAATACTGACATAAAGAATAATTTTAGTGAAAACTGCAAACGAATCGACCAATTTTTCTATTTTTCATAATCATTTGAATTTTTGGACCCTAAACTTTAATGGCGCCTATCTCCTTCGGAAGACTTTGGGACCCTTGGTTTCCAATTTAAATATTGTTTGTCTTGATGTGTACTATCACCCCTTAAAGTTTGGACCATGAATTTAGAAACACCCTGTATAATACATTTTTCCTGTCTACTTTACATCACCTGTATTTTTTAAATGAATTTTACCTTATTTAATTATTATTTCCAAATACAAACTAATAGGTAGATATATTTTTGTTTTTCTCATTCTAGTATTTTATTTAAATCTAACTTATTATGGATGCTATAACGATTATTTCGTTATACACTATCTACCAAAAAGTATTTATACACTTTCAGTTTTTGACATTTTGTCAAATATTTAAAAATATACTGGTCGGATTCTTCTTGAACTTCAGAAATATAAAGATTATGTTTCACTTTATATTTATTTACATTCATTTGTTATGCGGGTAATTAGGGGGCCGGCAAAAAAACAAAGAATAATAGAAATATTTGGGATCGCCCTGTACATGAAAATGCACGAAACGACTTATCGCTTTAGAATACAAATATATGAATACAGTAGAATATGTACACTAATATTTGTGAGAATAGCATGTATATTTATGGCGATTGAGCGATTTTTTTGAAAAATTCAAAAAATTCTGGTATGTTTTTTGTTTATATCATGCTGGGTTTTTGACCAAATTTAACGCAAATTTCAGAAAAATTGGCAAAATGCAGTAGAAAAAATGTAGCGCAATTGGAATATAAATATATTAAATATTTTATGAAATATGAGTAGTTGTATAAAATAATTTTTATCTGCGCATGCGCGAACTAGAAAAACATTTTTTTTTACATCATTTCATAGTCAATTCTATGGAGTGACTTATAAAAAAAATCCAATCAAATATCGTGAAAATTCAAAAAGATATCATTATTTTAGTGAGATGTTTTTACTCTGCTCTCTAAAAACGGCTGAATCTTAAGGGATTCTCCACAAATTGACATTTTTTAATAACTGACTTTAAAAAAAAACTAGTATGGAATTAATACAATATCTAATACAATATTGCTGCTAATAAGTACTTGACAATTGTGATAGAAAAGAAAAAGAGCTTTATTCACATTCAGGGCCAAAACTAAGAGAGGGTTGGGGGGAAAGGGCATGTGCCCCGGGCGCTAGGATGAAAGTGTCCCAAATGTACATTTTGTTTGGCGATTTTTTCCATGTCTATGTTTAGCATGATATTGTCAAAATCGTCCCATTCAAAGCATTTCTCCTATACCAAAGCATAGAAGAATCTAATGATGATGGCATAAAGATCCCGCATAAAGCAGATTTTTTTTTTCGTTTTAATTCGGTTTCACGATTTTAAGGTATCATTTTTTTTAAACAAAGCAGACTACTTTAATCAATATTACATATTTTAAGTTTTAAAATAAGTCGGCTATTAATAAATTAGAAAATATTTCTTTGCAAATACTTTTGCAGATGCTTTGCAAAGAAGAAAAGGGAGGGGGGGGGGAGTTCACCAAAATTCATTGAAATATAAATATATTAAATATTTTCTAAAATGTTCTATGTCATGCAATATTTTCAACCAAATATAAAGCCACATTCAGAAAAATTCGCAAAATGTAGTAGAAAGAATAAAGTGCTATTGAAATATAAATATATTAAAAGTTTTCTAAAATATGAGTATTTGTATGAAATATTTTTTAATCAGCGTATGCGTGAACGATAAAATTTATCATTTTACATAATTTAATATTCAACTCTATGGAGCTACCCATAAAAAAATCCGATCGAATTTCGTGGAAATTCAGAAAGTTATTGTGGATAGGAGTGAACTGATTTTCAATTGGTCTCTGAAAGCAGTTGAATGACGTTAGATTTTACGCAAATTGCCAAATCTCCATTTACGTTTTTTACTGGTGATTTACTTCTTTTCTTAGATAATTACCAGAACGAACCTATTTCAGGATAAAAATAATTATAAAAAATCGAAGCATTTGTGTCAAATCTACCCATTGATACATAATTGATAATGGCTCTTATGCAAATGCCGATATCTGCGATCCTGAAATACGTCAAGTTCTCCACTGTTAAATGTGGTGTCGAAAACAACACTGACATCAATCGCATGCATGATGCCAAGAAGAACAGAGCTGTCTGATTTTGAGAAAGGTGTGATCATCGGGTACCACCGAAATGGCCGATCTTTAATCGACATACCTAGCGAGCTTAATTACCCCAAAACGACTGTGGCTTATGTGATTAGAAAATGGAAGCTGAATGGTGATTGTCAGAATGTGGCCAGAGTAGGCAGACCGACGAAACTGGGAGATAGAGACCGACGGGTTCTGTCTAGAGAAATTCGGAAGAACCGCAACCATCCAATGTTACACATACGCCAAGAATTTCAACAAGCTTCAGGATGTGTTGTTTCCATGAATACCATCCGTAAGGAAGCTCATCTGCTTAATTTTTATGGCCGTGCTGCCGCCCATAAGCCTTTAATCACCAAGTCCAACCGCGCAGCTCGGTTAAGTTGGTGCAAAACACGCCAGCAGTGGACTGTACAGCAATGGAAACAGGTTCTCTGGAGTGATGAATCAAGGTTCACCCTCTACCGTTCTGATGGTAGGGTCTGGGTCTGGCGTCTGCCTGGAGAACGCCTCCTACCAGAATGTATTGTGCTCACAGTTAAATTTGGCGGAGGGGGAATTATATTCTGGGGTTGTTTTTCCTGGTTCGGACTAGGACCCTTGGTCCCAATTCATGGTAAGCTCAATGCCGATGCCTACTGTAATATACTGGACAACAGTGTACTTCCTACGTTGTGGCATTACTATGGATTGGACCCATGTTATTTCCAGGATGACAACTCAAGCTGCCATGTAGCGAGGTCCAGCATGGATTGGTATGCTGATAATGGAGTGCATCGACTCAAGTGGCCTGCCCAGAGCCCAGACCTGAACCCAATAGAGAACCTCTGAGACGAGTTGGATCGTCGAATTAAGGCGGGTGACACACGCCCAAAATCAGTAAAAGAGCTTACCTGCCTTGTGCAAACAGAGTGGAATAAAATACCATTAAATGTAATACAAGGACTACTTGAGAGCATGCCCAGGAGAGTAGCAGCTGTAATTGCCTCTAGAGGAGGATCTACAAATTATTAAATGTGAACAGGGCCAAAACCAGTCTTTTTTTCCCGAGGCAAACGTGGATTTTGAAGGTACCCCTTTCTCCCTCCTTCGCAAAGCATATTTACAAAGAAAATTTCTCCAATTTATTAATAGCCGACTTATTTTAAAACTTAAAATATGTAATATAATATAACGTATTTTGCTTTATTAAAATACTCCAATTTGATACTTTAAACCGAATCAAAAAAATTCTACTTTCAACAGGATCTTTAAGGCCCTTGTCCCTGCCCGCGAAGACACTGCTGAGCTAATGCTATTCCTGTGGGGAGGCATTTTTCTAATAACTCTTTCGCATTTTGAAATTTTCAATTTTTTTTTTGCATTGGATAGCGGAAGTTCCTCTCAAAATCGCTCCTTGACTACTTTTTCGATATGAGTCATAGATATTTTTTATAAAGTTAGTTTCACTTTCAGAACCGCTTTTGGAAGTGAAAGAAACATTATAAAAATATCTACGCCAAAATTGAAAAAGTAATCACGGAGCGATCTTGAAAAGGACTTCCGCTATCCAATGTAAAACATATTATTTAAAAATGTCCAAATGCAAAAGAGTTAGAAAAATGCATCCCCATGGAATAGCATTAGCTCGTGAGCATCTTCGCGGGTAGGGGCAGGAACCTTAAGCCATCATCATTAGATTTTTTTATGCTTTAGCATAGCCCAGATATAATAATTTTAACAATATTATGCTAAACATAGCCATGAAAAAAATCGCCAAACGAAAGATACATTTGGGACACTTTCATCCTAGCGCCCGGGGCACATGCCTTTTTCCCCCAATCCTCTCTTAATTTTGGCCCTGAATGTGAATAAAGCTCTTTTTCTTTTCTATCACAATTGTCAAGTACTTATTAGCAGCAATATTGTATTAGATATTGTATTAATTCAATACTATTTTTTTTTTTTTTAAAGTCTGTTATTAAAAAATGTCAATTTGTGGAGAATCCCTTAAGATTCAGCCGTTTTTAGAGAGCAGAGTAAAAACATCTCACTAAAATAATGATATCTTTTTGAATTTTCACGATATATGATTGGATTTTTTTTATAAGTCACTCCATAGAATTGACTATTAAATGATGTAAAAAAAATGTTTTTCTAGTTCGCGCATGCGCAGATAAAAATTATTTTATACAACTACTCATATTTCATAAAATATTTAATATATTTATATTCCAATTGCGCTACATTTTTTCTACTGCATTTTGCCAATTTGTCTGAAATTTGCGTTAAATTTGGTCAAAAACCCAGCATGATATAAACAAAAAACATACCAAAATTTTTTGAATTTTTCAAAAAAATCGCTCTATCGCCATAAATATACATGCTATTCTCTCAAAAATTAGTGTACATATTCTACTGTATTCATATATTTGTATTCTAAAGCGATAAGTCGTTTCGTGCATTTTCATGTACAGGGCTATCCCAAATATTTCTATTATTCTTTGTTTTTTTGCCGGCCCCCTAATTACCCGCTTAACAAGTGAATGTACATAAACAGGCCTGTCCAACCTTTTAGCAAGCAGGGGCGCACCTCTGTTCGTGGTATTCAGTGAAGGGCGCCATTATTCACCCGAGTGAAAATATGCAGCAATACTATCGCACAGTAGCATTAATATACTCGCGCGTCTTAAGATAATGCAAACGAATCTTAGAGCGGAATACAAAAGACTTCTACAATTCTGGAGTTACATATATTAAATTTCAAATTATACATTTTTCCTATGATAGCTCTATCTCAAAAATGTTTGTAGGGTATTGTGTCAGAAAATTTAATCGCGTCTATACTAAAATAATAACAAATAATTAAATAAACATGGAAATCAGAGATATTAATAAATTTCTTTTATTATGTGAAAATATGCTTTGACATATTTTCAAGGCGTGAAATTAATTTCATATTATAAAAAAAAAAAAAAAAAAAAAAAAAAAAAAAAAAAAAAAAAGGCATGATAATGATCAAATTTATATGGGTGATTACAGAGAAGAATTGTTTGAAAGTGTTTTCATAGATGGAAATTATTCTGCACTGCTCTACTAATTTCTCTGCACTACTCATTCTTATTGATTTTTCTAAGCAGATTTAAAATAAACTTCTAAAATTTTAAAAGTTACGAATGAAAAATTGAGCCCTTTTATTCCTTTTATAAAACAGCCAAAGGCTAGCAAAAAGAAAAATATATATATACAGTGTCTCACAAAAGTGATGGGACACTTGTGCTTTATAAAAAGAAACTGCAATAAAATAAATAAACAAACATGTGCAAAAATTTTTTGGGTGTGTTTCATATTTAAAGTTAGTAACAATTATTACATAACATACATTTTGTCAAAATATTAAAATATTAATTTAGTAAAAATACAATTGTTCAAAAAGGAGCAAAAAATGGCTCACATAAGTGATGGGACACTTACTTTTCCATCAAATATTTATCCAAAAATTTTACTTTTTAAAAAGGTTTTAATATTTTGTTGGATTTCCTTTTACTTTTAAAACATGATTTAATCTTTTTGGGATGGATTCGATTAATTTTTTTGTGATTTCTGGAGTGATTTTACCCCATTCTTCTTGAAGCACCGATTTTAGTTGTCGTTTTGAAGAAATGGTGTGTTTGCGAATTCTTGGTTCCAAATCTTGCCAAATATTCTCTATGGGATTTAAGTCTGGAGATTGTGGTGGTGTTTTTATTATTTCAGGACAGTTATATAGCAGCCAGAGTCTAACGTTCAAAGCAGTGTGCTTGGGGTCATTGTCCTGGTAGAATTTAAAATCGTTATGAAGATTCAATTTTCGTGCTGAAGATTTCAAATTTTGCTTTAAAATATCAATATACTTGTACTGATCCATTATACTGTCAATAAAAACAAGATTACCAACTCCAGCGGAAGACATACACCTCCATACCATAACTCCTCCTCCACCATGTTTTACTGTTGGTACCAAGTTCTGTTTGCGAAATTCTTCCCTGGATTTTCTCCACACCAAGATTCTACCGTCAGAACCAAATATATTAAATTTATTCTCATCAGCAAATATAACTTTATTCCAGTAATCAGAATTCTTATTTATGTTGGATTTTGTGAAAGCTAGTCTGAGTTTTCTATTCTTTTCACTTACGAAGAATTTTTTCCTGGCTATTCTACCGTGATATCCAGCAGATCGAATTACCCTTCTAATAGTCTCAGGATTAACAATTATTCCATATAATGCTTGTAAATCAGCTGCAACTTTTGAAGCACTATTTCTTGGATTTTTTTTAATATTTCGAACGATAATTCGCTTTATTCCATTGAATAGCTTTGATGGTCGGCCAGGTCTTCTTTTATCCTGAATCATATGATTCTTTTTATATCGTTTAATGATATTGAAAACTGTTGAACGATTTAAGTTAACTGTTTCAGCAGTTTTTCTAATAGATTTTCTACGTTCAATATGCAAATTAATAACTAATTTTCGAATTTCAGGCGAGGTTTCTTTTCGTTTAGCATTCATGGCTACACAGAGCTAAAAAACACAAAAATTCCAAAACAAACTGGAGAGAAATACTGCAGACGATTTTATAAATTATTGCCAATTGCTTTTCAGTAAAAATAAAACCCCAAAAAATATTTTTATAGCTTATTTCAGACGATTTTTGTTGCATATATAATGGTGTCCCATCACTTATGCGAGCTATTTTTGGCCCCGTTCTAAACATTCGTATTTTTATTAAATTAATATTTTAATATTTTGACAAAATGTATGTTATGTAATAATCTTTACTAAATTTAAGTATGAAACACACCCACAAAAAATGTGTACATGTTTTTTTAATTTATTTGATTAGTTTCCTTTTGTAAAACACAAGTGTCCCATCACTTATGTGAGACACTGTATGAGCTTTCATTCTCATGTACCCTCAAAGGGGTGGGAAATGTCGGAAAGCTTTTATTTTTCTGTTATTCATTTATTATTGAAATTAACTATTTCTAATTATTAACACATCGTGAAAATATGCATGATTAAATTTTCAACATGTGTTTTGGGTTTTTAATGTGTTTTCGCAGATTTTGAAAATATCTCTTATGCAAATATTTATGATTTTACAGAAAGTATTCTTTATAATTTAATTTTCTTCCAAAAAATCTAGTAACAGGAAATCTTCAAAAGGGCGCCAGGAAATTCATCCAAGGGCGCCATGGCGCCCGCGGGCGCCGCGTTGGACAACCCTGTACATAAATATAAAGTGAAACAGAATCTTTAAATTTCTGAAGTTCCAGATGAATCCGACCAGTATATTTTTAAATATTTGACAAAATGTCAAAAACTGAAAGTGTACAAATACTTTTTGGTAGATAGTGTATATTGGTTATTTTCTTGAATTATTCCTTTACACACCCCTTCCCTTTTCAATTCAAAATTAGTTTTAAGTTGTCCTTCATTCCTTTTCCATTTTCCTTGCTTATTAATTCTCTAACCGAAAATCTGCAGCTGCCCAAGATTATCTGTGAGAAATACACCCACATTTTAATCAACCGTTAAAAACAATTTCCAGATGTCGGCTAATTCTGATCGAATCATTTATGCATTACCTTATAAGGAGATCTTTTCTGTATCGCGGTTAAAATTTATGCTTACGCTCCTTTTTCCTTTCTCGATAAAATCCTAAAAAAGAAGTTAACATCTGCGCATTAAAATCTTTTGCCCTTTCGGTGTGCTTCGTTGTTAGACATAACAACACGTATAACATTTATCGTTTGGCAACCTTTCCTTTCCCATCCCAGCTGGGCAACCAAATTGAATTCTGATCTTGCCGGCTGCATTTTAACTGTTATTTGGCGTATACTATCCATTATGCATGGGCGAACTTGTGTATGTTGGCGATTTTCTTTCACGCCAAAAGAGGCGGTTTGTTTATATGTACGAAGACACTTGACTCCCTGCTCTTGTCCAGTTAAGTTGCAAATCTCTGTTCGGAGATTTTCTCCGATTTATTATAAGTGTACCTCCCCTTATGTTTAAATAAAAAACTGTGACTCTTACATCATTGTGCGGTTTTTCGATATCTTCCTACCGAACCTGGTTATCTATCATCGTAATAACCGGTATAAGAACTTGGTGCGCGACCACGTTTTCCCCACATTAAAAAAAATATGGGGGAGGTACACAACCAGTACTTTGCTGCGGATGTAAACGCCTTGTATCCTCTGCAAACCTAATTCTTCGATGCTTCTTTCCTTCTGGTGTCTGCATGCCTCGATATAGAGCTCTCCCGATATTAATCTTGCCTGCTAAGGGTCAGCCGATGTGGAATTGATGTCCCTATCTTCACCTTCGGTCGACGTCAAAAAGTAATGCGGTGTTTCCCGTCCTGAAATCCTTTGCTGTACACACCCCCTTTCCTCCCCTGTGCTCTCCATCTCAAGTGCTTCGGAGTGTTTCGCTCTCGATGTTCCATCTGCTCAAAGAAATCTCTGCGGCCAATCGTCACCTGGGCGGTGGACGCCCCCCCCTTCTCAGTGCTCGCATCGTTTGTGTGTGATTCAAGTGCTATCATCGACCCCTTCATAGTGTGTGTTTTGTATGTTTACTCAACGTATTCTACAGAAATCTCATAAAGTCTCACAGAAAATTTTGTGTGTAATAAGTATGCATGTGTAGTTATGCATCGTAAAGTCATACATCGGGCAAAATAGTGATTTATTAGTTGTTGTCGGCAAAAGAAAGTGAAAAAGTACACATATAATACATATGTCTTCAAGTATTTCTTCCAGTGATGTGCAAATTACAATATATCCACCTGGCAGGTGGCAAAGATAAATAAATTTTGTACAGGTGTGAAAATCCATCAGAAATAATTCATCGTATGCATCATCAGTTAATTGTGCACAACAACGTAAATCAACTTCGAAATAATCCACATGTTGAATGTGGGAGCAGATCTTGCCCCATTTCCCTAAGTTTTTGTGTTATTAAATTAGTAATCATTTAATTATTTTTAAAACTAAATCAGTAAGTCAACCTACCTACTTTGTTTATTTCATGTTCTGCTTTCACATTCAGGACACAACGGTCAACATTTATGTTCTGTTGAAGAGCATTAATATAATCCTATTATTGTGTTTTTGCAAAGATTTTAATTTGCGAAAGCACGGTAACTGTTGTCATTTCTAGTTATTATTTTTGTGACATTTTATGCAGTTTTTTTTATCAGTTATTTACATTTATGTGCTATTATTTCATGGTTAACGTCCCACCCCCCTTCCGTTTTTCAATTTTGTATTTAGATTCTCTAATATGCTTAAATGAGTTTTTAGCCAGTTTTGAACTTTTAATTATAAAGTTAAAATAAGATTATCCTTTTTTATCTAAAAAAAATAAAATAAAATAAAATAAAATAAAATAAAAATATTTTAAGTTACGAAAAGGGAACTTTTTTCCTTAAGTAAAGAAGTTAAAAGAAGATTTCATTTTATTGCTTACCTTCCAACAGTTTTTGGTCTTTTCTATATAGTTTTCTTTGCTTTATTATCTAAGGATAAAATAAGTACTTTTTAAAGTGAAGGAATATATAGATATATGTTTCAAAGTGTAATTATTTTGCTATTTTATTTATTTTATTTTCTAAATGATTTACTCTTGTATGTGCTCCCGTTGCTTTACTGTCATAAGAGGTTCAAATAAGATATCTCTAAAGGGAAGTATTATTTTTAAGGTCTATTTATTTTGCTATTTTATATTTTACTTGCTAGGAAATTTACTCGTTTTCAATGTGCGTTAGGGTATAAGTCCGGTCTGTGTAACAATTTCTCTAACTTGTGGGCTTAAACAAAACAAAACAAAAAAAACTGTAATCATGGTGGCAAAACAAATTCCGATAAATATCATTCAATTTGATGGAGATCCAGATTTACTTAAATTTTTTTTTGATCAAATTAGAGTCTATGCAGAAATTAATAAGTATAACCCACAGACAACAATCGCAATTTTAAAGGGAAAGTTAGTTGGACCTGCACAAAAATTTCTAGCCCAAAATCCTGACCTACAAAAGATAACAGACCTCGATTTGCTGGAAAAGGAATTTGCGTCATTTTTCGTCCCCCTAGTAAATGTGTTGCCTCTGTTGAATTGTCCAGTTTAACACGTATGCCTTCTGAGACGATAAAAAATTTAGCCCATAGACTAAATTTTCTTGCGGCTACAGTATATGCAGATATCAACGACGAAAATGCAAGCAACACTATCAAACTCATGAAATTTCTAGAAGCCCTTCCTTCAAATATTAGAATAAAATTACAGGAAGAAGGCATTAATGATTATAAAACTGCAGTTGAAAGAGCGCAAACCCTTCATGAAATTTTAAGGAATGAAAAAATTTTACATTCCTTACCTTCAGTACACAGACCAGAAAATCTCATCGAATCGCAATTAAAAGAAATTTCTGAGAAAATAAATGCATTGTCTTTTGCCCCTCCAGATACTAAAACCGAATCTGAGCAAAAAAATGTGCAGACTAGACCGAAACATTCCGCAGGTGTTTCAAGTTTCAAGAAAAATTATAAGAATCGAAACTACACTAGACGTTATTCCCCACACAAGTTTTCATATAAAAAACCAGTTGTTTGTCAGTTATGTGCACGAAACAATCACGACGCTCTTTCTTGTTTTAAATGGAAAAGAGCAAACACTCAAAGAAAAAACAATTACACAAATTCCACTCCACAATCTCAGGAAAACTGAAACAGAGATACAATTTTTATGCTGATGGTGTTGTGTCTCAATCTAATACTTCTACATCAGCAACTTTTGTTTTTGACGCTGCTTTACCTAAAATTTCAAGTGCGAGACTAGTTAATTCAATAGGTTCCCAAACTTTAGACTCCATTAAGATAGCAAATAACACCAGTACACAAGCAGAAAGTGATAATGTTCAGATAATTTGTAGTGTAAACACTATGTCACCATCCCTTCCTCTTGTTAAAGCCACCATAGCAAACCATGATATTACCTTATTGGCTGATTCTGGTAGTAGTATACCGTTACTTTCACAAAAATTATTTAATCAACTTAAACCCGTCTTGAAATATAAAAGACTTTCCACTGATGTCAATGTTAAAACTGTCAATTCTGACGTCTCATTTTCCGCGTGCATCAGAACATCCATTAAGTTAAAACTAAAAACTTTTTCACATCACTTTTACATAGTTGACATACCTGAATCTTCCAATTTTGAAGGCATTCTTGGCTTCGATTTTATAACTAGATATAATGTTGTCATTGATACTTTTAACAAATGTCTCCATGTCAATAATAATTTCTCGGTTCCTTTAAAAACCAGTAAGGAATATTCTGGAGAAAAACAATCAAAATTATGCAATTCTTTGTGTGATGTTGTAATGAATCAAGGTGTATTCTTAACTCGTAAAATAATATTAGAACCTCAACAACAAATATGGTGCTCTGTTTACACTTCCAATAACATCGACAATGACAGAAATTATCTATTTGAATATTTGGCACAAACAAAAGAATTAATAGGAAATGATGCCATTATTCAAATGAATAAATCATCTAATAAAAAAAGGAAAACTTCACAAATACACTATTTCTTCTCGACAACACTTAAAAACACGTCTGAAAAGGCCATTCATCTTCCTAAACATACAAAAATAGGTCAATTGTCTGAGATTGAGGAAATTCTTGGTTATCCGTCTGAAGATTCTTGCATGCAAAATAACTCCGAACAGCACTTTCTAAATTTTATTCAAGCCTCTAATGAAATATTACAAAAAAGAAAGCAGGAGTTATCGGCTAATGATTTTAAACTTTCTCACTTAAAATCTGACGAAGCTAAGAACCTAACTAAATTGTTACTTAATTATTATCCTGCCTTTTCCAAATCATTAGACACACTTGGTCATACTGATAAAATTGTACCTGATTTGAAATTCATTAATGATTACCCCATAAAGACTCTCCCTTTCCCTCTTCCCCAAGCTGTGCAGAAGGATGTTTTAAACCAAATCAAACAGTTGCTTGATGCCAAAATCATTGAACGTCATTGTTCCGAATGGGCCTGCCCCATGCTTCTTGTTAAAAAGAAACCAGACGGTACAGGTATACAGAAATATAGACTTGCATTAGATCTCAGAATGGTTAATACTATAATTCAAGGTTCGTCCTATCCACTTCCAAAAATTCAAACCATTATTTCAAATCTTTCACAATATCGTTTTTTCTCTTCTCTCGACTTTCATCAGGCATATCATCAGATTGATTTGCCTGATCACCCATCCGAGGCACCAACCAAAATATGGCATAGGTGTGTTACCCCTCGGAGGAAAACAACCCCTGTCAGCACCAGACGAATCAATACAAAGAGAAAAAGCTCGAACTACTGGCCCTAAAAAATACAAAATAGAATAAAAGCAGATTGATTTGCCTGCAAAATTTCAAAATCAGCTCACATTCACTACAATGTTTGGTTCTTTTCGGTATAAGAGATTAGTATTCGGATTAAAAACAAGCGCCTCAATTTTTCAAGCTTTAATGGACTCGTTACTTGATGAATTACAGTTAGAAGGTGTATATACCTACCAAGATGATCTTATTGTTGGTGCCAATTCATATCAAGAAATGTGTGATAAGTTGGATAAAATTCTTGCAATATTAGTCAAATATAATTTAACGCTGTCCCCTAACAAATGCACTTTTCATAAAACCAGTTTAGATTATCTTGGATTTCACATAGAAAATCAAACTATTTCTCCTGTTGAGCGCACATTGTAAAAATAACATCTTTTCCAACACCTACAACTAAGCGTCAATTAAAAGCACTCATAGGTGTCATTACATTCTACAAATCTCTTGTTCCATCCTTTTCTGAACTTGTGCAACCTCTTATAAACTTAACTACTCCAAAAGCTAAATTTAAGTGGACAAGTAAACACCAAAAAATTATGGACACCATACAGAAGATATTCTTTAATCCATCCATGGTTAGATTACCCGATTGGAACAAAATGTTCTATCTAAATACTGATGCGTCAAATGTTGCTATTTCTGTCGTCTTACTACAAGAACATGATAAACAACTATTACCTGTTGCGTACTTTTCAAAATCTTTAAAAGCATCAGAAAAAAAATATCCTGCACTTAAATTAGAACTCATGGCGATTCATAAATCAGTTACTGCTTTCAAATATTATTTATACAACAGAGAATTTGTAATCCTTTCAGATAGTAAACCATTAGAAAAGTACAACAAAACTACAAACCCGGCTGATATTATCTCTCGCTGGCTCATGGATCTCTCAGAATACACATACAAATTTCAACATATTCCAGGTAAAAAGAATGTACTCGCTGACTACTTATCTCGCTGTAACTTTGAAAATAATCAACAGACTTTAGCTACAAACCCTGAACTTATTCATGACACTCAACCCTTACCTATTGTAGAATGTGATACTCCACACTCCAGCTCGAGTGATTCTAATATGCATGTTAACTGCCTCATTTCTGGTACACAAACAAATCCTGATCTTTTATTAGAAATTTCGAATGAAACATTTGCTACTGAACAACAAAATGACCCTACTTTGTCTGTTGTTTATAAAGAAATTTTAAAGAAAGGATCTTCTCAAAAATTTCCTAATTACTTCATTCATCCTGATTCGAAGGTATTAATGTTAAAGAAGGAAAATATTTTTAATAACACTTTTTCGTATCACATTATTGTTCCAAATTCACTTAAAAGCAAAGTCTTAACAATTTCATATTTATCTCATTTTGGCTTTAATAAAACTTATGAATTCTTGTCAGGTAGATATTTTTGGAAGGGTATGTATGTAGACACTTTAAACTTTGTTGCATCCTGTATCAAATGTCTTCAAACTAAACATCATCAAACTCCACCCGCACCTTTGCAGCCCACATACACTCCCAGGTACCCTGGTCATACTATCAGTACAGATCTCCTTGGACCGTTTGCTAATGGTAAATATGTTTTAACTATCACTGATCATTTTTCGAGACATATCGAACTCTTTCCACTTAATGACATATCTGCAAGTAAGGTTGTTAAATGCTTATTTTCTTACATAACCACCTTTGGGAGACCTTCGGTTGTCTTATCAGACTTAGGACCCCAGTACACTTCTCAGGTATATAACATTTTTAATGATACAATGGGCATTAAGGTATTACACAGTTCTGCTTCGAGACCACAATCAAATGCGATTGCAGAGCGAATCAATAAATCAATCAAATATTCAGTCAATATTCTTTTACAAGAAGGTCACTCATTCGAAAATGCAGTCTTTATACACAAATCTCTTTATAACGGCTCCAAACATGCAACTACATTGTACTCTCCTAACCTTCTTCATTTTGGACGCGAGCTTTCTCTAATTTTTGATACTTTTGATCAGTCGTGCAACCAACCCTTTCTTGATAAACATATTGAAGTCCACAAATTGCTTGATGATTTGAGTAAGTTATATCACAAAGCTTATAACAACATTAAATTAGCTCAAGATAAGAGATATAAACAGTACGGTCAAAAAGCTAAATTGAGATCCATTTTCTTAAAAGATATTGTATTATCTAAAATCAAATGACAAGTTTAAAACAAAGTATACTGGTCCATATATTGTCACTTGTAAACATTCCCTTGTGTCATTCTCAATTAAAAGGTTGTATGCTCCTGATAACACAGCATTTCGAGTACATATTGATAGACTTCTACTTAAAATCGGCACCTTGTTTCAATCAAACTTGTTTTATAAATTATGCCGGTTTTGCCTTTATAATAATTATGTTTATACTGGTTCTAAAATATACCTACAGATTAATGGGATTGGTATGGGTACTAGTTACTCATCCACTGCAGCTAACTTATTCTCATTTTTTTATGAATTTCAATATAGTATAAATAAAGCTGATCTAAATTTTTTTGCTTACCGATACATTGATGATTTGATCGTTTTGAATATTAATTCTGATTTTAATGTAATTTCTCAAGAAATTTATCCTGACTCCTTAACGTTAAAAAAAACTAATGAAAATAGTTCGGAGGCTGATTATCTAGATTTAAAAATAAAAATTTTAATAGATAACAAAATACAAATTTCTATTTATGATAAGCGTAAAAGCTTTTCTTTTACAGTTAATCAGCTCGTACACTGGTCCTCCAATATTTCAAAACGAATCTACATTAACATTATAATCAGCCAAATTTTCCGATTTTATAGAATATGTTCAGAAAAATATCTATTTCAAAGTGAGCTTTTTCAATTTAAAAGTAAACTTCACTATAAAAACAATATTCCTCTCAAGTTCATAAAAAAGTACTCTGATTTTGCAGATTCTCTACATTTTTGATCGTTTGCTACTCAGTGACAGCTAAATGACTTGTATTACCTAAAGCCTGCTTAAGGACGGTTTTATGATGATGAGCTGCATTGGGTGGCAACAGACCTGGATTGTTTCTGGATTGGTTTGGAATACGGTTTCTACTTTGTTCTGTTTAAGTTGTTTTGAGTTGTGGCATTGCAGCTAAGTTGGGGATGTGGTTTTTATTCAGAGAACATATTTTGACATCGTTTACAATGTTCCAGGTGAGACATTCGTTTACTATTGTGGCGTAGGGTCCGGTGGGGGGGCGCGTGAATTATAGCCATCGGGTGTTTAAAATCTGATTTTTTGCTATTCACCGCTCTGGCCGAAACCCACTGCCACTTAAATATATTTTGTTTTTGTAAACTCGAGTGTCCGGCTGCTTTTGTCTAATAAAACCCATCGCTGATGAGGCTGGCAGCCTATTGTTTTTGTATTTTGATTGTTGAATTTTCAATTTTAAGGGATTTTTGTTTTGTGAGGGGGGTGTGCTGGTTCTTGCTAAATTGATAAATTTGAAATTATATATATATATATATATATATATATATATGTATATATATATATATATATATATATAAACTTTTGCATTTATGTATGTTTTTATGTTTTATAATATTTTATGCTAGCCTATGCACATTGGACAGCAAAAGTTTTTTTTGTGGTACACCGGGTGATATATATAACGATTATTTCGTTATATATTGGTTATTTTCTTAAATTATTCCTTTACACTCCCCTTCCCTTTTCAATTCAAAATTAGTTTTAAGTTGTCCTTCATTCCTTTTCCATTTTCCTTGCTTATTAATTCTCTAACCGAAAATCTGCAGCTGCCCAAGATTATCTGTGAGAAATACACCCACATTTTAATCAACCGTTAAAAACAATTTCCAGTTGTCGGCTAATTCTGATCGAATCATTTATGCATTACCTTATAAGGAGATCTTTTCTGTATCGCGGTTAAAATTTATGCTTACGCTCCTTTTTCCTTTCTCGACAAAATCCTAAAAAAGAAGTTAACATCTGCGCATTAAAATCTTTTGCCCTTTCGGTGTGCTTCGTTGTTAGACATAACAACACGTATAACATTTATCGTTTGGCAACCTTTCCTTTCCCATCCCAGCTGGGCAACGAAATTGAATTCTGATCTTGCCGGCTGCATTTTAACTGTTATTTGGCGTATACTATCCATTATGCATGGGCGAACTTGTGTATGTTGGCGATTTTCTTTCACGCCAAAAGAGGCGGTTTGTTTCTATGTACGAAGACACTTGACTCCCTGCTCTTGTCCAGTTAAGTTGCAAGTCTCTGTTCGGAGATTTTCTCCGATTTATTATAAGTGTACCTCCCCTTATGTTTAAATAAAAAACTGTGACTCTTACATCATTGTGGGGTTTTTCGATATCTTCCTACCGAACCTGGTTATCTATCATCGTAATAACCGGTATAGATGCATGTATGCATAAGTGCAGGAATATTGAATTAACAAATTATATGAAATTGAATGGACCATGGTCCATTGTACCCCAGTTTCTGGTGGTCCATTGTACCCCATATGGAAGTTTGACAAAAACTTGATGATAAAAAAAGAAATTTAGAATTCTATTATTTTAGCTATAATAAATATAATAATGTATTGTCTTACATTTTTATTTTGTCACAGAATTTCTTTCAAATTACAAATCTGTAATAAATAAATGAAGATATGTTATATATTTACTTATATATAGAAATATTTACTTTTGCCTTACTCCTCCTGTGTCAAATCAATTATCAAGCATAAAATGGCTAAAATGTGAGCTATGCACATGGTTTCAAACTTCTTTTTACTATTTCATGACTGCCATCTATATACTAAAATATGAAGCTTTCAAAACCAGAATTAATATAAAAAATAGGGGTTGGACCATTGTACACCGTGATCCATTGTACCCCAGTCTCCCCTAATATTAGATTGATATTTGATAGGGGATTCCGGATGTAGCTATAAATTTTAGTTTGTTTTGGTTGAATTATCGGAAATTACAGAACATTTCTTTTCCGTGATAATGCTTTCCTGTGGTAATTAAGACGATTTTCAAATTTTCCTTATAGTGGAAATAGTGGGAAATATTCGGCTCTCGGGCTGCAATTTAAACATCCTTGTTTCCACAACTGGAGATTAACTATATCTCAGTTTTCGAACATCCATGTTAATAAAATGCTTCTTTAATATCTTGAACTTTTCATTATACTTTTCGCATTTTTTTCCCATTTAATCAAGAACTTTCTACTCTAAAAATTATTAAAATCCTCGCAGTTACCAATTTTTACATTACTTTTGAGAGTACGTTTATTTGAAATTGCAAAGTATATTTTCAAAGTCTACTTAATTAACAAATTTAATTCCCTAAAACAATTCTTAGGAATATGTAGCTATAATTAAACTTGGATCACATTTCCCTTTTTTCAGTAAAAAGCAAAGATTTCTGAAATAGATGTTTTTAATAACGCTTTTTGTTTGAGATGTCATTAAATGAAGATTTTATTTAAAATGAAATTAACTTTTGAGATTAAACTTTTAATGAAAGATATATAGAAAACATAAATATTTGGTCCTTTTTAAAAAGAGATAATAATAATAATTTAAATTTAAATCTTTTTTTCCTCAGAATGTTTCTCTTGAAATTTAAAATGTAATTACATTTAAATTCTGTGTAATATCTTTTTTAAAGTAGAAAAAGTAAAATTTTGTAATTAATAAAACTCACATTTTATTCGCAAATACAGAAAAAAATTTAACTATAAATCCTTTTATTTTATTTAAAGAAAGACAAACATTAAATATTTATCAATATTGTAAGAGTATTTAGTTTTAAAATAGAAGATAATAATGGCTAGTTCCATGAGATTTTGTAATGTAAGTCACATAGTTAATAACTGCTATGATTGTTGGCAACAGTTATTTTCGGAGAGTTTTCTTGGATTTATTCAATTTATGAGATATGTCCAAAAAAATATTTCACTTTTTTCCGTTCTAAAATACTGGTAACCTAAAATCATAGCATGCGACGGACACCTGGGTTACCAGTTTGACCTCTACTTTCAAATTAAAACTTCGAATTCACATCAGAAATTCTGAAAGAAATTTTTTTACTTTAGGTAACCACGAAACGTCTGTCATTAATTAAAGGAAACAAAACCATTCAGAATTTCTGGTGTGAACGTAATATTTCAGATTTAAAAGATTTAAAAAAGAGGCGAAATCTGGCAACCCAGACTGACACAACAATTGCTCATGAAAGTAGCCTAATAATAAACTATTTATTTTTTAATATAGTTCGACATTTATTCTAAATCAGGTCTTTACAGCGTAATGTGACAACTCCTATTGTCAACTATAATTCGCAATCAAAGCTGTGACTTATGATATTCAAAATTTACCTGATTAACTAAAACAATCTTCTCTTGATAAGTAATAAAAAAGTAAAATACAAAAATGCTTTTACCTCCAAAATTGTAACGGTACAACAGGGCTCCGGATGTTAATTTATAAATATAATTCATATGAATTCATGCCTTGAAATCTTTCGAATCTATTATTAAGTTACTGACTAAAGTGTCATTCATTATAAGACTAGAGCCGCTAGAGCTCCATATATCGGCAAAGTTTTTTTATGACCACCCTGTATATTACACATTTTGAAATTACACTCCAAAAATTTAGTTGGTAACTTTCTTTGATTCATCTTGGAAATTAAAAATAAGACTATAAATTTCTCGTGGGAATTCGGATTGTTTAATTACAAAACCAGCCATATATCAGGGCGTACGCTTTATTCGCCGTTGTCGGAAATGACCAAAATAGCATGACGTGCACTGCGTACATCATACATCTCAAGAAGTTAAACTAGCTAGATAACAACATAATAACAAGTAACTAAAAGTTATATCAAAATTCTAAAAAAAAGAAACATTTCCGGGTTAGTAAACATATTCCGATGTTAAATGCGCGCATGTGGCACTTTTCATTGTCTCTCAATCACAAGGCGAAAAAGTACAATTTTTATTTAGATGATACAGTATTTTGTTCTACATCGCGCAGATGGGAAAAACAGACCTAAAAATTGCTGTCCATGTTGCAATTTTTAAGGATGCAGATGGTTAGATAACGTAAAATGTATACCGACTTATGAGACTACTACTACCTACCGTTTTTTCTGATTGCAAATTCACAGAACTAGTGTTATTTTTGTATACAGAATGGTCCCAGAACTTCGAATGCAAACTTGACTGGAAGTAATCAGAAACTGTTGATCCGATTTAAAAAACAGTCGTCATTTTTAACAATCTCCTCAGTTACTCGCAACAGCTAGACATTACACTATACGACTCCACCTCTTTACTCATAACTCCATTAGTGAAATATTACTAACTGTTGATTTGGAAGATACAAGGAATAAATAAAATCGTCTTTTAAAACCCACTGTATATATTGACTTTTGTGTATCTTTATAATATGCAGGGTAGTGATACAAAGAGTTAATATTATACATGTATCTGTGACGTCTAAATAGTCATTAGAACTCACAAATAAATGTTACATATACATCAATTTCATTAGTATATGAATTATTAAAATATTGGAATATAAAATTTTATAGTAAAATTCAATTATAACTTTATTTCATCAATTTTTACGAGTCTTAGTTAAGTTTTGAATTTGCTATATTTCTAAAGATTCACATAAAATAACTGTAGACCTTTTTTATTTATGGAATTCACTAATTTTCATGCAATTTTGTTTCAAGCATATGAATAAACGTTTCGAGTAAATTTGAATGGTCTTTTTAATGTGTTTTATTTGATAGCAAATATGAAAGAATATGATTTCGTGAATACTAGAGCAATTATTTCATATTGTATGTTTAAAAAATGACAAAGAAGAGAATCTATGTGATTAATTGCTAAAATTTGTTTAATTTTATAAAAGCAATTTTGAAAATTACAGACTATAAATATCCAAATATTTAATGTTTCTTTCTTTTGAAAAAAAAAACTATCTATACACTGAATTTTTAATGTAAACATAAATAAATTTCGTCCCAAACATATACTATTAAAAAAATATTTTTTGCAAGAGTTTATAAACTAGGTGATAATTGTTTATTCCATGGCTGTTTTCTACTATCATAAGTTCATGCTTTTTTATTTGTGCAGAAAGCCCACTGATTATTAATTCAGAGAACGTTTTCTACTTTTTCTCCATATTTCAAAAACTATGATATTATTGTGAGATAAAAGTAAAAATCTTTTTCTTCGAGAAATACATAAAATGATGAGACATTGAACTTAAGAAAGTTATCACTAATATTTAGAGAATATTTTTACATAAGTGAATTTAGTATTATTTTTAGCCTATTTTAAATGTGTTTTTGCCTTTTAGGTAGTGTTTCTTCCTTTGTATAAATTATTTATACTTTTCAAAATATTTCTGAAATAAACTTCCTTTTAATTGCTTAGGGAGTTTTATCATTTTAAATCACAGCAAGATGATTTTAAATGCTTTTAATTTACAAGGTGATTATTTAAAGTTCAAATTAAATACATGAATGCTAATTATAATACGAAGAGAAATAAAATAATTTTTCAATCCGTTAGGCTTTTTGCAAAAGAAATATTTTATTTATATATTTTCACTTTGATGAAAATAAAGTTTTTTAGAGTTTACAGGTTTCCTGTTTCTGAATACCTTTTTTTCGGAACAGATATTTTCGGATTATTTATTGATATAGAAACTGCGTTAAAATCAGATGAAGATTTCTATTCGTAAAATATTATTCGAAAAATGAAAGCCGTGCGTGTATTAAATACAGTACTAATCATACTCGCATGTCTTTCAGGTTAATGTGGCAAGTAGCAGTATCCCAACATTATTTAACATAAAAATCACCAATTCTTAGTGGCCTATCAGGACATCAAGCGACTTCTATTTTAGAAGTTTTAAGCTATCTTTAGAGGTTTTAAGCTTTTTTAAGCAACCTCTGATTAAAAAAAAATATATGTATGATATTAATTGCAACATATTTTGTGATTAAGTAAGTCGAATAATAACAGGGTTCGCACAACTCTACCACTAAATTTTTACAGTATTTTCAATGTATTTCACTGCAGAAAAATATTGCAAAAATTGCGAATCGAGGAAACGGGTGAGAATTCCGTTTGTTAAAACTAAATATAAATTTTCTTATCATTTTTAGTGGTGTCAGACTCCTTACAAAATATAAGGAGTGTGCAAACTCTGTAATATCTTTCAGAATGTCTGACAGAAAAGGAATCTCAAGCAAAAAATTTGATTGTATTTCCTTAATCGTACCCTACACGATTTTTCTTTTGGGAGTATTTTTTTATACTCACATATCGAGTTTGATACCACAAATTTTAAAAAGTAATTTTTTACTTTATATAGTTATTAAGAATATTGATGAAATAAGCAATTTTCTTTAACCCCTTGCGGCGTAGTGGTTTCATAGATATACCACTTAATTTTAATTCCCAAACGCCACACTGGCACCGGAATTATGTTTAAAAAAATTACTGCTTATTGACTGCGTGAAAAATAGCGTTTTCTTATTTACAATTAAAGCTCTTTTCGAATTCCGGTGCCAGTCATTAATTTCAAAACTTAAGCAATGAATTTGCCCTGCGCCGCAAAGGGTTAATTATATTTTGTAGTAGCTTGGAACTAAATTAATTTATTGTAAGTTAAAATTTAAATGATTCATATATTTCTAGCGGGATCCTTATTGCCAATAGACTACTTTAAAAAAATCAGATTTCCTGATTTCCAGCACTTTTTTAAACAGTAAAATTCCTTTTTTTCCTTGCATTAATTAATATGGCATCAAATAGGGAGAATTCTATCATTTCTAAAAATTGACGCGTACTCGTAACACTGCACCGGATGGTGTACAGTTGAGGCCATTGATTTTATACCTAATTTTACTCAAATCCTTCATTTTAACGGGTATATTAAAATTCATACTTTCACAATAGCAAGTAAATAGAGGTTTTCCTGAGAAAAAAAAACTATAATAGATTTTAACGTTATTTGCAATAGTACAAATCTTTCGCTTAAGTTTTGGCAAAACTGCCACAAAAATCTGCAAAAACTTTTGTTTGAAAAAAGTGGTCTCCAAAAATAAAACATTTGGGAGTATATTAATAACTTTAAATCATTTAACAATGATAACGGAACATATATAATAAGCTGTGGAAAATGTGTGAAGGCATAGCTATCAACATGTACTGTCAGGTACCTCCCATAAGTCGGGGATGTAAAGCTTTTGGACACCAATATTTTAAAGTTGTTTTCTTCGCCTTATGTAATGGTAGAATAATCTACGATTAACACATTCGCTGCCAATCACGCGCCAGCGCGTGATATGACTCCAACGTTAAGGGGCCATTCACGCTCCAGCGCGTGATGTGGGGTGATGTCTCAATAGCCAGTCACAAGCTGGCGCGGGAAAATCTTTCGCTGATTCTTTGTTATAAAAAGTAAATCGGCTTCTGGGAAAAACCCACTTCTACAGTACGGCATTAATTGTCATCACATGTTCACGTAAGCGGCAGCGAACGTGTTAAAGATGGCGAAATAAATTCTAAGAAATTGGTTTTATACAGAGCATTTGGAATCCTGATTTAAGCGAGAAACCTAGAAAGATGTACTTCCAACTATGACGCTTTTCTGTGTTCACAAAAATTTAATAGAAATTTTTGTCTTTTTTGATTGGAAAATTACGGCGAAAGAGTCAGCAGCTATGATTAAGATATACATTTGCATTTTAATATAAGTAAAAACGAATACACTTTTCTAAAACAATAATAATTATATTTTCGACCATGAGATGTCGGAACATTCCCACATTTTGAGTGATATAGTATACATATGGCATTTCAGCTTAAAATATCTGAATTAAAAATCTCGTTACGTTTTAAATAATTATCGAAGCAATGAAATAAAATAAAAACAAAAATTCTGTAACTTTTAAAGTTTTGAAAGTTTAAATCCTACATTTTTAAAATTTAGTCACATGCTTGTGAAAAACTTGTAAAAAAAAAAAAATGCTAATTTTAAGAAGTTTAGAATTGTAGTTTAGAAGTTTAGAAGTTTAGAAGTTTAGATATGAGATTTTACAGATACTGTGGTTTATACAATTTATTTTATCTTTCAAATAAGGGGGCTCAGAAGTTGAAAACTTTTCAAAAAATCAATTTTTTTATATAATCTAGTTTTATTATTCAATTAATTTTGAACTCAATGCAAAAAACCGCATAAAAATATTTGCATTTTTAACGGAGTTATAAGCATTTATGTATCAACACTTTCATAGCCGCATCCATATAATTTCAACTTTAAGTCGCGTTTTCTCAAAACTTGATTTTTGACGACTAACACCAAGATTAAAAAAACTACTTGATGGAATGGCTATTTTTTTGCATGCATATAACATCATTATCTGTAGAATGAATTAATATAGTTTAGATAGTTTAATATTTTGTGTATTTTTAATGAAAAAAAAGTTGTATTTTAAAGGAGTTTTTTTTATTTTCAACTTTTAGAATTTTTTTAATAATGTTGTTTTTGAGTGATAGTTATATCCTTAATTCATTCTATAAAGTTTCCGGATCATTTTAAAGCAAAAATTAGGTTCTTATGTCAATTCAAGGTTAAGATATCTTGGTGTTGGTGATATAACGCATATTTTTTTTTCGAAAATTGTGTTACATAAATTTTGCTATATTTCTTATTATATTACATTTAAGTACCTCATTTTATAATTTTATAAGTCTACAAATATACCTTAAAAATATCAGAAAGTTTAAATTAATTACATTGAATACTTCTGTTTTTATATGGACTCGAAGCGAGAGCTCTGTTTACATGTTTTTCAGTATTGATCAACCCCTGAGCCCCCTTAAAAAATAATAAATATATAGAAGATGTAAACTTGTTTTTGTTAATAAAAATACATATTAATCTATTAAAATGAAAAAAAAATGAATTTTGAAAAAATATTTTAACAAAATAAGCGTTACATGTATAATTAAATTACCAAATCTATTTTAGACTTGATTTATCGTTCCAAAAGTAAGACTTATTGCATTATTTAAAAAGGTCTCCTGAAAAAATACAGATATAGTCCACCTAGAATTTGTTTGACCAATGACAAACGAAAATTTAGGAAATTTTATTCCCTAACCCTTTTTGGCAAAGTGGGTCTACTTGTTTTTCACTCAGTTTTAAGTCTCACTTTCCACATCAGAACAATAATTTTGAAACACATTTTTGACTTTGAAAAATATGTGAAGAAAAGCTTTCAATTAATTTCATAAAATTTCTTTCGCAAATCCTGGTATAAACATTTATTTCAACATTTTATAACAGAAGTTATTTTAGCCGGAAAAGATTAATTAGGATCACTATCATTACTATCAATTAAAAAAAAATCAGATTTTTGAGTAATGTATTTTCTGCACATTTATGACTGTTAGCAGTGTGATTTTTTCATGTCATCAGTAACATTTTTATTGTAACTTTTCAAACTATTTTTAGGAGGCTGTAATTAATATTACCTGTTCCTATCTTAATATAAATATAATTATAATTTAAAAAGCACTTTTTTAAAAATATAAACCTCTTTCTTTCAAGCATAATATATTGTTAGCTATTGGTAACAAAAAACCAAAACATAGTATCCATTGTTTTCTGACAAACTAGAGGAAAGGTACAATCCAGTAAACATCTGCAAACTTTGAGCTCGAATATTGCTCAGCCAAGTTTGCTCGAATTGTCACAAACATACCGAATTGACGTTTCCATGTCTCTCTTTATTCACAACTTCATTGGATCAGCGTATTACAAAATTACGTTTATACTATCAAAAGTGCTCATAAGTAAAACATGGAAAATTAATCTATTATTGTTATTTTCTTGTTGTTGTTTTCGTTTAAAAGTGATTAATCGCATTCTGGTAACTTTTTTTTTAGATTTATTATTCACACACAAGGTTCCCACTCGGCCTGTTTTTTCAACACCACTATTTTTCAAAGAAAATTTGCTTTATAAGTATCATAGAAATTTACATAGACGCGCTTTTTCTTGCAATTATTGCAAAATTTCACATACACACACACACACATATATATATATATATACAGGGTGTCCCAAAAGGTCGTTTACAAACTTAACATGCTGGTCTGTTATATAATGATGAACAATATTAAATAGGAAACTAAGGGTCCCAAACGTCTTCCAAAGGAGATATGCGCCATTAAAGTTTAGGGTCCAAAAATTCAAATGATTATAAAAAACAGAAAAATTGGTCGATTCGTTTGCGGTTTTCACTAAAACTATTCTTTATGTCAGTATTTTCTTGAAAATAAATTATAAAGATAAATTTCACAAAAATGTCGATAGAGGGCGCTTTAGACTTTGGAGTAACGATAAACTAGTTTTTACCATTATTTTTTGCATCTCATTAAATTATTTTAGAAGCTTAGACATAAACTTAAATTTTGAGCTCAAAATCTAAATCGTTGGAAGTGGTTAAGTAGCTCAAACTGAATTGCGGGGGGAGGTTCAAATTTGAAATGATTATAAAAAACGAAAAAATTGGTCAATTGATTTGCGATTTTCACTAAAATTATTCTTTATGTCAGTATTATCTTGAAAATAATTTATAAAGATAAAATTCAAAAAATGCAGATAGAGGGCGCTTTAGACTTTGGAGTAACGTACAACTATTTTTTACCGTAATTATTTGCATCTCATAAATTTTTTTTAGAATCTTAGACATAAACTTACATTTTGAGATAAAAATCTGAATCGTTCGGAGTGGTTAAGTAGCGCTAACTGAACTGTGTTCAATGGGGGTGGGGAGGTTCAAATTTCAAATGATTATAAAAAACGGAAAAATTGGTTGGTTTTCGCTAAAACTATTCTTTATATCAATATTTTCTTGAAAATAAATTTTACAGATATCTTTCAAAAAATTCCGTCAGAGAGCGCCTTAAACTTTATAGTAACCAACAACAATTTTTAACCGTTATCTTTTGTATCTAATAAAATGCTTGTAAAAGTTCAAACTTAAATTTTGTGCTCAAAATCTGCATCGTTGTGAGTAATTTAGCGGCCAAAAATTGAATTGCGTTCGGGGGATGGGGAAGGTAACATTTCAACTCCTGAACACAGTACAGTTTGAGCTTCTTAACCCCTCCTATCGATTTAGATTTTGAGCACAAAATTTAAGTCTAAACTTTTGCAAGCATTTAATTAGATTTTTAAAAAAAACGGTTAAAAATAATTGTTGGTTATTCTAAAGTTTAAGGCGCCCTCTAATGGATTTTTTTTAATTTATCTTTAAAATTTATTTTCAAGGAAATATTGACATAAAGAATAATTTTAGCGGAAACCGACCAATTTTTCCGTTTTTTATAATCATTTGAAATTTGAACCTCCCCACCACCATTGAACACAGTTCAGTTTGCGCTACTTTACCACTCCCAACGATTCAGATTTTCATCTCAAAATTTAAGTTTATGTCTAAGCTTCTAAAAAAAGTTTATGAGATGCAAAAAATAACGGAAAAAATAGTTGTACGTTACTCCAAAGTATAAAGTGCCCTCTATCGGCATTTTTTGAATTTTATCTTTGTAAATTATTTTCAAGATAATACTGACATAAAGAATAATTTTAGGGAAAATTGCAAGTCAATTGACCAATTTTTCCGTTTTTTATAATCATTTGAAATTTGAACCTCCCTCCGCAATTCAGTTTGCGCTACTTAACCACTTCCAACGATTTAGATTTTGAGCTCAAAATTTAAGTTTATGTCTAAGCTTCTAAAAAAGTTTGATGAGATGCAAAAAATAATGGTAAAAACTAGTTTATCGTTACTCCAAAGTCTAAAGCGCCCTCTATCGACATTTTTTGAAATTCATCTTTGTAATTTATTTTCAAGAAAATACTGACATAAAGAATAGTTTTAGTGAAAACCGCAAACTAATCGACCAATTTTTCTGTTTTTTATAATCATTTGAATTTTTGGATCCTAAACTTTAATGGCGCATATCTCCTTTGGAAGACGTTTGGGACCCTTAGTTTCCTATTTAATATTGTTCATCATGATATGACAGATCAGCATGTTAAGTTTGTAAACGACCTTTTGGGACACCCTGTAAAATTTAATCTAATATTAGTTTTCACAAAAAGGAGCAGTGGGAGCCTTGCGCACAATATGTCATAATAATCGAAGATAAAGGGTATAGCCGGGTTTATTAGTAAAATATGCTCTTGAGTCAACCACATCCAGTCCTACATGGATCAATAGCCCATAAAAAGAAATTCATTTCTCCCCGTTTTAAGTTTGTATCTGAAGGCCATGGGGGGGTAATGCCCCTAAATGCCTGTTTTGGAAAAGTGCGCATTGTGACAAAACTACTAATCAGATTTCAACGAAAAAAATAGGGATGTAAAACTTCACCATACGAATGTTTGACAATTTTTTCAGATTTTTTTAAACTATAGAACAAGTTTTCTAACATTTTTCCTGTTTTTAAATGTACATTTTAATTAAAAATAAACTGAAATTTCTGAGTGACCACCTTAATTTTTTTGCATGCGACATGATGCATATTCACTATCAATTTCAACTTTCTACGTATGGTGCATCATATTAAAAAAAGAGCAATATCATATTCCAGCGGAACTGTGGGGCGTGTCTCGGACAAATTTCACGCCTTTTTTTTTAAATACCGTGTGAATTAATGTGTGAGATTTGAAAAGAAAGCGTTATATTTGTCCGAGACACGCCCCACATTTCTGCCGGTGTATGATTTTGCCTTTTTTAATATGATGCACCACAAGTAGAAAGTTGAAATTGTTAGTGAATATGCATCATGTCTCATAGTATTTCATGCAAAAAATTAAGGTGGTCACTCAGAAATTTCAATTTATTTTTAATTAAAATGTTAATTTAAAAACAGGAAAAATGTAAGAAAACTTGCTCTTTTGCTTAAAAAAATCTGAATAAATTGTCAAACATTCGTATGGCGGTTTTTTACATCCCTTATTTTTTTTCGTTGAAATTTGCTTAGTAGTTTTGTCACAATGCGCACTTTTCCAAAACAGGCATTTAGGGTAATTTCCCCCCATAGTCTTGAGATACAAACTTAAAACTGGGGAGAAATGAATTTCTTTTTATGGGCTATCGATCCATGTAGACTCGATGTGGTTGACTCAAGGGCATATTTTACTATGAAACCCGGCTATACTCTTTTAATGTAAAAGACTACTAAAAAACACATGTATTAAATGAAAGTGAAAAAAATGATTTGTAACATATAAATCTTTCATCAGAAATCGATTTTTAAAATCAGCATATCGAAAATTACATCTCATTTACTTGAGATATACATAAACAATCACCTTCATTGCAGTCTTTTGCATTTTTCGAAAATGAATTTACCATTTGGAATTCAAAATTATAAACCTTATTATTAAACCTCAAAATTATAAATAATAAATAGAGTTAAAGAATGTCTTTCCACTTGTTATCCGAAGGTACAGTTTACTGAAACGTATTATGTTTTTAAATTTGGGTGTTCATACTAAAATTTTTACAGTTTGACACGATTTTTGCATAAATACTTCCAACTAATTTATCTTTAACGTAAATTGAAAGACTGCATAATTTCAAATCAAATGGGTATTTTCATTTTTTATGACTCACAAATGAAATATTTAAGTTTTGTATTATACTTTTTATTCATTTTCTGTGGAAGGGAAGGGTTGGATACTGAACAATTATCGGTGGTTATTATTGTTAAGCGAAAGTATCGTTCCCACTATCGTCCCCATTAAAGAGTAAATTGTCACCTATTAGCTACGAATACCTTATTTTTCCGGAAAAAAGGCATTGTTTTCCCATACAGTTATGCGAAAATCTCATTTATTAAAAACCTTCTGTTAAAAATGTATTCTACATTTACGCGTACAGTGTATTAAAATTTGAGATTTTTATGCAGTAATTTCTTAAATTATTTTCAGACATGCTTCAATAAAAATGCATGCATGTATTTTTTGCTTTGAATCTCTTCTTAAGCTTTTGGATTTAAAATTTGAAATTGTGTTCGAAACTATCTTTTTTTTGTATGAAGTTAAAAATAACAAATACAAAAGCATTTTTTTGAATAATGTAAGTATGAATTTCAGCTGCACGTATTCATTTTGACAAGAAAAGTTAAGAGAGAAAAATCATAATTATTTTTTAAAAGTTACACTTATTGATTTTTCTTTTGTTACAAGATATCTTCTACGAAAAATATATTTTTAAGTGATAAATAAAACTTTTCGAGATAAATAAAATCCTTTAGAAAAGCTTTATACTATCGTTTATTTAAATTTAGTAAGAAAAGGAAAATAGTTTGATAATTTATCACGAATTAAATTAAAACAAAAAACTATTCATATGATATTTACATGGCTACCAACTTCTACGCCTATTTAAAATCATATAAATATATTAAAAACGGAAATTTTATTTAATGATTGACAATATATATAGTTATACGTAACACTGCATATTTATGGGATGCATTTTACTAAAAGAATTTTGTGGTTCCAAACATGTTTTTGTGATTTAAAAAGGCGTAGTAGTTGGCAGCTCTGTATTTAGGATTACATTTTTTTTCTTTACATTTTAATTCAGTTTAAAAAGTAAAATAGTATATGACCAAAAATTGAAGAGTATTTATAATTTTAATTGAGATTTAAGTTTGATTTTATTGATGATAACGAAAGTTAATTACCTTAGAGAAAATGAATTTTGTCTGTAAATGATGTGTCAAATACAGATTAACGAATCGTGTTTCTGTACTCAGTAAGGATTGCTGTTAGAGTGCTCTTTGTTGATAAAATAGAAGATGTTTGAAATTCAGAAAATCTCACTTGATTTAAGGTAATGTTATTGCAGTACAGTCGTTCCCCCTCAAACGAATATTGATGGTTTCGACAAGTTGTATTCGATTAAGTTATTCCAATATCCGGGATATACATGACATTAATCCATTGCGTATTTCTTGTTTCGTACTATTTTTTAAATAGTAAAACTCGTCTTATTTAAACTTATTAAATGACATTTTAATTAAGGTGAAAACAGGGGGAATTTAACCACTCCAGAAAAGTGTGCCAATCAAGAAAGCTGAATTAAAAAAAAAAAAAATCGATATATCTTTTGGTCACTTCTCTCTCTCTCTCCCGTTTTTTAATCAGTCATAAAATTTCTGCTTTGAGATATTACATCCTAAAATAGAAATCGAAATATTCTTAGAAATATTTATTGAAATTATTTCCACTTTAACTCTCAGGTGCTGATGGTGGCATACAAACTATACAAATGACATCAGTGTTTCCGATTTTGTGATTTTTTTTATTGACATATTACGAATTCACACCAGAAATCTAAAATAGAATTTTTTGTTTTATCTAACAACTGATATTTTGCCATTAATGCAAGTGAAGTTTATTGTAAAATTTTCTGGGATGAAAACCGATTCCCCGAATTTTGGAATTTCTTGAATGCATTCAGTCATGGGACTGTGTATGTTAAACATACAACTATTTCTTTTGTAGCACATTTCAGGACTCATCTGCAAAGTACGCTAATTGACATTTTTCATTGTTTTCTGATTTTTATGTAAAACTGCAGTCATTAGGCAACGTATTGTTCCTATATTAATCAGACTAGGAAACTCAAACGCTATTAGGAGAATTCTTTACAAATTTATACATAATATTTTTAAGATACTTTTAATGGGATATCATAACTCGATTTATAATGCTGTGCGCTTGTAATTTTTCTATCTTAATTACAGTTTTTTTTTTTTTTTTTTTTTTTTTTTTTTTTGTCGGATACTTTTACTGTTGTGACTGGATGTAACCGACTGCGTATGTAACCAGTTTTGAGGTTTATTACGCAGATTTAATTATTAAACTCGAGGATTTATTAATTTTAAATATTATAACGCATTTTGTAATTTAAATTCCATAATTTGTAATAAAATCGTAAAACTGCAAAAATTTAATATAAAAAATCTTCTATTACAAAATTTTGGTTTATGCACCCGAATAACACTACAAAATTTAAATTTTTCTTATTTTAAAAGGAATTTATATGAAAGTAAAACAAATAATTTACATGCAAATATAACTAAAAAAGCCTCAATGAAATCTCATTATTCACGCTTCACCTTAAATAAAATTGCATCTTTGCTTTCGAGCTATTGTTTTTTTTTTCTTTAAAAACAATCGCTGAGATTTGTAGATGTACAAATATTAACACATACACAACGAAAGAAAGCTAAAGTTTAAATTAACAAAAAATATTTTCCCTAAAAGAGATACAAGAATAAAAGCTTAGAGTAAATTTCTCAAATCTATTCGAGCGTGTACAGAATTCCAATTTAATCGTACTTTGAGAGATTTTCATGCTCACTGCAATTCTCTCCTTCATTTTCTTTTTAAAAACAAACACAACTTTACATTTAAGAAGTTTTATTATTTTAGACGTTTCAAAATATTTAAAACTTACTAATAAGTCTTTGTTATTTTCAGAAAAGAATGTTGGTATTTTTTTTTTTATTTTTTTATTTTTTTATTTTGAAGATTAATTGAAGTTTACAGATACATAGTTGCCAATCTCCCGCTTTTTATTAAATGTAAAAACCCACTTTCAACCAGAAAATCTGTTAAATTAAATGCTTTTAATTTTTACATGACAGATGCTTGAAACTTACCTGATTTCGATAATTAAATAAAATTTTTGGTTTAAAATATGTTTTGTTAATTGAAAAAAAAACGAGAGGTTGGCAAGTATGCAGAAAAAGAATCTGATTGATGATAAGAATAAAAAATAAAAACAAATCATTTGTTAAAAAATGCTATTTTGTTATTTAGAAATTTAATTTTATAGATGATATACATTTGTTTTCTAATTACTGTCAAGATTTTGTATACAGCGTGTCCCTAAACTCGTGGTATATACGCTAGGGGGTGATAGAACACATCAAGACGAGTAATAGGAAATATTAAACCAAGGGTCTCAAACGTTTTCCAAAGGAGAAGCCGCCATTAAAGTTTGGGGTCCAAAATTTCAAATACACATAACAAAAACGGAAAAATTGGTCGACTGATTTGCGGTTTTCACTGAAACTGTTCTTTATGTTGGTATTTTCTTGAAAATACATTATAAAGATAAATTTCGAAAAATGTCGATAGAGGGCGCTTTAGGCTTTGAAGTAATGAAAAACTATTTTTTGCCGTGATTTTTTGTTGTTGTATTCATGTCGGCCGATTACCTACGCTATGGGATTTAGACCCTATGGGTTGGGATGCCCTCCGTGGGGGGTCTTTCTAAGGGAACCTAACCCGTATTTACGCAAGGCTCGAAGAAAACCACGGAAAACTCCGAACGGTTAGGCCGACGGTCGCGATTGGGTTCGAACCCAGCACCTACCGTCTACCAGTTTGGAGGTCAGAACCTAGCGGCACTGGTGGGGGCAGTTAGCAATGGATGCGGGTCTTAATTTTCCAAAAACGAAGGCTATAGTTTTGAGAGATTTTTAAGCTATTGCATAGCTTTTATCGCGGGCTTTGAGCGCGGCGACCAATTCCAAAAATTCCGTAACGAGAAATATCCTAACACATCCGTAACGAAAAACCTAACACTCGGCTACCGTCGTTTCACTTCGGCAGACTTCTGCATGGTATCCTTCGGTAGACTTCGGCAGACATTGACGCGGTATTTTTCAGATATTTAGAGGATATCAAGTCTCAAACTTATACATCTTATTTCAGTTACTATAAATCTATAGTTTCAATAATAAAAATTCCTGATAGAATGTGTATAGAAAAGAATCGTCTTAAGATAAAGCAAGGTAGGATAATGTAGCTTTTGGTGATTGAAGACCCGCCCAATGGTGAGGATCGAAAAATTTAAAATGATTATAACTCGCGATAAAATTTTCGAAGCGCGGCCAAATTTTGTTTGGTAATTTATTATGCGACACTGTTAATTTTTGGTGACAGGAGATCCGCCCATGGGGAGGGTCGAAAAATTTAAAATACTTATAACTCGCGATTTAATTTTCGCAGTGCGGCCGAATTTTGTTTGGTAATTTATTATGAGACAGTGTTAATTTTTGAGAACAGGAGACCCCCCCCCCACGGTGAGGGTAAAAAAATATTAAAATGCTTATAACTCGCGATCTAATTTTCGTAGCGCGGCCAAATTTTGTTTGGTAATTTATTATGAGACAGTGTTACTTTTGGTGACAGAAGATCCCCCATGCTGAGGGTCAAAAATTTAAAATGCTTATAACTCGCGATCTAATTTTCGTAGCGCGGCCAAATTTTGTTTGGTAATTTATTATCAGACAGTGTTACTTTTGGTGACAGGAGATCCCTCATGGTTAGGGTCGAAAAATTTAAAGTGTTTATAACTCGCGATCTAATTTTCGTAGCGCGGCCAAATTTTGTTTGGTAATTTATTATGAGACTGTGTTAATATTTAGTGACATGAGATCCCCCATGGAGAGGGTCGAAAATTTTAAAATGCTCATAACTCGCGATCTAATTTTCGTAGTGCGGCCAAATTTTGTTTGGTAATTTATTATGAGACAGTGTTACTTTTGGTGACAGGAGACCCCCCACGGTGAGGGTCGAAAAATTTAAAATGCTTATAACTCGCGTTCTAATTTTCGTAGCGCGGCCAAATTTTGTTTGGTAATTTATTATGAGAGAGTGTTCATTTTTGGTGACAGAAGACCCCCCCCCCCACGGTGAGGGTCGAAAAATTTAAAATGTTTATAACTCGCGACCAATTTTCGTAGCGCGGCCGAATTTTGTTTGGTAATTTATTATCAGACAGTGTTACTTTTGGTGACAGGAGATCCCTCATGGTTAGGGTCGAAAAATTTATAGTGTTTATAACTCGCGATCTAATTTTCGTAGCGCGGCCAAATTTTGTTTGGTAATTTATTATGAGACTGTGTTAATATTTAGTGACATGAGATCCCCCATGGAGAGGGTCGAAAATTTTAAAATGCTCATAACTCGCGATCTAATTTTCGTAGTGCGGCCAAATTTTGTTTGGTAATTTATTATGAGACAGTGTTACTTTTGGTGACAGGAGACCCCCCACGGTGAGGGTCGAAAAATTTAAAATGCTTATAACTCGCGTTCTAATTTTCGTAGCGCGGCCAAATTTTGTTTGGTAATTTATTATGAGAGAGTGTTCATTTTTGGTGACAGAAGACCCCCCCCCCACGGTGAGGGTCGAAAAATTTAAAATGTTTATAACTCGCGACCAATTTTCGTAGCGCGGCCGAATTTTGTTTGGTAATTTATTATGAGACAGTGTTAATTTTTGGTGACAGGAAATCCCCCCATGGTGAGGGTCGAAAAATTTAAAATGCGTATAACTCGTGATCTAATTTTCGTAGTGCGGCCAAATTTTGTTTGGTAATTTATTATGAGACAGTGTTAATTTTTGGTGACAGGAGACCCCCACGGTAAGGTTCGGAAAATTTTAAATGCTTATAACTCGCGATCTAATTTTCGTAGCGCGGCCAAATTTTGTTTGTAATTTATTAAGGTATTGCATAGCTTTTATCGCGGGCTTTGAGCGCGGCGAAAGAATCTAGAAATTCTGTAACGAGAAAAAAAAAACCTAACACTCCGGTAACTTCGCTTCAGTTTGGCAGACTTCGGCACGGTATCCCTCCGTAGACTTCGGCAGACATTGACGCGGTATTTTTCAGATATTTTGAGAATATCTAGTCTTAAACTTATGTTTTTTTATTTCAGCTACCATAAACGTATAGTTTCAATGATAAAAATTCCTGATTAACCTACATGTATTGCAAGATAATAAAAATATTTTAAACGATATTAACTTCTCATTTGTTCAATACAAGAAAAAAAAATTGCTATCGGTCACCACGCTCAAAATGTTTAACTTGAATTAATATCAAAGACAAAAAAACTGCATAAATAAAAAATAAGTAAATAATTATAATTGCATAAGTTGATAAAAAATACTATGCAATAGCTTTACCGCGGCAGTCCCCGAGTGCCACACGTATTTTTTTTAATGTTGATGATGTGTTAACCGGTGTTAAGAGTAGTCAGGAAGGTACGGAATTGATAAATGAATTGCAGAAAATGGTAGGAAAAGGTAGTTTTGAGCTACATAAATGGTGCACAAATGAATTATTACTGTTGAAAAACGCTGAGTTTACAAACATAAATAATGATAATATACATAATATAGTGGGCAATAAGGCCATAAAAGTTCTAGGAGTTGAATGGCATCCTCATAATGATATGTTCAAATGCAATTTCAGTGATATAGATTATCAAAATGTCCCTACTAAAAGAATTATTTTGTCATATGTATCAATGCTTTTTGATCCACTAGGGTGGATTGCACCTTTTGTAATTTTAACTAAAATTATTCTTCAGCAACTGTGGAAATTACAATTATCATGGGATGATTCAGTACCAGAAATTTTAACCAAAAGTGGAAAATTTTGTGCCATGAAGTCAAACTCTTAAATTCCATATATATACCCAGAAAAGTCGTCTTGCCCAATTATTCTCGATGTGAACTTCATGGATTCTGCGACGCTTCAGAAAAGGGTTATTCCGCCGTTATTTATGTTAAAACGTGTAATAACTCGAACATTGATGTGAAACGTTTAGCAGCAAAAACTCGAGTAGCACCCTTAAAACCTATCACGATTCCAAGGCTCGAATTATGTTCTGCAGTATTACTGACACATTTAATACAAGCTTTTAAATCAGCATTACATTTAAAACCAGATTTAGTGCGCGCATGGAGTGATTCAAAAATTGTGTTGTCATGGTTAACATCAGATCCTAAAAGATGGCAAGTATTTGTAGCCAATAGAATTGCAGAAATTCAATCCATATTACCAGCTGAAAATTGGAGCCATGTAGATGGAAAGGAAAATCCTGCTGATTGTGCATCTCGTGGATTATTTCCGGCAGAATTAATGTCTCATGAATTGTGGTGGAATGGACCACCATGGTTAAGAAGCAGTGAGGTTCCAGTGAATAAACCTATTCCCATAAATGAAGAAGATTTACCAGATGCACGGAAAACATCATCACTTGTAATTTCTGAAACTGCAAAGAAACTTGATATTATATCGAAAATATCCTCGTTTCCAATGTTGCAACGCATATTTGAATGGATATTGAGATTCATCTCCAACTCTAAGGTAACACGTCCAGAAAGAAATACATCCTTTTTATCAAGCAAAGAAATTCAAGCCGCAACACGTTGCATTATTAGAATAGTTGAACACATGAATTTTAGTAAAGAAATCCACTGATCATAATTCAACATTTTCACGAAAAATATTTACATGCAACTCCAGAACTTCTTCTTTCTTTAATTAGGCAGAAATTTTGGATCATTGCTGCCAGATCTGCTATTCGTAAAATAGTGAGAACTTGTGTTACGTGTTGTAGATACAGGGCTCAATCTGCAAAACAAATAATGGCTGATCTTCCAGTATCCAGAGTAACACAATAACGACCATTTAATCGAGTTGGAACAGATTTCTCAGAACCATACATGATTAAGTATCGTGCTGGACGTGGATCAAAATCATTTAAATCATATATCTGTGTATTTGTCTGCTTCGTGATCAAAACAGTCCATCTTGAAGTCGTAGAAGATCTTTCAACAAAGGCATTCTTAAGTGCATTAAAACGATTTATTGCAAGAAGAGAAAAACCTCTTGAGATTTTTAATGACTGTGGAAGCAACTTCAAAGGTGCAAAAAAGGAAATCAACAAGTATCTATTGCAGTGTAAGCAGAATGAAGAAATTCACAAATTTCTGTCGTCAGAGGAAATAACTCGGACATTTAACCCGCCTTCAGCTCCACACTTTGATGGACTGTGGGAATCTGCAGTAAAATCAATGAAATCGCACCTTAAGAAAACCGATACTGTGTTAACTTATCCCGAATTCCAAACCCTGGTTACGCAAGTTGAAGCTTGTCTCAAATCTAGACCATTGTGTCCTATATCATCTGACCCAACAGACTTAACTGCTCTAACACCTGGCCATTTTCTAGTTGGAACTTCTCTGACTGCCATACCTGAACAAGATCTGAGTCACAGTCCCTTAAATCACCTTGATAGATGGCATGTAAGACAGTTCATGCTACAGCAATTTTGGAAAAGATGGAGCCGAGAATACTTGTTTCAACTTCAGCAAAGAGCTAAATGGCAAAAATGCCACAAAGATTTGCAAGTTAATGACTTAGTTCTCATGAAAGATGACAACCTTTTACCGCTAAAATGGAAACTAGGAAGAATAATAACTTTTCATCCAGGTTCAGACAATAGAGTCAGAGTTGTCACGATTAAGACTAGTAGTGGTATCATAAATCGACCAATAGTGAAACTCTGTCCCCTTCCTATAAAAAACTAAAAACTATGAACTATAAACTTTCTTTTTTCCTTTTTTTATATTTTTCATTAATTTTATTTGTGTTATTAATTGTTTTTTCATTATAGTAAAACTGTAAGAAGACCACTTAGCCACTTGTTGAAATCCTAAGGGATTTCAACGGGGGGCAGGATGTTTTGGTAAAAATCGTCTGCTTTCATTTATGTGAAAAAGCTCCAGTAAGAAATTGTATTATTCGTTACCATGGTAATTTATTCTTTTTATTTTATGGTTTTGGCAGCATTCTATGTTTTGTTTTTAAGTTTTGTGTTTATTCGAATGTAAAAAGATAATGGAATGTTGATAGCCGGCCAATAGCTCGCATATTTCAGTGTGAAATAAAACGCATCTACAGTCCACATTTGTTGTGTTTAAGAACCAGCGTGTGTTGTTTTTATCAGTGTAAAATCCGCTAAGACCATTTTTGGTACTACGAACACATACGAACACTGAATGAGACATTTTCGGGAATATACAGGGCTCCCAAATGGTCCGCGAACTGAACACCAAAATTTTTTAACAGAAAATTTCATTGTAGGCTTGAATTTCCCAATCATGGAATTCAAGGACTCGTACGAACCCCTAATGAGTCATTTTGGGGAATATACATGGCTCCCAAATGGTCCGCGAACTGAACACCATTATTTTAAACAGAAAATTTCATAGTACGTTTGAATTTCCCAATCATGGAATTCAAGGACTCGTACGAACTCTGAATGAGTCATTTTGGGGAATATACAGGGCTCCCAAATGATCCGCGAACTGAACACCAAATTTTTTTTTTAATAGAAAATTTCATTGTAGGTTTCTACAGCATTTGTGCTCAAATAACTAACCCCCGAAGGCGTTTTCTGCGCAATTTGCATGGAAAATACAAAACGAAAATATTTCTAAGAAAATATTGATATTCCGTTCGCGGACTATTTGGGAGCCCTGAATATATGAATGTTAGTCACATGGATTTAGTATTAGGGTAATTCCATGAGCACATGTCGTGTAAGTCACATAGTACAATTTGGATACCAGTATTTTAGAACGGAAAAATGTGACTTATTTTATCAGAGATATTTCACTAATAGAATAAGGCCATGCAAAACTTTCAAAAATAACGGTGGCCAACAATTTAGCAGTTACTAGAAATGTGACTTACACGACAAATGCTCGTGGAAATACCGTAATATGGGGGTGAATAGGAACGAAACTTCCCAGTCATACAAATAAAATCATTATAAATATATGTGATGATATTTTTAGTTGCCAAATTTTTTATAAGAAGGTAATAACATTAAGAGTTGAGAAATTCAGTTTTGAGATGTTTGCACCACTATTGGGGTATATAAAGAAACTTCAAGAGGATCCTCAAAAACTTCATTTTTTCAACGTCTTCAAAGCTTTGTATGTAACTACAGTATTTTTCGTATTCTAAACCTAAGAGAGGGATTTATAATTAATGATAGACCTGTAAACGATATGCTGAATTTAATTCTACTTTTTCTAAATTACATAAGGAAAAAATGAAAAATGGCTTATAACATCAGAGGTTTAAGATTTACGGGGTGAATCGGAACACGTTTTCTCTCATGATTTATTTTTCTACTCTGTAATAGTTTCATGTAATATATGAAAACATATGTATGAATATGTATTGTAACAATATTTTGTTTGTTCTAATTACTTGAAGAGTTTAAAGGTGCCAAGAAATTACTTGGTTAAATAAAAAAGTCAACGCCTAATCCAAGAGAATCGGAACACACAATAAAATAATTTAAAAAGAGCAAATTCGTTCGAAAAACTTTACAAAATTATTCTCTGATATCCAAAACATCACATAAACATCTCAAAATGAAAAAACAATTAAAAAAGAAAGGAATGCAAACAATAGTAAGGGCTGAGGATAAGTGCGTAATAGTAGATCGTATTAATACATTCAGCGATTGGGTCTACTCAATAGATCCACTTACCCAATGACTACTAGTAAAGAACACAGAACAGGGCTGAATTTGTATTAAATTTTATTTCTTGAATTCGAATATAATTTCTTAAAATGAATTTTAATTTTTCTTGATTTCAAAGTAGTTTTCTAATTTTAAAAAGGCATATCTTTATTTGTATATAAAATAAGGGCTTGGTTTTACAGTAACTACGTGTTCCTATTCCTCCCTCATCATTATTACCTGTTTTTATTAACTTTATTAAAGTTTGAATTGGAATAAATAAAGTTTATAACATTTGTTCCGATTCACCCCTATCTGCGGGGTGAATCGGAACATCATTAAATAAATAAATAATATATATACAAACAGTAAAAATGTTTCGTTTTTGCATAAAAAATAAAGAACAAAACAAGAACGAAGTTTCTAGTCGAAAAATAGTAGAAATTAAAAAATCAATTTTGCTTTTCTGTAACGTTAAAGTTGAAAAGTGTTCCGATTCACCCCATTTTACGGTAACCTCTAGTATTTAAAAAATTTTATCTGTTCGAAAAGACAAAAGTCTTTTTCTTTAATTAAGAACCACAAAACAAATTTCTTTTCTATGTATTCAAATAATATAAACTGTTTTATAATACTCTGCATTTTAAAATAACACGAAAATATTAATTGACTAAAGATGTTGCAATGCAAATTTTAAATTGCATAACAAGAATATTGTAACACATCTGTCAAACTAATATCATCACTCACTTTAATTAATTAGAAAATGGGTGTAAAATCTTTTTATTTTTTTACATTTATTTTCTTTATTTTGTTGTAAAAGTTACAAGTTGCATTTGTTTAAAATATTTTTTTTATTTTTATTTTAATTTGATTTTTATTTGTTTTCACGAAATATGTTTTCTTTAAATGTTATATTTTCTTCTTGATCGCGCATAGCAAAGACATTTATTCATAAGTAACGTGGATTTTTAATTTTTATTTTTCCAGTTATTTAATAACATGTTTGAAAGATTGCAAAAAAAAATTTTTAATGATATTTTTTTTTCTTGTACAGGATAATATTTTGGGTTTTTCTTTTTGCATTTAGGGATTAAATGAGAAACATTGACTTTTGATAATAACAGTATTACGTTGTTGTTTACGAGTGTCAGAAGGACAAAAAGGGTGCTGAATCTTCAATTAGACTGCACCTAGAGGGTTGGAAGCGAGACTTTTGTAGTACAGGATGTTCGGCAAAGTCCCTACAGATGGCAGCACGAAACATCGCAACCTCTTCAATTTCGATATGTCTCTGAAGGGGAGGAGAGTTTTTTCCAGAGATCAATATCCATGGTAACTTCCACAGGACATTCAGAATCCCTAATTTTGTCAAGTCATTTTAAATTTTAAGAAAATCGGATGTATAGTTCAATTACAGGTATAATCAAAAGTATTCCGTTACATTACAGACAATGGTAAGAATTAGTTTCAATTGCATTTTAACGATGTTACTCTCTTTCGAACATAATAGAATTGATATACATTTATGAAATATTACTAAAATATAAATTTTGTACGATCTGTCGCGCAAAAAATATTTGTTATTGATTGAAAGGGTCACGCATAAGTATCCCATTACAGAATGATATAGCGGATTGAGTTGAGCGTTTGTTTGAGTGTCTTAATTACGTTTTATGAAATTGTTATATGTTGTTGAAGTTTACTATAAATTGCTTCCTATATAATAGAAATCAGATAGTATTTTCAGGGACGTTCAAAAGATTCTGGCTATTATATTATATACTGTTAAATAAAGATCTGAATAATTTTAAAACTTAGTTAGAGTAAGAGCACAGCTTATTTGCTACGCTTAACGTGCAATTTGCGACTTGTTTTATATTGTTTTCGTATCATTATTTTTTTAAAATGCACTTCATAATGAATTTATCTTTTAAGTATTGAAAATATATAGGTATTTTTTTTGTTTGGAAAAAGTTATGGAAAGTAACATAAAAAAAAATATTCTCCTGTAATTGAAATTTTACGATACTCCCCCCCGCCCGTATAATACTTGATATTGTCACTCCGATTTACTTTCAGCGATAAAATACAATAATAGAACATTTTCATCGGGATATGTACATCGCAGTTAGAAATATCTCAAGCCTAGTTAGAAGGTTTCAAACACACCGGATGCCGCTAGTTTTTTAAAGACAGTCGACTTCTTGAATCGTAGAGATTTGATGATTAGACAAAGGAATAATTGATATTAAATTTTAGTGTTTTTGTGGTGTGCCACGGTTGGCTGCAACTGATTTCAAAGCACACTATTTCAAACAAGTTATGATAATCATGATATCTGAATTTAAAGAAGTTACAAACTGGAAATATTCACATAGGGGCATTTCCATGTGAATTTGTTAGTCTGTTACACAACTGAAAATCGCTATGCTTCTTGGACACCGTTATTTTCGAAAAGTTTGCTTCGCCTTATTCAATTGATGATATATCTTCGATAAACTAAGTCACATTTTCTCGCTTTAAAATATTGGTAGTCAAAAATCATAGCATGTAACAGACAAACAAGTTCGCATGGAAATGCCCATAGCTGACAACAGCTATGCTTTATCACCCTAATTTCGCATTTTAAAAGCGAAGATTATTAGCCAAAAATATTCTTGTAGTCGCCAATTTCAACAAATTCTTCTCAGCGCTATCCTAGTGCACTACTTTTCAATTTATTTAATAACAAAAATCTGCGATTAATTAAGGCGAAGATGTGCCTTCTGAAATATGTTCCTTTCTGAAATGAAGTTTGTTTGTGACCTTCTCCTCTTACAGACATCTTTTTTTATTTTGGCTGACTACAGGCTGTTAAATTTTTCCATTCCTAAACGCATCATATGCTTTATTATTTAATTATAAACAAACACTTATATTAAAATACATGTATCTGAATTTTGTTTTTAGTCAACAATTCAAAAATATTTTCCTTGAATATTTCTGAATCATTTAATTATTTTTCTTCATTTCTTTGAGTTCAAATTAATAAGAGTCAATTAAATTATTTAAAAATAGATTGCAGTTAAAAAACATAAAGAATTGCTAATTAACTGGATGGGTTATTAAGCTATTTTTACTGGAAAATTAATATTTTAAGACGTTTTCTTTTAAGGCATAAAAATACCTTAAGATATTTTTTATCAAAATGTATTGTTAAACAGATGGTAAAACAACCTTTTTACTTATTAAAATAATTACAAAATAGCATAATTTATTTCTTTGTTCAGCTATTTTCATACTTTTAAGATATGATTTTATATACATTTATTCTATTTTTTTTTTAAATTTGTATTGAATTTTTTTTTCTTTGAGAGCGACAAATTTTATTTAAACACTTTTTCAATGCATACTTAAAAAAGGCTCTTTTATAAGTTTTTTGATTCCCTATTGTCTACTTTATTAATTTTTTTATTAACAGATCCCAAAAATCATGATAATTTATGTTAGAGTAGTTTTTTTTTCGCAAATTTCATTCTAGAGTAATTGCTTTCATATTTTTCTATATTAAGATTAATTATATCGGTGTGGTAACGTTGTTATTTCGTGTACAGTATATAAAAGGATAAAACTCTTGACCTATTGCATCATTAACGCCTACACAGAGTGTTTCAGCACAGCGGCTCTAAAGTTTCAGGACTGATAGAGTACATATAGACAGTGGGAAATCACATAGTTATGCATGGTCTAAAACGTTTTATCGTCGTTATTGTAGCGGCTAGTATTGTCTGGTGTCCCTTCTCAATTCGGATTTAAAAATGTTCTGTACAGTAAAATTTCAAAGTAATTTTCTTCGCCATATCTAATGATGGAATCACCTATGATCAAGCATGGAGAAATAAATTTTAAGAAATTAGTGGTACCCAGAGCATTTGGAACCCCGATTGAAGCTGCTATCAGACTCACCAACATTTCGAAAGACTTTGGAGCCAACACTTTATTTCTTCCAACTTTTCGCGAATTATCCTTTCAACACCCAGTGTGATAACAAACAGCAATGTCTTCCCAAATTTTTTTCACAGTTCCAAAAAAGTCTGGTTTAGACGAGATTTATTCATCCAACATCGAACATTTCAACGAATCAGAGGTAAGCGATTGATACGAATAGCCGATAAATATTAAAGGCTGGTACTAGTAGGATAGGTTATCCTGCTTTTTCACAAATTTTTCAAAGACAATTGTAACCTTTTACTCTCTTGAAAAAGCGGGGGAAAGTTGAAGTTAAAATCGGCTAAAAATTTTGTCGCGCGTAAAGTTCGTGAATCTGATAACAGCTTTACGCGGTACACATAGTAGTACTAGTAGAGTTGCAAAAAGTCGGTTTATTCCCGGGTTTATTTCCAATAGACCAGGTTTATTCCCAGGTTTTTTCCCAAAAAACCGAATTATTCCAAAAAATCCCGGGTTTTTTCCAGGTTTATTCCTAAAAACCCGGTTTATTCCCGGGTTTAAACCGGGTTTTTTCTAACCTTTGCAACGCTAAGTACTAGTAATGTCACAAAATGCAAGAAAAGAAAAACACGAAGAGCATAGGTGCCAACTTATCGATAATTTACGTAAAATCGTTTCAGTGTAACGTAGGTTAAATAAGCGATTTTCTCATCGATTTTTTTAATAAATAAATTTATATTAGGGACACAAAGAAAACATACACATTTGAATAAATGTTTTTTATCATTCGGAGCGTGATTACTTACTGCAAGTGATATCGGTACAACTTTTAAGGAAATTACCGATAAATTGGCAGGTATTAAATAAAAAAATAAATGTTTATTTTTCTTAGTACCTAATTTCTACATTTTAATATTTTACCTTGGTAATTGCAGATTTACGCACGAAATTTTCATTAATTCACAATTATGTTCCAAATTCTAATTATTAATAGTGTTATATTTTTATTTTAAAATAATATAGTTGTCTTTTCTGGTGATAATTGAATTGATTTGTAATTCAAAATGATGTAAAGTTTATTATTATAAGGTTACGTACATTTCTAAAATGTTTATGATGGAAATGTACTTTCAATAAAATTAATATAATAAACAAGGGTACAGCTTTTAAATATGACAGCGATCTATATACATGTTAAATGGCAAATTAATTTTTTATTCCACCTTCTTTTCTTAAAAATTATTGTTAGAAAATATTGCTCATTGTCTAAGTTCGTTTGGAAAATCTGAATTTTTTGCACCAAAACTTACTTAGTTATACTTTCCGAATTTCACTTTTTCCTTGCAATAATAGTTATGCAATAGTAGAAAGCAGCACGTATTAGTTTAAACAAGTAAGTTTAACAACATTTTGATCGTAAAATAATTAAACTTTTTATTTAATATTTTAATGTTTCTTAACATTGAAACTACCCGTTGATTAATATGATAGAATGTGCAATTCTGCAACTTCTATCAGATGGTGTCATCAGTAATATAGGGAAACAGTCTTCAATTTATTTAAGCACTGAAATCTGCTATTAAGTCTGACATTAAATAAAGTGAAATTTTTTATAAAATAAAATAGCTGAGGCAAACACTTGGTATCAAACTCCCAGCCACGGTAGGCTTAGCAATACATTTTAACCAATTAACTGATTAATATTTTTGAAAAAGACTGCAAATATTCCCTATTTTTTCATGTCTTTTACAGAATATTTAATTTTCTATCACCGGTTTTTAAAAACAAAAGTTTTTGCCCAATTGATTCAGAAAAATGCTCGAATTAACCCTTTGAGCTCTGGAGTTTAAATTTCTTCAAAATAACAAATGTCACATTGGCCCCAGTATTTTTCAAGCAAAATTTTTGATTTACGATAAACACGAAAAAGTGCATTAAACCTTTAAAAAAAATTTGGTCGAATATTTCGGTGCGAATATGATATTTCGGAATTAAAATTAAGTGGTAGAAAATTCAACCATCAGAGCTTCAACAATAGGGCGGAGCGTAAAAAACTTTTTTTAGAAATTCTTTTCTCCCTAGCGCGGAAAAGTTGTCTAGTGGTATCACTAATATACTCACAAAATATCAAAACAATCAATAAATATCTTCCGGTTCCACTTTTGGGTCGAAATATGCAATTTTAGTCAAAAATGTTGTAATTTTTCACATTTCAGTAATATTTTAAATTTTAATTTTTTTCTTCGCCCTAGTGCGGAAAAACTGAAAGAGTACATAAGGAACACAAGTACAAAATATTAGGGTAATTAAAAAATATCTTCTGGTTCCACTTTGGGTTCTAAATATGTGAAATTTGTCGAAAATTATACAAATTTTCACATTTTAGTCATTTTTCTATTTTTCGATTTTCTATTCCCGCTGGCATGGAAATGTTAGAAAAATATGCAAGAAACATAAGTAAAAAACTCTATAATAACAAATAAATCTTCTGTCTTCCTTTTTCTGGTCTAAAAATATCAAAGTAGCCAAAAAGTATGTAACTTTTCACATTTCAGAGTTTTTTTTTTCTTTTTAATTTTCGCTTCTTGCTGGAGCGGAAAGTATGGAAAATCATATGAGAAACGTAGCAGAAGAGATTATTGGTGACACTTGCCCTATATAATCGCAGCCAGATTCTTCTATAAGTGTCCAGTATTCTTCAAGCACTCTTTGTTCATCGAGGGTTCCCTCAATATTCCTCTGAATTAAAGTTGGATCTTTTCGGCGGTCAAAATACAATCTTTTCAAGATATTGGTGAATGTGAAACTCTAATCTTGGACTTGACATTTCATGCGATATTTTTTTCTTTTTCTGCTTGTGTTATGCCTGTCTATAACTTTGGACATGTCGTCACGTGTCACAACTCGCAAGTCTTCAATAAATGCGCCTGTTACTGATACTGCAACTCGGTCGGACACTCCTATTGTGTTTCAAGTTTTGGCTAGGGCAGGACGACGGGTTATTCGTGATATACTTATAGTATTTATATTCGAATGCAATGAAACTAAAGGTTTATCACTAAGATCGTGACACAGTTGTTCATCAACAAGACTAAAAGATTTAAATAACTCTAAGTCTCCGATGAAGCAGTAGTGATTGTTTTTTCCATTTTATATCATTTTCTGAAACTTTCTTATTCTTTTTCGAGCCTGCTCATTCATTTACTAAGTTTTGTGTTGTGGACCGGGTTTCCGAATGCATCAATTGGGTCTATCAACAATTTCCTTGACGTTCTTTGATCCTTAAAAAAATGTCTTCTAATTCTGGAATTTTTATATCGCATGGGCATTTACATCGTTCTAGAGATGTACTCTTGTCAGAAAAAAATTCTAACAGGTGTTTTTTTCCCTTCCAATAAGAAAATTTTCAATTTTGACTTCGTCTGTTCTTTAGCGTCAAACTTCTTTATACTCTTGTATTTATCATTATATGAACCAATCATTTGGACTATTCTTGGCCTAGAAATCGTTGGAACTGAGGAGCCTGCTAAATTGCTTCAACCATTTCAGCCCATAATCCGCTATCACCCCAAAGGTGAGTCCGATTTTTAATTATATTTCGATTCATTTCTCACCAGCAAAAAAGTACATTATATGTTCATAATCCCGTGTATACTGCGCCTTAATTGTGATATTGTAATATTTTCTATGCACATTATGAGTTCAACACAATATTAAAAATTAAATTTTTGTAAACACTTTCAGATGTATTATTTTTCAATAAAATACATAAGCTAAAATTGACTATCTCATTAAGAACTTATCACGAGCGGAGCACTAAGCCAACAGTAACACTACAGTAAACGAATAGAAAGCTGGACTTATTAGAGGAATTTCCCTCAGATCGCTTTTAATTCGATTGTTCTATGATTTTTGAGTACATTAATGCCATGAATCTGCCAGTTTAAGTAATAAAAATTAAATAAGAAGTTATTTATTAATTATTTTAAATTTTTACCCTTATCTTTGTCATATGATTTTCCGAATTTTCCGCGCGAGCGAGAAGAGAAAATTGACTTAAAAAAAAACTCTAAAATGTGAAAAGTTACATACTTTTTGGTTATTTTGACATTTTTAGACCCCAAAAAGGAAGAAGGAAGATATTTATTTATTATTCTAAAGTTTTTACTTACGTTTCTTGCATATTCTTCGAACATTTCCATGCCAGCGAAAATAGAAAATTGAAAAATAAAAAAATGACTAAAATGTGAAAATTTGTATATTTTTCGACAAATTTCCCATATTTCGAACCCAAAGCGGAAAAAGAAGGTATTTCTTAATTACTCTAATATTTTGGACTTGTGTTCCTCATGTACTCTTTCAGTTTTTTCCGCACTAGGGTGGAGAAAAAATTGAAAATTAATAATATTACTGAAATGTTAAAAATTATAACATTTTTGGCTAAAATTGCATATTTCGACCCAAAAGTGGAACCGGAAGATATTTATTGATTGTTTTAAAATTTTGTGAGTATATTACTGATACCACTAGACAACTTTTCCGCGCTAGGGAGAAAAGAATTTCGAAAAAAAGTTTTTTACGCTCCGCCCTATTCAACAATGCAAAATTTAAAATAAAAAATTATAGGTGAGAATAATAAACCATGATTGGAATATGGATGTGCGTACGTGGTACTGGCAAATCATGATTGGCAAAAACATGTTTCCTTAATGGCGGACGGGCAAATCCGGGAAGTGTTTAACTCCAGAACGTCCACAAATTTTACTCAAACTAAATAATACTAATTTGTACCATAATTTTTACCTAACACTATTAGGTTGTCCCAAAAGTTTCTTCTTCTTTTTTTTTCAAAAAACAAACCATGGAAATTTTGATAAAGGCTATATTTTTTTGTAGAACGCTTGTGCCAATCTGTTGAACAAGCCTTCTTCTATGTATATGATAGTTTAATAACACCTTTTTTCCAGAAATTGTTTTGATTTGGTGGCAAATTACTTACTGAGAAGATTTTTTATGGAGATTTTTTCTTTTCATTCAAAGAGTTTATTTTTTGTGAACAGAATTTTTGAAAGAAAGAAACAAATAGTAGTCAAACGGAGAAATGTCCGGAGGGTAAGAAGGAGAAATCTGAATATCGTAATTGAATGAAAGGACTTTGCATCTGACAGTCAATGATACATGTGGAATGGAGTCATCAAAATGGAATATAATATGGTTTCTTTTTGTTTGTTTCCTTTTTTGTTTCTTGTTCCGGAATGTTTCATGGCTATTGCTACCTTCAGTTCGTTTAGTTCCCAGCAGTAATTTTCAGAACTAATTGTCTGGTTAGGTGCAAGCAGTAACCCCATTTCGCCAAACACAGACCAAAATATTTTTCTGTAAGATTTTCGTTTTATTGACAGGAATTGACGTTTATCACGACTGGATCGGGATTGTTTGCATTCCTGGGTGTTATAAAGTATTCAACTTTCGTCCACGGGGACCAATCGTTTCAAAAATGGATCTTTTTGATGTTGAAAAGCTACAAAGTTGCCCGCCAACAGGTTACGAGCTGGTCGGCCTTAGCAACTATTTTTGTATTCTATTCGCACCAATATTTCTAAAAACACGTTTTTCAGCATTTTGCTTTTGCGAATGTTGCCAAAAAATGAGTAAAAGATTTTTATTTTCAGAAATTGGGGCCAGTTGAATTCAACAATAACGTACTGATGTGTTTGATTGACAAGGAGAGGACACGAGGCTTGTGTCACCGAATCCAGCGAGCCTTTGGTTATTGATAGAGTACAGTTAGTATATAAACATATCACAAGGATAAAGTGCAATATTCAAGGGGGGCCTTAAAAAACGACACCGAAATTTCACCCATTATTGACGCAAAATATATAATTAAACAAATTAAACTCCTTTGCGAGGGCTGGATTGTACAGTTGGATAGACGCCAGACATTTACTTTTCTCGCTTTTCCGTTGTCTGCGGGTTCAAATTCCATCCAGGGCATTTTTTTTCACAGACAAAGTTAGGATTAGTTATTTTCGGACTACAATATATGATTATTTATACGTATGACAAATATAAATAAGAACGTACTTCTGCACGCATGCGGAGTAAATTAAAATGCACTACATAAAATTAAAATATGCTATTTCATTTTTGTCTTGTCTAATACCTATAAATTAAAAAAATTATTATTATTATTTTTTTGTTTTGAAAATGTAATTTTCTTTTTTAATATCGACTCCCATGTTTTGATAAGGAATAATTGTTTTCGATTAAAACCATTTTCGAGAACATTTTATCACTTAGTTTTCCAGGTGGTTATTAAGCAAAACAAGCTTGTTAGTACACTATAGAAAATAAACAGCGAGGGTTTATAATGTTTATTCTTTCAGCAGTCACCTTCTGCACAGCGAATATGTCCGGTAGTTTGTTTTTAAAGTTTTTCGATGATTAGACTCGTTCTTTATTAATTAAAATGAAAAAAGTTATTCTGCAAAAAAAATCCTCTTGGAAAAGCTTCAAATCGTCACTTGTAAAAGCAAGCATTTAATTTTTAAATACATAGTATTGAATTGAATGTAAATAATGTAAAATAACTGTACTTAATTTTAAAATGTATGTTAGTTATTATAAAAGAAAAATAATTTACAAAAATCCAAATATGTCGAATGTAAAAAAAATACGTATGTATAGCATAAGTTTTTTTTTAAATATATATATATATATGTATGTATGTATATGTATATATCCGTAGCGTTTCAATGAAACTCTGTAGCTCTTTGTAAATAAATAAATGTGTAATTATGAGCTTAGAAACATATTCTTATTTATATTTGTCATACGTATATATAATCAGATATTGTAGTCCGAAAATAGCTAATCCTAATTTTGTCTGTGAAAAAAATAGCCTGGACGAGATTTGAACCCGAAGACAGCGGAAAAGCGAGAAAAGTAAATGTCTGGCGTCTAGCCAACTGTACAATCCAGCCCTCACAAAGGAGTTCAGTTTGTTTAATTATATATTTTGCGTCAGTAATGGGGGAACTTTGTGGGTCGTTTTTAAGGCCCCCTGAATATTGTTTGCACTTTATCCTTGGGATATGTTTATATACTAACTATACTCTATCAATACCCAAAGGCTCGCTTGATTCGGTGACACAAGCCTCGTGTCCTCTCCTTGTAATATGTTTTGACGCAACATCCTTTTTCTTCCGACATTGCTCTATCCGATAACTGTTTGCTTTCTTCTCTCGAAAATTCTTTTCACCAAAAAATGACTGTTTGAATGACATAAAAATTATCTCGTTAAGTGTTTTGGAACTAAATTGAAAAATTTTTGGAAAGGAAATATTATAAGACTTTGGAAATTTAGATGAAAGTTAGCAGAACACAATAGCACGGACATTCTTCAATAAAATTTCGTCGCTTTCAAACTTTGCTTGTTTTTTATTTTGGTCCAAAAACAGAAGAAACTTTTGGGTCAACCTAATATATAACTTATAAATTTTAATTAGTTTTCTGTAGTTAGTATTTAACTTACTTTATGAAAAAGAAATTCTAGTCCGAGTCAGTATTTAATCATTTGGCTGGCATCGGATTGACATTAGGTGAACGTCCCAGTGTTAACCCTTTGTCAACGTTCTAGTGTTAACTGATTGTCAACGTTCAAGTGTTAACCCTTTGTCATTATTTTAATCACAAAAAACCGAATTTTTAGAATACTTACTGTAAACTGAAATATCTGAAATTCAGATACATATCTTTCTTAAACAGAGTGTTCAATTTACAGATATTTTAAAGTGCGTTAATTTTTTAGACGCTTGTATGAGTCTGAATTTGAGACATTTCAAATGACTAATCTAATTCATGTATGACCATCTTTCATTTTCCGGCAAAAACAGCTATTTTTCATTTGTTTGTTAGCACTATACACTAAAAAATATATAAGTTGAAATATTTAATTTGTATCGTAAATCAAAACACCAGTACAATTTGGGTATTTAAATAAATGTTTTCTTCCGTTTCCAGAAAAAAATTAATTTACTTTTCATTTCTGTGTTAAAAAAAAAAAAAAAAAAAAAAAAAAAAAAAAAAAAAAAAAAAAAAAAAAATCTAGCTTTCAAGCAAAAGCAAGCTCACATATTTTAATCCAAAGTCAGGTACACTTGACAGGATTTATTTATTTAACTCTTGTTAAAATAATATTAGACTTATTCGTCGCAGGATTCAAATCATGGACAAGGTTGGATTCGAGACTGGTAGAGTTATCCACTCACCCGCGACTTCACAGGTTGAAACTTCAAATATTGTTAATTATTTGTGAAACACAGTTGATTTTACGGTAGAGGTAAATATTTTTCCAATCTAGTTATAATTTTGGACGTTTTACACATTTTTTACTAGAATATTGTGTATTTGGGTGTTTAACTTCCTGTCTTATAGGGACAGTTGAAAGTTTTTTTTATGTGGTTTTCATCTAGCGAAAAAGTTTTTAGAACACAAATATTATTTTTATGTACAGAGGACACATTATTTTTGATATATAAAATATTAAAAATTTTTATGTATATGTTGCGGCCAATACCCGGAGTCTGGCCAATTCTAGAACTGGCCGTCCAATACCCGAACTGGCCAAGCTTCCTGGCCAAAACCCGAAATACATGAAATGAATAGCGTATTTCGGGTTTTGGCCAGCCAATTCGCGAACTCATGGTTCGTACGGGTCCTGGAATTTTATGAGCATTGGTACCAGTATTTACTTATAGAAAATTCCTAATTAAATAAAACGAAATTTCACTATTTTGAACGATATTTATTTTTCTATAAAGAAATACTGGTATTTCGCCTGGAAAATAACGGTACCCGTACGAACCATGGAACTGGCCGGGAAGCCTTGGCCAACATCCGAACTATGATGCATAGGTACCAATTTTTTTGCAATTAAGATAATGTAACATTAAAATGTACAGTAAAAAAGATTACCATTGATTATATTGAAACGAAATATTTTTGTGTACCCAATAAAATTAACCAAAAATAGTACACAATTCCCTTTCAATATCGAAATTAATTGATAAAAAAATACGATGACAATTACAAGTTAATCGGAAACTTTACTCGAGTTAGATCACGGACAGGCTGACGTCTAGACTATTTTAATTCATAGACACTTTCAACTATGTTAGAAAGGATTAAGCCGAGTGCTTATATCTATTTCGCGAATTGGCCAATCGCATCTGGCCAGTTCGCGAATTGGCCAATTGCATCTGGCCATTTCGCGAATTGGCTGGCCAATTCTAGAATTGGCCAGTCATTTTTTAACATTGCTGGCCAATTCTGGAATTGGCCGGCCAGTTCTAGAATTGGCAAATTTCGGGTATTGGCTGCAACATATGTTTATATATATATATATATATATATATATATGTATATACTGTTTATATATAGGTGAATTATAAATATAATTCCTTAACATTTGCGAGTTTTGATAGTTCGCAAAATAAAAAATGAAGACCATTATAACATTTGCGAATGCTTAACTTGGTTATTCGCGAATTTTGTTTTATAAAGAATGTTTTTTTTATATGTAAAAAAACTCTCTTTGTTTTGCCAATTGCTGAAACTATTTGACATTAGACAGTTATTTCGTCCAATATAGCTTAAGTTTCAAAAATTTCAATCCTTGTATTGAGCCTAATTATACATCAGTCATTCCACGAACCCCGAAGTATCGCTTGTTGATCGAAGTAAAGTGGATCATAAATTTTCTAAAATTCAAAATTTTGATTTTTGAAGTGCAATCTTTTCTTCAAAAATTGTGTGAGAAATTTAAAGCATCACGAACAACTGTTGAGAAGTCTTAAATTTAAAAGAGAATTCGAGACCACAATTTTTCCTGATACAGAAATTCATAAACGAAAGGTCTATTCTTCCAAACTATCGCATTCATAAACGAAAGGTCTATTCTTCCAAACTATCGCACATCAATATTTTTTTCAACCGTCAACTAGCAACTAAACATTGTGTAACGCTTTTATATTTATTAAAATTTATTTAATTATTTCTTTCTTTTTGCATTTCAATTGCCTTTTTCAATTTAAAAAATATCCGCAGATAGCGTCATTCGTATTACTTAAATCTAATCACAACTCCCTTGCAAAGAAAACTTCCGAAAATAATTTTTCTAAGTCTCTATAGGCAATTTTTTAAAGTTAAAATATAAATTAATAAAATACCGAGTTACTTAATCAGTTTTATTAAACATTCATTCACTTAATCCTTGTAAAGAACCGAAAATTATTCTATTTTAAACAGCTTTCCGTCTTATTAGGTATATGATTGTTAGCATTATTTCTGTTGGAAATTTATAAATTTTTCATTTAAAACAGAATTTTGTTATCGACAAATAAAATATTGTTATCGTTATAAAATAAAACACAGTATAACGCATACCGCGATAAACTTGGTTTTCCCTCCAAAAACTGTCATTGGAATTGCAGCTCCATGTCATCTTTGTGAATACAAAGGTTGACAGCAGAAACAGAAATTTGCCAATAAAAGGGAATAATAAAAATCTTTCATTTTTTTTCGGTGTGTGGGGGAAGGACGAAAAGAAATACAATTTCAAAGTGCGATAAAAATATTAATAATTATTAATAATTAGCATTATTTTAATAGTTGCAGCAGTATTTTTCAATTACGTAGTTTTATTGCATGTTTGTTAAAATTTTGTTTTAATTAGACCCAGTAAATGTTGTTTATTAGAAGAAAAACTAGCCGAACTTTGCTCTTTTAAACGCTTTTATATTGTCAGTTATTTTTTATCAGTTATTTTCAAGTTTATGTGAAAAACACAATTTGTACCCCTAGGAAGAGCGTCTACTCCAGTCTTAACTATAAAACATTATCTGCATTCTTAACAATATGCATTGGTGAATATCACAAAATGTCACATTTTGATAATCTGAGATATTGAAAGTATCCATTGAAAACGATTCAAAATTTTAAGAGGTAAATTTATTTTCTATTTAAGAATAAAGGATTTTCCATGTAAAATTGTTAAATTTTGAAGAACTTAAAAAAGTTTTTAACCCTTTCCGGCGCGGACAAATTCTGTTAGTAAAATGAAAAAATTCGACTGACACCGGAATTTACAAACGACATTTAAGAAATCAAGAACTCCTTAATGTAAGCTTTTATTGTTAAAGAGAGATTTTATTAAAAGATTATTGGTGCCACTTGCAAGTTCGAAATTAAAATTGGTGTGTCCAGATCGGACACCGTGCGCGGGAAAGGGTTAGTGTAACTAAATATGATTTCTTTGCATATGTATGTTAAGACAATTTCATTCTAAAATTTTATTTTCTTCTAACTATACAAAAAGAAAGTATATTGGATTCATGAAAAATTTCAAAATACGGTTTTGAAGGATTTACACGTTTTAGGGGTCAGATAAACAGAAAAACATGTTTTTTTACAAAATGACTGTCTTTGAGTCTGTCTGTCTGTATGTAACAAAACTTTGTGGGCGATCTGTTTGAAGACCTAATTCACGAAATTTACAAAAATTTAAATTCTGTTAAAGCTTGATATAAATTGAATCCGATTAGCTTTCAGTGTATATCACTCAATAGGTAGCGCTCCTATGCTGCATTATTTACAATTACCTCAATTGCCATATCTCTGGAAATAATGAATGGATTTTCATAAAACTTTATATTTTGCAAGTATTTGATATAACATAGTGCTGATTATGTTTGGGGGCAAATCGCTCAACAGGTGGTGCTGCCATGCCGTTCCATGTGTGCATTATCCGTGATTATTACAATAGCAAGAACTAATGCTATTTGAAGAACTAATGCAGGAAATTTTCTAAAACTTCAGATTCAGTTAGTCCCTAATACAGATTATTGTTGTTTAGTTTTTGGTGTAAATGGTGTAATTTTGGTGTTACTATACAGAATTTTTCACTATTTCGCATTAAATGCATCTCAAGAACTAATGTGTGAATTTTCATCAAACTTCAGATTCAGTTAGTACTTGATAAAAAACTGATCCTGATTAGTTTTTTGGTGTACACCAACCAGCATGTGACGCTGTAATGCAGATGTTTAAGATTTTGAAATAGCTCTATCTCAAAAACTAAAGAATGGATTTTCATCAAATTTGAGATTCACCTTTAAGTTGATATAGGTTGTTGCTGATTTTGGTGTAAGCTACGTAATCGGTAGCGCTGCTAAGCTGCGTTTTTCTGGAGTTATTAACATGCATAAGTTTTGGGATCGCCATATCTGTCTAGTTTATTATTATTTTTAAGTCTAACATTTTAACTGTTTTTTAATCCTTTAACGTTCATTGATTTCTCTACGAAATCACAAAATTTTAATTCGGATATGCAACAATGACACCAGAATTTTAATTTTTGAAAATCCATTTTATTATGTATGTGAAAAAGCACGTTTTTCTTAGTTACTAACGTATTTGTTAGCAATTACCGGTTTCTTGCATGTATTTCAACATCTTAGCAATGAAAATGTTTTGTCCGTTAAAGGGTTAAAAGAACATGTTTTTGATGTTGTAGCTGAAATACCATGTAATATTCAGTTTTATTTGTTAATTTATTGATTGAAAAATGACTCAATAAAACTGTGCTCAATTTTTACAGACTTTAATCACATTATTTTCAAACCAATATCTAAAATATCTTACTGGTAGCTGTTACTGTGTTACTTCTTGATTGAACTATCACAAAAATTAAAAGAATTATTTTCCAGTGCCAGATTTATACCTGACGAAGAACTAAAATATATGCCAAGAAAAAGACATTTTTTTTCATTGACAATCACAATTTAATTAAGATAAATTATTTGTAAAATACATAATTTGGTACCTTCCTCATATATTTGTTTTATAAGGTATAAATATTAACTAGAAAAAAAATAGAAAAAAGGCATTTATAAAGAAAGCGGAAGGCCCTGTACTTTGCACACATCACAGTGTGACATGCCAGAAAAATGACAATCTGAGTCAAAGGTCTTTTAAGTCTTTAAACAAAATCCCTTGATTGCTTTATTTATGTTATTAGAAATGGAATGTCTCTGGAAAATATTTCTAAAGATATTCTTTTATTAGAATGTATGAAAAGCAATTGCATTATATCCTATTTAATTGGTATTTTACTGTGCGGACTGCAATTTCTGTATTTATTTTTTACATTCACCGCGATCTAAATGAAGACAGATAATGCTAAATGATAATAGTTAATTGCAAACTAATGTTAAACCTATGGAACTTGAGGGGTTCGCACTGTTCCTAAAATTTTTGTACTTTCCTACCACAAGTTTTAAATGGATTATTTATTCTATAATTCTATTGTGCATGTTAAACGGACCTTCGATGAAGATTTTTTATATAAAATACTGGTAGCAACGTGAGATAATTTTAGGAACGGTGCGAGCCCTGAACTTGTCAATGAAAATAAAACTTCTCGCGTATAGCTTATTAAATTTTATGTAGACGTAAAGACGTTACGACAGACGTAAGCAACTTTAAAACTATTTTTGACAAATATCTTGCATTTTGACGTTATCACGTTTTTGACAAATATCTTGCTTGCTTTTGATACATTTTTCAAGCAAACGACTAAGAAAATATTACGTGAATTCGGAAAGTGCGGGAGGAAATATATGGGTTTGTCCTTGAACGATTTTTTTTATCTTTGAAAAGAATACTTTTAAATAAAAAAATATGCAAAAAAAAATATAAATAAATAAAATAAAGGAAATAAAAATCCAGAAAATTTTCTAGAATTTACGGAAGAAAATGTACATTAAAATACAAATGTTTGCAGTACGACTTCCATATTCTACCGGATATTTTTTACAGTGCATAATGCTTACAAAATAAAGTGGAAAAATTGCTGCTTATTGCCGAACATGCATGTCAATCGAATATGGCTGCGATTCAGACTTATACGCGTATCTTAAAAATTAAGACCCTTTAAAAGTCTGAAAATTAAACACTCCGTTTTAAACAACTTATTTGTCTGAATTGCAGACAATTCAGTTTACAATCTTCATACCATGACCTAACCACCGTAAGACACTTAAGTGCCTTAATTTCTGATACATTTAAAGTCTGAAATTTTACAGTTAGACATTTAAGTGCCTTAATTACTTTTCAGTCACATATGTGTCTGAATTTCAAACACTTCTATTTTAAGTGTTGGACCCAAAAGTATTTAATTAACATTTTCCTTGTATAAAATAGGGGGGAAAGTAAGCAATTTCTTCAAATAAATTCGTTTGTGAATTCTGGGTTCACTTTATCATTTAAAAATTTAAAGACATTTTTGAGACATGATATTTTAAAAAATTAAATATTATGTAAAAAAAATTACTTTACGCCAGAAAAGGTGTAGATATTATGATGAATATTATATCATTTCAATTTTCCACAAGAAAAAAACGCTTTCATCTTTCTTTTGATTTTATAAAATCGATATGTTTCGCCACACATACATACAAACGCCTAATAAATCTTCTTAACGTTAACACATATAAACATTTGAAGCTCATTTCTTATTTCAAATAATTCAACTAAAATTTTAAAGGCATTAATTACATTACGAATTTTTAAAACTATGATGTGTACTTTCGAGTTCTTAATAAATAATCATGTCTTTGATGTTTTTAATTTACCTCTAGCCAGTAATCTGGTGATAAATTTCTGAAAGATGTAACTGTCGGGAAAACACTTATATCTATTCCTTTTAAATGGTTTTCTCAGAGGATTATTAGTAATGACTTGAGGCGATTGCGAAGCGCATAATTTCAAGCACTTTGAAAGAGAATGCTTTTTTTTATTTTAAACATACAAATTTTTAAGAACAATGTATCCATGAATTTAATGAGTATCTATTAATTTTTTAACAGAAAGTTTTGTAGAAGAATATACGTACTTTAACGTGAATAATGGAACGCAAATGGGAACATCTTTGTTAATTTACTAATCTCACTTTCACAGAAAAAATAAATCTATTGCTAAAATGATGAAATGATTAAATGGCATCCTAAGTTAAACGAGACTTGTTTTAAAAACAAGTTTATAATAAAAGCAAAATTTTAACAAATACACATGGGTGAATCTTGGCAATTTGAAATTAAAATAAATTGGCTTGAATAATATATTACGAATCTTCAGATAGTTCATAAAAAACATAACATAAAAAGACAGAACATAAGAAAATCTCAAATTAAATGACATAAAGATAAAAAATAAGAGCTATGTAGAAATTCTGAGAAGCGGATCAAGCAATCTATTCTTGCACAGGCGTGATGTCATCACAAATCGACCGACTTTCAATCAGTGTTCAGATGCACACCGGAAAATTTTCAGTAACAATTTTTATTTATTTATTTGTAGAATATCTATCATCTTATAAAACAACAATAACTGTTTTAACTTACTGGTGATAATTTACAATCCATCTATAAAAAATCAGCCAGATGCACCAACTAAGACATTCCGCATCTAGCTGAATTCTTATTTAGAAATTCCGAATTATTACAAGTAAGTTTAAGGGGGCTCAGGGGTTGAAAACTTTTCAAAAAATCGATTTTTTATGATATAATTTGATTAGTCATTGAATTCTTAACTCAATGCAAAAAACCGCATAAAAATATTTGCATTTTTAACGGAGTTATAAGCATTTATGTATCAACTCTTTCATAGCCGCATCCATATAATTTCACCTTTAAGTCGCGTTTTCTCAAAACTTGATTTTTGATGACTAACACAAAGATTTAAAAAAACTATTTCATGAAATGGCTTAATTTTTTTTTTTTTTGCATGCATGCATATAACATCATTATCTAGATTATGAATTAATATATTTTAGATAGTTTAATATTTTGAGTATTTTTAATGGAAAAAAAGTTGTATTTTTTAGGGGTTTTTTAAATTTTCAACTTTGAGAGATTTTTTAATAATGTTTTTTTTTAAGTGATAATTATATCCTTAATTCATAATATAGATAATGATGTTATATGCATTAAAAAAAATAAGCCATTCCATCAAATAGTTTTTTTTTTAATATTGGTGTTAGTCGTCACAAATCAAGTTTTGAGAAAACACGACTTAAAGTTGAAATTATATGGATGCGGCTATGTAAATATTATTACATAAATGCTTATAACTCCGTTATAAATGCTAATATTTTTATGCAGTTTTTTGCATTGAGTTAAGAATTAATTGAATAATCAAACTAGATCATAAAAAATCGATTTTTTGAAAAGTTTTCAACCCCTGAGCTCCTCTTAAATAGTTATTGTTCTTAAGAAACAAGAAAATGCTAAATTTCACATACATCAGAAACATTTTTTAAAATCAAATTTCTGGTACCATTTGGAAATTAAAATTAAGTAGTTTCATAAATGTACCACCATGCTTGAAAGAGTTAAAATAATTTTTTCCAGTTATATAGTTGGAAATTTTTTTTGTACTTTAATAAATTTATTCTTAAAACCATTTTTTAAGTTTCAGAATCATAAATTGTTGTAAGATTTTCTCTAAAATTTATAGTTGGACATTGAAATTTATGTTGTTTTATTGTGGAGAGTTAGAATTAAAGATTTTTTCTCCGATATCTTGCAGTTATTAATTTATCTTATGATATAGTATTTAACTTCACTTTTTAAATTTAATACAGAATCTCTGTGGTTGTGATAAGTTTAGAAATTCTTTTTTTTTTTTTTTTTTTTTTTTTTTTTTTTTTTGTTATTTTATACAAATTCTTTCTTTATTCAGTTTTATATGTGGGTTTCATCTTTAGCAATTTTCACATTTCTGATCTAATATCTACTCTTAATTTTTCAAGAAATATAAAAAAAGGAAAACTGCTTTTGCTTAACTATTCAATGACCAAAATGCTAAAAAATGCATTTTTTTATTAATGCTGAAATTATCATATATGTGTGTCTGTGTGTGTGCGTAATAATAAAAAAAAAATTCGCCATTTTCCCGTTTTGTTTTCGCTCTAAATTCTTAAAAAAGTATACTTTTTTTTATATTTCAGTAATGTGCTAAATTTTAATTATCAGCTAAGTTCCCCTTTTTCCTTAATTCGACGTAATATGCTATTTATTTTCCTAAAAAGAACTCAATTGTATTGTTAAAATGTTAATATTTTATTTAGAACTATTAATCTATTTCATTATTTCATTTCTCCTTTTTAGGATAAAAAGTATTCTATTCTATTCAAGGACCAATGAACTTCATCGCATTAATTAACGACTGTTTCTTTTCGTCAAATTATCAGGTGTTATTCCACGATAATCTGCTTATCATTGCATATGTATACACTATATTGCCATTAATTATGGGACACTTGCGATTTTAGACATTTTACTAAATATCTAGAAAAATACATGAGGAATCATCTCGAAAATCTCAGTGTATATATATAATAGTATACGTCATACATCCCCGAGAAGATTTTTTACCGAAACGCCATAGGGGACCGTCAACAAATTAAAAAAGAATGAATATCTTTTGAATAACCCTGTCAAAACTGATGTAGCAAAAGCGCTCAAACTCTAGATTATGATTGAATGCCTTATTGTAATACACTGTGTTCATTTTTATGCAAATAGCATGCACACTCGCAGAGTAATTAAGGTTTTTATAAAAATGGTCCCAAATTTTTCCAAGTTTTTCCATTATAATTTTCAGAGTTCTTAATATAAAATAATATTTTTTTTAGAAAATATGACAAACAACATTGCACACAGTACCCTGTAATCAGAATTAAAAAATAATAAAAATTGTATGAAAAATGAGTAGGTTTACTATATAATTTTTTACTGCGCATGCGTCAAAAATATCAAAATTTCATTTGCATATTATGTTAGCTAAATGTATAGAGCAACTTTTGTAAAAGTCTCAAAATCATAGCTTGAAAATTCTGAAAGTAATCGTCTATAGAAAAAGGACAAAATCCGTTGTTTCCAAAATGAAGCAAAAAAATGAGGGATTTTATCTAAATGCAGTAGTACATCCCGTATTGTGTATTCTATATTGACACTAATCAATGAATATGTGGATACAACCCCTCTTGTTTTTGCTTCATTTTGAGAATAACGGATTTTCGAGTTATTCAATTGACGATTACTGTCAGAATTTTCAAGTTATGATTTTGTGACTTTCACAAAAGTTGCTCTATACATTTAGCTAACATAATATGCAAATGAAATTTTGATATCGTTGACGCATGCGCAGTAAAAAATTATTTAGTAAACCAACACATTTTTTATACAATTTTCATTATTTTTTAATTCTGATTACAGGGTACTGTGTGCAATGTTGTTTGTCATATTTTCTGAAAAAAAATAATATTTTATATTAAGAACTCTGAAAATTATAAGGAAAAAACTTCGAAAAATTTGGGATCATTTTTATAAAAACCTTAATTACTCTGCGAGTATGCATGCTATTTGCATAAAAATGAACAAGGCTTATTACAATAAGGCATTCAATCACAATCTAGAGTTTGAGCGCTTTTGCTACATTAGTTTTGACAGGGTTATTCAAAAGATATTCATTCTTTTTTAATTTGTTGACGGTCCCCTTTGGAGTTTCGGGAAAAAATCTTCACGGCGATGTATGACTTATACGATTATATTTATACACTAAGAGTTTCGAGATGATTCCTCATGTATTTTTCTAGATATTTAGTAAAATGTCTAAAATCGCAAGTGTCCCATAATCAATGGCAATATAGTGTATAAATATACAGGGTGTCCAGAAAATAACACCCTGATTTCAAAATTAAATTTCATTAGGTAATTTCATTAGGTTTTTTCATTAGGTAAGCTGTAAAAATCTTATACAGAAATTTCAAACAGTGAATATTTTGAAAAAATTGCGTTCTGATTGCATAGAATGCTTTGATTTGACATTTTTCTTGTTTTAGATTGCCTGCAGAGAAATAATTTTTCAGCTTACTGTGCAATATTTTAAAGATTTTTCGAAGTAAATTTTTAGAATTTCGAAATTTCAAAAATTTAATTTTAAAAAATTATGAAATATGACACTTTAAGCCGAAAAACACATTCTCTGTCAGCAATCTAAAGCAAAAAAAATGTCAAATCAAAGCATTCTTTGCAATCAGAACACAATCTTTTCAAAATATTTACCGTTCGAAACTTTTTAAAAGATTTTTACAGCTTACCTGATAAACAAACCGTTTACGGCATAATTCTATTGATCTTTGTTTTTGAGAAATTTAATTTTGAAATCAGGGTGTTATTTGCTGGACACCCTGTAATTTTTCATATATTGCAGATCTTATTTTCTGTCTTGTTTTCGTACATTTGCCAGGAATCCATTTATAATTAAAAAAAATATTCTTCCAAACAAGCAAATATTTCTCAAACAAGTGTTAAAAATAAATCCTTTAACTTTTCTAATCATGAAGTATAACAAATAATCTAATTTTTGCTCAAGGAACTTCATTTTGATAATAAAAATGTTTTATCCGCCCCATCCAGGGCTCCCAAATGGTCCGCCAACTGAACATCAATATTTTCTTAGAAAGATTTTCGTTTTATATTTTTCTTGCAAATTGCGCAGAAACCGCCTTCGGAGGTTAGTTTTAGCAAAAAGCCTGTAGAAACCTACTAAGAAATTTTCTGTTAAAAAATATTGGTGTTCAGTTCGCGGACCATTTGGGAGCCCTGGCCCCATCCCATCTATAAATGGTATTGACCTTGAGTTCCCAATGTCATACATGAAAAAAATCAAAAATTAAATGTTTCAAAAGAAGCAAACATTTTTCTGATTCAAGCATGTGTGTGTGTATCGGGGTTTCTTTTAACCTTTCTAATTAATCATGAAGCATAAAAGGTATTCTAGTTTTTTCCCTACCTTTCAAAGCCAACTTGCTTTCGACTATAAGATTATGATTGTATGATATTTCTGATTCTAAGTTCAGACAATAAAATTTATTATTAGTGCAAATTGTTATCTTTAATGGTGAAATTAGCATTAAAAAGTTTATTTTTACTTATTGGATATTTTATTGTTTTTTCTTCTTACGGCATTTGTGTTGTAGTAATCCATGCATAATTGAAATAAAAAAAACTCTTATTACATAGGGGAAGATGGGGATACTTGAGCCATTTTTTGAATTTTAATTTTTTTAATTTTTTTATAATTTCTTAGAATAAAATAAAATATTGAAAATGAAAATTTGATATTTTTTCTTCAACTGAAAACCACTTTCAATTAATTTTGAACTATTTTTCTATGTATAATAAGTGTTTATTTTTTGTTTTACATCGTGGCTCAAGTATCCCCATGGGGGGGATACTTGAGCCATGGTGAAGGGATACTTGAGCCACGACGGAAAAAAACCTACAAAAGTAATTTTTTTCGCTTTATTTTTGCACAAACATTTTACAGAATGATAAATTATCAAACATAAAGTCCTTCAAAACCAATTGAGAAAACAAAGCTAGTAATAAGATCATTTTTTGTCGTTAGAACTGGCTGTCGAAGGATAACTTTAACTTGACTTATAACGACGGTAGAAGCCTCCTCAGTTCAGAGCCATTTAAATTTGGAATCTGCAATTCATCGGGCAAAATTCATTTTCAAAATATTAAGCACTTATCCAACAAATATTTTTACAGTTTTCTTTCTGGCATATTTTATTAGTAACCAACCATCAGTAGAAGATTTTCTTTTCACATCATCACCATCATTGACAGAATTTTCCTTTGATGATAGTGTAGAACTCATGCTTTTAATTTAGTAGCTGTCGGAATTTAAGCCAGAGGTATCATTCTACTATTCCAAACACTTTTTTGATTTCACAGGAAAAGATTTGTCTTCCTCTTTGGCTCCATGCAGGTAAGTTTGAACTGGGATTTTTGTTGCTTGTCTTGTTTTTTTGTGCGCTTTTTTTACCAATTTTTCTTCAATTTTCTTATTTAAATAAAAAAAAAAGTTACAGCAACAGAAGTTACGATTTCAATATAAAATATTAATCTTAATATGTTATATTAAAAAATAAATATTTTAATATGTTGGACTTAACTAATTAAAGTATTAGAGCTTATAGCCTGTAAAACAGTTTTAAAAAGTTATTTTAATTTAATAAAAATTAAATTGAAAACTATGTTTACATTTATCTTGACAGGCTATTTTGTTAGTCAAAATGAAAAATAAAATGGATATTTTCATTTAAAAAATATACATTTTGAAACATTTTTAGGTCGTTATTTTTTTAAGAAAAAAAAATAAAATGAAAAATTATTCTCCCTTTTATCCAGAAAAAAATCTATTAGTGAATATAAATATGGAATTTTATTTTTTGTTTGTTTCACCCATGTTTAATTTCTAGTAGGGGTGGTTGAGACGTGGCTCAAGCATCCCCACTCTCACTGGCTCAAGTATCCCCACTACCACAATTTTTGTTTCCTAGAGTTTTACTAAATAAAGCATGCAGCTATTAGAACTATTTTAGATTCAAAATACAATTGAAATTATGCTTATTAAATTTATGTATATAGTTGCAACTTTAACCAAAACTTTAATTACAAAAAAACAAAAAAACTATGCACCCAAATATTTACTTCAGGTAGGGAAAAAACAACTATTAATCACTATACTTTCAAAATGGTACCAAGATGTGAGATTTCTTTTTTACATGTTCAGAACTATAAATATGTTACCATATTGGCAGTTTTAGAAAGAAAAATTAACCAGCTGTTGAGATAATAGGGGTGGCTCAAGTATCCCCTATGCTCAAGTATCCCCACTCTCCCCTACTCATTTAAATAGTATCAGAGATTAATACAGATCCCCCCTCCCGTTGAATAGCAAATTACTTTTCTTTTATCATTTTTTCTTTGCAAAACTTTTATTTTATTTTTTTAATTTTTACCCATCACATTCAATATTTTTGCACTCAAAAAAATTTCAATGACTACCGTAATTTCCAGCATATAATCCGCGGTTCTAACAATCATTTTTCGACCCAGAATTTCTTAAGAAATAAATACCATTTCCACATTAATATTTGTCTTCAATAACTAAATAAGATTTCTGGGTCCAAAAAGAATTGTTTCATCCGCGGATTATACGCAGGAAATTACGAAAATTAAATTAACAGCATTTAGTTTTTGAGATGCATAAAACATTTAACACTAGAACCGCGGGAAATTTTATTGTGGATTTAGAAAATTATTTCACATCAGATTTTTTTAAGACTATGTAAGATAATTACTTTAATTATGTTTGCGTAACATATGCTTAACTACTTTTATTAAGTAATTTCCGGTTTGAATCAGCATGTATTCATTTGGTACGGGTCAAAATGACCCGTCACCACGGTTCTAGTGTTAAATAGCAGAGAATACATGAATAAAATTTTAACAATACGAATTTTAAAAGGAAAAAGGGTGGGAGGTAATCTGTTATATTGAGACTTCTGTACAACTGAAACTTTTATACAAAGTAGAATTAAATTAAAAAATTACAAACTACTTTTAAAATTCTGGTGTCAGTCAGACTTTTCATCATTTTACGAACAAAATTTTTCGGAGCCAGAAAAGGTTCAAATGTAAAAAAAAATGCTTTGAAAGATGATAAACGACGAGGAAATAATTATTTAAACTGTTCATAAGATACAAAAAATGTGATGATAATTATAAAGAGTTAAAGAAACAGAAACATTATTCGGCCGGCAACAGAGAAAAGTTTAGAATATAGTGCCGTCGCTGAAAACTGGCGCAAAGGTTTAACCTATTAACGCCAAAAGAGTTTTATAGTATTCTTCAGCTAAATTAAACCTCTGTAAGTCTAAGTAATCCGAAACAGAATCGGGTGAAGGAAGTGGTCGCCCCGGGTACAGAAAGTTAGAATGCGCCAAATTTATGTTACCATCTTGGCTTGTTTTTTCTTTTCTTGTAAAAAAATACATATATGTACATATTGAGATTTTTTTGTGACAAAAACATACTTTCTCAAAATAGCATGCGACTTCTTTCTTGGAATCAAAGGGGTTATAAACTGTTGTACTGTACTTAGGGATGTGATTGCTGCTTTTTTGTACACCACTATAATCTTAGAAAAAAAGCTGTCCTGCTGAGTCGCAAAAATATACCAATTAAAGAATATAACATTTCCTCTAATGAAATACTGGTGAGCAAAAAAGCGGAAATCTCATCCCTGACTGTAATTTAGAAACATCGATTCCACATCTGTTTTTCAGACACCCTTTGTCAAAATATAAGTGAAATTTTATCTTATATTATTTAGTTGTTAAAAATAAACCTATTCAAGTAAACACGAAATATGTATTCATTAAATTTATTTGTGTTCCCACACTTTTCAATTTTGTGACACTTGTCACAAAGTGGAGTGAGAGCGCCAAATTGAAACTTTGTCCCTGGTGCAGTTTTCCCTTCGCACGCCATTGAGTCAAATAATACAGTTCAACCTCGTTAACATGAACACGCTTAATGTGAATTACTTTTAACATGAACTGTTTTCACAGTCTCTTATAAAGACGAATACAAAGATTTGATACTCATAACATGAATTGCTGTTAACATGAACGAAATTTTGACGCCCTTTAAGGTTCATGTTAACGAGGTTCGACTGTACTGCTAAATTTTAAGGGTATCAGGAGGTTTAGCTCTGCGCAAATTTTCCACCACTAATATAGTGTATAACTTGAATATTTCCGAAGTCTCATGTCCAAAAAACACGCATAAATTTTTGTACGCTCTTAGATCTTGCATGTCACTACAGAGATCATACTCGGTCCGTTTTTTGAATACCCCACTTTTTTAAGGATTTACATTTTTATTCTTTTTTTATGTAAATTTTGTAGAATTTTACCTGGAAGGGCATTTTACTTGAAATACGTTGCAGAAACATACCACGATTATTTCTTTTAAATACTGATTTTCAAAAAACAGACTAGTGGGAGTTCTGCCGCTATTTCTGAAACTTAAACTGTCTGTTCTTTAATCGAAGAATTCGTAAAAAATATCCTGCTAAAAGAATGAGAAAACTGGTAATTATATTTAATTGTACAGAAAAGAAGACCAGACATACAAATAGAACTATAAACGTTTTTCTTTTGACAATGATCATGTATAATTGATTTCCATTTTTCAAACTTAAAAAAAGATAAAAACTTTTCTTTTATTGAATCTTCTTCCTCTTATTTATATATATATATATATATTTTATTTTGTTTTTTAAATAAATAATGTGTTTGTTTTGAGTTCAAGTATTTACTTTTAATGCTATTTTTTCCGCATGGGACAGCAATTTCATACGAAATGATTTCCTATTGAAAAAGAGAAATTTTAACTTGCGTTATTTGCCGCGGTTGTTTATGGAAAATCAATTCTGAAATTTTGATTTTTGCATGAAAAAGAAATGAATTAAAATATTCTTCATGCTATTTGATTTTTATATAGGACATTTGTTTCACAAAATAACATGAGCATAAAACTTATTTTATAAAATTTCATTTTGTGAAGGAGAACACACATTTAATCATAGGAGTTATTCAGTTATTTTTTTTTAAATATTGAGGGGGGGCGAATGAGTTATTTTTATTAAAAATCTTACATTTAATTTGCAGATGTTCTTGAAACGAATCCCGAAAATTATTTACATAAAAAATGTCGTAAAAATAAACATGAAAATTAATTTTTATAATCACTGGAATTGGGAAATAGAGCTATTTGAAACCATGGAACTATGAATAAAGCATAGAACTATTGAGAAATAGGAACTATTCTTGGTGGATCATTTCTCGAAGACGCGTAGGCTAAGAAAGAGTACAACAGACGCCCATTCTGTTTATGTAAAATTTGATGTATATCATAACTGATGTACTTAAGTATGACTTTATAAGTACTTTTCATATCTAAAATTATAATTTTGAGTAAAACAAAGCCTTATGTTTCGCTTCATTCAATGTATGTCATAGAAAATAAAAATCGGAATTAGGCTGTTTTTTGAAACTAGGCAATTTAAATACTTGAATGAATACATGAATTTACATTCCAGAAATTTTGTTTGCTTTTAACTCCATGAGGATTTAACAAAAATTCAAAAACTCTATGATTTTCTGGAGGACTATGTACAAAGAGCTCCTATTTCTTTTTATTATTTTTTTATTTTTTATTTACACTTAAACTTCTTTTTTTATAAACCCTATGAAGTTTTAATAAAAATTATGTCAATTATACCTCTTAATGTGCTTTTCATATACAAGGAACTGAAATATGCTACCAAACGTCAGCGTAATTATTAAAAACTCAAAGTTGAACCAAATTATAATCTGTCGGCATCCCCAGGGGTCGCAGCATCCCTAAAAGTTTCTCATTTTCCTACCACAATTTTAAAACTATAGTATGTTTCGTAGAATTTCATTGTAGATGTTAAAGGAATCTGAGACGAAGATTTTTTATTTAAAATACTTGTAGAAAAGTGCGAAAATTTTAGGGACGCGGCGACCTATGCATCCCCTTTTTTAACAACCTCACTCATATTCTAAAAGAAGACATTATTCCATTTTTAAAGGTTCCGTTTTTATTTCGCGAGATTTTATCATAAAAATACTGAAATAAATACATGTATATCCTTTACTTTCACACTGAATGTTCATATCGATTGTAGTTATTGTGAATTTTCATTTAATCCTTTCAAGGATGGTGGCTAGAGGGTTATAGCCACCTAGTTTTAATTCCAAAACTTACAAATAGCGCCTGGAAAATTTAAATAAATTGTTTCTTTTGTTATGAAAATGCTAAATAGTGGACTTTTACTTTCTAAGAAATCAATCAAATATTTCACCCTTTTACGAACAGAATTTTTTTGCCTCTGAAAAGGTTAACCCTGCTAATGTTTTCGGGTCTATTTTGACCCAAAAGCTATATTGCTGTTTTTTTTAATCCGTGATTTTTGCACACCAGCATTATTTTACTGAAATTATTGTTCTCATAAATCGCTCAAATGGTCTAATTAATCAAAAGAACAATTTCTGAATTAAAATATAAGCAGAAAACTTTGAAGCTCTGCATATTTGAAATAATACACATTTAAAATGAACACCGCATGCGTGTTAAAATAGGGAAATTTCATGAAAATGTTCTGTTAACATGTATGAATATTGCTGGGACATTTTTAAAACATTTTTTAAACACATAATAATCAATTAGCCTCTAAAATAAACAAAAATGACTTATTAACGCCAGTAGAAACTTCGAAGAGAACATTTATTTAATGTTATGCAATAAGAAATTTCGTTAGTCATATCGTAATCACGGGCTAGGATAACAATACAAAGATTACCAAGTACAAGACTACAGTAGATATGTACAAGAATATAAGATTAAAGTAGATATATCGTTTCAAATCTCCGACATTTTTAGTAGCATTATTTCAAAATAGAAATTCATACATAATTTATTTTCGGAATTCTGTGGTTATATGTAAGGAGTATTTCTATTCTTAAAGAGTGATACACAAATATCAGAAGAATTGCCATCTGTGATAGAGAACGTTAATGTGAAACATTTTTGCATTATTTTTTTCCTTTAAGATCTGTAACTTGGAAGAACTTTTTTAATAATTTTTATCTAAATGTCGTTTACCACCAGAAATTCCGAAAAGTGACCTTTGCCTTACTGATTCTCAGTGATTATAGTCTTTTTTAAGATATATTTTTCTATTTAAAAATTGTGGTATTTAGATGTGACGTTGGAGAAAGGTTGAAATCCCCTAATTTAATGTTATAATGATCTTAAACTTTTCAAACATAGTTCCCTAAGTTACCACAATTTTAGAATAGAATATTTTACGTTTTTATGTTTGTTCTTTAATGAGTGGAAAATTAGCTTGCAGAATTTCGGTTACAAATGACTTTCAGGCAAGAAAGTTGATGATATTTACTTTATCATTTGACTTTACCTCAAGCGTTTAAATAGCAGGCTTGCGGGCTGACTCACAAATGTCGTCTGTTTTAAGCTGGCTTTTAAAGTGTTTCTACGGTCCGGTATATTTGAGTGATATATTTTTTTTTAAAACATTCTTTGTCTTTTTCGTGAGCATAAATATGAAGTAAAAATTGCTTTTAGAAACTAGTTTTATTAAGATTCAAGGGATCTTGGAACACTTCTGCCTAATCATTTCTTCCTGTGGCAGCCATTATTTTTTAATAAGCGTATAGACCTACTATTCCAAGTGCGGTGGTCTTACAATGCGAATGCAAAGCTGGAATTACAATCGTTTATGGAAGAGCTTTATTTTAAATATCAATGCTCAATTAACGCGAACTTAATATTCAGTAGTATACAGATTTATGAGATCTATTGTGTGATAGAAATTAAAAAAGCAACAGAAATTTGTGGATAAAAATATGTAATTTATTTGAAATTTCTCTTCACTATGATAAGAAATTATCACGTTGCTTTAAACGTAGTCTATCTGAGTTGCAATGATTTAGTGTTACTTTTACAAAAGCTCTTTCTTTAACCGTTTATTTGCAACAAAAATTCTAAAGGGTCCATATTCGAAACGTGAAAGAAAGACGATTATAATTTCCTGTGTGTAACCCGCGGGACAATCAAATATGTTTTGATCCAGGTATTTTAATTTTTTTAAATATAATGTACACGAAAAAATAATTTTTTTTGCATAAAATATAAATAAAATTTCTGGATTTGAGCATGTTTGCTTGATCCGATGGTTAAACGCAGAAGATTGCCACTAGAATTACCGTGAGGTGCCATTTGGTCCCATGCTTAATTCCTAATACATAATTGTCAATATCTTATAATTTTTTCAACCACAAATTTTCACTTTTTAAATCATCGCAAACTGTCAATTAAATAAGACAAAAATTTCTCTTAATTTTTTGTGATACAAAAAGTGGAAGAGTTGGCAGCTATGATAGTGGATTCGAACCAGAAATTTCTTTATAAGATATCATAAATATAAGCAATTAATAGGCTAATTAAATAAGTTAAATTGTTTTAAATCAAAATTCTGGTATCAAAAACTTTTTTTTATAAAATTTGAGTAAAACTGCTGGCTGCTCTAGTTTTAAGATGAGTCAAGACACATTTAATTTTAAAACTTTCAGAAATAAAATAATAACGATTCTAGAACATTGCGATTATTGACTGGCACCAGAATTTTTAAACACATTGATTTCGAATTAATAATAATCCTTTTGTTTACATATTCAAGTCTCTCACTCGGTCCTTTTTTATAACACTAGTTTCTTTTTTTAATCCTTTGTAGAAAATTACCAAGAAGTGCGTTTTTCTTGCAATTGTTACAAAAAACTAGAACGAACACTATTTCAAGAAAGCTGCTTTGAAAAATCAGAGCAGCTGGAGCCTTGCGTATTCTACAAATCAAAAACACATTTACATTAAAAAAATACTTGTACAAATTTGTCATTTTACTTTAAAAATTAAGCTTAATATATAACATTTTACTTTCCTTCAAACAGTTAAAATGATTTCATAACTGTTTTCCGCACTGTATTAGTACTCGTTACAAACATTAAATGCATATAGACTAACTGCCGAAAAAGTGATAAAAGCATGTCGGTAACAAACCATCGTTTTAAGCGTTTTCTAAATAAACTATAATTGAAAATTTCTTCTTTAAAACAGTAGAGAAATGTTTCATCCCATTAAGCAGCAAAAACACTTAAAAGTATTAAAAAAAATTAAATTGATTATTCTTACTTTGTAGAATAAAGAACACTGGAGTAAATGAGGCATTGGAAATATTTATGACATTTACATTCATTATACCTCGTGTTTCTTCCTACATTTATTATGATTACATAAAATTTTAAAGATGTGTTCCTGAAAGTCTTTTCTCTTTCAAATTAGTGTACATCAGTTCATTGTTTAGCCGCTTAACTTCAGCTTGATATATTATGAAAATGTAGAAGTAATGTTAAACAAATAGAACATTTTTATGCCAGTTTTTACGGCAATCTATTAAAGTTGAGAATTACTGCTTTTGTTTAAAAGTTGTTTTTCTTTTAGTTTTTTTTCTTTGTGAAATAATGATGTGTCTATATTTTTGGTATATATTGAAAGTACTGTATATTTTATTTTGATATAAAAGGAAACATTTTTCATATTTAAAAACATTCCAAATTTTTAACTGATACCATTTTCGAAGGAAAAGTATTTTCATTAAAGCAGACATTCTAGAGTTGAATGAAGCAAAGTAAATTTCTGAAGTTTTGGAAGTCAGGGATCTGGCCGTTTGGCAGTTCCTAGTAGAGCACAATGATTTGCTTTCTCTAAAACTTCTGAGAAGCAGAATCTGATTACTATGCGCGGAGATATTGCTCATGTCTGTTATGAATAAATTTTGTATTTGATATTTTCATCCCTCTCTCATTTATTTTACGTGTAAGGATAGTAGTTTATACCTGGTCTACAACATTAATATTAAGAATAACTGATCTGAGTTCAGAGGCCGGGAAGGGGGGTCAAATTTCAACTTTTGAACACAGTTCAGTTTGCGCTACTTAGCAACTCTGAACGATTCAGATTTTGAGCTCAAAATTTAAGTCTATGCTGTTAAAGCATTTAATGAATTGCAAAATGTAACGGTAAAAAATAGTTCGTTATTCTAAAGTCTAGAGCGCCCTCTATCGGTATTTTTAAAACTTAATCTTAAAAATTTCTTTTCAATAAAATACTAACATAAAGAATAGTTTTTGCGAAAACTGAAAACAAATCAACCAATTTTTCAGTTTTATTTTTATAATCATTTGAAATGTTGGACCCCAAACTTTAATGGCACCTATTTCCTTCGAACACGTTTGGGACCCATAGTTACCTATTTAATATTGTTTGTTTTGATGTGTATTATCACCCCTTAAAGTGTTTCCCAAGAGTTCAGCTTCACCCTGCATACTGCATAATATTCAAAATTTAGTTCAGTTAGGAAACATATAGCATAGCTGAAAATTCTCCTTAAGCAATTTCCATCAGTAAACGGGAATATTTGAGGATCTTTTGTGCAGCCATGTATTAATCCTGTGGAGGTGATCGTAAAAACTACCCAGGAAGAGATCGAGAGCGCAGAGAAATAAACTCCAACATAATTGCAGACAGAATAAGATGTTTATTTAGAAGATGAACGATGGAATGTTTACAATGCTAAGTCGCTAGCAATACGGGAAATCACATCGTCTGCTCACAGGCACGGCATTAGCCGGAGAGGGGCACAGCACCCCTTTAACGTGGTGTTACATGGCTGAAGGTCCGAGTAGAAGTGAGACTGCAGCAGGGAAGATGTACAGCGTCAAGGTTATGCGAATCCGTTAAAAATGCTTAGTAACAGAGAATGCTAGGGTTGGTGTAATATTAAAGTCCTGTGGTTTTTAAGGAGTGTCGATTGCATACGCACGTGTGCTTCCAGATACTGAAAGAATTACATGCCGAAATGATTCATGACATCTGGGAAATTTTAAAGATTAGCTGAGTGCATGAGAATGTTAACAGATAAACGTATTATAAACCACAGCTGCATCTATTTAACATGTGAAAGAATGCAGAAATGTGCAGATCTAAGGAGGACTGACATTCGGTTAACTTTTATTGCGACGAGAAAAGAATTAACAGATCTTTCTCAAAGTGATAAAAATAAAAAACAAAGAGTGGGAATGAAATGGTGTTTTTTTATCATATGAAAGAGGGTTTGTAAAAGAATTAATTTCACCTACAAAGTTATAAAAAGGAAAATAACAAAGTACAGCATTAAAACCTTAAATGCAAGAATATTAACTTTAAGTGTTTATTTAAGGGGGGGGAGGTAATTTCCAGTTAAAATTTTGAAGTTTTGATTTTACTTGTTCATTTTCTAAAAAGGGGAGAAGACAAGATAATATGTGACAGAAACGCTGTCACATATCTCACTCCCAGCATCGGGAAAAAAAAGCAATGTTTCCAATAATCTTTTTTTTTTTTTTTTTTTTTTTTTTTTTTTTTTTTTTTTTTATAGCAGCAAGCGCCGCACATCTTCTCTACTCCAAATACATAATCATAACACCAAGTACATAAAATTGAAAGTAAAAAAATACATTTAAACATAAAACTGTATACATATAGTATATTGCTTGCTTTTTGAAAATTGTGTGGATTATGCAAACGTCTTTTTTTTTTTTTTTTACTCATTTTATAAACGTCATGACTTTAAGCGCTTTTCAACATCATCGTGTCTTGGTGATCATTAGTCCTTTCAGTCCCAAGACAAATAATTAAAATAATTTTTTTTTTATGTGCATCCGGATGACTTTAAAAAAATATTTTATTTTGAAAGTGCTGGTACCAGCTTTTGTCATGACTAAAAAAAATGTGAAGTTTAAATATAATAATAGCTTTTTAATACTTCACAGTGAATGCAAGCAAAAATTGAATTATATTTAGCACACAAATAAAAGATACACTAAAATATATATATGATATAATAAGTACTGGATATATAAAATAAACATTGATAAACGAAAAGTAAAACAGAAAGATAAAATATTTGTGCACACAGCACAGGACCTCAAAAAAAAGGGATGCAGAGCAAGCCCATAGACAGGTGGGGCCCTAAATCTTGTTTTATTTTTTTTAATTTGATAAAACAAGTATTATGGCTTCAGTTTAGGACTTCAGCCCTAGAGGAGGAGGGAATTGTGAGACTCACATAGCACGAAGGTATATGAGTCCCTGATCCCCCAAGATCATAATGATCTTCCAAGGAGCACACGTCAAGTAATCGAAAAAAAACTTTATTTGTAAATTGAATTGAAAAACAATTCAAGAGTTTTCGATAACATAATGAAGTTGGAAACCTAAGGGCACAAATTTTGAACGGAAACCAGCTTCAGGAAAGGGGATAATTGAAAAAAAAAAACAACAAAAGGCAATTTAGAGTGATACAGGAAAACTTCTCATTATTTCTAAACTACAACTGCAGCTAAATCAGAAGGTAAAAGTAATTTATGTTGTTACTAACTGTACCTATCAGCATTATACTAACCAATTTGAAGTAAAAAAATGTAACTCATTATCTATTGAAAGGAAATGACTAATCTTTTCTATGTGTAACTGGGGTGTGTTTACTATTATTACAAACAAAACTGCCTCTGACAAGATGCTTTCAGTTTTCAATTCAGGAAAAGACCTGTGTATGAAATGAGTTGAGAAAAACAACTTACTCAACAACAAACAGAAGTGTAAAATGTAATTGAAGAAAATGAAATAATTTTGAAAAAAAATACAACCTTAATGTGAAACTAAAAGAAGTTATGTGAAGAAGTTGTTACTTAAATTAATTATCTGTTTTTTTTTGATAAAGTGAAAATGACATGAAGAATCATGCCATTACCAACAATGAGATGTAGAATTTAAATTAGATGATGAAATACTTGTAAAAAAATCTTCATGCTGAGAACTTATGTGTATGAAAAGAATATTACTGGAATGAAATTAAAACAGAAATGAATTTTATCAGCCTGATTCGAAGAAAAGAATGCAAATCAAAGATTCAAGGCATAATTTTGATAGGAATAAATGGCTCTAGGTTTGTAAGGATAACACTGTGTATAAATGTATAACTCGATGAACAAAGACAAAAATGCAGCTGCCAAAGCCCCAGAATGTGTGAATTAAATCCAATGACAAGTGTTTAACAAAAAAAAGTGTGATGATTTTTTTTTAACTATGCTATAAGAAACATGTAAAATGTGGTTTACTTTCTATGAACTAATGTGTTACATATTCTATGAACAAAGATGTGTATTTTCAATGAACTAATGTGTAAACAATCTATGAACAATAATTAAAACTTCAACGAACTAAAGTGTACATCTCTATGAACTAAAATGTAAAACCATGAGTGAAAACATGTATAACATCCCTATGAACTTATGTGTGAAATCGATGAACTAATGTGTAAACTTCTGTAAATAAACATGTAAATATTCTATGAACGAATGTGAAAAATCGTTGAACTAATGTGTAAAATTTCTATAAGCAAACGTGTAAATATGCTTTGAACTAAGTTGTTTATTTGGTGAACTAAAATGACCAGGAAGAAAGTGGTTTTTTTTTTGTTTTAACAAAAATAAATGTAACTAGTTCCCCATGTACAACACGAATGGAAAGTAAAGCTATGAACTAGTGTAACATCAATGAACTAAGAATGTGCGATGAACTCCTGTGTTTTTTTTCTATGAACAAAATTCTCATGTGTACCAGGAACTAATACATTCTATGCCATAACAAAAACAGATCTTTAAAATAATTGATGTAAATAATGTGTATTTATAACAATTTAAACTTCAAAAGAGAAAAAAAATGCATGTTCCTAACAGCAAACAAACCAGCATGAATGAGTGTAAGATTATGTAAAAGAAAAACAGGTTTTGTCCGCAGAGTAAAATAAAAGAAAAAGGAATGTGATGTTAACGTGTACGCCTTCAACAAAAATACCAACTGTGTGAACACAATCTAATGACCTGCATCAGAAAGTTTCAACCATACATCCAAACCTTACTCAGGTAACTGCTTGCCGGCTAAACAGTCAAATGAAAAAGGAATCCTCACCAACCGTACACTCACGTGTCGAGGAATTTTTAAATTTTTTTGTTTATTTTTTTTAACCTGAAATGAATGGTGTAACAAAAAAATGTGAATTGACTCGTATATAAAAAAACCCAATAATGTACAACTACAAAATAACAAATAGACTGTTGAGGTAAAAGTAAACTTCTTCATACTAATGTGACTTATTGGAAAAATAACTAAAGGCTGTTAATTATGTAAGTCTTTTTTTTTTTTTTTTTTTTTTTTTTTTTTTTTTTTTTTTTGAGCAAACCTCATTATTGAAATAGATGCAGTTGTATATTTTTTCTTTCCTGTTTAATAAATCTTTTAAGAGAGGGGCAAGATTGTGCAAATGCTGGATGAAAAATATTAAAATTGGTATTGTTATCTTGATTATTTCTGATACAATTTATGCATTTTGGTAAATTTGTACATTGAGTGTCACCATGTGGGAGAGCACATACTGGACAAAAGATATTATTAGGACATAACCTAGCAACATGTTTGTACATTTGGCACGAAAAGCATCGCTTGACATTAATGTATACGTCTACAGAGTATTCATTACCTTTAATGTTTATTTTTTGTTGCATTAATAATTTTTTAGCTGTCTGCGAAGATGTTTCAAAAACCCAATTGTATGAATCGACATGTTGTAATTTATATTTCTTTGAAAATTGAATATCAGGTTCATTATTATGCAAAAGCTCACCCACTCCCAATAAAATATCTGGTATACCACATTCTTCTGGCAAATTGAAAATAATAATTCGAACAGATTTTATTTTTTTACATTCAGATGCTGAAAAAGAATTTTGATTAGAATCGCTGAATTTTGTAAGTGTCTCTATTTCATGTTTTGTGTCATTTTGCAAATTATCTTTGTAGCTATTATGATTACCTGTTTGTGTCGCTTTGTCTCTTGTTATTGTGGACAGACTACCACTACTGCTATTTAATTTCTCACCCTGCGTAGTCTCGATTGAAGTTGTAGAGGTTTGTTTACTAGTTAAATTATGTAACCTTTCAATAAGTTTTTTATTAACAATTTGTAAGTTATCATTGTCACGTTTTAAGTTAGAGAACTCCACTTTCAAGATATTGAATGATTCATTAAGCGTGTTAAGATTCCACTTCATTTGCATAGTGATGTCTGCAAAATCTTCTAAAAAGGGGAGTTGTTAGCTAAAATTTTATTTTCAAATGCAGCTGCCTCTTTACACATACTTTCTGTGTATTTATTTAGGGTGTCTTGAAAGAAATCTAGCCAAGGAGAAGTATAGCTAGGTTCATTTAGTTCAAGTGGGGTTTTTTTTCTTTAGTTGCCATATTACACAGCTGCTAAAATATTTTTTTTTTTAAACAAAAACTAGTATAACAGGATAAAAACTTTGAAAACAAAAAAAAACTTAAGTTAAAAAAAAAATCAAAACAAAAAGCAAAAGCAAAAATTTAAGGGTGTAATTAGAAAAAGGGAAAAAATGAATTTTGCCCAGACAAGTCCAGTTAGAAATGATTGTTTCAAAAAATAGCACATGAGAAACCTATAATTTTACTTTATGCAACATCTACATTTATGTGCATAACTAGTTTAAGAAAAACAAAATGGGCTTTCACTTGCCAACGGGGGGGGGGGGGGTAACTTTTATTATCTAAGATGTGTAAAATGTGAAAGCGAGAAGCTCTCATTTTTTTCTAAGGAGTAAAACTCCAGTGAAGGCGAATTATTTTTGTCAAATATCCAGACATTTGTCTATTAATCAGGTGGATCAAGGAAAACAAAATCTCAAAAATTTGAAGTACTTAAAGTATGCAGAACTATAAAAGGATAGAGGATAATGAAAAGAAGAAAAAAATCTCCATACATATTAAAAGTACCCCAAACCTCAGAACGATTTCAACATGGACATCAAGTTTATAATTCTGACCCATTTAAATTAATACTAAGTTTAACCCAGAAAATAAATGTTCTAAAATTGCATTTTCTCTAATTTATTTATTTTTGAAATCCCCCATTTTGTTATTTCAAGGAAAATTTAAGTGACTGTGCAAAAGCCAAAAAAAATGTTAGTTGAAGGGTTGCCCCTTTTTAAAAAAAAAAAAATCTAAACTATCAGTACCTAAAATAAAAGGTAACGTGCAAAGTCGAGCGACTAGCTCAAAATATATGCACCAAGAGTAGAATAGGAATATTACCTAAAAACACAAACAAAAAAAACTAACTGCAGAATCATAATTGTGAAAATCTACATGCATATCACTAACACAAAAATTACAAAATAAAGCGTGAAAAGAGAAGATTGTAAAATTTATGCAAAGATAACTAAAATTTTTAACTTTTAATTATTTTAGATTTATAAAACAAATCTTCTCTGTTCATGCTGACACACAAAAATATTTAAAGTAAACATTGTAATATTATTACCTTTAGAATAGATCAGGAATAATAACTAAAAAGTAAATTTATAGTTACTATAATATGAAACTGAAACCAAAATAATGTGCAATTTTAAAATATTTAAAACTGTAAAGGGTTCACTTCATAAAATATGCGTTAGCATTTTTTTTTTTAACGCCGAACACTTTAACTATTATTATTTTCATTATATGCACAGGATGATGACTTGTGATACTCAATTTTTATCATCTTTTTTTATGAGAAAAGTTGCAGCTCATCTTCTTTCAGACAAAACTAATATGTTGAAGCACAAAATAACTTTTTAAGAGATGAACTGATAGTACAAAAAATTTGACACACACTTGAAGAATTTAGAAGCAAACGGCAATACCAAAGGCTGAAATCTTTTGCAATCTAATTTGACCTGATGAAACTTCGACCTTCTTTGCATTTTAAAAATTATGTTCACTTTTGCCACAAATTGTTTTCAAATCTGACGATAATTAGCACCACAATACATTTAGATGAATTTCACAAACGATTTTTTTAAAGCATATTTCACAAATAAAAATTTTATGATATCTATTTTTTTTAAATATCTTGAAAAGCTGTCTATTTAAACCAAAATCATGAAGATGTCACCACCGCACAGAAATGATCACTTACGCCACTGGTTCACAACGGAACACAAGCACAGAGCACTAAAACACATTGAAGAATTTTAGAACGGCTGGTCAGCAATTTTGTATGATTTCTTTGCATATTTCACAGGCCGAAAGTACACAATGTCGAACGACCGTAAACGTCAGAACAGCGGGGAGGAGAGCCGACGATTTCTTTTTTTCAGAAGCAGAAATTTACCGATGGAAGCTTCACAGGCAACCGGGGGGTGAACGACCGATGAAACATAGCTCCGCGCTGAACACTTCGGAGACGGAAAAAGGTTTTTCGCAGCGACGAAATCATTACCGGGGAAGCACAGTCGAATTTTAGAGTCTTTCCAAACACAAATGCATGGGGGGTGTCACTGTAGAATCATCTGAAGGCTGGGTAACGATGTAATTTCAGAGGAAATAGTCCAATACAGTCATGTATTCCACTTTGCGCTCTTTCGTTTTTTTTATGTTGGAGCACTGGTCACTGCAACAGTAATACTTGTGGAGGTGATCGTAAAAACTACCCAGGAAGAGATCGAGAGCGCAGAGAAATAAACTCCAACATAATTGCGGACAGAATAAGATGTTTATTTAGAAGATGAACGATGGAATGTTTACATTGCTAAGTCGCTAGCAATACGGGAAATCACATCGTCTGCTCACAGGCACGGCATTAGCCGGAGAGGGGCACAGCACCCCTTTAACGTGGTGTTACATGGCTGAAGGTCCGAGTAGAAGTGAGACTGCAGCAGGGAAGATGTACAGCGTCAAGGTTATGCGAATCCGTTAAAAATGCTTAGTAACAGAGAATGCTAGGGTTGGTGTAATATTAAAGTCCTGTGGTTTTTAAGGAGTGTCGATTGCATACGCACGTGTGCTTCCAGATACTGAAAGAATTACATGCCGAAATGATTCATGACATCTGGGAGATTTTAAAGATTAGCTGAGTGCATGAGAATGTTAACAGATAAACGTATTATAAACCACAGCTGCATCTATTTAACATGTGAAAGAATGCAGAAATGTGCAGATCTAAGGAGGACTGACATTCGGTTAACTTTTATTGCGACGAGAAAAGAATTAACAGATCTTTCTCAAAGTGATAAAAATCCAAAACAAAGAGTGGGAATGAAATGGTGTTTTTTTTATCATATGAAAGAGGGTTTGTAAAAGAATTAATTTCACCTACAAAGTTATAAAAAGGAAAATAACAAAGTACAGCATTAAAACCTTAAATGCAAGAATATTAACTTTAAGTATTTATTTAAGGGGGGGAGGTAATTTCCAGTTAAAATTTTGAAGTTTTGATTTTACTTGTTCATTTTCTAAAAAGGGGAGAAGACAAGATAATATGTGACAGAAACGCTGTCACAAATCCTTAGAATTTATATGCGTTAAATAACGTGCAAAAACTGGTACCCATCTAGTAGTACTAGTACCCATCTACTAATACCCTCTAAAGTCTTTGGTGGCATAAATGTTACTAATAATGTTTTCAATTTAGTGAATTTTTAATTCTGATATTCTATATTCATACCAATAATTTAAAGTAGCAATACTTTTTCTTATTTAATAGCAGACATTTCAGCCTTAAATAAAGCGATAATTACTAGTGAAATATTCTGATGTGAATTCAGTTTCTTGGAATTACAGCATTCCTAGAACGCATTTTACTATGAGAATTAGTGTTCAGTTTAACCCTTTGAGCTCTGATGGTAGAATTTTCTACCACACAATTTTAATTCCGAAATGTCACAATGGCACCAGAAAAGTCAACCAAATTTATTTGAAAAAGGTTTAATGCAATTTTTTTTTCCTTTGATATAGTTAACCGTTTTTTTTCTTTTCAAAATACTGGTGCCAGTGTGACATTTGGAATTTTGAAGAAATTTACCCACCAGAGCTCAAAGGGTTAAATAGTCGTGCTGCAACTCATACAAATTTACATTTTGCAGCAATTCTTGTTTATAGAAAGAACTGCGACCAAATTACTTTATGTATCCGTTATAAATGAATGCCGAATAAATAAACGATCTTTCTCCATAGTACATAATGTAACAGAATTATCGTGGGTGTCCCTACAAAATAAAAACTAAAGCTACACATTTATTTTCAATACCGAACGTGCCAGTGTAAATCTCCGTAATATATATATATATATTGCATGATAATATGAGTATGTTAATATGAGTTAGAGCACAACTACCGATTGACAGACGACTGACGTACCAACAGACAAACCAAATTCCTAAACACGTTTTAAGTATTGTGTGAAATGATAGGTGTGCACAAGATTTCATTTTCCTACGTTAATATTCCTTTTTGACATGTTATTAATGCTCCTTCGATTCATTTAGGAAAATAATGATCGATGTATAAATTGAATTTTTCTCATAAATTTTCATAAAATTATAAAAAAAAAATATTTTTTTTATTATATGTTTAAAAATGTGTCATTGTGCAACAAATGTAAAAAAAAAAAATTAAAGAAAGGACGCGATATATTGACTCAGATATAGCAGTTTCAGTTAATTTAATAAAAGTCATAGGCGGGTTGCAATATTCATTTTAACAAATTTAACTAATCTTTCTCACTGTCGTCGCCTGTTTCACAGTAAATGTTCCCTATTATCAGATTATAAATTCTGATATTTTATAAGATGAAAATGCTTTTCCTACTAGTGTAAAAATATTTTTTCCGAAAACTAGTGCACCAACCATATCATTAAAACTGTTTACAGAGACAATAAAGAAGTATAACTCTAATTTTATATATATATATAACTCTAATTTTATATATATATATATATATATATATATATATATTGTCAATCAAAATCGTGTGAAATAATGATAAGAAAGATAAATAATAAACATATAATTAGACTGAAATTTGAAGAATATGAAAATTCTTAATATGAAAATCTAAAAGGGTGAAATGTGTGTAAAAAATACTTAATACGATGATTTACTTGGAATTATTGGAGTTAATACTACACTGTAAAAACAAAGGAGCATTATTACATTTAGATTGGGATTATGAAATGTAAAATAAACTTTAAATCTACACTATTTTCGGTAATAGTTCCGTAAAAAGTGTAAGAATAATATCGAAATGGTGGTATTTTATTCTTTAGTCGCAATTATTGAAATGAGACATCAAATTCAGAGTAAGAATAACCTCTGAATGGTGGTATTTTATTCTTTAATCACAATTATAGAAATGTGACACCAAATTTAGAGTCAAATTAATTTTCTGTTTTGATTACGATTCGTATGTTTGCAGACGACACGGCCCATTTTACTTTCGCATTCCTTCCGAACTTTCGAATAGCAGGTGAAAAAGGAAAAAAAAGAGTAAGCAGTATTACAGTGAAACCTCCAAATAAGGGACACCAATGGGACCGCAACTTTTGTCCCTTAAATAGAGGTGTCCCTTATTCGGAGTTTCTTACACAATGAACCTCCAAATAAGGGACATCTATGGGACCGCAACTTTTGTCCCTTAAATAGAGGTGTCAATTATTTGGAGTGTCCCTTATTTGGAGGTTTCACTGTATTATTGTTATTTGTGAATTTAAGATGTAAGACTAAATAATGTTTGCATGTGTTTTTTTAAATTATATCATACTTTTCAAAGTGCAAAGTGCACTGCCATTTTAAGAACAATGGCGACATGGCGAGAAGTTAACGAGAAATATGCCTTTAGTATAGCAGTTGTAATCAACTTTTTTATACATATATATAGCTTTGTTTATTTGTTAGCTGGCATAGATAAGCATTTTTTATGTTATTCATTAAATTGTATAATTGTGAGGTAATTCAATATCATATATAGCTTTTGTTTGTTATTTTCTTAAGAAAACTAGAAACTCCGAATTAAACTTATAGTGATAGCTACGAGTAATTATAACGTTTATTACAAAAATATTTTATAACGTGTGACCATGGTGTTTGCCCGATCTCTAATAAAAAATATTTTCATAAAAAAAATTCGTTATTGTGTGTTTTTTAGCTTATTAGATGCGTTATTAATCTATGGAAAAGATATTCTTAAACATGTAAATGTAGAAAATTTCGTTGTTTACCAACTAGTAACATGTTTAAAATGTATGTTATAATAAATTTTCTCAATTAAAAGGAAGTTTCGCAGCCTCTTTGCATCAAACTAGTTATTTTAAATTATTGCTGTATTAAATTTAAAATGTAATCTTTAATTTATTTTTTAATTTGCTGTGAAAGTATAAATATTGGAAATTTCGTTGTTTAAAAACTGGTACTAAGTTTCAAAACTACTAATATGTTTAAAGTGTACGTTATAAAGAAATGTTTCAATTAAAATAAAGTTACATCCTCTTTGTGAGAAACCATTTATTTTAAATTATGATTGTATTAAATTTAAAATGTAATCTTTAAATAACTTTTTATTTTGCTGTTAAAATACACTAAATACGCGCTAGTGTGACTTTACACCAAACAAGGTGGCAACCAAGTTGCCACCAAAAATGGTATTTCTTTACACCACTCGATTGCTGATGGTTTATTACACCAATTTATTGGTGGTGTTTTGTTATACTACTTTTGGCGGCAACTTAGTTTAGCATGGTCTTGAGCCATTTTTTTCATTGAACGAAATGTAATGGAGTATTTTTGACCATCCCTCTAAATGAAATGTAAATTCTAAACACTTCATTTTCAGTAGCAATTACGCTACTTTTAACGTTAATACATTCAAAGAATTTTGGGAAATTTAATTATATTTACGAGGCTAAGAGCTCGGACAGATGTGAGAGTTATAAACTGATAAAATTTTTTCAACTATGACGCAAAGGGTTAAAAACTTTGTAATATTTTAAATAATTCCTGAGAAATTTAAAAAAAAGTATAAATTAATAAAAGTTATTGTTAAAATGTTGTTCTGTGTATAAATATTATACTTTAATTTATTCACAATAAGAAAGCACATAAGTAGTGCTCCAGTGGTAGCCAAAAACTAGAAATAAATGGCCAATTACAAAAGAGTTTGCTTCGTCTAAATTTAAGTTTTTATAAATAAAAACTCTAGTTAGTTTTTAGCTAACAGGCTATCAAAGCCTGAGAATGTTGTGTCCTATACCTTCTGTACGTTGTGAACGTTCTATATGTATGTATGTAACGCGATAACTCATGATAAATTTATCTGATTTATTTCAATTTTGGATGTAAGTTTATTCTGATAAGATGCTTCCCTGATGTGTTTTGGGAGTTCATTGGATAGATATAAGGAGATATAAGGAGGGAACGAGGGAAAATATCCTCTTTAATTCAGACAAATGGGATTTTCATACAGAATTATAAGATTTCATTCAAATTTTAGATATACGATCATTCTGATGAGGCGCCTCCATATTTAATTTTAGGTGTTCATTCGTCAGGTATAAAGGGCGGGATGAGGGTAACCCTCTTAATTTATTAATATTTTTGACAGTTTGATGTCCCAAACGCCTGCATAAAATTGTGTACGTCCTAAGAACGTGTTTACTACTATATCTGAAACATAAAAATTTATTTAATTATTTACAGAATTCCTAATAAATTCCATATTTTATTTAAGGCAAAATTTACTAATCTTTAGTAATCGCTAATAAAAGTAATGTCCGAACATACAAAAAGAAATGTCACAATTTTTCCCTTGACAAAAATCACATATAATTTCTTCCAATTTTTCAAATATATTTATAAAAAAATTACCTTTCTTTTCGAATATACTTCCGCATATTGATTTTTTTTTGTTAATAAACAAATAAAGTATTTGTTTTGAAGCCAAGTATTTACTTTTATTGCATTTTTTTCCTGCATGGGGCAGCAATTTCTTAAGAAACGATTTACTATGGAAGAAAACTTTTAACGTGTGTTATTTCCAGCAATTATTTATGGAAAAACGATTTTGAACTTTTGATTTTTGCGTCAGAAAGAGATGATTAATATATTTTCCATGCTATTTTATTTCTGTGATATGAGATTTACTTATCAGGAAGTGAGTTAAACGCAAAACTTGTTTTTATAAATTCTCTTTTGTAAAGCAGAACAAATATAATAATAATTTTTTTCCAACTTTTACTTTTGTTTTAGATTGATAAAAAGAAAATTTTAAAACAAACTCCTTTCCCCCAAATAGTTTGCTTTTCGGTTAAGACATTTCTTAATATACAAACTTTTTAGATTTCTCGTGCACATTTTTTCGAAGCCTATCACGAAGGTTATTTGTATGGGAAAAAAATTTACACAAACCAATAAAATTAATTTTAATATTTTCTAGAAGAAATAAGTCAGAAATTGTACGTCAAACGCTGGAAATGAGGTGCATTTGTAATGTAACTAGTTTTATAAATATTCAGATCTTGGTGCTATAGTTGTTGAACTCTTGCGCAAAAATGAATTAATATTAAATATATTAAGATTATGTATATTAAAAACGGCAATAATATGACTCCATCTGCAGAATAACGTAATCACCATGGCAACCTAGAATCATGGTATATATCATGAATATCATTGAATTAATTATGTATTTTATGATTTAATATTATGAAGAAAATTCTTATCGATATCTCGTTAGCTGTTGATTCGATTTTCATAAAATTTGAATTGACTCAAAAAAATTCTGTAACTATTAAATATAATAAATTGTGGTTGGGTAGATTTTGTACTGTTATATTTGGACAGCCAGAAAGAAATGCGGACGAACCAGAGTAAGAAAATACGTAGATTCTACCTATTTATATAATTTCAAAAGACAAAAAAACGGGCCTTTTTGAGACCCTGTACAGGCTGCGGATAATTTCACTGCTAGCCATTTGAAATTCTCAAAATAATATATTATGGAATGCTTAACTTATAATAACATTTTGCATATGTCAGCTGCTGCTAAGTACATTGTGGTCATAAAAAAACTTTCCCGGTATATGGAGCTCTAGCGGCCAATCCGTTCAAAACGATCGAGGTGAAATTTCAGATATTGTTATTCAGAGGTATGAGCTCGAGATTCTCTGAACGGCAACAAAATGGCGCTTACGGTTAAAGTTATAGTTACAGAAACTCGAAATTTTCCAATAGCAACACCCATTTTTTTCATCACAAAATGCTCAGCACATGCGAAAACCCTAAAGAGTGTTGGAAGCGTACGTATATAGCAGAAAACGGACATGTTATGTACGAACAAAAAACAGTTCTGCGAATCCCCCTCCAAAAAAGAAACATGATTGGGGCGCAGGGAGTAAATGTGCTTATGGCTCAGAGTCAGTACACTAATCTCTGATTACGACACAGATCGGAGAAAACTTTTATTTTGATTACACATTTTCCACATGGGTGCCATCACAGGCAATTACACATTGCGTGATGGCGACTGTGGACGATACAGCCGAACGTTGCATCGCATGAGGGATGTTTGCAATATCACGTTTGATAGAATCTTTCAAATGCGACAAAGTTTGCGGATTGCACATGTACACTCTAGATTTTGGATATCCCCAGAACCTGAAATCCATAGGAGTGAGGTCGGGGGATCGCGGAGGCCATTGACGTTAGCAGTTAAGATGAAATGTGCCTCATCCATTCATAATATGCGAATATGTTGATCGTTATCTCCATCATATTGGATAAGAAATTCATTAACAAAGTCTATATGTTGTTGATGGTCTCTCACTTCCAATATCTGGGCGCGCTGGTACTGGTAAAGAAACATGCGGATTACAGAGCGCAGTAACTTTAAGACCATTGATTTTGGTATATCAAATACACGAGATGCACCTTTTGTAGTTTTCATGCGTCCAATGGTCACTATGTGATGCACTTCCATAACAGTATTCTCAGGAACAGTTGGTCGTCCGGATCACAGACTATCACAGGTGCAGCCAATTTCTTCGAATTTCATTACTAAATCACAAAGTGCTCGTGAAATGCACAGGCCACGTATTTTCCGATGGTTTTGACGGTAAACGCGCCAGGTTTTCGAAGCATTCATCTCATTTTGATAATAGTTTTACCAACACACCACGAACGAAGTCAGTTTGTTGGCCTCTGCGAGCTCCGACTGAAGAACTAATATTCCCAACCTACTTTTTATCCGCTTTCTACGCTGACTATCTAGCAAACAATGTTCCGTGATTGGTATATTGTCACTGTCATATTCAAATTTTCTTCGTACGCCTTGGTCGTGATTTTTTTGGGGTCGTTCGTAGAGCTGATTTTGTGCGAGTTTTGTGTGCGTCCGTTTATTGCAATAACCATGCCGTTCCAAAGCTGTTTAGGGTTTTCGCATGCGCTGAGCATTTTGCGATGAAAAAAAGGGTGTTGCCATTGGAAAATTTCGAGTTTCTGTAAGTACAAGTGTAACCTTGAGCGCCATTTTGTTGCCGTTCACAGATCATACTCCATACGAGATCATACTCCTGGTTAGCTATATCTGAAATTTCATCTCGATCGGTTGAACGGACTGGCCGCTAGAGCTCCATATATCGGCAAAGTTTTTTTATGACCACCCTGTATATTGCCGCCATATATTGTATTATAAGCAATAGCTGTCAACTTTTACATTTTTTTCTTACCATTAACGTTTTAAAAAAAAATGCCTTTTTTAATAGAAGACCTTGCCGATTAAATAAGGGGAAAACGTTTTTATAACTTTTTTAGAAAAAGATGTAAAAGTTAGCAGGTATCGGAAGCGTTCAAAAATAAAAACCACAATATTTCCTTTTCAGAACTAAAATTTAAACTTAATTAGCCAGGATATCATGTATAATGTGGTCTCACTTAGTCCGGGACTTCGTTACATCAGTAACTCGTATAGTAATCTTCGCATTTTAATTGGAGAAACTCTGTGATGAAATAGAGGAAATAATATATTTCTGAAGTCGCCATCGGGAGTCAGTGGGTCATGCATTTACCATGGAACTTTAAGAAAGAGAAACTGATCTATCCTCAACTAAATTAATTTGCTTGCATGACAGGGATAAAAAGGGTTTGCTTAATGTGTCACTTAAAGTTTTTTGATAACCGATATTTTTTTTATTACAATTTCAAACAATTTAATAACAGAAATTTTGAGATTGAGCATTAAAAATACTTTAGTATTAAAAAAGTGGTGTCCGTCCTAGATTTTCAATTTACTGTTAAAAAATAAAACAATCAGTTAGGTGGTTAAACTAGTAAAGATTCAACTGTTTATTGCCACTGAGAAAACGCACACTAGTAAATTTATAGATTTTTTTCTTTATTCAAACGTCTTAACTCTTTACGGCGCAGAGTACTCCAATTGCGAAAATGTTGAAATGAACAATTGACACCGGAATTTATGGATAAATATACTTGAAAATAAAAAAATGGGCTATTTTTCTCAAACTAAATGGGGAAATATTTATAGCAGATTTCTGGTGTCATTGAGGCATTTAGGAATCATTTTGGGTGCTGCATGTAAAGGAACACTGACTAGGAAACGTTCCCAGGTGTAAATTGTGGATTTGGACGAGTGTGGTATCAAAAGAAAGATCTTGTCATGTACGTTAAAAAATGCAGGGGATCTAATAGACCGAATCCAACTATTTTCGAGATATTAGCACATGAAGTGTGAGTGAAAAAATAAATAGACTGGAAAGTACATAAATTGTTCGCAAGTTAAAAATTTTTTTGCATTGTTTTAATACAGTTTATCAAATACGTCACGCTACACATTTACCGAAAATTTTCCATACAAAACAAGATGCTGCAAGTAACAGAAAAAGATGGAGAAACTCTCTGAATGCAGCCGTACGCTAAAACTTCGTAGAATGCGAAGTGCCTGTCCTAAAGAGGGGAAATAACTGTCAATGTGTGGGTGTAAAGTATTTTTCTCGTAGCTCTCGAAAAGGTATTGGCAGGAGGATTATAAACAATGCAAAGAAACTTTTAATTTGCGAGCATTTTATATACCTCCCTGTCAATTTATTCATTCACACTTCAAATGGTCATATCACGAAAATGGTGGATTAGGACGTGTAGTTCCATTACAATTTTTAACGTACATGACGAGATCTTTCTTTGGATACCACGCTCGTCCAAATCCATAATTACACCTGGGAAAGTTCCCTAGTGAGACACAAAATGTTACTAAATTAAAATTTCAGTCAAAATTAATGGCAAAAGTTACATTCATTTTTACAGTTGAAAGTTTACTTCGGCGGTATTTGTTTTGTCAAATTGTGAAAGCTAGGGGAATCTCTGCTAGTATCAGTGAAAAGATTCTAATAACTGCGTAAATTGACACCATTAAAAAGAAATAGAAACTTATTTACAAAGTTTTGTGTGTGTATGTGTGAGAAAGAGAGAGGGAAAATTCTCTCCATGAATGATCGATTGAACGGAATTTCCTATTCAAGGTTATTGTTGGAAGTTTTCACTGGTGGTAGTTACAAACTGTGGATCCAATTAAAAAACAGCTGCTATCTTGTGACAAATTCTTCAGTTACCTCACTCTCAAGTGATAGATAATACGCTATAGGTCTTCCCTTTTTTATTCATAGCTCCATTACTTGTATCACAAACGCATCAAACAATATAAATATTCCGTAGCATTCTTGCAGCCTGATAAATTTATCACCACCCAGTGTCGAACACAAATTTTTGTATGGACATCCCCCAACCTCTCCGTCTCCGTAATCTCCAATGCCCATGTTAAAACCATTATGAAAATGTCTGAACAATTTGAAGTTATAAATAATTAGTAGAAATATAAGTTATAAATAATTAGTTAAATATAATTAATTACATATTAACATTTTGAGCTCTATAACATATGCAATGTACGTCATGCTACAGATGGGGTACAAAATAATACGAACACCTGTGAAAAAGTATGACGTATTTCACACCTGCAGTACGGCCGCGCCACCTGCAACAGAAGTCTGCCACCTAGTGAGCCTGAAGAGGAAGGTATAAGTCTCTCAACAACAGTCATTTGTGTTGCATGCGTCAATCGAACTTTTTGTAATAAGTTGAAACGTCAGACCTGTCAGTGGTTTAAAGAGGAATGATTTTTGGAGTGCGTTTAAGTGAAGCATCGGTTACGGAAGCAGAGGTTACAAGCAGTACGGTACAGCAGTTACGACAGCGTACACGAAAAAGAGTAAGACGACGTCTTCATAGCGCAACAGTGGCCGAAAGTCCAAGCTTGTTGATAAGTATAGACTAGTCTTGAAACCCATAATAGCCCGAAAGCTTAAGCAATCGTCATCCGAGATAACATCCGAAATGAACAGACCTCTCCAGGATCCCATTTCAAGAAAAAAATCAAAAAGGAACTCCATTCTGCGAGCATTAATGGCAGAGTGGAATTCGAAAACTCTTGGTGACAGCAACTATTGCTTTCAAGCGACTTCAATGGTGCAGAGATCCCAAACGGTGGTCCCCACATAAGTGGCAACATGAATTATTGTCAGATGAATCGTTATTCGCCCTATTTCAGACGACCGGACGCGTTTATGTCTGGAGAACATCCAGAGAAGTGTTTAAACCTAAATGCCTGATGCTGAATTATAAGCATTCGGGTGGCTCCATTATGGTCTGAGGTTCGATATCTTGGCACGGTCTTGGGCCACTTGTTATTCTGCATGGGAGGATCAAATCCAATCTCTATCTAACTAGTCTAGGGGATCATGTCCACCCTTTTGTACAGACTTTATTCCGTGGAGAGCGACCGTTTTTTCAAGACGACATTGCCCTTATCCACAATGCAGGGTGTGTTCAACCTTGGTTCGAAGAGTTTGACGATGAAGTTGAACATCTTCCTGGCCCCCTCAGTCTCCGGATTTGAATATCATTAAACATATATTGGAAGATTTGGAGTCCAAACTTCGTTCTCAATTTCTTCCTGCATCCAGCCTTTCGGAATTAGAGACCATTATGCAAGAGTGATGGCTTAATATACATGCAAATATTGTCCATGACCTTTTGAGATTTTTTTACACGTTTCCTACAACTGTTAAAGTAACACTGTCTTTGGAATTGCGTGCATTTCAATTTGTGTCTAATCCCTTAAAACCTGATGAATTATTCAAACGGCTATAACTCTGCGAATTTTAAAGATATGAAGTTGGAATTTTTTGTGTATTATTCAGGACTGGATAAGGAAAGTTTTCCTAATTGGAATTTTTAGCCTACGGGGGCCGTATAAAAAGTTAATTCTCGTATTTTTTCAAATAGGCCCCCCATGGAGCTGCAATTTATCTTATCAAAAAATTCACCCTTTTTTATGAATTTTTGCAATTGGAAGTATGGGTCTAAGGGCAATATTTAAGGAGATAGCCTATTGTTTCGATATTTATGACTCACCCTGTATATACATATATATATATGTATATATATATATATATATATATACAGTAAAACTTTTCTAAAGCGAACACATTCCGTTAAAATAAAAAGTGCTCGCTCTAAGAAGTGGTGGAGGTCATGTTAATCGCTTAATGGGATCGCTTAATGGAGGTCATCTTTAAATCTAGATTTTAATTATTTTAAAAAGATAACAATTAACGTTAATAAAATTTACTTTTACATCAGAAAAAAAAATAATTTAACTATCAAAACAAAAGTTAATTACAGTATATTAAAAAAATTAATTTATAGACGCTTGTTTTGAGTTTACGTTTTTATCTTTTATAACTTTTATTTTAAGGTCCTTTCAAAGTTCAGTAAATAAATGCATTTTTTATGGGCGGCAACAAATAATGATGATTTCATTACTTTATCTATTTCTTTGAGAGTTTCTTGACAAAAGAGGACAGCGGAGCTTATTGACAAACATTTTTAATTCGGCATCAATGTTAAATACATTGCTTATAAAGACAATAAGAGATTTAAACATTTAAAAGTCACCTAAATAAAAAAAATTCAAAACTTAGTTTAGAAGTTTAATGAATAATGTCCGAATCCGTAATTCTTTTTCTAATAAAACCTTCTTCAAGCGACCAGGGAAAAAAAAGGAATTTGTTTTAGTTTTTTGAAAGAAATGGGTCGCTTATGGAGTTAGTTCAACTGGGGTGATGACTGAATGGAGGTAAAATTTGTATTGAGCCTATGGGAATAAATTTTGTTCCATGAAAAATGGTCGTTCAAGGGGGTTTCACTGTATTTAATTTAACTTTTATGATAACAGGCATCATTTTATTAAAATATTATGATTTTTTTAAATGCAATAGTTCTAATGATTAACCACATGCTCTCTTTTTTAAACTCGTTTCACATATGAGTCAATAAATAAAAGTAAATTTAAAAAGTCTCATTATTGATTACAGATTTAAAAAAGAACTTTGACTATTTAGCATTTGAAGCTTTTAACAAAAATTTAAATGTTGTTTGTGTTATGTGTTATAGATCTAGTTGATAAATAAAGTTAAGAATAATAGTAACAACATGTAAAATAATGTTTAATTTTACTTTTAGATGCTTTCTAAATGTTATTATTTCTTTTTAAAAATAACTTTGAAAAATTGCCGTTTTAAAATACATATTGCGGATATTTTTCTCATTTTCATTTTACTTAATAAACAAACAAATGTATTTTTCTATTCAACCCATTGATGCCTGAATTATTGTCTTCGTTAAAATTTAGATTTTGCATTTCCTACCATTTTTTAAATATGAGCAAATTTTATCTTAACTTATCGAGGAATTTGTCTCGCGAAAAAAAGTATTTATTTATCTTCCTTTTTACGGGTGTGAAAAGCGTTTACTTGTCATTTTTATAACCGTCCCAAAAATGGGATGCCAGGCACTAATGGGTTAAATTAAATTAGCAAGCATTTTATTAAATAACCATATTTTTTTAATGCAACATATATAGCTATAATATAAGACATGTACAAGTTATGTACACAGAACATGCACTTAAAAAACAATAACAAACAGAGCTCTAGCTCTTAGTGCAGACCAGCGGTTCACAAGCTGGGGTATGCGAAAATAGTATTAATAATGACGGAAATCACAAGAGGATTATTAAAGTCACTAAAGTAATAGAAATGACAATCTAATTTGTAACAATTTATTATAAGATTGAAATAAGAAGATTGCTAATAAACAAAAGCATTTTTACGTTATCTTGGTGAGTGGAAAAGGGGGAGGGGTATTTATGAGAAATGGGGTTATTTCGAAATGAAATGACTAATAAAAGGGTAGCAGAAAAAAAGGTTGGGATTTGAAAAGCGCTGATGCAGAGGATTTTCATAAACCCTGAAAATAACATTTTAATAACATCTTTCACAAGAGTTGTGATTTCTAATTAAGATAGTAATCATATGTTAGACGCAGAACTTAATTGTTTTAGTACATCCATCCCCCCGAAAGTTAATCATGTTTCTTCTTTCATACCCACTTCCACATACATGAATTGAAACTCCACTTCCTCCTGTAAACAAATGGGTTACTGGAGAAAGGGTAGAAAGATTTAGCGCTTTTGGCTCATTGCGTTTTATCGCGCCAAAGGTCTCAAGTCTTTCTGGATTGTAATGTAGCAGACCGGACACAGTGCGCCGGAAAGGGTTAACAACAAAAACAACAATAAATTGTGTTTTATTAAACTTTGATTTCAATCAATCTTAAAATTAAATGCTTATATTTAAAACCAATACACCCATTTTAACAAATACCCCAAGCCACATATATATTTAAAAAAATATTTAAAACTTTAAAATAGTTTATCTAAGAAATTATTAATCATATATAAACTATTTTTATGGAAATATCGCACGTGGCAATTTCTATTTTTTTTAAGGTTTTTAGCGGAATTCTAAAAGCATTTTTAAATAAACAATGGGAATCGTTACGAAAGAATAACAAAGAACAAACGGGTGGATATTAAAGAAACTGAAAGGTAAATATTATTCATCGATTGATTAAACAACCGTCGTGAGGAATTTAAAGTTATTTTAAACAAAAGTAGGTTTGTTTATGAATCTGTATATTTGAAGATAGCACTTCATTGCTTTTTAATTAAACTTTGCTGAATTGAAATACAAATAATGAAGTCATTAAAAATACTGTTCAGCAATTAACATAAAAATTTAAAGGTTAGAGGACTATCAGTTTACTAATTAATATATACGTTCAAATTTAAATTTTAAATACAAGAAAACCATTATTTGTAATAAGTGATGTGTTGACAGCTTCCATTTTTGTATGTATTTACTTCTTTGTCGAAAACTTTATCATATTTAATTGTTGAAATTTTAAAGAAAAAAAATAATTGTATTATTCTAATCTAATAGTAAGGATGTATGAGAATTGGAGCAGCAATAACATCACTGTTTACAGCATTTAATTTAATCAGTCGAATAAAAATTCATATATGTGCATTTATTCCGCACTTTATAACAGAACATTTTGACTCGTATAAACCTACAAAATTATTTCAAAACCTGCGATTTAATGAGGCGATTGCGAAATCTGAGTTTGAGGCACCGCCTCTAAAACCCCTGATCTGACCGCGGACACAAAAATGGAGGCTATCGAAGGCGAATGTGTGCGAATTTGTTTCAGCGTGCATACGATCGATTGAATTTACGCATCCGTAATTTTTTAAAGATTTTTCTGCTATAATTTTCTGAAGTTAAAGTAGACAAAGAAAATCTTTTTATAAAATATTGGTGTCTGAGTTTAAGAGACCGATCATATATTTTTAAAAAATTCCGCCTTTGGGAGCCAACATTATGTCAGCGATCAGGTTTGTATTCAGAAGGCGGTGATTAAGATATTATCAGCTGAGAGATTTCTCTTCCAGATATTCTGAAAGCGTATGAAAGATTTTTTTTTTTTTGAAAAAGTGATGCGAGATAGCGTTAAAAATTATCCGCCTATAATTGAAACTTCGCGATACCTCGCAAGTAATCGTACGTCCATGACTGCCAGAGGCAACGATTTTTTTATTCTGTTTCACCAGTATCTTTCTAATTTAAGATTTGAAGTGTATTTCTATTGAAATCATGTTTTCAAAGTGCGTGTCAAGGACTTCTATTTTCAGAAAATTGTGCCCATTAGAATTTAAAAATAGAGGTTGTGGTAGTCCCGTGTCAAATTATATGAAACCTTTCTCATCATTCAAAAAAATTGTAGAGTGCATTTTTTTAAATAAAATTATCACTTAATTATAATTAATTGAATCTGTCCTTGTAATAATAAGAAGATATTAAATCAAAATTTGGACCAGTACTATTTTCTTATAAAAATTTTTGTTTAAGATTTACTTGAGAACAATGTAAATTTCAATTACAGATGAAAATTTTTATTTTTCATTCGCACCATTATTTTTAAAAATACATTTCGCAGATTATATATATTTATATATATGAGTACGAGGTAGTATTATAAATTTGAAACTTTTGTGTACCTCCGAGTACTTTACAGAAACGTGTTATCTGGTTGAAACTGTTGTAGAAACTCACAGTTTTTCCTACGATACCTGTAGTATTCTACGTTGAGAAAAACTTTAAAACGTTACTACGCCAAAATTAAGAGACTGATCTGAGACATAGTTAACCATTGCAGTCGACGGCGTCACAGTTGCGGTATTTTATGTTAACCCGCAATTGTCAAACTGACAAGAGTATTTTTAAAAAGAAATTCGGTTTCTTATTACTTATATATACGAGTAAAAGCATTTACTTAATTACATATAAATTTTATCTTAAGCTCCAGTTGCATTGTAACATTTGTATATTTTATATTTAATTTTTATGCAGGGTTAGTATAGATCTACCACAAAAATTTTACAGTATTTTCAATGTATTTCACTGCCGGTAACTAGTGCGTATTTAATAGTGCGCAAATCGGAGAGGTGGTTGCGAATTCTGTTTCTTAAAAATTAAATATAAAATTTCTTATTGTTAGTAGTGGTGCCGGAGTCCTTACAAAATATAAGGAGTGTGCAAACTCTGTTATGGTACTTTATTTATTTATTTTTTTTTAACAGCATATTTTATGTTAGTCAAAAAGCTAAGAATTAGTCACTTTTATAAAAGGAGTTATTTTCAGTTACACAATATTAAAAATGTTCTAATTAAAGCAAGGCATATTTTACTTTCCTTTAGTAATGATGCCAAGAGAGTCATCTAGGTAAGGAGGGTTACCAATGGCTTAAGAACTCACAAGCCCCATCTTTATTAATGATGGCTTTTTGGATATTACTATTTTAATACAGAAAACGCTATTTTATTTAATTGGAACATTTCAGTACTTTAAAAGAATAACATTTTCTCTAAGATAACAGTAGTGTGCAAAAGCTTGAGACTTCACAACTCTGTAATACTCATTTATATTGAGTAGTCTAAAAATTATTTTTAGGGCAAGATTCTGAATCCATCTACCTTGTTCAACCTGCCACTTATATTTCAGAATATAAATTTTGAATATGTTGCAAACGTAGGGATATGTCGCTGTTCGCTATCACGGCTTGAATTTTTTCTGCGTTCTTATATGCATTTACAGCAGGGCAATTTAAGAATTCAGATCTTAATTGCTACCACATTTTTAAAAGACCAATTTCGCCCTATTTTAACCCGGGAGAACACGCGCTTACCCAGGGCAGAAATGGTTTTAACTTTGTCACCGATAAACTCAAATTATAACCGTCATTTTATCTAGGCGAAGACAATCCTTATAAATTTTGCGATAAAATAAGTTGAAGATTGCTTTTAACAGATAAGTGGTTACAATTGCAAAAATCATACGCACTCCGGGTCAAAAAGACCCGGCGCGTGTACTCCCGGGTTAAGTGTTATGAAATAGCTTAAATATTACTATTTCAAAAAAGGAGCAGAAATTGGGAAATTTGAATAAAACTTGCCCGATAAATTGTCAGTGATGGATCTTAGTGTAATCCGCCATCCCCTGTATACTAGGTCAAACAACTCACAAAAAAATGGCGGCTGCCAAAGGCGGATCTTTTTCAGCGTGTGATGAGTCCCTTGAGTTTTAGTATCATTATTTTTTTTCGCATTATTTTTCTCAGTTAAAAAGGTCAAAGAAATCTTTTATTAAATAGTGGTGTCTAAATTTACGGGACCGTACATACTGTTAAAAAAATTCGACTTCGGCAGACGCCATTTTTGTGTCAACGCTCAGGCCTGTGTGTAATCACACAGGAATGTGCATATGACTTCGTGAATAATAGTTCAAGAATAAATACGAATATTAGTATAAAATAAACAATTTAAATATTACCCTCCCAAATGTTATATATCTGATATAAGATTTTCTACCATTTAAACTAAAAGAAATAAAAATCTTACTTTGAATATCTCTCTTTATCTGACGTTTTTTACTTCATTTTATAAAAACCAAATTTTTTGTTTCTTATACAAAAAAAAAAAAAACGTCTTTTTGGAAAAAAATACTTGAAACAACAGTATATTCAATTTTTTTAAATAATTTTTTCAACTTTTTTTCTTACATTTTTATTAAAAAAAACGATTAAACATTCTTTGTAATTTTATATATCTCGTTTTATTTTTCATTAAATAAGTATTTTTTAAAACTATTTTATTAGAATAATAAAATAGATGTTTTAAAAATATCCAGAGAGTGATTCAAAAATTATGTTTTTAAACACTGCAGCTTTCCTAGCTTATTAAATTTTAGAAGTTAATAAAAACTCTTCACATACGGATTAATTAGACTAAAGTTCAATTTGCGTAAATCAAACACAGTTCCAATGTATGAGTAAACATTGAGATAGTTTTAATTTAAATTGCCGCCTCAAGAAATGGTTCGAATCAAAAATTGTAAAATATAAATTTGTTGCATTGTATTAGCTTTGAACTTAAAATTGTTTAAAACCAAAACTTTATTTATTTGTACTTAACATTCATATGTAGTAGCATCAATTTTATAAATATAAATACTCATACTTAAATATTATATCTACATATATATACATAGTTGCAAAATACTATGCCTATTTAAAGTCAAATAAACATATTAGAAACAGAAATTTTAATAAATTATTTTCAATATGCAATTTAATACATAGCATTGGATATATATGGCATACATTTTGTTAAAATAAAATTGTGGTTCGAAACACGTTTATATGATTTAAACAGGCGTAGTATTTGGTAGCTCTGTATATATGTTACTTTGCTTACGTATGTGACATCAATGTCACAAAACACGTAACACATGAAGTTTACGTTTCATAATTTTTCTACCACTATATTACGATCAATAATTATTTGAGAGGCCTAAAAATACTTAATTTTATAATTTAAGTTATATATGTCTTAACCCATTAGTGCTTAACGTCCCTTTCTACGGACGCTTCAAAAGGTGCATGTAGCACTGTTTTTGACACCGGTAACAAAGAACAGCAAACTTTATTTTATTTAATTGAAACATTTTCGTAATTAATGAACTAAACTTAATTCTTTTAAAAATAGTGGTGCCAACCAAATAAAATTTGCGCAAAAGGAAGTGGGCACGAATGAGTTAAGTGAGAAAACTAATTTATGTTGAAATGTGTAAGAAATGTCTCAGTTTCCTGGTAAGTTTCTTAGCAAAGAACTGCAACATTGGATTTCAGAGAAGAATTCAAAATTAAAAATATATTATTTTAGAAGATAAAGGTAAAATATCTCTTGCAAGGTGGCTTAAACTGTCAAACTTTGCTCTTTTTTCATCACTGTTTACAAATAAAAATTCTTTCATTTTTTAATTGCAGATTTCAGTATTTAAATATGGCTAGAATCACTATCTGATATTGTGATTAAAAAAAATTTGCACGATGCAGCTATTTCTTCCATCTGTAAATATTCCTAATAATTTGAAATCGTACAATTAAAATACACAAAAAGCAAAGACTGAAATCTCGAAAATTCAATAAAATATGCTATATAAAGTACATGTTCTGTGTAAGCGAGTAAAGATACGTGTTAAATATAGAAAATATACACTCACCCCTTTGAAGGGCAAAGCACTTCTACTCTTAAAATGCTGAAATCATTGTTTGACACCAGAATTTAAAATCAAAGTTATTTCAAAATAGATAAAATATTTTCTTCACGTACTTGATGAAATTAAAATTTTCATTTCGAAATTTTGGTGTCGATGTGACGTTTCTCAATTAAAATTAAGTGGTATATATTTTATACCACCTCCCTTCAAAGGGTTAAGAAAACTACCGTAAGCATACGTGAAATAAGACTTCTTTTTACATGGATTTTCTAATAATTGCGGGATTGAACAAAAATATTCTATTTATAAAGCTGTTTCTATTTATAAAGCAATAACTCTGGTTTTATTTAAATCTATTATACTTATGCTTACTTAAAATTAATCATAGTTGTCATAATCTCGAATTATTTTAATTTTAAAACAAAGTGTAGACTTTTAATTGTGTAGTAAAATTTGTGGTCATTGAAATCTTCACCTTACACGAGAGAAATTACAGATAGATCTTAAACCTTTGAGGGGGCAAAGTACTTCTATTCTTAAAATGCTGAAATGATTAATTAGCACCAGAATTCTTATAATATTTATTTCAAAATAAAAAAAATGTTTTTCTTCACACACTTCATAAAAAGAAAGTATTCATTTCACAATTCTGGCGTCAATGTGGCATTTCTCAATTAAGATTAAGCGGGATATATTTTATCCCACCGCCCTTCAAGGGGTTAACGCACCATATATAGGTCGATTTACATAAAAAGTTATGTCTATTGCACAATCCCCCCCCCAAAAAAAAAGATGATTGGTAGATAAAGTTTTGCAGAAAACTTTACAGAATCTTTTGAATTATCTACGACTCTGAAAACATGATTGCGAGTTCGGCCTCAACTTTTAATTTAAAAATTTGGATCCACATCGAAAATGCAAAATGTATTTTCAGATTTATTTAATTTCAGATTTTATGTATTACTTAAAGTAAAAAAAAAAATCCATTAAAAAGTTTCGGCCTGAAGACTCAATAACAGGATAGAAATGGAGGCCAAATCGGCAACACTGCCTGAAAATTGTTCCTTTATCAATACATGTTTAAGAATTTTTTTTTTTATTTAAATAAACCTTTCCAAACCAAAAATTTCTTTACCAGCCAATCAATTTCGGAAAAGTTGCAATGTAGTTTTAGTGTTTGCAATGTAAAATCCATCTTTTAAATCTTAGTATCAATGAGAAATATTTATTTTATACATATTTTATCATCAATACATGTTTAAGAATTTTTTTTAATTTAAATAAACTTTTCCAAACCAAAAATTTCTTTACCAACCAATCAATTTCGGAAAAGTTACAATGTAGTTTTAGTGTTTGCAATGTAAAATTCATCTTTTAAATCTTAGTATCAATAAGAAATATTTGTTTTATACATATTTTAAAAGAGTTAATACATGGAAAAGTAAAAATTGGTATTCATTTCATGCTTATAATTAAGCGTGATATTGCGTCGAACAAGGAAATATTTGTTTGAAAATTGAAAAGATCCCCCAAAAGACATCTCGTGATGATACCGGTTTAACCCCTTCAGGCCGGTGGTTAATTTTTGGACCATTTAATTTTTATTCCTAAATGCCTCATTGGCATCAGAATATCACAATAAAAAATTATTAAATACACGAACAGAAGCTTATTTTGAGATAAATCTGTTTTTAAATTCTGGTGTCGATCATTTCTGCATTTTATGAATAGGATTAATTATATCGCACCTGAAAGGATTAACCCATTAGTGCCTAGCGTCCCTTTTTAGGGACGCTTCAAAAGGTCCATTCAGCACTATTTTTGCCACCGGTAAAAAAGAAAAGCAATAATTATTTTATTTAATTGATGCATTTTCGTAATTAATGAACTAAACTTAAATCTTCTAAAAATAGTGGTGCCAACCAAATAAAATTTACGCAAAAGATGCTGGGCACGAATTGGTTAAGAAAGGTGATTAATCTCTCGAGACAGTAGTCAATAGCAAAAATTTTATTCATTTAACACCACAAATTTTTTAAAAGTTTATTTATAAACATGAAAATGCTTGAATTGGGTACGACGAATACTAATTTTCTGTATTACTTGTAACAAAGTAAAATTCCTGATACCATTTTTAAGGATGCATATACACTATATGGGCCACTTGCAATTTTGTACATTTTGTTCGATAACTAGAAAAATACAGGAGCAATTATCCTGAAACTCTAAGTGTGTAAACATAATAGTACAGCTCATACATTTCCGTGAAGACTTTCCCCCGAAACCCCATAGGGGACCGTCATCAAATTGAAAAAGAATATCTTTTGCATAACCCTACGAAAACTAATGTAGAAAGAGCGTTTAAACTGTAGATTATGGCTATGGTTAAGTGGTTTATTATAATAAAATGCGTTCATTATGTTGACAGGATGATTACTCGTAGAAAAATTAAGATTTTTATAAAAATAGTCCCAAAGTCTTTTGCCTATAATTTGCAGAGTTCTTAAGATAACATAACGTTCCTTTTCGAAAATATGACAAACAACATTGCACGTAATATACTGTAAACAGAATTTAAAAAAAATTAAATTGCATGAAAAATGAGCAGGTTTACTAAATAATTTTTACTACAATTGCGTGAACGCTATCAAAATTTCATTTGCATATTGTGGATGGATCAACTTTTGTGAATCTGTCCAAAACATAGCTTGAAAATTATGAAAGGGATCATCGATAGAATAACCTCAAAATCTTTATTCCCAAAATTAAGCAAAAAGACTAGGGGCTGTATCCATATATGCACTGATTATTGTCAATCTAGAACACACAATATGGCACGTAGTACTATATTTGGATAAAATCCCTCGTTTGTTTTCCACATCATTTTGGGAGCAACGGATTTTAAGCTTACTCTATCTACAAACACTTTCAGAATTTTGAAGCTATGTTTTTTAAACTTTCATAAAAGTTGCTCTATACATTTAGCTAACACAATATGCAAATTTTGAAAACGTTCACGCTTGCGCCGTATATAAATATATATATATATATATATATATGTATATTAAGTAAACCTGCTAATTTTTCATGCAATTTTTATTACTTTTTATTCTGTTTACAGGGTGTTATGTACAAGTTGTTTGTCATATTTTCTGCATAGAATATTTTTTGTATTAAGAGTCTGCAAATTAGAAAAAAAATATTGGCAAAATTTGTTACTTCCTTTATAAAAACTTTAATTTCTCAACGAGTATACTATCCACGCAAAAATGAACACAGTTTATAAGAATAAGCCCCTTAATCATAATCTACAGTTTAAACGCTTTTGTTACATTAGTTTTGATAGGGTTATTGAAAAGATATTCGTTCTTTTTCAATTTGTTGACGGTCCACTTTGGAGTTTTGGGAAAAAAATCTTCAGGGGAATATATGACCAGTGCGATTATGCTTACACTGTCAGAAAAATTCGTCAATATACACTAAGTTATCGTTATTTTTTCACAAATAATTTCTGTTCTCCCAGAAAACGTATTTGTTCTGTGAGTTCATTCCGAGCGTCGAAAAATGAGGAAAAGTTTCCGTTTATATCCAGCACGCATGCGCATTGGGTCTGTTAGTAATAAGTTCGAATTTATTTTTAAAATGAAAAACAAAAATATTCTATTGATTAAAATGTCTAATTTAGTTTTAAAAGACAAAAATGTTTTCGAATTTAAAAATAAATAACAATTACTTTCTTTATTCGTTCAAAAATTCTCACAAATAGAACATCCATGTTTTTTCTCTAACATTCTACGTAATATATTTAAAATTCACATTTTTATACTATATTAATACTAAACGTAAAAAAAACCCAGCCACAGTTTCATTAAAGATGAAATCTTTCCGAGATTAACTGCATAATTAAAAGCTTTTTAACGAAATACACCAACCCACACCACTATTTTAACGCACAGTCATCATGAGCAGCCGTTGCGCCGTGGATTAGCGTTGGTCTGGTAATCCTGGGATCCTTGGTTCGATCCCCGCCTCTTCCGCATTGATTTTTTCCAAACTTTTTTCAAGTGACGGATATTTTTCCTCTTTTGACAGAGAAAAAAATAAACAGAAAATCGTCAATATACAGACAATTTCTGGCAGCAGTGCTGCCAGTGCATTTTCTGTGAAAAGACGGAAGTTTTTTTGAGAGTGTACACTCCTGGAGTTTCAGGAAAATTCTTCATGTATTTTTCTAGATATTGTACAAAATGTCTAAAATCGCAAGTGGATAGTCACTATTGGCCATATAGTGTATGCACTTATGGTCCTGAATGGATTAATGCTTTGTAAAACTGCTTCGTAAAATGTAACTCTATCAAATGCGTTGATAGGTTTATGAAAGCACTTAATTTTAATTCGGAATGCAATATCAGCACCAGACATTTTAAACAAACATTTTCTGTTTACTATGTATGTGAAATTAAGCCTTTTTTTTTTTTTTTTTGAATAAATTTGTATTTAAATTCCTCTATTAATCACTCATTTCTGTATTTTACAATGGAAGTGCTTTGACCCTTTAAGTTTTAAGAGTACTACAGGGCTTCCAAATGATCCACCAACTGAATCACAATATTTTTATACAGAATCTTTCATGGCAAGTTTCTACGATAAATGTGCAACAGTTGATTTTCGATGCTATTTCTAACAAAATTTTAAAAAAATATAAGATAAAGTGTAAAAAGGAAAATTTTTTAAGATACTGGTATTCAAAAAGCAAAAGAAAATCAATTTGAAAGCTTTCAAAAGGAATGAAATTCCCCCTATATACCCCAACTTCTGGTATCACTAACTGTTATATTAAATATGTAGAAAAAGAATCTTGTATTCAGACGGAAATGCATTTTGCTTCATTCACGCAAATTTTGGAGCCACCATGCATGTATGTATATGTAGTAATTAAAACTTTGTAATCTAGTTTACAACAAATCCGTCATTAGATATAAAATACAAAATGTATAAAGACTTTTGAAGACGAACACTATGAAACATAAAGCTTAAAAATGTGTTTTTTGAATTATAAAACGTGTATCGTAATTTTCCGCGTATATGTCGCGTCTTACCCGAAATTTTATTGAAAAAAAGAAGTCACGTAAGTACTAAACAGATGTAAGTGGCATTTTATTAAATGAGTTCTTGTAGGAAATTGAATTACCGAGGTGATGCGTAAAAGTTTGAAATTACGGTACTTAAAACTATTATTTAGTTGACAACTTATGTAAAAAATCCTTATGCGTGCCTCAACCTATGAGATTCTTCGACGTGAAAGCACAACTATACAATTATTGCTTTTAATTTTAAAAACATTATTAAACATTTATAGAGTTATATTTTCTCGAAATCATGACAAAAAGGATAAAAGCAGAAAATTTAAAGTTTTATGTTTTGTATCTTACGTAATATGTAACCTTACTGAAGAATACACTGGTGTCCAAAATTTAAGCATAATTGGTAATTAAGTAATTATTTTTAAATAATGAAAGAAATATGAATCGGAATGTGCTGAAACTCCAGGTGTGTAAACAAAATAGTACACGTCACATATTTTCTCGAAGAGTTTTCCCCGAAATCGAACAGGGGACCGTCAACAAATTGAAAAAGAACGAAGATCTTTTGGATAACCCTGTCAAAACTAATGTAGCAAAAGCGTTCAAACTGCACATTATGATTAATTGGCTTATTGCAATGTACTGTGTAAATTTTTACAAGGATAGCATGTATACTCGTAGAGAAATTAAGGTTTTTATAAAAACAGTCCTAAATTTTTCCAAGTTTTTTGCTTATAATTTGCAGAGTTCTTATTATAAAATAATGTTCTTTTCTGAAAATATGACAAACATCATTGTACACAATACCCTGTCATCAGAATTTAAAAATAATAAAAATTGTATGAAAAATGAGTATGTTTAGTAAATAATTTTTCATTGCGCATGCGTCAACGATATCAAAATGTCATTTGCATATTGTGTTAGCTAAATGTATAGAGCAACTTCTGTAAAAGTTTCAAAAATATAGCTTGAAAATTCTGAAAATGGGAGCCTATAGAATCAACTCAAAATCCGTTATTCTTAAAGGAAGCAAAAAAATCAGGGGTTTTACCTAAATATAGTTGTACGTGCAATATTTTATAGGCACTAAACAATGGAATATGGATACAGCCCCTCATCTTTTTGCTTCATTTAGGGAATAAAGGATTTTGATCTCATTCTATCAACGATAATTTTCAGAATTTTTAAGCTATGTTTTTGAGACTTTCACAAAAGTTGCTCTATACATTTAACTAACATAATATGCAAATGAAATTTTAATAGCGTTCACGCATGCGCAGTAAAAAATTATTTAGTAAACCTGCTCATTTGTCATACAGTTTTTACTATTTTTTAATTCTGATGACAGGGTATTGTGTACAATGATGTTTGTCATTTTTTCAAAAAAGAACACTATTTTATATTAAGAACTCTGCAAATTATAAGCAAGAAACTTAGGACTGTTTTTATAAAAACCTTAATTTCTCTACGAGTATACATGCTATCCTTGTAAAAATTAACACAGTACATTACAATAAGCCAATTAATCATAATGTGCAGTTTGAATGCTTTTGCTACATTAGTTTTGACAGGGTTATCCAAAAGATCTTCGTTCTTTTTCAATTTGTTGACGGTCCCCTATTTGATTTCGGGGAAAACTCTTCGCGAAAATATGTGACGCGTACTATTTTGTTTACACACCTGGAGTTTAAGCACATTCCGATTCATATTTCTTTCATTACTTAAAAATAATTACTTAAATACCAATTATGCTTAAATTTTGGACACCAGTGTAAATAGTTTGAAACTTCTTTAAGAATTTATTTGCCAAAGAAGAATACTCTTTGTACATGCCTTTCAGGAAACAGTGCAAAAACGCCATACTTGAAATAAAATTACTTTCTTCCGTGGCGCATTTTCCTGTTTTGTGTTATGAGAGATAATTTCCGATGAAACCGGAAACCAAAGGATCCGTCATGAAATCATCAATCTGAAAAGCAAAGGTTCGGATTTTCCATCTTCTAAAATTTACATTCTCCCATATATCATAATTTTAATTTTTTGAATGGAAGGTGACAAAAAGGATGCAAAGTTCTTAAGGAATTCTTATTTTTTATCAATATATATCATCTTTTCTGTCATTATGAAACATATAGGGGAGGTAGGCATATTTAGGTTCAGGTATTATTGGGATCGGTAGCACCGATGGGGTAATCTGCAAAAGATTAAAATGATGGTCATGCTTATGAAATCTGACTAAAATTCTACACGTGCAATTTATTTTGAGGGAAAATGTAAGTTACTGTTATAAGTAATCACAGTTTCGTCACCCATCGAAATGAGAATGTTTCTATCAACCCTTTGAGCTCTGATGGACAAATTTCTCCTCATTTATTTCTAGATTAATAACGATTTTACTAACTTTCATAAAATGAACCTTCATACTACTGATTCCAATTGATTTTTTTTTTACTCTATTTCAAAATTCATTTTTAAGTAGATTTTCAAATAAAAAAATATTTTGTTGTCTTCTTATACAATCGAATGTGTAAACTTTAAATAAAAACAGCACCACTTTCTTCTGACCAATTATCCTTCAGCTTTTCTTTTCAACGCTTTCCAACATAGTTTAAAAGTGCTTATGATTTGTGTTTGATAGTCAGTCTGTCTGTTCATGCTATAAATCTTGCAAATATTCTTGAATTTCCATGTCATGAAGCCGATGGGATATTTCTAAACTGCTGTTTGTAAAAAATGCAACACCATGAAGGAATCATCCGAATAAAATGAAATTTGCATCAAATGTCAATTATAGGATGTTATGCAAAGTAATAAAGTTTCAGAAACACCACGCATGCGTGGTGTGAGCAGCGCCCTCTGGACGGATGTTGAAAGCGTATAAGTAACGGGCTGTAGCGGGACGTTGAAAATAGTGCATGGTTATTTGTTAGTGGTGAACGTTTAGTATGCTTCCACGACGAAATAGGGTCAAATTTCAACAACTTACGGAGTTTGAAAGGGGGAGAATTATCGGCCTGCGTGAAGGAGGATTTTCCTATCGCGAAATAGCAGCTCGTGTGCAGCGGAACAGTTCCACAGTGATGCGAGTTTGGAAGCAGTGGACCGAAGAGAACCGGACAACTCGAAAAACTGGGAGTGGACGACGCAAGGTGACGTCAGCGCGCGATGATAGACACCTGGTCCGCATGGCGGTGACTGACCGTACAGCTTCCTCCAGGCAGTTGGCAGCACGTTGGTCTACTGCTACAGGTGTATCAATGTCAGCTTCGTCAATTCGTCGACGCCTGCTGCACCGTGGATTGTGTGCAAGGATTCCATTATACAGGATCCCCCTCACGGCAAATCATCGACGGCTGCGTCTGCAATGGGCTGATGAACACAGAGCCTGGCGGGCTGATTGGCAACAAGTTGTCTTTTCTGACGAATCCCGCTTTAATTTGTGGAACCATGATGGTCGCATACGTGTTAGACGCTATGCCGGTGAACGTTGCCTTCCAGAGTGCGTTGTCGAACATCATAGTGGCCGAACACCTGGAGTTATGGTCTGGGGTGCGATTTCGAATCATAGACGATCTCAGCTGCTACGAATTGAGGGTAATCTGAATAGCAACAGGTACGTCCGTGAAGTGCTAGAGCCCGAAGTCGTTCCCTTCCTTCAAGGCATCCCTGGAGCTGTGTTTCAACAGGATAATGCACGCCCACATGTTGCACGGATTGTTCGAGACTTCTTTTCAGCCCAACATATCCAACTTCTTCCTTGGCCTGCTTATTCGCCGGATATGTCGCCTATTGAACATGTGTGGGATATAGTTGGGCGGCGTCTCGCTCGTGATCCGCGTCCTACAGTTTCAAAAGACGAACTTTGGGTGCGCATACAAACAATATGGAATGCTTTTCCACAAGCAGACATTCGACATCTGTTTGACTCCATGCCACGTCGTATAGAAGCACTTATTGCAGCGCGTGGTGGCCACACCAAATACTAATTTCGGGCACTTAATATTGTTTTATTGCTTTGAAAATGTATACATTTATTTGTACCAATACAAGTCGTTTGTGTATTAAATTTCATTTAATTCTGATGACTCCTTCATGGTGTTGCATTTTTTACAAACAGCAGTATATTAACAGATACAGAATTGTGTGTGTATGATCGTAATTACGAACGTAAGTACATACACACAGAATCTATGAGTGCAAAAGCTTTCAAGTAATATCCTGTGAGAAACAAATCTGCAATACGACAGTAAAAATATAGTTTTTATATCTTCAATTCGGTGGCTAAACAGAGCATTTTTAATCGCATTTGTTTTTTTTTAATCGCATCTGCAATTTCTGATTACCGACGGTGCAAACTTCATAGGAGTAAAATTGAATAGAAAATTTCGTTTTATTTAAAAGTCTTATTCATGGAAGTATTTTCTAAAAATATGGCAAATTTTCCTATATATTTCTACTGGTGTCAGTTTGCCCAGTAAATTTGCCCAGTACATTTTCTTTCATTAACCCTTTCCAGCACGGAAAATTCTGTAAGCAGAAATTATCGACTGACACCGGAATTTATAAGCAATTTTTTGAAAAAAAAACAAAAAATAAGTCCTGAATTTAAGCTTTCACTATAAAAGCAAAATTTTATTAAAATATTATTGACGTCATTCGCAAGCTTGGAATTAAAATTAGGTATCCCGGACCACAGTGTGCCGGAAAGGGTTAAATCTCCCAACATGGTGCAAAAGTAAGGCTTGACGAGAATCAAAATAAATTTCCGCCAGTAAAAATCTGTTTCTTCCGATATTTATGACTAAAATTCGGCGTTAATAGTTGTTAAAATATAGAGAAATTTTCTATGTAAATTTTCTGGTGGAAGTTTCCACCGGCTGTAATCAACCCCTGTGGAAACGGTTTTAGTTAAAGCTTCTGCACTATTTTATGGATACTTGAGATCCTCTTTAATAATAGTTCCATGATTTTCGCGTATCTAAATGTTCGTACGGTACAGAGATCGTACAAAAGACTTTCAAACACCTTTATAGAACTTTTTAAAAATAATATTTGCTTTATTTATTAATTTAAAAAAATCTTCAGAGACAGCGATCAGTACAGTAATTTATGGTTGGGTGTATCAGCCACAAAATGCTTAATAATCACAGTCTTTAGTTGGGAGAGCATTATGATTATAATAGTTTATCAAATATAATATAATCTACATTAGAATAAGAGCATTAGTAGCCTATATTACACTAAATTCCATAATATGCAAAGCCAACAAAAACATATTCCTTGGTAGAGAGTCATGAAATCACGATATTAACATAGTCAAAATTTTACATGTGCTCTGCCTGATTGCAGAGTCAAGACTGCACATTTTTTGGAAAATATAATAATAAAAAGCATCAAAATAGATTTATCTAATCATAAATTAAAAAATTTTCATTAACTTGACATAAAATACTTAAAAGACCAATAAATCTCTGTTAATGATTTAAAAACTACTTAAGTTGACATCTTATCAACAAACAAAACATTAATTTGATATAAAATCATTATAAGACCAATAAGACCAATTAATACCTTTTAATGTTTTCAAATTCAATTAATTTGTCAACTTATCAAGAAACAAAACATTAATTTAATAATAAATCAATCAAGAATCAAACATTTAATTATAAAACAAATAAATCAGTGTTAAGTAGTTTTAAATTATTATTTTACTCATAAATATTTATCAAGAACTTTTATTTGACAGTAATTAATTTTTATCAAGGTCAATTCCATTATACTGTCAATAAATTTGATTTCTTTATTTAAGGCACTGTGCCTAACCAAACAATGATACTAGAATATTTATTGATTGAGAATCAATTGATGCTTATGAATTAGCGTTTATGCGCATACAGAGTTGCTAGTAGGCGATTTTTGGTTATTCATTTTTCTTGATAAACATTACATTTTTTAAATTTGTAAAATGCTTCTTGTTTTCGTCTTTATTAATTTGTAATAAAATAAAGCAAAATTTACAATTTTAAAAAAAATTGTGTCAATCAATAAATCTCAACTCTTTCCGACGCAACGGTCTCATGTTGGAACCATATATTTTAATTCCAAACTTACAAACGGCATAAGAATATTTTAATAAACCTTGCTCTTGCAAAGATAGTCTAAACAGGGTTCACACATTTTAACCACTAAATTTCAACAGTATTTTCAAAGTATTTCTCTACAAAAAAATGTAGCAAAAATTGAGAATAAAGGCGGTAGTTCCGAATTCGGGTGCTTAAAAATTAAATGTAAAATTTTTTATTATTAATATTGGTGCTAGAGTCCTTAAAAAACATAAGGAGTGTGCTAAACTTGTCTAGAGCAGGGTTCGTACGCGTGCTGTTATTTTTCCAAGTTTTCTTCTTCAAAAACCAGTATTTTTTTATATATACTAAGGGGGCGCCGCCCCCCTGCTCGCTATGCTCGCCAACCCCCCGCGTAATCGCTTCGCGATTCTAAATTATTGGCTACCCCTGCTTGCTGCGCTCGCCAATACCCCATGGTATGAATAAGAAGTTGCAGACCTTTCAACTGATGTGTCACACGACTGGTGTTGTAAAGAAATAAAAAATGTGCCCCCCCCTGGGGGGGCAGAGTGGGAGGCGACACAAAAGACATCCATAATATGAATAAGCAGCTGCAGACCTCTCAAATGATATGTCACACGACTGGTGTTGTAAAAAATTGAAAATGTGCCCCCCTGGGGGGCAGAGTGGAGGTGACACACAAGACATCCATAAAATGAATAAACAGTTGCAGAACTTTCAAATGATGTGTCACACAACTGGTGTTGTAAAGAAATTAAAAATGTGACCCCCCTGGGGAGAGCACAGTGTGGGGGTGACACACAAGACATCCATAATATGAATAAGCAGTTGCAGACCTTTCAAATCTTGTGTAACACGACTGGTGTTGTAAAGAAATTAAAAATGTGTCCCCCCTGGGGAGCAGAGTGGAGGATAACACACAAGACATCCATCATATGAATAAGCAGTTGCAAACCTCTCAAATGATGTATCGAACGACTGGTGTTATAAAGAAATTAAAAATTTGGCGAAATATTACCGTTATCGCCCAGTTGGCGTCACTTTTGACAACTAATTTTGGTCGCCAAATTTGGCGATATATCGCCAAGTTGGCGACAAACTTGGCGATTGTTGGCGATGGTAACCTTTCCTCTCTTTATGGTAACCCATACGGCGATGCATAGACGGAGCCTTTTCCTGATTGGTCTATTCGGTTCATGGAAGGAGTGGACAAGCCGGATTCGTTAGTTCCGGAAATCTTCCACATCAGCATCATTCCAGGAGTCATCATTCCTTTTAAGGCTAGTTTTTTTTACTATAGAAGGAAAAAATAAATCTAATTCACACCCACGAAATTTTTTGCCGTAATTAAAGATAAATATTCGATATGAAAATATTGTAACCGAAGAATTTCCAGGTCTTGAAATTTCAGGAGCCGTACGAACCCTGGTTTAAAGTAACAAGTTTCTTTTTTCTAAAATGCCATTAATAAGTTCAATTAATTTCATGTTTTACGAACAGAATTTTTATGTGCAGGAAACTCTTAAAATAAAGTATCCCAGTGGAAAAACTGCGCGCAAATATGAATAACATGACTTGCATCCAAAAAAGAGACCATGGCGCTTTTGAGACCATGGCGCTATTAAGGAAGCGGATCTGAGATAGCGTTAAATAGTGAATCCATCTCTAATCGCGTTTTCAAATGTTTATTACCATCGCGGCAAACTAAACCAACAAATTTGTGTAAAAAATTTCTCCTTGTCTCCTTAAGTCTTAAGAAAAAGTCTAAAGTTAAAAGAAAATGTCAATCAAAAATATTGGCAAAAACTCGATTTATTTTCACTGGCTTAAGGTTACTTTGGAAGTAGTAGTTCCGCCATATTGTGACAACAAAGACTACCTCCTGTTAATGTGTTTGAAATATTATAGTACTTAGGTAAATTAAATCCACTAAAAAAAAAGAAAATTTAAATCATATTTGTGACCGAAATTTCCCATCAATACAGCGTTTAAATGAAGACAGGAATTGATATTGATTTGTACAGGTTGAAATTTTCACCGGCGTCAATCAGAAACTGTTTTTCAGTTTAAAATAACAGCCGTCATCTTGTGACATTCTCCTCACTTACTTTTTGCACAATTGCTATAGATAATACGTCTCATCCTCTTTACTCAAATCTCCTTTCTTAGGACATCTTTCGTGTGATTTACGTTTAAGCAGAGTTGTCAAGTCTGCGGCTTTTTACACACCACTGTTGTTTTAGAGAAAATCTGTTACTTTTCTTTAACCCCTTAATGGTCGCATTAAATTACGGTTTAAAAATTCAAAAATTATTATTCCCACCACTTTTTTGAAAAAAAATATTCATTTTATTCAATGACAAGTAAAATGATACCAGAATAAAACCGATTACACTATTTTTAAAACTGGTAGGAATCAAACAATTCTAAAAAAAAGTCGTGAAGCTTGCAGCCTGTTGATGTCTCGGGCGAAATGATTAAGTGGTAAAATCTCCGAAATGTTCCAATTAAATAAAGAAACTATTTCCGTATTAAATTTCTGGTATCCAAAAAGCCGGCGAGTTGGCAAACATGGTTTAAGGAACAGTTATAATTACATTGATTTTCAATCATGAACTATAAACCTTTTATGGTGCTCTAAGGATTTTAAGTTAATTTAGTCAAATGACAAATTTCGTCATTTTACCGCTGTGGTTTCATCAAGCATTTTGCGATGTCGATATCCCTTAATTGCTTACCGTTTGTAGGGAAAAACGCATGCTTAGTTCAACTCGTCATTTTACCTTATTGTTTTAACAAAGGATTCCGATAGACCTTAAATATTTATCATTAGCTCATATACCACTAGCCCCAAGTATATACAGGGTGTACCAGAACTTCGTGTACAAACTTGGAGGGGTTGTAGCGATGATCGTTAGGAACCATGATTACATAAGATTAAATAGGCAGAAAACGATAGGTTGCACTGTACGCAAAATTTCAATATCAGCACGTGTGACTTCATCATTTAGACTCTGATTGCGTACGATTAATATGAATCATTTCACAAACGTCGAGTTGACGGACATTCACTTCATATACGGCTTGGCCGTCAGAAATTGATGCACTGCTTTTCGGTTGTATCGTAAAGATATCCAACGAGATGCCAACCAAATCATCAAATGTTCGCCCGGTTACTTTAGAACCTTGAGGAGCGTAGATCCTTTACAGCCACGATGCAAGATACTGCGAAGCCTCAAACAACGCGAACACCTATATTCGAAAAAGGTCTGTTGCATATAGTGTGTCAAAATCCCAATACCAATGTACGGGCGCCCTGTAGGTACGGGCGCTGCGACCGGAACGTCTCGATCAATTGTCCATCGCGTATTGCAGGTTGAAACCTTACATCCCTTTCCACCTTAAGAGAGTTCAATTATTGCAGCCGGATTATCACCCACGATGTGTCGCATTTAAACAGTGGTTTCTACAGTAAAGTGCCTCCGACACGCAATTTTTCAGTTCAGTTATGTTCAGTGATGAATCAACCTTTCACGTGAAGAGATGTTCAATACACACAATGCCCACTTGTGGGGCCACACTTGACAACCCATACGGAACCCGACCACAGGCCGCACAAATATGCATCATTGTTAATGTGTGGGTGGGAATCGTGGGGGACAGTTTAGTTGGGTCATACAGCTTGTCACTTCGACTGAATACTCAGAATTATCTCGTCTTTCTTCAAGAGATACTTTTAGAACTGCTTAACAATGTCTCGCAACTGCTCGTCGCAGAATATGGTTCCAACATGATGGGGCGCCATCTCATTATGAAAGGTATGTACATAACTGCTAGAACCGGGCATTTGAAAGTAATTGGACTGGGCGTGGCGGTCCCGTCGCTTGGCCTTCCAGATCGCCTGATTTATCTCCTCTTCATTATTTTTTCTAGGATGCCATGAAGAACATTGTGCACGACACGCCCGTAAATCCTGCAATGAACCTGGTGGCAGAAACCGCCATCGCTGCTGTGACGATAAGAGAAACGCCAGGAATCGTCGAAAATGTTTGCCAATCCATGTCGCGTGTATGTCATGCATGTATTCATGCCAATGGATATAATTTCGATCACCTTCTGTGATGCATTTAATTAATACATTGTACTCTTTTAATTAATACTCTTTGTAATAAAACATTTTACACTAAATTCTGTGTTGTGACCTTATTGTGTCTTTGTGTCTTTTTATCACGTGGGGGTGACATTTCCATCCATGCTTTCCTATGTAATTATGGTTCATAACGATGTTCTCTACCTGAGACACCCTGTATTTGTTATACATGATATATCTATATCCTTCAGGATGAAAAAAATGGTAATACATATATTGATTTTTTTTGTTGTTTTTTTTAAATGATAAAAACAGCATTATTAACGCATGCAAAAATATACATGTATGCATAAACGTAAAAAAATCTGTTACTTCATATAAAAATAGAACGTTAGTAAAGGCATTTTTATTTATAAAAAGTTAATAAAAAACCAGCGAGAGTTTGAAATAAAATCCGCCCGTCAGCATAAAACCTTTTAAGAGAATAAAGATAAAAATCTGATACATTCGTTATTCATTTCTTAAAAAACATGAAATTTAATTCCACTATAAAATTGCAAGATTTCCAGCAATGTTTTTTCTTTCAATGCTACGATTTGAATTGTAACACATTATTTGCATAAATATGTCCTAAAAATTGCATCGAAATTGATTTAATTTTAATAAAATTAAAATATGTCTAAAAGATAATTGCTAAATTCTCACTGTTTTAAATTAAAAAAGAATGTTCCTTAAAGGCAAACAATTTATTAACTTTAATATGCTTTTAATTAAATGTATTTATTATTTAATTAAAATTTTATGCTTGTATCCTTTTACTATATTTAAATAGAAAAAATTGTATATTTAATTCTAAAACTTCGAATTAAAAGAAGACAAATTTTTATTTTTAAAAATGTATCAGAGAAAAGCATAAAACGTCGGAGCTATGAATTCACAAAACATTATAGAGTTTCATAATTCGTATAATATGCATCTGACACTTTTGAAGACTTTTATATATGTATGAAGATGCATTTAAAAGTTAGCTCTTCTTTTTCCGTTCAACTTATGCAGGCGTCACAGTATGAAAAGGCATTTAAAATTTAGTGTAGATTTTCCTTTTATCTTACAGAGAACTAAATTTGACACTATTGAATAAAACGAAATGTAAGCGTAGGATAAATTGCACCCTACAATATCCATATTACAAAACACATTAGAATGTCAAAGACTGAAAAATATAATTATCAAATTGCTGCTTTGAATTTAAATATATCTGAATAATTTTTTGTTTGAGAGAAATACACATTTGAAAATTATGTTTTTTTCTTCTATACCATGTAATGCCCATTTTAGCATATACCGGGTGTCCTAAAAATGACTGATGGATTTTAAAATTCAATAGCTTGCAAACGGTGACAGCTATTTAAAAAATTTTTGCAGGAGGGTTATGTATAATGTCAGGAGTTTTTTTGCCGTAATTTTTTATTTTAGTTTGAATTTCAAACAATAGATGGCACTGACGGCAATTGAAGCCCAGATCGACGCCTCACTCAGCACTGATCACCTGGCCTCCAATGTCCTTCAGCGCCATCTATTGTTTGAAATTCGAACTATAATAAAAAATTACGGTAAAAAAACTCCTGACATTATACATAACCCTCCTGCAAAATTTTTTAAATAGCTGTCACCGTTCGCAAGCTATTGAATTTTAAAATCCATCAGTCATTTTTGGGACACCCGGTATATTACCAACTGTATTTCCAATTTAATGATTTTTTTAATTCAGATATTCCCAATACTCACGAGGAATAGGGAAAAACAAATTCTTTAAATTTGATAACAGTCATTCCGCTATTAAATAGAGCGAAATTTATTATTCAATTTTTCTGGTATGAAGTTAGATTCAATTAATATGTTAATCGTTAGAATATACTCTACCATACGAATTACCGTAATTTCGCGCGTAAACGCCGCACCTTGAATAACTGGATTTCCCACCAGAATTAATTTTTTAAAGATAGTTATTTCCTTGTGCTTAGCACACATTTGACTTCTTTTTTTTCAATAAATTTTCTGATTTGAAAAAGACTTTACTAAGCCGTGGCGTATACGCGGGGAATTACGGTACTGGGTTAAACTTGAGAGCATTTTTTTACCAAAAAATATTTAGACACCTATGCAAACGCCGATATCTGCGGTCTTGATAAATGACCCGCTCTCCACCGTTACATTTTTTTTTCAGAAATACGCATTTGCATCAGTTACATGCAAGATGCCACGAAGTGCCACCCAAAAACCAACTATGGCTCATGTGATTCAAAAGTGGAAGGCGAGCTTGAATTGTTTGAACACACCCGGAGTTGGCAGACTCTTGAACAGAAAGATTTGAAATTGAGGGGTCCTGAGAAACTTGAGAAAAGCGCAATTAAACAATGGCACCCATACGCCAAGAGTTTCAAAAGGCATTCGTGTGTGTTATTTTTGTGAATACCGTCTGGAAGCTCATCTGTTGTGTTTTCATGGTCGTGCTGTCACCCATAAGCCTTTGATCACCAAATCCAACCGCGCTGCTCCGTTAAAGTGGTACAAAGCACGTCTATAGAGGCCGTACAGCAGTGAAAACGAGTTCTCTTGAATGATGAACTGCACCCTCAGCATTTCAGATGATAAGGTCTGGAGAACGCCACCAGCCAGTATGCACCGTGTTCATAGTTAAGTGTAAAGGGCAAAATTTGTTCTGGAATGTTTGTCCTGGCTTGGTCAGGGACCTTTTTCTAAATTCCTGGTCAACATCAACGCTTACTGCGCTAATCTGGATGACGGATTACTTCCTACGTATGTGGCAGGGGGTACGTGTTGAACCCATATTATCCAGGATGATAATGTCAGCTGTCATGTTGATAAGTCCGCCATAGATTGTTATGATGACAATGGGGTTAATCGAGTGGTCTGGTTTGGCAAGAATCAAGACATGAACTCAAGCGAAAACCATTGGGAGAAGTTGTATATACGATATAATGAGTGGAAACAACAGTCCAAAATAAGTGATAAGTGTTACAGGCATTTTCTAAGTTGAATGGGAAATATAGTCTTAACTACCGAACAAGGACTTGTAGAAAACCTTCGTAGGAGGGTTTCAGCTGTAATTGCTTCTCTTGAGTTTCTACTATCGAATATGAATAAATTTTATTTTGTCTTGTCGATCACTAGTGTGCAAATACTCGATTCTTGATAGTGTATACTGTTAAGAGAAATTAAAAAGAACATACCATTATTATCGCATCTGGCAGATTTTTTATTTATAAATATTGAGTTCACACCAAAAATTTAGAATAACAATTTTCTTTTATTTTATTCTTGGAATATCTATCATTTTATAAAGCGAAAATCACCATTAAAATTTACTGATGAGAATTAGCGATGCCTGAGTAAAATATCAGCCAGAAGCGGCAGTACTGTCACCCTGGAGAGAAACTGCAGCAGATATCTTTGATATCATGACAAATTACCCAATATGAAAACAATGATGGCAGTGGGCTATATTTTAAAATTCACATTTCATGTCTGACATCACGTTTTCGAAATTGTAAAATTACCCTTATTTTCAGCTTGGTGTTTCGCTAAATTGGGTTAAATCTGGCGAATTTCACTATTTCAAAAAAGTGGTGTCAATCAAGAAATTTAAATTTAAAAAGTAGCAGCCAACTGGCAACACATTTTTCTTATTGGACTGTTTGACTTGATACCGTTGATATATACTTTTGGAGAAAACCTTTTACCGTAATTTCCGGCGTAAAGTCCGCAGATGAAACTTTTTTTTTTTTTTGGACAAAGAAATTTTATTTAGTTACAGGAGCCAAATATTTACTGAGTTTTAAAAAGTGACATTTTATTTAAAAAAAATTCTGGGTCGAAAAATAATTCACGGATCATACGCCGTAAATTACGATGTTTGCATTTGACCGCTTGAGGGGCTGTGATCTGTTTTGAAACAGCTTAATTTTATATTCGAAATGCCACATTGAAATCAGGATTTTGGTAACAAAAGTTTCTGTTTATCTGATATGTGTGATTAGAGTTGCTTCTTATTTAAAAATAAATAACTTCGCAAATTCCGGTGCCTATCATTAATTTAAATCTTTTAGCATTGGAACTGCGTTGCCCATACAATGGTTAAAATTCCTTTTTTTTTGTTGTTATTATTACAAGTTCATGTAAAAGTGTTTTTTAAACTAATATTTTGGATATTATTTTTCTCAAAATTTAACCTTGAGATATAAAGATAATAATATTAAAGCTATTTTCCATATTTTTTTCCAAATTTCTATATTCAGTTCAAAAGTTAAAGGCTTGTTTATTTGCTTCAGAACAACCATTAAAAAGTAGCGCAGTGCCTAACTCTCCGAAAAGAGAATACGTATCTTTTTGTTGTTATTTTTTAACCTTCTTGATTCTTTTTTTAGATTGATTTTTATGGAATTTCTGTTTTAGAAAAATATAATATAATGTAATGCTAATTTTCTTTCGAAAATAATCTGTCAATTTGCTATACTTATAACCCTGCAAAAAGACCAAGAAAAAGTAATTCTTCACTGAAGGGCGTCATACCAGTATCCCCACTTGATTAATAATAATAGTTTTATAGAAATTCTATTGATACAGATTGAAACGAAACTACCATTATGTTAACGCTATGTCATTATTTTCTGGTGAAGTTAAGAAAAAATAAAAAGGAATTCTTATTATATTTCTTTAGGTTTACGCTAAACGCCTTATATATTTTACTCTAATCAATATAAAATTCTGTCACTGAATATTTAAGTATACTAAGACATTTATTTCATAATCATATAACTGAAATATTCATAAGTGCACCTGTCATTTACAGAGATAATCACATTAGAATATCCAAATGACACTCATATGCAATCAATCAATTAATGGATGAAGCAGTTTCTGACGCATGAATGATGATAGAGCTTAAAATTGATAGAACTAATCAAATGATGTCGCTCTGATAATAGAATACTGCTATATGTCTTATATCGTATCGCGAATTATAGTTAAAAACGGAATTTTATTACATAATGATTATTTTATTGCATTAATATTTTCTGTTTTTCTTTATTTGAAACATTATTGTGAACCTATCTGTCGAACACATCGTTTACCGAATCAAAATTTTCATTTGATTTTATATACATTTTTTGGTCAATAAGTAAAACGAAGGCTTTAATTAGAAATTACTTGTGTTCAAAGCTCGGAATAATGGAGAGAGAAAATTCGCGGTGCACGTACAAAGATATAACACCCGTTTTAGAGAAAATAATAAAATACACACAAGATACACATGTGTGGCTGCACTTTAAATCTCATCAGATAGTCGTTTTATTTATTTATTTATTGGACAAAACGAAAAGAAAACATTAATATTTTTACCGATGACGGTGCTATTATCAGAGCTGCGGAGTCAGTGGGACAAGTGGCAGTAGCGGCTCGTCAGGGGGTGCTGCATCATTTTATTCACACCACTAAAATTATATGGCAATTTCAGCTTTATTAAATCAACAAAATTTGTCGAATAAATAATATGGAAGATTCTGTTAAATTTTAGTGGTGTGAAAAATCTGATGCAGCACTCCCTGACGAGCCGCTACTGACAAGTGGTCAACTACGACTCCGATTTCAACACCTATTTCGACTCCGCGCTGGCTATTAACTAGTGTGATCCTATTAACTAGTGTGATCTGTTGGTTAATATAATGATTGAATGTAAAAAAAAGGCTAATGTTTCACTATTTTGGCATTGATTCTCTTTTTAGGGATGAAAAAATTATATTTTCCGCTTTATTACTTTTACAGTGGTCAATTTTAGTCTCGTAAACCCGGAAAACAAACTATCGTAATCTAAAAAACACAAAGTGGAAAGTCCATAGCTGAACAAGCAATAAAAACATGCCTTTCAATCAAATTTTCTGATTTTTTTTTTTTTTTTTTTTTTACAGATATAGCCACTTGTCTGGTAATGTATTTCCCCCAGTATCACTTTATAAGTATTGATATTTTCTAAGAAATAAGGGTTTTTTTCGATTTTTAGTAACTGATTTTCTCAAAAACTACTGTACCTAATACCATGCCATGAAACGACGCTGTACAGATATCAAAAATGCATAACTGAAAAATTGCGTATAGTTTTCTGTTTATAAAAACTATCTGAAACAGCGGTTAAAAAATTACAAAAATAAAAATCATATTTTATATTAACCCGAAAATTACCATTTTCTAGCAAAAAATTAATTATATGTGCCCCTATATTATACATAAATGTTGAAAGATTGCGTTAGGTATAACATATAAATAATTTAAAAAATATGTGTAACTGTTACTAAAATTCATTTAAAGGCATTATTTGGGGCGGAGATATTCATCTTGGCTACCCAAATAATTTACGGAACAATTACTAATAGAGTTGCTGTACTTTAAATTTTAATGAACGTATGGGCATCATTCTTAACCTTATTGATTATGCTTCGTTATCAAAATGCGTTGTTGGTGCAGCAGACAGCAATAAAGAATACTAATTTTGGCCATAGAAAATAACAACATACTTGGCTATCGAAATGTAATGACAGGGATCACAATCAATTCAAATGAAAATGTTTATCACCACTATTAAAAGGGAAATTGTACTTAGTACTTTCAAGCTTTTTGTTCCGTAATTCGCGTAGATTACTATTTTGATTAATAGTTTTGTCTGACTAGAGATCATGATCCGAAACAGATTTTTTTGTAGTGAATGTTTTCTACTTGTTATGATTTTATCATAGAGTCGTAATCCGAAATGTGATTGTTTTGAAGATTCGTGAATAAATCTTATGGTTTAAAAAATAAAACAGAAAGATACCCCATAGTTTTTAATATCGAGTGCCGCGAAGTTATTACCTTAAAATACTATGTCTGCAAAATATAGATAACTGCAGTACTACAAAAGAAACAGTTAGTAGGTGTCCACTATATTATATTTCTTACGGTATCCAAAATTGTAATGTCGCCAGAAATTCTTTCTGCATTGTTCAGAAATTAATGTATATCTATTGAAGATGAAAGTTATAATGATTAATAACATTTTTCTTTTTTTATATATTTACTGTCTTATATATTTGAAATTTCATTTTATATTTAAAATAATGTTATACATTGACACAATACCAGCTGTTTTTTTCTCATAAAAGACAATGTTCTTGAAAGTGAGGCCTAAAGTATTGAACCCGAATACATATATGCATATACGTTTATAAATACAGAGTTTATCAGAAAAGGGGGTGTGGAACTTCACACCCACATCAATTTAAAATACATATTGTACACGGGTTATAACTAAGGATTACTTCAATAAATCTTTTAAGGTCAAACTTCGTTAAGGGTTTTGTAAAAATATCTGAGAGATTAGCTTTGCTAGTTACGTGTTTTACATTAAATATCTCTTGGTTTAAATAGTCTCTAACAAAAAATAATTTAACGTGAGTGTGTTTTGTTCTATAATTTTCTATGGGAGATTTAAGGAAATCAATGGAGGCCATGTTGTCTACTAACAGGGTTGGTTTAGATTGTGGGCCTGTAAAAATGTGTTTGTCATAACATTCAGTTATGATTCTACTGAACCAAAGAAGCTCTTTAGTTGCTTCTGTTAAAGCCACAAACTCCGATTCCATGGTAGACAAGCAGACAGATTTTTGTTTGAAAGCCCTCCACATGATAGGAGATCTGTCGAGCATTAATAGTTGTCCCCCCATTGACGTTCTGTCATCGCGATTGGCGGCGAAGTCAGCATCTGTGTATGTTATTAGATCTTTATGATGACAGGGTAACCTCAGTTTGTAGTGTTCGGTGCTTTGGACATACCCTAGTAATTTTAAGAGAGCATTCCAGTAGATGATACCAGGATTACTCTGGAATTGGCTAAAGACGTTGACAGCATAGGATATGTCGGGACGTGTCCTGCTTGTAAGAAATGATAAGCATCCCAGAAGACTTCTATATGGATATTTTAACATCTCCTGGGTTTCTGCGTCTGTTTGAGGGTATTGTGACTTGGAGTACACTACTCCTTTACTTATGGGAAGTGAAGTGATGGGAAAGTTAAATTCTTTAAAACGTGCACAGATATCATCAATGTATTGCATTTGATGAATTGAAACTACACCTTCCCTATTTTCCTCAAACTCAACTCCAAGAGGCTTGCGTGTTTTACCCAGGATTTTGATGTCAAAATGCTTAGTTAGTAATGTTAAAATTTCGTTTATGTGTTTCTGATGGTCACTTAAAATAAGGAAGTCATCAACGTATAATAATAAACAATGTAATTAGAAAATGTGTAGACATAGTTACACCAATCCAATTTTGTAAAACCAAGAAAAATTAAAATTTTATGTAATTCATAAAACCAGACCCGGCCACTTTGATGGAGGCCATATAAAGCCCTCTGGAGTTTACGGACTAAATGCTCTTTCCCTTTTATTTCAAAGCCTGGAGGTTGTTTCATGTATACATTATCTGAGAGAGGTGCGTACGGATAGGCTCCTTTCACATCGCACTGCATGTGAACCCATCCGAGACATGAAACTAAGGCAGCAAAGAAAAAGCGGATTAGACTGAAGTTTATTACTGGTGAAAAGGTCTCATCATATGTTTCACCCTTGGCCTGTTTATAGCCCTGGGCTACTAGTCTCGCTTTGTATCTTGCCACATGCCCTTTATCGTCTCGTTTGATGGTGAAGACACATCTGCAGCCTAGAGGTTCAGTGTTGGGTGGTAGAGATGTTAATACCCATACATGTCTTTTATTAATAACATCCATTTCCTCCTGCATTGCCTGTCTCCAGAGTTCCCATTGAGGGGATTTTAAGGCTTGTTTATATGTATTTGGGGTGTAGTCTTCTAGTCATATATTGGTTTTACGTGTTTCTGATAAAGATGTATGTGGAGGTGTGTAACTAGGACTTGAACCAGCACTGGAAGTAGATTTTACAATACTCTGATATTTATTTTCCCCTTTGAAACTGAACATAGTTGGATCAAATTTGATACCATTAGACTGACAGTATTCCCTCACTCCTCTAAGTGATCTTAAACGCTGTGTCTCACCCATCTCATAATAGTAAATGTCGGTTCTCGATTTATCAGGCCTAGTTATAGCCTTACGGAACCAAACAGCATCCCTCAGCGTTATCGTGAATTCCTCGCCATCCTCGTCACTTTCATCCTCAGATGAGTGAACGGAGGCGGGTTCAACAGATTCTGAGGTGCCTGGCTTAGTAGACGGAGATGGTGATTTTTCTAAAGGAAATCTATCAGGTTGAAGATCAGTCAAAGGGTCAATCTCTGGTGGTTCCGAACTTAAAATGTATGAGGGTCTCAGGTCGCTTCCGTTGTGCTGCTCTGAAGTAGTAAAAGGGTTTGTGCCTATGGAATAACTTGGGCCTTGCTCACTATGTTTGTGAACATTTCTCGGTACAGATTCATCCCCAAATCTAACATTTATGGTTTCTATAATTTTATTTGTATCGGCGATCCATACCCTGTAGCCTTTGGTTGACATCGCGTATCCCACTAAAACCCCCTTTTTGGCTTTAGGATCAAACTTTGATCAACATTCAGTTACTTATTCATTCACTTTCGATTCGATTGTTCGACCGATTACGAACGTCCACGAGTGCGTTCACGGTCGTGTTACCTCTTCGTCTGATCGCGATTTGCAATCATCGCAGATCGCAACTTGCGAGTAGTCGTATCTCCCTTTCGCAAGACAGGATCGCCTTCACTCAACTCCGGTGGACGCAAAGGGGCGTTGCACTCTTCAGATCTTTAGCGGTTGTATTTAAAGAGCTGGTGTTTGTTTTGAGGGCGGTGGTTTGAAGATGTTTAGTCTGGAAGACGTAGTACTTCGTTTTAGTTATGAAAGATGATTTTATTTTAAGTGATGAATCTTGTTAGTTGATGGTGGAAATATTTCGCTTAATATTTTATTTTGATGGCTCATCGTGATAACATGGAACTTTTATCTTCTTCTGAAATTTGTGACTGTGTTCATTTCTTCATCATTTGAATTAGGAGGTCGGCCTTTTCCCAGTAATGTCACTGTGAGTAGTTTTTCTTTTGCTACCTGTACTGGCTATTATTTACTCTGTTACGTCATGCTAATTAATTAATTAAATGTATTATTGTGTTAACGTATGACTTTAATTTTGAAGGTAATATAATTTATGGAATTATGGTTTTTGGTTGAATTCACCAGATATAATTTATTATTGTTTATTCATTTGTACATATACATATATTTTTATTTTTATGCTTTTATTTTTCTCAAATAAACGTTAGACTTGTTTAAACTAATTAAATGTTTCGTTACTGACTTTTAAATATGACACTACCACATATTGCCAACATTTATTTCAGGGTCACCAAACTTTCACCTCTGCGTTAATTTCAGATCATTTTAGAACAGTTCTGGCTACAGAACCGATCACGGGTTATGGGCCAAAGCTACTATGCTTTTTAACCTGTTATGGTGGCCGTAACCTTCGTTGGCAATATTGTAAACTGGTGGTAACATGCGGCCATTAGACCTCCAAGTGATTTATATTGGGGGGGGGGGGCGCAATAGTACTTTTTATGATAAACACATTTAATTTTTCTTCTGGCATGCAATAGAAAGGTTTTTTTTATGGATAATTAGTAAAATTTTTTTTGTATTATCTTACTCCTAAAAAGGACGTTTTTTTGAAAAAAAATTTTTTTCCTTTCTCTTATTTAAATTGATAAATTAAAATTAAGAGCATGGCAATGACCAATGTACAGGTTAGCATAAGTAAACTAAACGCGCACAACTATGGAACCTGGGCAGCGGATGTTAAATACCTGCTGCTAGACATACCTGCTGCTAGTGCTTCCGTTCACAATGCCTGGGGCATTGTGAACGGAACTGAAAAGCCTCCTGAAACCAGTGACGCTGTGGCCACTAAAGAATATCAGGCACGCTTAAAGTCAGCACTGTCCATAGTTTATTTAAACTTCGAAAATGAATTTAGGAGAATTATTGAAAACATCGACGACACACATGAAGCATGGACAAAATTGAAAAGACACTTTCAGCCTGACAACCGGGCTCGCCATATGCAACTCTTTAGCGAGGTCCTATCCTGTAGAATACAGCCTGATGAGCCGGTGGATATGTTTGCCGCCCGTATACAAAGAATAGCTGACAAACTTGTTGCCATGAACGAGCCGATAAAAGAGATATACTTGACGTTCCAATTGCTTCGATGGCTCCCAAAGAAATTCGATAATCTCGTCCAAGGAATTTTGCGTTGGCCAGATCAGCGATTCAAATTTAAAGATGTCCTAACCGAATTGATTGCTGAAGAATCCCGCATCAAACTACAAGAGGAGGACAGAGGTAATTTGGTCCAGTCCTACTTTTCCCGAGCTCGCACGCCCAAGAGATCTGCCTATAAGCCAAAGCTCAAAGGACGATGCGATAGATGTGGACATGCTTGCCATATGCTACGACAGTGTAAAATGCCTCAAGCCTCCAGCCCCGAATCTTGCCTCCATACTACTTCGAGAGATTCCTCAGAATCCTCATTCCAGAACTCCTCAGTATCCAGAGGTTCATCGGTGTCCACTCCAGTTCGAGTCCAGTCCAGTAATCCTAGATCCAGCAGAGATGTGTCTCGCAATAGAACCGGAAACCGACGTCAACGTAAGCCAACAAGCCAGGTAAATTACCTCATACAATCTAATCTTAGTAATATTAAGTGTGGTGGAGACGCCTGGGTCTTTGACACAGGTGCCTCGCACCACTTCTGCAAGGATAAAAATCTCTATATTAAGTTTAAACCTTTGCACAATGAGGAATTGGCTGTTGCTGTTGACGGTGCGACCTTTCCTATTGAAGGAAACGGACTAGTTGACTTAAAAATAAATGGGGAGATGGTTCGCTTCGGCGATGTTATGTACTGCCCAAGTTTAAGGCACAATTTGATATCTGGCCTTAGGCTCGATAAAACCGGTGCCAAGTTCAAAGGAGGTGAGGGTAGGGTAAAAGCATATCGTGACAGTGGTACGCTATTTCGTGCTTTTCTTAAAGATGGCATTTACTGCCTGTACCCAGATCCTAACCCTAAAAATAAAACTAAAACTAAAAATAACCAAAGTCCTAAAAAGGTGCGTTTTCAAGCCTCTACTGTCCAGAAGGACGACTTTAAATTATGGCATAGACGTCTTGGGCACATTAGTTCCACTTTAATTGAACATACCGTAAAATGTAATGGTGTAAGGGGCTTACCACCTATTAAAAGTAAAGACTTTGAATGTGAGACATGTAAAATCAACAAACACAGGCGAACTTCCTTCCGTCCTATAAATCAAATACGATCAAAACGACCCCTTGAATTACTACATACTGACTTGTGGGGACCGACACAAATAACAGGTAGAAACGGCGAGAAGTACTTTTTAACTATAACTGACGAATTCTCACGAAAAGTATCAGTCTACCCATTATGTAACAAAACACAAGTATTCAAGGTTTTCACCAATCATGTAAAAAGGGCTAAAAGATTTTTAGGCACTAAAGTAAAAGAGGTCCGTAGCGACAATGGGCGGGAGTTTGACAATGAAACTTTTACAAAATACTTTGAAGAAAACGGAATACACCATGAATTTACCAACGTATATTCACCGGAACAAAATGGGGTCTTGGAACGTTTAAATCAGACTATAATGGATGGGGCCCGCTCAATACTTAATGAAAGCAAACTCAGTCTAAAGTTCTGGCCGGAAGCAGTCTTATACATTGCATACACACTAAACAGAATATGTCATAAATCACAGAAAAAGACACCCTTCGAGTATTACTGTGGGAACAAACCCTCAATAAGACATTTACGCCCTTTTGGTACTGTGGCATACGTGGGGGTGCCCAAACAATTAAGAAGTTCAAAGTTTGATCCTAAAGCCAAAAAGGGGGTTTTAGTGGGATACGCGATGTCAACCAAAGGCTACAGGGTATGGATACCTGATACAAATAAAATTTATTCCATAAGTTAAAGTGCGAGTCTTCGAGACTAAACATCTTCAAAACCACCACCGTCAAAACAAACACCAGCTCTTTAAATACAATCGCTAAAAATCTGAATAGTGCAACGCCCCTTTGCGTCCACCGGAGTTGAGTAAAAGCGATCCTGTCTTGCGAAAGGGAGATACGACTACTCGCAAGTTGCGATCTGCGATGATTGCAAATCGCGATCAGACGAAGAGGAAACACGACCGTGAACGCACTCGTGGACGTTCGTAATCGGTCGAACAATCGAATCGAAAGTGAATGAATAAGTAACTGAATGTGACTGGAGCTTTGATTAAAAACAAAATAAAAAAATCGGGACATTGGAAAAGCCGGCAAATAAAAACAAAGATTGGAATAAAATAAAAACCAGTAAGTCATGTTATATTACTCTATTACAATAGGTATATAAGTTTATGAAGTGTTAAGGGAATGTGTAGGCTAAGAATCGCCCCCCCCTTAACACTCATACTCAAAAAAACTAAGTAATTACCAAATAATATAAATAATATCAAAAATTACATTGAACAACTTAAAATATCAGTATTTCAATTATCATACTTTGACAGCTATCAGTGAAGAATAACATTCTATCAATCATTCTATTAATCTATTACAATAGGTATATAAGTTCATGAAGTGTTAAGCGAATGAGTATGGCTGACAATCGCCTCACCCCCTTAACACTCATACTCAAAAGAAACTAAGTAATTACCACATAATATATATAATATCAAAATATATTGAATATTGTTATATTAAACAACATAAGATATCAGTATTTCAAATGTCATACTTTGACAGCTATCAGTGAAGAATAACTTAACAATAACGTGCATAAATACCACAAATTCACATTTTTATATATCATATAACAAGGTTAATTCCAAAAAAATGAACAACTTTTTAACAATGTTAATACCATATTCTTGCATACGTAACAATGTAACAATTTTTTCTGAGTAAAAACGTTAACAATCATATAACAATAGAAATAACAAGATGAATAACAATTTAATAATTATACAACAACAAGAATAACAATTTTTTTTTCCACAACACAAGAACCTTTTGTTACCATAGTAACTTTAAAAAATATCAAAGTCTTTCAGGCAAAAGTTTCTTCAAAAAAAGTTCGTTTTTTTTTTTTTTTTTTTTTTTTTTTTTTTTTTTTTTACCATTTTACCTCATCACATGCAAGTGACTACGATTACCAGTACATACAACAATATTCTTTTAGTATGTCGATTTTCTTGATCTTGATTTAGACAATACACAATTATATTTACATACCTTTGCATAATTACACTAGAATAAATGATTACCATAAAAGAGATTTATAAACATTACGAATGTGAAGAATAACAAGACACGAATTACAATGCAAAAACACTTTGATAATGTATGGGAAATTCATGATATGCAAACGAGAAAAATTCAATGATACTAATACTAATGATCATGATCATGATAATGACTGTGATTATGATAATGATAGAGACAGTGAGCGCTCACATGAAAACCAACAACAACAACATGCATGCTTAAGTTTTTGAACCAATATACATTTGCAAATGATTCAACAAAATTTAAATGTGAAAAACACTTGTTATGCAATTTCTTAAAAGTAAAAAAACCCTTTTTTTCATATTTACATATGCAAAAAAGTACAACTCAATTTTCAACACCACGGACGGGACCTATGTAACATTTCCATTTTCCAAAACAGGGACTTACAAACCCAAAAGAAACGATGCCTGCGACAGGACTTCCTGTGATCAGAACACTCAAGAAGGCCGCTACCCCCTGCAGGCCACTCTGGCTATTTACAATGTCACCCCTGCGAGACGCTTCTTGGGGCTGCTCGGACCCCGGAAGATGAACCATCCTGAGGCCTGATCACATTCCAGCGGGAGTTAAATTGTCCGCGATGTTGGAAATGAGGGTATTGGGAAACTTATGTATGATATTAGAACATATGCATATGAGACAAAAATATGAAATAACAAGAAAACAAGTGTATAATCACATATTCAAACATTATAAAAGATATACTGAAATATACAAAATTTCAGATTTGAAAAAAGAAAAGTGTTAAACTTCAGGGTTTAACATAAAAAGATTAAACAAGCATCTTAATGCTTGATACAAGTTCAAAGGAGGGGGAGTTTTTTTTCTTTTTATGAATATATTATATATTATTTATAACTAAAGATTACTTCAATGAATCTTTTAAGGTCAAACTTCGTTAAGGGTTTTGTAAAAATGTCTGAGAGATTAGCTTTGCTAGTTACGTGTTTTAATTTTAATATCTCTTGGTTTAAAAGGTCTCTAACAAAAAATAATTTAACGTCAATGTGTTTTGTTCTATAATTTTCTATGGGAGATTTAAGGAAATCAATGGAGACCATGTTGTCTACTAACAGGGTTGGTTTAGTTTGTGGGCCTGTAAAAATGTGTTTGTCATAACATTCAGTTATGATTCTACTGAACCAAAGAAGCTCTTTAGTTGCTTCTGTTAAAGCCACAAACTCCGATTCCATGGTAGACAAGCAGACAGATTTTTGTTTGAAAGCCCTCCACATGATAGGAGATCTGTCGAGCATTAATAGTTGTCCCCCCATTGACGTTCTGTCATCGCGATTGGCGGCGAAGTCAGCATCTGTGTATGTTATTAGATCTTTATGATGACAGGGTAACCTCAGTTTGTAGTGTTCGGTGCTTTGGACATACCCTAGTAATTTTAAGAGAGCATTCCAGTAGATGATACCAGGATTACTCTGGAATTGGCTAAAGATGTTGACAGCATAGGATATGTCGAGACGTGTCCTGCTTGTAAGAAATGATAAGCATCCCAAAACACTTCTATATGGATATTTTAACATCTCCTGGGTTTCTGCGTCTGTTTGAAGGCATTGTGACTTGGAGTACACTACTCCTTTACTTATGGGAAGTGAAGTGATGGGAAATTTAAATTCTTTAAAACGTGCACAGATATCATCAATGTATTGCATTTGATGAATTGTCCTCGAACTCAACTCCAAGAAGCTTGCGTGTTTTACCCAGGATTTTGATGTCAAAATGCTCAGTTATTAATGTTAAAATTTCGTGTATGTGTTTCTGATGGTTACTTAAAATAACAAAGTCATCAACGTATAATAATAATACAACGTAATTAAAAAATGTGTAGACACAGTTACACCAATCCAATTTGTTAAAACCCAGAGAAATTAAAATTTTATGTAATTCATAAAACCAGACCCGGCCACTTTGATGGAGGCCATATAAAGCCCTCTGGAGTTTACAGACTAAATGCTCTTTCCCTTTTATCTCAAAGCCTGGAGGTTGTTTCATGTATACATTATCTGAGAGAGGTGCGTACAGATAGGCTCCTTTCACATCGCACTGCGTGTGAATCTATCCGAGACATGAGACTTGGGCGGCAAAGAAAAAGCGGATTAGACTAAAGTTTACCACTGGTGAAAATGTCTCATCATAAGTTTCACCCCTGACCTGTTTATAGCCCTGGGCTACTAGTCTCTCTTTGTATCTTGCCACATGTCCTTTATCGTCTCGTTTGACGGTGAAGACCCATCTACAGCCTAGAGGTTCAGTATTGGGTGGTAGAGATGTTAGTACCCATACTTGTCTTTTATTAATAACATCCATTTCCTCCTGCATTGCCTGTCTCCAGAGTTCCCATTGAGGGGATTTTAAGACTTATTTATATGTATTTGGGACGGAGTCTTCTAGTCATATATTATTTTACGTGTTTCTGATAAAGATGTATGTGGAGGTGTGTAACTAGGACTTAAACCAGCACTGGAAGTAGATTTTACAATACCCTGATATTTATTTTCCCCTTTGAAGCTGAACATAGTTGGGTCAAATTTGATACCATTAGACTGACAGTATTCCCGCACTTCTCTAAGTGATCTTAAATGCTGTGTCTCACCCATCTCATAATAGTAAATATCGGTTCTCGATTTATCAGGCCTAGTTATAGCCTTACGGAACCAAACAGCATCCCTCAGCGTTCTTGTGAATTCCTCGCCATCCTCGTCACTTTCATCCTCAGATGAGTGAACGGAGGCGGGTTCAACAGAATCTGAGGTGCCTGGCTTAGTAGATGGAGATGGTGATTTTTCTAAAGGGAATCTATCAGGTTGAAGATCGGTCAAAGGGTCAATCTCTGATGTTTCTGAACTTAAAATGTATGAGGGTCCCAGGTCGCTTCCGTTGTGCTGCTCTGAAGTAGTAGAAGGATTTGTGCCTATGGAATAACTTGGGCCTTGCTCGCTATGTGTGTGAACATTTCTCGATACAGATTCTTTTACTGCTTCAGAGCAGCACAACGGAAGCGACCTGGGACCCTCATACATTTTAAGTTCAGAACAACCGGAGATTGACCCTTTGACCGACCTTCAACCTGTTAGATTCCCTTCAGAGAAAACACCCTCTCCATCTACTAAGCCAAACAACTCAGAATCTGTTGAACCCGCCTCCGTTCACTCATCCGAGGATGAAAGTGACGAGGATGGCGAGGAATTCACAAGAACGCCGAGGGATGCTGTTTGGTTCCGTAAGGCTATAACTAGGCCTGATAAATCGAGAACAGACATTTACTATTATGAGATGGGTGAGACGCAACGTTTAAGATCACTTAGAGAACTGAGAATATACTGTCAATCTAATGGTATCAAATTCGATCCAACTATGTTCAGCTTCAAAGGGGAAAATAAATATCAGGTTATTGTAAAATCTACTTCCAGTGCTGGTTCAAGTCCTAGTTACACACCTCCACATACATCTTTATCAGAAACACGTAAAACCAATATATGACTAGGAGACTCCATCCCAAATACATATAAACAAGCCTTAAAATCCCCTCAATGGAAATTCTGGAGACAGGCAATGCAGGAGGAAATGGATGTTATTAATAAAAGACAAGTATGGGTTTTAACATCTCTACCAACCAACACTGAATCTCCAGACTGCAGATGGGTCTTCACCATCAAACGAGACGATAAAGGGCATGTGGCAAGATACAAAGCGAGACTAGTAGCCCAGGGCTATAAACAGGTCAGAGGTGAAACTTATGATGAGACATTTTCACCAGTACTAAACTTTAGTCTAATCCGCTTTTTCTTTGTTCCGGAGTTACATGTCTCGGATGGATTCACACGCAGCGCGATGTGAAAGGAGCCTATCTGTACGCACCTCTCTCAGGTAATGTATACATGAAACAACCTCCAGGCTTTGAGATAAAAGGGAAAGATCATTTAGTCTGTAAACTCCAGAGGCTTTTATATGGCCTCCATCAAAGTGGCCGGGTATGGTTTTATGAATTACATAAAATTTTAATTTCTCTTGGTTTTACAAAATTGGATTAGTGTAACTGTGTCTACACATTTTCTAATTACATTGTTTTATTATTATACGTTGATGACTTCGTTATTTTAAGTAACCATCAGAAACACATAAACGAAATTTTAACATTACTAACTGAGCATTTTGACATCAAAATCCTGGGTAAAACACGCAAGCTTCTTGGAGTTGAGTTTGAGGAAGATAGGGAAGTTGTAGTTTTAATTCATCAAATGCAATACATTGATGATATCTGTGCACATTTTAAAGAATTTAACTTTCCCATCACTTCACTTCCCATAAGTAAAGGGGTAGTGTACTCCAAGTCACAATGCCCACAAACAGACGCAGAAACCCAGGAGATGTTAAAATATCCATATAGAAGTGTTCTGGGATGCTTATCATTTCTTAAAAGCAGGACACATCCCGACATATCCTATGCTCTCAACATCTTTAGCCAATTCCAGAGTAATCCTGGTATCATCCACTGGAATGGTCTCTTAAAATTACTAGGATATGTCCAAAGCACCAAACACTACAAACTGAGGTTACCTTGTCATCATATAAATCTAATAACATACACAGATGCTGACTTCGCCGCCAATCGCGATTACAGAACGTCATTGGGGGGACAACTATTAATGCTAGACAGATCTCCTATCATGTGGAGGGCTATCAAACAAAAATCTGTCTGCTTGTCTACCATGGAATCGGAGTTTGTGGCTTTAACAGAAGCAACTAAAGAGCTTCTTTGGTTCAGTAGAATCATAACTGAATGTTATGACAAACACATTTTTACAGGCCCACTAAACCAACCCTTTTAGTAGACAACATGGCCTCCATTGATTTCCTTAAATCTCCCATAGAAAATTACAGAACAAAACACATTGACGTTAAATTATTTTTTGTTAGAGACCTTTTAAACCAAGAAATATTTAATGTAAAACACGTAACTAGCAAAGCTAATCTCTCAGATATTTTTACAAAACCCTTAACGAAGTTTGACCTTAAAAGATTCATTGAAGTAATCTTTAGTTATAAGTAATATATAATGTTTTCATAAAAAGGAAAAAAAACTCCCCCTCCTTTGAACTTGTATCAAGCATTAAGATGCTTGTTTAATCTTTTTATATTAAACCCTGAAGTTTAACACTTTTCGTTTTTTAAATCTGAAATTTTGTATATTTCAGTATTTTCTTTTATAATCTTTTAGTATGTGATTACACACTTGTTTTCTTGTTATTTTATATTTTTGTCTGATATGCATATGCTCTAATATCATACATAAGTTTTCCAATACCCTCATTTTCAACATCGCGGACAATTTAACTCCCGCTGGAATGTGATCAGGCCTCACAAGGAAGGTCTCCATACGGGCATACTCAGAAAAATCTGAAAAAATTACAGAATATTCTTCTCATATAGTTATATATGTTTATAAAAAAAATTTGGCGGAACCTGCTTATAACGTCCGTAAAAAAATAATAAAAATTTCGTTTATTTGGCGATTTATCTCCGGTTGGCGAAAAAACGAAATTTTCAAAAATACGCTTTTACGCTTCGAATACTTTTTAAAGAAAAAACTTTCTATGTTCAATTTATTTAAATAAGTTTAGTTTAAGTAATTTTAGTTTTGTCATATACGTTTATATGTACTTATAACAAAATGAATTTAATATATTTTATCATTTAAAACACAATTTAAATTGATTAAAATTGTTCCAAATTGAAAAATACACTGTTAAAAATCTGCTGCATTTTGTTGCAACGCACTCCTTTGCTTGCATAGAAAACGGTTACTTGGCCGTGAAATGGAGCTTTCTCATTGGTTGGAATAGAGATATTATATACAAGCGGTGGAGTGCGTTGCAACAAAATGCAGCAGATTTTTAACAGTGTATGACACGGTCAATTCATCGTGCTATGGAGCATTCTCATTGGTCAGAAGAGAGATATTCTATAAAAGTAGTGGAGTGACGTTGCAGTAAATGCTGCAGATTTTTAAGTGTGAAGTCAATTAAAATCCATTTTCAGATTCGTTAAAATCGTCTGCTTTTGGCGAGGAAATGCACTGTTCGCCAAATTCCGCGTCTCTTTCAGCTTTTCACGCCAATTATTCCAAACTATTTTATTTTTTTACATATCTAATAATGTAATTCCGCCGCTAATTTTCACTGATCCTTTATTACCTACATGAGTAGTTTAGTTCGTATTTTTTTTCAAAAAATTCTGAGTATGCCCCCAATGGAGACCTTCCTTGTCAGGATGGTTCATCTTCCGGGGTCCGAGCAGCCCCAAGAAGCGGCTCGCAGGGGTGACATTGTAAATAGCCAGAGTGGCCTGCAGGGGGTAGCGGCCTTCTTGAGTGTTCTGATCACAGGAAGGCCTTTCGCGGGTATCGTTTCTTTTAAGTTTGTAAGTCCCTGTTTTGGAAAATGGAAATGTCACATAGGTCCCGTCTGTGGTGTTGAAAATTGAGCTGTATTTCTTTTTGCATATATATATATGAAAAAAGGGTGTTTTTTTAAGACGTTGTATAACAAGTGTTTTTCACATTTAAATTTTGTTAAATCATTTGCAAATGTATATTGATTCAAAAGCTTAAGCATGCATGTTGTTGTTGTTGGTTTTCATGTGAGCGCTCACTGTCCCTATCATTATCATAATCACAGTCATTATCATGATCATGATCATTAGTGTTATTATCATTGAATGTTTCTCGTTTGCATATCATGAATTTCTCATACATTATCAAAGTGTTTTTGCATTGTAATTCATGTTTTTACTATTCTTCACATTCATAATGTTTATGAATCTGTTTTATGATAATCATTTATTCTAGTGTAATTATGCAAATGTACGTAAGTGTAATCGTGTATTGTCAAAGCCAAGATCAAGAAAATCGACGTACCAAAAGAATATTGATGTATGTGATGGTAATCTTGTCACTTGTATGTGATGAGGTAAAATGGTAAAAATTTTCATAAACTTTTTTTGAAATGTTTGTTTACCTGAAAGACTTTCATATTTTAAGAGTTACTATGGTAACTAAAGGTTCTTGTGCGATGAAAAAAATTTGTTATTCTTGTTGTTGTATAGTTATTAAATTGTTATTCATATTGTTATTTCTATTGTTATATGATTGTTAACGTTGTTACTCTGAAAAATTTGTTACATTTTTACGTATGCAAGAATATGGTTATTAACATTGTTAAAAAGTTGTTCATTTTTTTTAAACTAACCTTGTTATATGATGTATAAAGATGTGACTTTGTTGCATTTATGCACGTTAATATTAAGTTATTCTTCACTGATAGCTGTCAAAGTATGATAATTGAAATACTGATATTTTAAGTTTTTCAATGTAATTTTTGATATTATTTATATTATTTGGTGATTACTTAGTTTTTTGAGTATGAGTGTTAAGGGGGGGGGCGATTCTCAGCCATACACATTCCCTTAACACTTCATAAACTTATATACCTATTGTAATAGAGTAATATAGCATGACTTACTGGTTTTTATTTTATTCCAATCTTTGTTTTTATTTGCCGGCTTTTAAAATGTCCCGATTTTTTTATTTTGTTTTTCATCAAAGTTCCAGTCACTTTCAGTTACTTATTCATTCACTTTCGATTCGATTGTTCGACCGATTACGAACGTCCACGAGTGCGTTCACGGTCGTGTTTACTCTTCGTCTGATCGCGATTTGCAATCATCGCAGATCGCAACTTGCAGTAGTCGTATCTCCTTTTCGCAAGACAGGATCGCCTTCACTCAACACCGGTGGACGCAAAGGGGCGTTGCACTCTTCACAGCTTTAGCGGTTGTATTTAAAGATCTGGTGTTTGTTTTAACGGCGGTGGTTTTGAAGATGTTTAGTCTGGAAGACGTCGCACTTTGTTTTAGTTATGAAAGACGATTTTATTTTAAGTAATGAGTCTTACTAGTTGATGGTGGAAAGTTTTCTTAGTTTTTTTTTTTTTTTTTTTTTTTTTTTTTTTTTCTTTTGATGGCTCATCGTGATAACATGGAACATTTATCTTCTTCTGAAATTTGTGACTGTGTTCATTTCTTCATCATTTGAATTAGGAGGTCGGCCTTTTCCCAGTATTGTCACTGTGAGTAGTTTTTCTTTTGCTACCTGTACTGGCCATTATTTACTCTGTTACGTCATGCAAATTAATTAATTAAATATTTTATTGTGTTAACATATGACTAATTTTGAAGGTAATATAATTTATGGAATTACGGTTTTTGGTTAATTTCACCAGATATAATTTATTACTGTTTATCATTTGTACATATACATATATTTTATTTTGAATATGTTTTCATTTTTTTTCAAATAAACGTTAGACTTGTTTAAACTAATTAAATGTTTCTTTACTGACTTTTAAATATGACACTACCACATATTGCCAACATTTATTTAAGGGTCACCAAACTTTCACCTCTGCTTTAATTTCAGAACATTTTAGAACGGTTCTGGCTATAGAACCGATCAATTATTACATAATTTTTTCGAGTCATTTCAAATTTTATGAAAATATGATGCATATGTAGCGACGTTTATTTTCCTGATCTGAAAAATGGAAATTGATTCATAATTCAGTTCAAGGTTGTAGCGGTGAGTGAATGGAACGGGACAAAAACATTTCAAAGTTTTAGCGGATAGAGAGTGGAATGGGACATTGGCATACTCCGGTTTGACGTCCTCCGGTCCTGTGTGGCAAGCTTTTGGCGAGAATGCAGATTGGCTGGAGAATTTAGTAGAGCTTTTCGATTACATGTTGTAAGACTTCGTCGATGAAGCGTCGCGTTGTTTAAGACCGAGGATCGGTCATCTAATATAATATTTAATGTTTAATTTACAATATGTTATTTATACAATTGAGTTTTTATATGTTTAATAAAGATTTATTTTGTTAAAAAGGAAATGTGTAATCACAGCTCACCTACAATCCACAACACATAGATCAAGTACACGGACAATCAAAAATATTCCGTTATATTACTGTCAATGGGAAAAAAAGTTTCACATGCATTTTAATGGTGTTACACTCATTCGAACATAATAAAGTTGTCATGATCTTATGAAGTATGCTATTACTTTATAGATATATACATAGAGATATTAGATATATACATAGCTGCCATCTTTTACGCATTTTTCCTAGAACAAAAATTTTATAACAAATATTGTCGTATTAATTACCGTAAAACTTTTCAGTACATTGTTGCCACTTTGCTAATTCTTAGTTCAGCTTTCTTAATTGTCGCCAATTTTCAAACTAGCATAGTTCCCCTAATTTATGCATTGTTTTACCCAACATTTCCCATATCAGATTATGCCCTAAAAATTAAATAATTCAGAGAATATGACATTTTGTCAATAAAGGGTATAGTCGGGTTTCTTAGTAAAATATGCCCTTGAGTCAACCACATCAAGTCCTACATGGATCAATAGCCCATAAAAAGAAATTTATTTCTCCCCAGTTTTAAGTTTGTAGACTCAAGACCATGGGGGGTAATGGCCGTAAATGCCTGTTTTGGAAAACAGCGCATTGTGACGAAACTACTAAGCAGATTTCAACGGAAAAAATAAGGGATGTAAAAAACCACTATACGAATGTTTGACAATTTTTTCAGATTTTTTTTAAACAAAAGAACAAGTTTTCTAACTTATTTCCTGTTTTTAAATGTACATTTTAATTAAAAATAAACTGAAATTTCTGAGTGACCACCTTAATTTTTTTGCATGGAATATTATGAGACATGATGCATATTCACTATCAATTTCAACTTTCTACGTATGGTGCATCATGTTAAAAAAAGGGCAAAATCATATTCTTGCGGGAATGTGGGGCGTGTTTCGTACAAATTTCACGTCTTCTTTTTACAATACCGTGTGAATTAATACGTGATTTTTGAAAAGAAAGCGTTATATTTGTCCGAGACACAATATATTACACAATATATACACTATTTATATACTAAAATATAAATTCTGTTCAATCTGTGATGCGAAGAATATCTTACCGTAATTTCGGGTCTATAAGCCGTGGATCAAACAATTCTTTTTCGACCCAGAAATTTTTAAGAAACAAATGTAACTACTTAGATCGATGTAAATATTTGTCTTCAATCACTAAATAAGATTTCTGGGTCCAAAAAAATTGTTTGATCCGCGGCTTATACACCCGAAATTACGGTATATATTAAAAGAATAGCCGAAAAAAGTCAGCATGCTTTTAAATTGGTCTCTACGCATCGATACTTGCGCCGATATCTGAAAGTCTCCTCCTATTGGTTAATCGGAGGAGAGTGTAGTTACTGTCTGTAAAAGCATTTGCAAAGCGCGTTTGTAAATGGGTCATTCCAGGCGAAATGAGCAAATTAGCTGTGGCTGCCATGTCACAGATTTGAATGAAAATTGGCATATGAGTACAACATGTTTATTTATGAAGAAATGCAAAATAAGAGATTACAGGACAGATTGTTTAAGCATGTAAACTCACTTGAAAAGTTGATACAAAATCAATTTCTTGTTTACATGCTTTAAATTTCAATCTGTATTATTCGCGTTAGGAATGAAAAAAACTATATCATAAATTATTTTCAGATAAGAATGGATACTAAGTAAGAGATTGGCGTAATTTAGGATTTGAATTTTTATTCCTTACTGAGAAAAAATATAGAAAAGAAAAATTTTAAAGAAGAAAATTCAATATTTCTTTTGCTCATAAAAATTTTAGGACAGGCGTTATTACTTCAAAACTATTTGACATTTTAGATAAAAGTATATATTTTGAACACAAGAAGTTTCATATATGCCTTTTTTATTCCTCAATGTGAAAAAATAATTATGAAAAAAAGGAAGGGAAAAGGCATTATTTCTATTGCTCTTTTAGTCATGAAGGAAATCTCTTATATCATTTCAAATTACTTGATATCGAAGATAAAAGTGTCTATTTTAAATATTCAAATGCTACTTCTCGCCTTTTCTTCTTTTCTTTTCTCTTTTCTTTTTTTCTTTCAGACTTATAATAAAAGCAATGAGAATTGAAGGATTAATTATCTAGTATTGTTAAAATCCAATAGATGGCAGCACTATTTTTAATTGAAATCGTACAATATTTTTTAAAAAGCGCGCTAATTCAAAGGAAAATTTGCGCGAAAATACCTTTTTGAAATCATTTTTTTTCAATGTTAGGAATCAAAAGGCACTATTAAAATTTTTCGAGCATATTATGGACTTATTAATCTTTATGTTTGTGCAATATTGTTAAGGACGGACCTGTCTCTTAATTATTATTCGAGCATAAATAAGAGGAAAAAATATGATTTTGTAATTTTTTTTAAAGTTTCTAAGTTTTTTTGAAGATGAAGGAATTAAATGATAATTATCAAACTTGGGGGATTCAATCTTCATATATAATACTGTATCATGGACCAATTTCTCACTTGTTTTATCATTTTTTTAAATTATCATAATGTTTCGAATTTTCTCAAAATTCACAAATTTTCAATTTAACAACCCATTTAAAATTAATTACGTTGTTACCAGATTGCTATTGCTAAATAAATAAAAAGATAATTATTCAGAGGTTATAAAATTGAAAGCCAAATCCATTTATGTTAAGTATTTTTCAAGATACGGAGCTTTAAACTTGCAACATTGGACGATTGCACACATGCCGTTCTACATCACAAGTTTTTTAAAAGTCCAAAACTGCTAAAATAATTTAATTTTTGTCAAGATATTTTGCAGAGCTCTATTCGAATATGAATAAAACCCGTGTATGAAATTTTATTAAAATCGGTTACCATGGGGCCACGACTTTTTTTAAATTTTTGCTCATTTGACGTGGAATGACCCAAATATGGGATAAGATAAGACTGCATTTCGCTGACACTGTTTAATGCAATGCTATAATATTTTTTTTCTTTAGTCATCTTATAAAGATCGAAATACATTGGTTTTTTCACTTTACGTAAGTTATTTTATTTCCATCTGTAATCTTTTTTTGCAATGTTATTGCCGGCAATCTTAGGCTTAATTGTAGAGATGTTTCATATGAAATTGAAACATTCAATAGTTAATGATTAAAGTGTTTATTTACGTTCTTGGCCGATAAATCATTTTCTATATTGTAATTTTCAAATTTATACTAAGTATGTATAAAAAAAAGGGGCTGGAAATCACATTGTTTTTTGTTTTGTGTTTTGATGGTGCGATTTTCGACGGATATTTTGACTTCATGGATGTAAACAGATTCGCAAATCACTATTTATTTTTTGCTTCAGTTTCTTATTATACTCATGTCAAAAAACGGTGATTTTTTTCCCCCTTATAATTTCATTTTTGAGCAAATTCATAACGTTTAGGAAGTATTCACATTACATTGTTTTCACTGAAGAATGGAGAATTGCATATGAAATGAAAACATGCCCAGTTATAAACAGAAACAGCTTTGTAAATCATTAATATTTATTCGATGTTTTACTTTCTTTGTTTTGACTCGAAGTTCCCTTTTTAAAAAAGTACGCTTTTTTAAAAAAGTGTTCCCGTGGCAAAATTTGCTGAGTTTTTTGGGGAGAGGAGGAGGGAATATTTTGATGAAATTTGCTATTTTTTTCAGATATCCCTCTTTTTGCAAAGCTTTCAATCATGATAAAGCAGTCTTTATATACCATATTCATCGCTTGCTGTTTGTTGTTTGCTGTGCAGAATACTAATGGAAATAAAATAACTTACGTAAAGTGAAAAAAACACTGTATTTCGATCATTATAAGATAAGCAAAGAAAAAAAATATAATTATCATAGCATTGCATTAAACAGTGATAGCAAAAATGCAGTCTCTCAACATTGTTTTTTCGAAAATATGAACATCATTATAATCAACAAAGAAAAATAATTGTAATCGATGTAATTTACCGTTTTATCGAATTTATCCTTTTTTCGTAATTTTTTTGTGAAATTTTTTTTTTTTTTTTTTTTTTTTTTTTTTTTTTTGTTATTTCCTAAAATTTGTCATATTTTCGCTTTTTTTTCTTTGCAAAAATTACCTGTTTTGCAATCTTTTAATGAAATGTGCCTGTTTTTTTCATCTTTTGACAAAATATGTTGTTTTCTCACAGTCTGTTTACCAATATTTGCGTTTTTTGAAGTACCTAGACAAATTTAAAGTATTTTCACGATCTTTTGACGAAATTCACATCTTTTATGGTACCAGGACAAAATCATTTGTTTTCTCAGGGATTTTTAGTGAAATTTGTCGTTTTTTTCCCGCTATCTTTCGATGTAATTTGCCGTTTTATCGCATTTATCCTTTTTCCGTGATTTTTTTTTTCTGAAATTTGTTGGGGGGTTTTTGTTATTTTCAGAAATTTGTCATATTTTCGCTTTTTTTTCTTTGCAAATATTGCGTGTTTTGCAATCATTTAATGAAATGTGCCTTTTTTTCATCTTTTGACAAAATGTATTGTTTTCTCACAATCTGTTTACTAATATTTGCGTTTTTTCAAGTACCTAGACAAAGGACATAGCCGGATAAGCAATGGAAACATGCCCTTCAATCAAATTTCTTGATTTTTTCCCCATGTGTGGCTGCTTATCTGACAATGTATTTCCCTTATTATCACTTTATAAATATTGATATTTCATGAGATACAAATGTTTTTTCGATTTTTTAAAAACCCCATTTTCTCAAAAACTGACCAAACCGAATTATATGCTATTAATTGAGTTTATATAGATGTCAAAGATGCATATCTGGGAATTTTTTGTATAATTTTCTGATCGTAAAAAGTGTATGAAAAAGTGATTAAAAGATTTACAAAATTAAAAATCATATCTTACAGTTGTCCGAAAATTACTATTTTCTTGTAAAAAATTCATCATATGTGTATGCATATTATATAAAAATTTCAAAAGTTTGCGTTGGGTACTTCATATAAATATTTACGAAAATATGTATAAAACTTATTAAAAATCCTTTAAAGGCGTTATTTGGGGCGGAGCTATTTAACTTCGACATCCGAAGACTTTTTGGTACAATGTCAACAGAGAATAAGTCAACTAATAAATTATAGATTTCATTAACCATATAAGCCATAATTATCAACACTATCGATACGATTTCGATATTGAAAACTGGTGTTTTGCTTTGGAGACAATAGAGAAAAATAGTTTTGCCTAGAAAACAACATTCTTCGGTATCGAAATGTAACGACAGTTATATAATGACTTTTATTCAAACATTTTCACAACTTTTAAGGAAGGATAATAAGAATAAGTAGTATTTTTTTTTTTACTGCGCTAATATGGATGATTCATAGCTAGATTTAAAACTTAATGAGTTCTTAAATTTCTTATATATCTGGAATGTGTAGTAATAGACAATTTTTTTTGTTTAAGATTTATGCTACTAGAATTTTGTTTGTTTATCCTTATGGTAGATTACTGTGGCTGTTTAGTTCGAAGATTAAATATTAGCGAAATATACATAATTTGAGTTAAAAGAAAAAATAGAAAGCTGATAACACTAGATGATATTGTGTACTGAAAAATATATTTCTATAATTTTGAAACGTTTAATATTTAATTAATTTTTTTAATAAATAAATATTAGCTTAAAAAACAAAGGAAAATTTACCAGGAGATCAAAATATCGTAAAGACATAGCTATTTTTTTGTGAATATATTATAAATTTATATGCAAATACCTAATCCCGTTCAGTGATTTAGGCCACACTTTAAAGAACAGTTACTTTTTATGGGAAAAAAGCTGACACTTGATAATGCATTACATTATTCTATACATAAAAATAAATAAATAGTTTTTTTTTCTGTAACCCCTTTTTCTCCCCCAAAAAAACCTCCACAGCAATCATTATTTCCAATTATTATTGATGGAGGACATCGTACCAAATAAAAATCATTCACTAATATGAATTTGTTTCTGATCGCGGAATTTAGCAATGACATACGCATGCGCGTCTACACAATACAAAACAGAGCACATCAGTCATAAAAAAAGCTTGAAATTACTAACCATAATTTCTGTTTATAAAAACTGGTGAGAAAACTTTTTCATTAAATTGTTTTTGATCATTGTCGTTACATTTTGATATCGAAGAATGTAGTTTTGTTTCTATACCAAAAATATTCTTTTCTGTTCTTGTATACCACGACAACAACAAATTTTGAAATTGAAACTGTATCGCCAGCGTTCAAAATGATGCCCATGTGTTCATTAAAATTTTAAAACCAACAATTCTGTAAGTTTATATTCCCAAAATTATTCAGTCGTCGAAGATGAGTAGCTCCGCCTCAAATAACGCCTTTAGATGAATTTTAATACTTTTTATACATATTTTCGTAAATATTTATATGAAGTACAAAACGCAAACTTTTGAAATTTTTATATAATATGCGGGCACAAATGATGAATTTTTTGTAAGAAAATGGTAATTTTCGGACAACTATAAGATATGATTTTTATTTTTGTAAATTTTTAATCACTTTTTCACAAACTTTTTACGATCAGAAAATTATACAAAAATTTCCAGATATGCATCTTTGACATCTATATACACTCAATTAATAGCTTATAATTCGGTTTGGTAGTTTTTGAGAAAATGAGGTTTTTAAGAAATTGAATAAACATTTCTATCTCATAAAATATCAATATTTATAAGGTGATAATAAGGGAAATACATTGTCAGATAAGCAGCCACACATGGGGAAAAAATCAAGAAATTTGATTGAAAGGCATGTTGCCAATGCTTATCCGGCTATGCCCTTTAAAGTATTTTCACGATCTTTTGACGAAATTTACATCTTTTATGGTACCAGGACAAAATTATTTGCTTTCTCAGGAATTTTCGGTGAAATTTGTCGTTTTTTCTTGCTATCTTTCGATGTAATTTGCCGTTTTATCGAATTTATCCTTTTTTCGTGATTTTTTTTGTGAAATTTGTAGGGTTTTTTTTGTTATCTTCAGAAATTTATCATATTTTCACCTTTTTTTTCTTTGCAAAAATTACCTGTTTTGCGATCTTTTGACGAAATGTGCCTCTTTTTTTCATCTTTTGACAAAATGTGTTGTTTTCTCACAATCTGTTTACCAATATTTGCGTTATTTGAAGTACCTAGACAAATTTAAAGTATTTTCACGATCTTTTGACGGAATTCACATCTTTTATGATACCAGGACAAAATTATTTGCTTTCTCAGGGATTTTCGGTGAAATTTGTCGTTTTTTCTTGCTATCTTTTGATGTAATTTGCCGTTTTATCGAATTTATCCTTTTTTCGTGATTTTTTTTGTGAAATTTGTCGTTTTTTTTGTTATTTTCAGAAATTTATCATATTTTCGGGGTTTTTTCTTTGCAAAAATTACCTGTTTTGAGATCTTTTAATGAAATGTGCCTTTTTTTTCATCTTTTGACAAAATGTGTTGTTTTCTCACAATCTGTTTACCAACATTTGCATTTTTTGAAGTACCTAGACAAATTTAAAGTATTTTCACGATCTTTTGACGAAATTCACATTTTTTATGGTACCAGGACAAAATTATTTGTTTTCTCAGGAATTTTCGGTGAGTTTTGTTATTTTTTCTTGCTAACTTTCGATGTAATTTGCCGTTTTATCAAATTTATCCTTTTTTCGTGATTTTTTTGTGAAATTTGTCTTTTTTTCGTTATTTTCAGAAATTTGTCATATTTTCGCCTTTTTTTCTTTGCAAAAATTACCTGTTTTGCAATCTTTTGATGAAATGTGCCTCTTTTTTTTCATCTTTTGACAAAATGTGTTGTTTTCTCACAATCTGTTTACCAATATTTGTGTTTTTTGAAGTACCTAGACAAATTTAAAGTATTTTCACGATCTTTTGACGAAATTCACATCTTTTATGGTACCAGGACAAAATTATTTGTTTTCTCAGGGATTTTCAGTGAAATTTGTAATTTTTTTTCTCGCTATCTTACGATGTAATTTGCCGTTTTATCGAATTTATGCTTTTTTGTGATTTTTGTTTGCGAAATTGTTGTTTTTTGTTATTTTTTTAGAAATTTGTCGGTTTTTTTCACTATTTTTAGCTAAATTTGCCTTTTTTGAGATTACCTGGATAAATTTTATGTGCTTTTTGAGATCTTTGGGTGAAATTCATTTCTTTTATGATAACTGGACAAAATTCGTCATCTTGAGGTCTTTCGGTGAAGTTTATCGTTTATCTCGATTTCTTTTGATGAAATTTGTTGTTTTTTTGCGAAATTTATCTTTTTTGTGATTATTTGGTGAAATTTGCTTTTTTTTCAATCCTTTGAGGAAATTTGTTGTTTACTCACAATCATTTGACGACATTTGTTGTTTTCTGACAATATTTTGAATATTTTTTCATAATATGTTTACAAATTTGCCATTTTTTAGGGATTTTTTTGTCAAAATTTGACTTTTTTCGAAATTTTTTCATGAAAATTGCCATTTTTTCAGACGTTTTGGCAAAATTTTGATCTTTTGCAATACTTTTGCGAAATTTGTTTTATTTGGGATACCTAGACAATTTCTTTTTTTTTTTTTCAGTTTTTTGAAAAATTTTTTAGAGATCTTTTGAAGAAATTTGTTGTTTTTTGCAATCTGTTAACGAAATTTGCTGTTTTTTTCCCACATTTATTTATAAAATTTCCGGGTGGTGTTTTTTTTGGGGGGGGGGGAGTATTTTGACGAAATTTGCCGTTTTTTGTGATTATTTGAAAAAATTTGCATTTTTTATGGTACCTAGACAAACTTTGGTACATAGCAAATGATTTCTAGCATTTTTTTAAGTGTTTTTTGTACTTTTTTTTCTTTGGTTCTTTCATATTGTTGCCGTCAAGTTTTGACGGGTTTCACCTAGCCAGAATAAATATTATCATTAATTTTTTTAATATGTGAAATTTACATGTATTTTTGATTTATGAAAAGGTAATAGAAAAGTAGTTGAAAATGGAAATGTTTATTTGTTGAATGGGGTGGGTAATGTAACAACAAATTAACCACTGAGAGGATCATTGTTATAGTTGTTGCTAAATGGCAAACTATAAATTCAGTCTTATTTTGCTGCGAAGTAAGTGAAGTATCTATATTTTGTATGAAATGAGTAATGACAGTAATTTATGATTTATTCATGTCATGTACAATTTATTGGTGTTGTATTTGTAAATGGAAAATTATCAAATGAGAGAGATTCTTATTCTATGACATCATGTATGAATGTAACTCGGCCAATTGCGGGTCATTTGCCTGGATGTAAAATGCAGGTTTTTCTTTTATTTATTGAAATTTTTGCTGAAGATTAGTCGTTAAAAAATCCTTTAATAGCTGGAAAATACCTTTTTCTTTCTTCGGTGTCGTCAAGTTTTGACGCGTTCCATCTAGTTTATTATTAAATTACAGGGCCACACAAAAGTATTCCACTACATAATGCTATACGGGGCAACATTGTTTGGGGCACGTTATAATTATATTAAATTATTTTACATTTTATGAATATGATATACGTTGCTGAGGTGTAATAAAATTTATTTCCTGTATATTTACAGGAACACCATGATTTCGACCCCTATACTGTATCCGATGTACTGTCTACTATATCAGCTTGAAATTTGCTTAGTAGTTTCGTGACAATGCGCACTTTTCCAAAACAGGCATTTAGGGTCATTACCCCCCCCCCACCCCATAGTATTGAGATACAAACTTAAAACTGGGAAGAAATGAATTTCTTTTTTATGGGCTGTCCATCCATGTAGGTCTCAATGTGGTTGACTCAAGGACATATTTTACTATGAAACCCGGTTATACCCTTTTATGATTAAAGAAATAGAAAATATCTGTACAATTTTAGTGGTAGCAAAAATGCGTAAAAGTTGGCTGCTATTTATATACTAAAATATACATTCTGTACAATCTGTGATGCGAAGAATATTTATTATTAAATTACAGGGCCACACAAAAGTATTCCACTACATAATGCTATACGGGGTAACATTGTTTGGGGCGTGTTATAATTGTATTAAATTATTTTACATTTTATGAGTATGATATACGTTGCTGAGGTGTAATAAAAATTACTTCCTGTATATTTACAGGAACACAAAGACGTCGACCACTATACTGTATCAGATGTACTGTCTACTATATCAGAAAGATCTGAATATTTTTAAAACTTCGTTATCGTACGAACGCACTTCATTTACTACGCTTCACGTGTAATTTCCAACTTGTTTTTTATTAAATATAATTTGGCCTTTTAACCCTTTCAAGGGTAAGACATTTGAGCACCAAATATGTTCAAATAAGTAATTCCCACCGCAATTTATGAACAAATTTAGTTGGAAACAATAAAAACCGTTTCTGGACGTATATTACGAGATCCAAATTGCACAAAAAAAGTATTGGTGGCAATTGGCAATTTGACCATTAAAATTAACCGTTTGCAGGCGGTAGACGGTGACCCTGAAGAAGTTAATTTAAATTGTCTTAATCCTACTTACACGGCCTATTTCACAAATCACCTTCATTTACCGGGCTTCTCGTCCTTGCAGACCTTTGTACGCCGAGTTCTGTCCGCAAACCTCAACATTATCAGGGGAAATAATTATATACTACATGTAAAATTTTTAATACAGCTTGGCATTAAAAAAAAGTTTAATATACTCCCTACATGGATGCTCGGTATTTACTTTGAAGTCGCTGTGTAGCTACTCTGCAGTTTGTTCAGAAGTTTTCTGCAGTTATGCAGACAATTAATGTAAGCTCTAAATTATATGAGGTGACGAATTCTACCCAATAATAGTGGCTGCTCTGTGACCTGCTGTTGAACAAATGAAAAGCCCTGGTATGTAATATAGTAGTATCAAGTGCAATTTAATACCCTTTGCATAATTAGGATATTTATTTATTTACTTAGTTTTAATAGCCTCGATCTTACTTCTGTTTGTCTCAAAGAACCAGACTCTTTCATAAATATTAAGGTACAAATTGCATTCCTGTGCTAAAATTTAGTCTTTTACGCTAATTTTTGAATGACATACGAAATTTCTGCCTATTGTATACAAATCTACAGTTATATAAATTATTGATTTGATAAACTGCCATCAATATCTGAACACGCAATAATTAATGCATTGAAAATCTTAATTTTGAAATCATTTCAAAAGCTATCAATAAAAACGCCAGTTTCCTACTAATATATAACATTTACATAGATTTTCTAAACTAAATCTATTCTCTATGCATTGTGATTTACTACGAATGCACAGTGCCTAAATAAACCCCTGTTCAAGGTTTAATTCTGGAAGGTGTTATTTATGAGGACAAGGCTAATATGTTGTTCTTGTTGCCAGAGGGAGAAATTTTCGCCGGAGAAGATTATTTTACGGAATACAATACGAATACTCGTTAGAGAAGAGAACATAAGACATGAGACAGCTTTAACCATGGATATTTTGTTATACAATTAATTCAGTAGCGTAAATGTATAATTTATCTAAGGTTTGCCGGATATTTCGTATAAATGATCCAAAATGTATAATATTATTCACCCTCGTTCAAACGTTTAATAATTTAGAGAGTACAACTTTATATATTTGTAAAAGGAAAACTTCGTGATGTTGTAGTATTTTTGCTAGATTAAAGGTTATACATACGAGGTGAGTAAGATATTTACTTTTTCGTATAATGATTCACGATAATGAAATATGATCTTAGATTATATAAACCAAAGAATTATGAGACTGATAAAACAAAGATTACTATGATACTGAAAAATAAGCATCCCTCTGCACCCATATATATCTTACTAATTTATAACTGTATCCTATGTAAACCAGTGATCTTCCAAAAGTGACTTTTCATATCAGTTTTAAATCTTAAAGAATGTTTTAAATCAAAAGTTTTAAATCTATATAACGCAACAGTTTTAAATATAAATTATTTTTAAATCCTAGTAGAATTTTTTTTTTTTTTGGAACTACAAAAAGCTTTTAAAAGATAAAATCATTTTATCATTTTAGTTTGCCTAAATTAAAAAATTTTATCAAAAATATCAATTTTATATCTAATTTTATTTAAACATCGGTTTAACATTAATGTATTTTCAATCTAAAGAAACTCCCCAAGGGGAATACCTTCTTTAGGTATTTACGGGTTTCGCGACCCCGGGTTCCCGAGCGATCTTTCTCCTTTCCTTTTTTCTTCTCTTTTTTAGTTGCCTATCTTTTTTTCTTTGTTTCACACTTTTTAATCTTCTCTTTTCAGTTTGTTATCCCTCTTTGTTCTTGTTCATGTTTGATATTTATACTAATTATTTTGTTTTCATTGTTCCTTGTTATACTAACTTTGTTGCTGTTTCTCTTGTTAAGAAAAAAAAAAAAAAAAAAAAAAAAAAGAAAGAAAAAAAATTAAAAATGGCAAAAGACAAAAAAGACACAATTTTTTTTAAGTTCCCTCTGATATAACTTCTATATAGGCAATAGTGGTTTTTTTTATTCACGTGAGACACCCTGGGTGTTGAAGTTTCTTTTAACCTCATCGACTCGTCTCTTCCTTTTTAGGTTGATATCGAGTCCCAGGGTGCAGGGCATCTCTGATCTCTGGTTCCGAGTACGGGGGGCGCCATGCTTGCATGGTGGTGGTTAGGAATAACACTGGAGGACTCGTGCCTTTCGACGTAAGGGCCGGCTGTAGGTTGGACAGAGTTGTAAAGGCTTACCTACGGCTACCCATTCTCCCTGGAAAAGAACCGGAGCTTCGGAGATGCTATCGAGTTTAACCCAAAGTTCGGAAAACGTGGGGGTCTGTTGAAAATAGTTTTCGCCCTTTTGAGACCTGCACCAGACGTAACGGTAAGAAGAAGGGTCGGTGACAAGGCCCGATGCCTGGCGTTTTATATTTTTCTCTCTCAATTATGGTTACAAATTTAGGGAATAAAACATGTGATGTGGAGGCCCCACAAGCTAATAAAGGAAAAAGTGATTTTTTGAGTTCTTCGGTAACAACCACGTCATGGGCTGACAGAGTAGAATCTGCTCTAGTTGACAGTCCCCAAACACATTCTGTGAATATATCAGAAAGGTTTTTTGTTGTAAAACGTATAGAGGGGAATTTTGACCATACCTCTCCCTTCCTAATTCATAAGTCTATCCAAGAATTAGTTGGTGAGCAGAAAAACATAAAAAAACTGAGATCTGGTGAACTTTTTGTGGAAGTTAGCAATAGCCAACAAGCGGCAAACTTAAAAAAATGCACACATTTTGCAAATATTCCTTTTTCTGTATCTCCACATAGAACTCTTGATACTTCTCGCGCTGTGATCTCTGAATCGGACCTCCTGCATGTTAACGAAGATGAAATATTAGAAAACTTAAAGGAACAAAATGTTATAGCAGTTAAACGAATAAAAATTTTCCGTAATGATGAACAAATACCAACCAATAAAATTCAAATACCAACAAAGCATATTATACTTACTTTTGGCTCACCTAATTTACCCAAATCCATAAAGGCTGGATACTTATCATGTTCCATTAGACCATACATCCCGAACCCTATACGTTGCTTTAAATGTCAACATTTTGGACATTCCAAAATTTCTTGTCGTGGCAAATTGTCCTGTGGTCGGTGCGGTACGGTTGATCATGAAAGTGACAATTGTAGTGCTACCGCTCACTGTGTAAATTGTAAAGGAGATCATCCATCATACTCAAAAACCTGTGAAATGTGGAAAAAAGAAAAAGAAATTCAAACAATACGTACGAAAGAAAATATATCTTACCCTGAAGCTAGAAAAGTAGTTGAATCCAGAACACCCATAGTTGGTGTTTCATATGCCACTGCCTTATCTAAAACAAACCGTAAAACCCATCAAACTATTGCAACTCAAACAGATTTCCCTGTAGAAATAAATTTCAAACCAAAGCAAAAAGATACCTTGGCTAATAAATCTGGTAAGACAACTACATCTACACAATCTATGCCTTCAAAGTCAATGAATTCTATTCCTCCCAAATTGCCACAAAGTTCCTCTTCTAATTCCTCTCAATCCTTATATCCTAATTCCTTTACTCCTAAACCCACACTTAATAAAAGATGTTCTCAAAACATAACTAAAACACCATCTCTAAAGTCAGACATCAGATCTGATATTGAAAAACATACCCTACGTATGAAATCAGCTGCACCAATTGAAAATCCACCCAAAAAGAAAAAAAAAATAATAAGACATCTAGAAATGATACTCATCAGCAACAGAATCAAAAAGATGAAACACATATGGATAACGATGCTTTAAATCTTCATCCTGAAAGGGATGAAGTATTAGACGATGGAGATAGTAGCATGTCTACTACCTCCGAAACAAATGACATAGATATACATATCTAACACTCCTTTCATGTCTACTATCATCTCGTGGAATTGCCGTGGTTATCACAATAAACATGACGAAATCCGTAATATCCTCTCTGACCATCAACCACTTTGCCTAGCTCTCCAGGAAACCCATTTAAGACCTATTGACAAAGCGAAATTACGCAACTATGCATCTTACAGAAAAGACTTTACAGGTAGTGACAGGGCCACTGGTGGAGTGGCTCTCTTTATTTCTCGCAATTTACCCCATTCAAGAAACAACTTAAATACCAACTTACAAGCAGTTGCAATCAGAGTTCACATAAACAGACTTATTACCATTTGCTCTATCTACTTACCACCAAACACTTCTATTCAGGCAACAAATCTTGATAGTCTCCTTCTTCAACTCCCCACTCCTTTCATCATTGTGGGAGACTTTAATGCCCACAGTCAACTATGGGGTAATAATAACTCTAACCAACGTGGCGATATGATAGAGAAATTAATATCTGACAATGGCTTATGCCTACTCAATAATGGAGATCATACTTACTTTCATGAACCTTCACGCACATTTCATGCAATAGACCTTACCATCTGCTCCCCCATCTATTTATCCATATTGGAACTTCTGGGTTTCCAATGATCTCCACGGCAGTGACCATTTTCCAAACTTTATTTCACAGACTACTCCTGACAGGGATTCTAATATGTGTGCTAAACTTTATATCTATGACAGGGCTAATTGGCAAACTTTCACCAACCTTGCCAAAATTACAAGTGATATAACTACAGATAACATAGACGATGCACTTGATAATATCACTCAATGTATTATCAATGCTGCAGATATTAGTATACCTAAAACTTCCTCTAATTCAAGACATAGGAAACCATGGTGGAACAGTGAATGTCAAAAGGCGAAAAAAGAGCAACAGAAGGCATGGGGCAATTTCAGGAGGTATTCAAATGATGCTAACTATATTGCATAGAAAAAAGCAAAGGCAGAAGCTAGAAAAGTGCGGCGTAAAAGCCAACGGGAATCTTGGATCAACTACATCTCAAGCATTAACTCTAACACATCCAGTAAAGAACTCTGGAATAAAGTAAAAAAATGCATGGGCATGTACTCTGAAAATCATATATCTATTTTAAAACAAAATGGACAAACCATTGCTTCACCTAAGAACATCGCTGACACAATAGGAAATACCCTAGCATCTATATCAAGCTCTGACTCTTACTCGGAACCTTTTTTAACTTATAAAAGACAAACTGAAAGAACAAGGCTTAATTTTAATTCTCATCACTCATATGCTTATAATGAACCATTTATTATTTCAGAGTTGTTAAAATGTCTGAAGGAAAGTCGTTTATCTGCCCCAGGCCATGATGGGATTACTCATACTATGCTCAAGCACCTTTCTTCTTTCTCTCTCAATAATCTCCTATCCTTTTTTAACAGGATATGGATTGAGCAGAGTTTTCCAAATGCTTGGTTCAGAGCTATAATTATACCTTTCCCTAAACCAGGGAAAGATACGACTAATCCCAATAATTACAGGCCTATTGCCCTTTCTAGCTGCCTTTGCAAACTTCTTGAAAAAGATGGTCAATTGCCGCCTCATGCATGTTTTGGAAACGAACAATTGCCTTGCCGCTTTTCAAAGTGGATTTCGACGTGGTAGAACTACTACCGATAATTTAATTCATCTTGAACACTACATTCGGACAGCTTTTCTTAAACGGAGACATTTGGTCTCAGTATTTTTCGACATGGCGAAAGCCTATGATAGAACTTGGCGTTATGGCATCCTCCATGACCTTTTTAATCTGGACTTTCGGGGGAATCTCCCTATTTTTATTAAAAACTTTCTTGCTATTCGTCTATTTCAAGTCCGAATTGGTGGAATTTTATCTAGGTTTTATGAACAAGAGGGTGTTCCCCAGGGCAGTGTCTTGAGTGTCACCCTCTTTGCTATTAAAATAAATGGTATTCTCAGTCAACTCCCCCCTTCTGTGAAGGGAGATTTATACGTTGACGTCTTCCGGATTATGTGTATGGGAGAGGATATGCGTTTTATCGAAAGACAGTTGCAAATTGCTATTAGAAATATTCTTAATTGGACTAATAAAAATGATTTTGTTATCTCTGATGACAAAACTTCTTGTGTGCACTTTTGTAGACGTAGGGATCTGCATCCAGACCCTGAAATTTTTATCGGATCAACACAAATTCCTGTTGTAGACAACGTCCGCTATCTAAGCCTCTATTTTGACAGTAAACTTACATTTTTACCTCATGTTTTACAATTACGGAAAAAAATGTGAAAAAACGCTAAATTTAATTTAGGTACTTTCTAATACTTCTTGGGGAGCAGACCGTACCTCTCTTCTTAAGATCTATCGTGCTGTCATCAGTTCAAAAACTGACTATGCCTGCCAGGTCTATGGCTCTGCACGAAAGTCTGTTCTTAAGAAACTTGACACGGTGCACCATAGCGCACTTCGTGTTTGCTCTGGTGCATTTCGCACATCACCAGTTTTAAGCTTATATGTTGAATGTAACGAACCTTCACTCTACCATATTCGTGAAAAACTTTCGTTAGATTTGTTTTACCATATCCTTTCACATCCCGGCCATCTACTTCATACTCTAATTTTAAATTCTGACAATGATATTCATTACCAGCATCGCCCATCTTGCATCCCACCTTTTGGTGTCAGAATGAGAAGCATAACCAACAATAGCCCTCTGAGTAACATTGAGGTGAGTACTTGTCCACTGAATATTCATCCTCCTTGGCACCCACCTGATATTAAAACCCTTCATCCTTTTAAAAATTACGATAAAAAGAATTTACCTGCTGCTGCTTTTCAACTATTATTTGCTGCACATCGTACAGATTATAAGGATTTTACCGACATTTATAGAGATGGCTCAAAGAGTGGAAATAGAGTTGGTTGTGGCATTTTTTATAATAATGTGTCTTTGAGTTATCAGCTTCATCCCTCTATTTCTATATTTACAGCTGAATTAATCGCAATAGAGAGAGCCATAGTACTCATATCTAATCATCATAACACATCCTTCATCATATATACTGACTCAAATAGTTCTATTGACGCACTTAAATCTTTTAAAAGACATGCTTATGTCACTGCCATCCTAGATTTTTATATTAAATTGACTAAACGAGGTTATAATATTTTATTTTGTTGGATACCTGGACACATGGGTATTCCTGGTAATGAAAAAGCAGATGAGGCGGCAAGGCTTGTTCTTAACCCTTTATACCATAAAGTGCCATTCTCAGACACAAAACTAATTATAAATCACTTTATTCATAATAACTGGCAAGAAAGTTGGAATTTAGAAATCAATAATAAACTACATCATGTCAAACCAACTATCATGACCTGGCCACCAAACTATCCAAGAAAAACAGATGTTCTATTGACTCGTCTAAGAATTGGACACTCTAGGACGACTCATAAACATCTTTTATTAAGGGAGGATGCACCCATGTGTCCACACTGTCATTTTGATTATTTTACCATTCATCATGTTCTGACGGGCTGTGCGGGTCTCCGGCACTTTTATAGATTCTATTTTAATACTTCATCACCACTATTGACAAACCTCATTGGGGAAACACCTCATGGGGCACTCTTTGCTTTTTTAAAACATGCAGACTTTTATTTTATGATTTAGGACCTCTTTAAACTTTGACTTTTCTTTTTGGCATTCTGGATGGAAACCCAATCCAGATGCCTTTCCTGAAATTAGCACTTGTACTTTTTACTTGGCTTTAAGTTTATAAATATGCTTTTTTTGCTCTTTTCGGTCTACATCTGGATTGGATAACCCATCCAGATGGCCTTTTCTATCTCTTGTTTTTAAAATTTCGTTTGTGTATTTCCATGTTTTTTTATAAATTTTGTCTTTGTTTGGCGCAGCATGTCCCTAAAGGGATTTTGCGCCATTAAACTCTATACAACCAACCAAACAACCAATCTAAAGAAACTTCTTAGAATCGGAATTTATGGTATCAATGCAAGTATAGAGTGCCTCTGTACACAAAAGGGATTGATCAACTAGAAGAGTGCATTCTGACGTTACAGTCTCTGGAGAAATTACACGGTTAACACAAACGACTACTTTTAAATTCTATATAGCACCAAATTTTCAAAAATAGTAATTTTTACGTACACTTCGCCAATAGTGACCAGAAATATGCTATAAAATTTGCATTTTAGGAATAGTGGTGTGTAAGAATGGAAATATAGCTGCGTGTGGCAATCCCACATTATGACAGTCCAGATCCAAAAATTGACGACACGATCATGAATAAGATATCTAGATAAGTGAGTCAATAAGATTCGTATGAGACCAGAAATTTCCAAACCACAAAATATTTTTTTTATTAAGTCGAAAATTTACACGTTTAATCCATGGAACTATTAGTACAAAGCACCTGACACTTCCTTAAAATAGTGAAGCGTTAGCTTTAACCGCTTTCACAGGTATTGATCACATAGATGCCAAAATCTCTTAACTATTTCGGGGTCTGATCAAAGACGAATACATTTTCAACCAAAAATTATATTTCATGAAAATTTTCAAAATGAAATAGACAGTGTACTTTATAGAGATAAGACATACCTCTTTATATATACTTTCCGGTTCGAAATATTCTTGTCTTAACCCTTTCCGGCACACTGTGCCCGGTCTGGGATATCTAATTTTAATTCGAAACTCTTAAACGGCATCAATAATATTTTAATAAAATTTTCCTATTACAATGAAAGCTTAAATTAAAGGATTCTAAATTAAAAAAAAGTCGTTTGTAAATTCCGGTGGGAGTCGATAAGTTCTGATATTACTACGGAATTAGCCCTTGCCGGAAATGGTTAAAGGAAACTCCGAAACTATTAAATGATATCGGAAACACTGGGATTACCATCTGGAGAATATCACCCAGTGAATTTATATAAAACTTTTCTTCTAATAATGGAATTTGCCACGTGGCCTGCTTTTACACACCACTATTATTTTTGAAAAAATGTTATTAGGAATGTTGCTGAAAAAATGTTGTCATTCTATTTCCTTTTAGTTGTTGAGAAATTGTACCACTGTCTTCCCTCTTCGCTTCATCTTTGCTATTTTTAAGTCACAAAACACTCGAACAATCTCAGAGATTTTGGAAAAACCGGGGTTTAAAATAGATTTTTTTGTATAAAAAATACTGATATTGTACATGGAAATTTCCCAAAAGCTTACGAATCCTGGTTAAGACATAAAGCCTTACCCCTTGAGTAAAAAAAGGCTGCATTATATTCAACTTCATTTTAACCACTAATCAATATTCTTGAAAAAGCTTTCAAGTAATACCTATTTTTTTCGTCTTTTACAGAATTTTTAATCTTTACGACCGACTTTTCAAAATACAAATTTTTGCCTAGTTGAATCTGTAAAATTCTGTGAATAAATATTTTGAAATCATTTGTCCGTACGTAGTACGGGCAAATCATGATTAACAAGAGCACGTTCTCCGTATGTCGTACGGGCAAATCAGGAAAACGGTTATTCAATATTTACATCAGAAACTTCTAATTAAAATTTACTTTTTAAAATTTGGTGGAAAAGAGTTCTTAAATTGCTTTTCCATATTTTGAAATAAATTTTGTCAGAATTACGGATGTGAATTCATCATTATGGACACAAAATTGCTTGCCCTTTAAATGTTTAACCCACTCACCAAGAACAAGATTTATGAGATTATTTCATTCTTTTTTCACTACTCACGTGGTATTTTTTTATTCATCTCGCAACCCCTTTCCGATTTTCGGATAAAATTCCTTCACATTACTTTCACCACATATACAAAAGTAATTTACTATGAAAGGTATTTTAAATTATGGTGTGAATAGATAATAGCTAAAACCTTGTGTAGAAGATTACAATAATTAAAATCAACGTTTAATACACAATACACAAACACACACCATACGTATACGTTTCGCGAGCACCAGGGCTCACTTCCTCAGTGTATAAAAGTTAAAATGTTAAAAACAGAAAAAAACCCCAACTGACAGCATGTCAGAGACCCAAATGATCGCAAACATAATACCAAAATACCCACAAGCTTCAGCAACCAATAAGATTAAACCGGAAATGAGGTGTTATGACATAATAAATCTAACCAGAAAGTTGAGATGTACGGTACACTTGAAAGATCATTAACCAAGGAGTTTTTGGCTTTATGTATATGGAGTGCTTCGAAAAAGTCTAACGGAGTAGTGCATTTTTTGGATAATAGTAGCAGAGGTAAAATTAAAATTATGGCCCTCCTCCCAACAATGAGAAGCAATAGAGGAATTCTTTAACTCTTTTTTTTTAACATAACCTATATGTTCAGCGACTCTTTTTCTGAGTTTACGTTTTGTTTGCCCAATATAGGACAAACCACACTGACATTGTATATTGTAAATACCCCAATGATCCAGAGGAGAAATTTTATCTTTTAATTGAGAAAAGGTAAATTTATTGACTGGTTTAAATACTACTTTCAAATCATAATGTTTCAAAATATTTGCAACTTTAAAGCTAATGCTTTGATGAAACGGTAAAATAATTAAACTAGAATAAGAAACAGGTGTAACAGAAGAATCAGGATCATCGAGATGTTTATTAAAACTATGAGAAATTAATTTATTGATATATGATAAACTGAAGCCACGATCTATAGCAACTGATCTTATGTAATTTAACTCATCAGTAAGAGAATTGTCATCTGAACAAATTAAGTGAGCTCTATTAATTAAATACAGAAAAGCAGAAGCTTTCTGAGAAGGGGGGTGGCATGAATTAAAATCGGGGGCAGTGCCCCCCTCATTTTAATTCATTTATTAATTCATTCATTTAATTAATTTATTTATTAATTTAATTCATTGTTTAATTCATTGATCTGGCGGGAATGTGGGGCGTGTTTCGGACAAATTTCACGCCTTCTGTCGGAATATGATTTTGCCCTTTTTTTAATATGATGCACGATACGTAGAAAGTTGAAATTGATAGTGAATATGCATCATGTCTCACAATATTTCATGCAAAAAAATTAAGGTAGTCACTCAGAAATTTCAGTTTAATTTTAATTAAATTTACATTTAAAAATAGGAAAAATTTTAGAAAACTTGTTCTTTTGTTTAAAAAAATCTGAAAAAATTGTCAAACATTCGTATGGTGGCTTTTACATCCCTTATTTTTTTCGTTGAAATCTACTTAGTAGTTTCGTCACAATGCGGTCTTATCCAAAAGAGGCATTAAGGGCTATTCCCCCCCCCCCCCCATGGTCGTGAGACACAAACTTAAAACTGAGGAGAAATGAATTTCTTTTTATGGGGTATCGATCCATGTAGGACTCGATGTGGTTGACTCAAGGGCATATTTTACTAAGAAACCCGACTATACCCTTTATTGACAAAATGTCATATTCTCTGAATTATTTAATTTTTAGGGCATAATCTGATATGGGAAATGTTGGGTAAAACAATGCATAAATAAGGGGAACTATGCTAGTTTGAAAATTGGCGACAATTAAGAAAGCTGAACTAAGAATTAGCAAAGTGGCAACAATGTACTGAAAAGTTTTACGGTAATTTCCGGCATATTATCCGCTGAACGAAAAATCAGATTTCGACTCGGGAATTTTATTTAACAAAAATTCGAATTCTTAAATATCGGTAAACATTTGAGATAAAATATTAATTAAACCTTCTGGGTTCAAACATGATTATTTAATCTGCAGATTATAGGCCAGAAATTACGGTACTTCATTATCTATTTATTTTTATTGCTTAGAAATTACATTTTAGAAATTTCTTGTCAGATTTTTCTTGTTATGTTCATTATATTGTTTATTTATTTATTTATTTTTATTTCTTAGAAATTACACTTTAGGAATATCTTTTCAAATTTTCATTTTTATGTTCATTATATTGTTTTCATAATCTTGAAGATGAATATTTTCTTTAAAATGACAGTTTATTTTTTAAAATTTTGCATTTTATACTATAATTCTTTGGTCAAAACTTCAGGGAATATAAATATTTACCTTTGTCTAATTTATTTTAATGGGAATTTAATTTGTATTATTTGAGACACTTGACTTATCTCATTAAACTTTATTATACATTCGTTGATTAATAACCATAAACGATAATAATCATTTGAAACTACTGAGAATTTTTATAAAATAATTGCAATCTAAATACCATTTAGATGATATTTTATACTTACTGTTTAAAAATTTTAGGACTTTTTTTTGTAAAATTTTTGAGATTCGAAATTCAATAATGACCACTTTTTCATTGTTTCAGAATATATTATTTTCAAAGATAGTTAAAAGAATATTTTTAAGTACATTAAAACAATTTTGTTATTATTAAAGACGCAATATTTCTTATAGAACTTTAAAACTTTTGCATTTTGAGCTTATAATCTTTCGTCGTAATTTGAAGAAATTCAAAACTTTTAGTTACCATTGCTTCAAGACTTTAATCCAGAGAAATATGTTGGTCAAAGTTAATTTAAGTTTCTTTCAGAATCTCCTAATATAATTTTACTACACTTGATTTAAGAAACCTTATATACTTCGGTAATGTTTTCCCTCTTATATTCAATTATGACTTTGAATATTTTCTATCAGATAATTTCCATTTTCTGTATTTTATAAAGTGTAACTTTTTTTTGTAACATATATTGTCTGTAAAATACTTTAAATTCTTAAAGAGTTTTTTCTTTAAAATGAACATCAAAAATTTGTAACGTAGTTAATGTGTATCTGGAAGTTTTATTTATATTTCTCCTGAGATATATATGGAGAATGTTAGACAATATAATTTTTAAAATAAATTTCATGTCATAAATCTATCAGATTGTTTATTAAATATTGTTAAAAGGTATTGATTGTCTGTAATTGCTGAGAAAGATTTTCTTAATTAGTTGAATATTTCTCTCTTATATGACAGTATATATTTAGGGTTTGAAAATGTAACAGTTTTTCTGTTTTATTTTTCCAATAATCAGTATTAAAAATGTTATTACATATTATACGTTTTTACAAATTATACCTTTTGTAAGGATATGTTGCAGATTCTAATATACAACTTAATTAAAATATTTTCTTTGGGCTTTAAAACCAAGTTTTTTTTTTTCTTGAAGAAGTTAATTCCTTAAAAATTTTGCATTTCAGATTTATATCCAGCTTGTGTAATTAAAGAAAATTTAATACTTTGTATTTTATTTCTTCATAATATTTAACAACAAAGTATCATAATTTCGAACATTCCGTTTTTCCCCAATTAAAAGAGATCGAAAGTTTTATTAACTAAAAATGTTAATTAAGAACAAAGTAGAATAAGTATCTTTCAAATAAAATGAAAATTTTGTTTAAAAGATGAAATTTCATTTAAGTTTTATTTTATTTCTTGTATTTTACTAACGATCTTTTACTACAAATGGATTCTAAAAGTTTCAATAATTGAGTAAGTCTTATCATTTTCATTTAATTACTAGTTAACCCACCTGACGTTCGATGGATATTTGGTAATAAATTTAAAAATATCAAAAATCAGCTTTCAATGGCTATTTAACCCATTCGTGCCCAGCATCTTTTGCGTAAATTTTATTTGGTTGGCACCACTATTTTTAGAAGATTTAAGTTTAGTTCATTAATCACGAAAATGCATCATTTAAATAAAATAATTATTGCTTTTCTTTTTTACCGGTGTCAAAAACAGTGCTGAATGGACCTTTTGAAGCGTCCCTAAAAAGGGACGCTAGGCACTAATGGGCTAAACGGAATTTTTTTCTAAACAAACCCTATGTTGTTGCTGTTAAATTTTCGTGGTACAAAATCGTTTACGCGTTGGCAACTATGCTCATGGCTAGTGATAGGCGATAACGAGAAGTTTTTCTCGATTTTCTCGATTGCAGGGGCGTGCCAGTAGTATTCGGCGCCTGTGTGCAAAACTGCATTTGGCGTCCTACATCCCTCCCATCCAATCGCCTGTAAAAATAAAACTTTATCCCCCCCCCCCAAAAAAAGAGAAAAACTATGAAAATTTATAAATGTATAGTTGCCATTCTTTTGGAGTCTTTTGACCCAGAAAATTTATTTAATAAAATATGTCTTGTTTTTTTTTACAGTTCGTACTTTATTTTATTAAAGAAATAAATTTCTGTTTCCAAACATGCTTAAATTACTTGAAAAATAAAGAAGGATGGCAGCTATGTAAATAAAATTCGTAATACAGTAAAACCAGTGTAAATGAAAACACTCTCTATCAGCATCCTGCATAACGGTAAAATTTCATTATCCCGGAGAAAATAATTTAATGCAATAACAATAGATTGCATCTAAAAGAAAGAAGTTTGTTTTTACTTTGCATGTATTGGCGATGGCTAAGAAAATCTGCTGCACATAGAGATCTGAAAATTTGGATAAGGATCTATAATGGTAGATGCACCGTGCACCTGACACTCAAATTTTTTTTTGTTAATTATACGAAACATTAATTAAAAACCCTTAATGATCATCGCAAAATGGCGATATTTTATTCCTCAACTAGATCATGTTTGTGTGCTTCCCCAAGCAATCCTTCCCACTGACCAAAAGCGTAACGTTTGATTTTTTCTGCATTTTAAAATTGGAATATAGCGAGATCCCGGTAGAATTAAAATTAAATAAATGATAATAAAGAAAGAAAGAAAAAGGATTACAATGGTACTTTTAATTACTATTAGCGATTCGCATCAGTTTTCTAGTTTTCCATTTCTCTGAAGTTTCAAACGTAAAACAAACAAACAAGCAACAACAACAAAAACTGCTGATACATTCACGGTATTTTTCAGGTTCTAATAATATATCTGGTGTGAAAATATTAAAATTTACTGTTCAATTTTTTTTTTGAAGTCATTTCAAGGATTTGCCAAACATATGTTTTCTCTCGGTGCAAATTATCTAAAGATATTGTTTCCCAATTAAGAAATATGTGATTTGAATATCATTTCGCGTTAATAAATTTAAAAAATATGTGTGAGGGTTTGTACGCATTTCCATTATTTAATTTATCAATTTTTTTGTCAAAATTGAAAGTTTTATATCTAAATGTCAGAAAGTAAATACAAATTGACGGTTAGCTTGAAAAATCAGACCGGGACATAGCACCGCCGGTGTACTCTGCTGAAGGCAATGGGAAATCAACTCGAGCTTAGATTGGATGGATTTTTATTTAAAAAGAAAAAAATCATACAAATTCAAGATTATACACTGCTAGCAATGTAATGTTCTTTCGAAAATATTTTTATTCAAAATTATAAAGTCAAATCAAGATGCTGCTGAAGACATTGCCTTCCCCACAACCCATCTCAACATTCGTCTGGAAAAAATAGCATTCAATATTTGACTTTAGAATAAGTAAGGTTATTGTAATTGGCCTAGGTTACAAGGCGGTTGGTTAGTAGGACATAAAGTGCACGAGATTTTAAAACACTTTTTTCATAAATCTATATTTTTCCATTCATATTAACAGCCATCATTGTAGTTTCTAATTTATTTAAATCTAAATTGAACTTTTTTTTTGCCATTTTAGTCTTTGTAACGTCTACGGTTATGTGTAATGCTAATAAGTGCTCATATTTCAAAAATTCAATTTTATGTTCGGAAATGAAATGTACAAATCTTACAATCATTACAATAATTTATGCAATATTTGAATAGACACGAGTGTACGCAAGGAGTGCAGGAAAGGCTCCTTCGAAAAAATTAGAAAATTTGGACATCTATGGCCAAATTTAGTCTATCTTCAACTCTCCCCCTTTTTCGCTATCATGGTAATTCCAGAGTACTAGATAGGTAAAGGATAGATAAAAAGTATTTATTTCGCTGAAAAATATATGGTGTAAAAAAATACCATTGTTTAATACATACCGTATTTTCGGGTGTATAGCCCGCACCCTGTGTATAACCCGCACTCCTAAATCGAGCAGTGCACTAAAAAAAGTTCGTGTATAAGCCGCAGACATGCATCGGTGTATAGTCCGCGGGCTATACACAATTTACGAACTTATATTTCGACCAGGGTTCGAAGTCAAAGCCATTAAAATATATACACGCGTATAAGTCGAAAAATTTTAGATAAAAAAAGAATTTCTAAGTGGGGGGCTGTCGACTTATACTCGAGACCTTAAAAAAAATCTATGAATAAAATATCCGAAAATAGTTTGCTAGCGAATCGGTGCTGCAGCACCCCTTTGAGTTTGTAGAGTAGAAAATCCAAAATCTGGAACCTTTCCTACCTTGACAATTCTGAGTTTAAGATCATTTTTAGTTTATTTCTCAAAAAAAAAAAATCTACCCTGCCCTGTTTCAAAGAACAAAAAAAAGTGTGTGATTTATGTCATTTCGGAACGATTCAGAGGAGTCGGTCTTTTTCGGAACGAATCCGAGTAATCCTTCCTTTTCAGTGCCGTTTCATTACGGACGAGTCAGAGGAATTGCTCCTTTTCGAAAAAAGTCCCGGGAATCGAACCTTTTCGGAGTTGTTTCATTTCGGAACGAGTCCGAGGATTTTGCCCTTTTCGGAGTTTCGGACCGATTCCGAGGATTCGAACCTTTAGGGAATTTTTCCAAAAAAGGACCGATTACATGATTTCGTTCCTTTTCGGAATCGTTCCGAAAAGGACGAATTCTTTTTCACAGATTGGAATCGTTTATTTAGTTCCACTGTCGGAATCGTTCATTTTGAATCGTTCCTCAACAAAGGACACATCTCTACTAAAAAACTGATTACAGTTAACGTTAAAACGACTTATTCCAACAAAAAGTAAGTTTAACCTCTTCGGACCTGGTGTATCCTATAGGATACACATCTTTATAATTTTTTTTTCACATACATAAATGCTATTAAAAAAAAAGAGAAATTAGTGTGAATGGATCCTAACAAATAGCAGAAATAAAGAAAATAGCAATTTGTCTCTCGTAGTGCTTTTTCAGTGAGTTACATGATATACAAAAATGGCTTGCAGCAAAAATGCACGAAATGTACGAAAAAAAGAAAACGTAAAAATTTTTACTGTGTGTTAGAATACCATTTGTAGACTCCATTAGTAATACCAATTATTAAATATATATTTGTTTGATCTTTTTCTATGTTTTTACAATGCAGAAAAGTAAAATTTAATTTAAAATAACCTAAGAAATTGTTAAAATGCGTGTTTTATAAGTCCCCATATATCAAAAAAAATTATGTACAAAAAATAAATTTTAATTTTTTCATTGTTCAATCTTTCTTAGTTATCAATTAATTAATGTAAATCCATAGCTGAAATTAATAAAAGTAGATCAATAAACCCTCGGGTCTGAAGAGGATAAAATAAATAACATGTTATACTGTTGTTTTTACCCTTTCAAATCAAGAGCAAACTGCGTTCGAGGGTTATTATTTCTCGCTGCCGGTTAGTGCAATATTTGGCGATAGTTGCGACAGTTTTTCCAAACCCAGAAATAACTGTATTTAAGCAATAAAAAAAGAAAAAAAAGTCTTTACAAACATAAGAGAACTATATTTTGTGGCATAGCGAAAAAATTTTACAAATTTCGATGTTTTTTTTTTTTTTTTTTCAAATTTTTTGAGGTTTAAAAATTGTAGAAAAAATATTACGATTTCCATTAAAAAGAAAAAGAAAATCTTTGTATAACCCGCACTGTGTATAAGCCGCAACGGCCTTTTCGAAGGTTTTTTTCTTGTATAAGCCGCGGACTATATACCCGAAAATACGGTAATAGTTTCCACAGAAATGATCATTAGTAGAAGTGCTGAACAAAATTGATTCTTTGGCCGTTTAAAGCAAACTTTGCTCTCTAATTTCGAAAACCAGTGTTAAGATGACACGCTAGTCACAAGCCAAGACAATTCAAGATGGCGACTCGATTTTTCAGCGGATTCGAAGGATGGGCTAAAATTACTTTGATTGACATGCAATCATCCAATTAGGAAATAGAATGCTCTTAACCAATTATCTGCGACGATTTTTCTCTTCAAAAGGTGCGCAATTCTAGCCGATTTCATGTTTAAAGGATTTTTTTCAACTGATTTCCCATTACTTTGGGTAAATGCAATGATGTCGAGCTTCAAAAGAATTTCAATCTCTTTATGATTAGCGTTCCAAAATTAAAATGGTTTGATTTTCAGAAAATAAAAGAATAATTAATTTAGATAGATTACTATAAAATAAAAACTATTTTATTTACTTAACGCAATCACAAAAAAAAAAAAAATAAATAAATAAATAAATAAAAAATTAATATTGAATGAGGGGGGGGATATCAGGTACAAGTAGTTTAAATAACTATTTTTCGGGGGGGGGTAAGGGGGAGGGATTCTTTTTAGAATACGAAACTTATCAAGATAAATAGCACTGAAGGTTAAAGTCATAAATACTTCATAAAATTATGAGAAAAATATTTAGACAAATTTAAATATTTAAACATTGTTTATTTTTTGCGGAGAGGCAAGCAAGCAAGGGCGAAAAGGAAATAGAAATTTTGAAGAAAGGAAATAGGTGTTAATCCCAGCCTAGTCGTTTATAGACATAATACATAATTTATTATTGTTTGTAGTGAAAATGTGACAGAAAAAGTGTAGCAAATTTTAAAAACTTTGTGTGATGTTAAGTCAATAAAGCAAAATATTTTGTCAATATTTCAGGTGGAAGAAAATTTAGATTCTTGATGATTTTTACAAGCATTATATAAATACCGCAAGAAGCTCTAACAATTTTTAATTTTGAGCACTGACATAGCAGTAAAGTCTATAGGAGGGATGTGGGTGGTTCTGAAAACTGTTTTTTTAATTATACAGTCAGTTAAGAATGGTTTTTGTTTTGATCCGATATATTGTACTGATTCATTTTTTTAAGGATTTACTAAACTCAGCCGAAAACTCGGGTAATTTTGGTATTTATGTTTAGTGGTTCAATTCTGAGCTAATAGAAAGGAAATAATTGCGAAAAGTTGTGAAAAATTACTTGCACATTAATGGAAAATCACAATATTTTATTTAAATATCTCTCTAAAGATATTTTACTGTAAGAAATGTACAAACACAATACGCAAAAAATGTAAACATGTGTTTTGTGTAGAATTTAATGCATATCTATCGCTTTATTTTTAACACTTTCCTACATAGTTAAAAAGATTTTGTTAATATTATAGTTAGCAGAGATTTATAATTAGCACTTAAAAAAAATTAAACATATTTAAAGACTTAATTATTTGTGCAGAAGGAAGATTTCAGGTTTTATTTTTTTATTTATTTATTTATTTATTTATTTTTTTACGGAGAGAAAAAAGAAAGAATTTAATTTTGTAAGTTGAGAAGGGGGAGGGGAGTAGAGGGAAAAAACGGATTTTTTTTGGGGGGGGGGTGAGATATAGTAGGACAATTTTATAGATGACAGCTTATTTACCTTCTTGAATATTTATTAATAGGATGAAAAATGTAACTTAAAGGTGTTTTAAAGATTTTTAATTTTGTGTACCTCAAAAGAACGAGGGGGGGGGGGGTATACAACGATTTTTATGGGTTGTTTACGATTAATTATTTATTTTTAGAATAAAATATGTATAAACCTATTGAAAAAAAAACAAAAAAAAATTTTCAAAGATTTTAAATTTAGTGAGATATGGGTAGGAGAGAAAATAGTGCAATGTCCCCCCCCCCCTCAAAAAATGGTGGAATTTGTGTTTGTTTAAAATTTGTGAGCTGAGGGAAAAAAAGAAATAAGCACATTATTTATTTATTTATTTTCGTGTGTGTGTGTGTAGGGGGAGATGTTTATTAGATGACTTATTATTTATTTGCCTTTCAAAATATTTATAAATCGGTTTAAAAAATAATAAAAGTGGGAATTATTTAAAGAACGAAATTTTCTGCACTTAAAGGAACAGAATGATAAATCCTAATTTCAGTCGTGGGGAGGGGGGAGGAAATTTTGTGATTGATTGTTTATTGATATACTAAAGTGACTTATATGCTGCTACAAAAATGGGTATTGTGGAGTAGACTACAAAACGAAGTGATATTTTTGTAAGGTGCAATTTAGAAGATTGTGACAGATTCAAAAGGCGAAGCGAAATTTTGATATAAAGGAGGCGAACACCAATGGCTGATCTTGAGAGTCCTCAAGGGGGGGGGGGGGGAGGGTTTTAGAAATTTGGATACTCCAGTGTAATGCACGTGTCGGAGCTCATTTTTTTATGTGGGTCGTGTTTTTTTTTACTTTTTTGCTGTGGGTCGGGTTTGGGTCCGGTTGGCTTCCATTTTTTGCTCTTGTCTGGTTTAATTCCTACTTGGGTCGAGATTGGGTCGGGTTGACTTCGACTCTTTGCTGCTGTTCAAGTTAATTTCTGATTCTTTTTTTTGTCAGATTTGGGTCTCGTTGACTGCTACATTTTGTTTTTAATCTGGTTGACTTTTACTTTTTAGCAGTGCTTAGCGCATTTGGGGAACTTTAGGATTTGGTTTTTAGCACTTTCCAACAAAGTTGAAAAGTGCTTATGCATTCGGTTTGTCTGTCCGTCTGGCCGTCTGTCCGCGCTCTAACTCCCGTAAATATACTCGGATTGCTATGAAATTTTTATACGTTATTGATGTTTACCCTAGCACGAAACCTATTAAAAATGAAGTATCTACCATGATTAGTTTATCTACAGAGACAATCAAAAGTTTCCCATTACATTACGGCGTATGGGGAAAATCGTTAATGTATTCGAATTGCCATGAAATTTTAGGACATTATTGACGTTTACCCTAGCACGAACGCTATTGAAAATGAAGTTTCTACCATGATTAGTTTATCTACAGGGAGAATCAAAAGTTTTCCATTACATTACGGCCCATGGGGAAAAATCGTTTATATACTCGGATTGCCATGGAATTTTAGGACGTTATTGACGTTTACCCTAGCGCAAGTCCTATCGAAAATGAAGTTTCTACCATGATTAGTTTATCTACAGGGCGAATCAAAGTTTCCCATTACATTACGGCCTATGGGGGAAAATCGTTAATATACTCGGGTTGCCATGAAATTTTAGGATGTTATTGACGTTTACCCTAGCACGTACCCTATTGAAAATGAAGTTTCTACCATGTTTAGTTTATCTACAGGGCGAATCAAAAGTTTCCCATTACATTACGGCCTATATGGAAAAATCGTTTCAAAGGAATTTTAAAGATGTTATACCCTGTCAAACATATTAAAATATGCATTCTATAAAATATAAGGTGAAAATATAGCTATTATTCATTTACATGGCCACACAAAAGAATTCCATAAGATAATGGTAAAAGGGGGGAATTGTGTGTGGCATATTTTAAATATATTAAGCTGTTTCATGTATAATAAAATTGATATATGTCACTGAAGCTTAATATAAATTATACGCTACTGTCTTGCATAATATGAAGTACATAGCATTTACAGGGCCATACAAAAGATTTCAAATAGTATATTCTTTCCGAAGTACCGTATATGTGTCGGATGATGGCTGATAGAGGGATAAAATGCATTTTAATTATGATATGCGCGTTTATATTTCGCTAAAAATATGCACATTATATGGTGTGTATAAATGTTATAGTTGATATACAGGGCTACCCAAAAGAGCTCACCAACGTTACTGAATATGAGTATAAATTATTTAAACGTGGTTCTTAAATAAGCTATGCATTTTTACGCTGAGCTTCATTCAATTTACTGAGAAATGTTTGCAGAATATAGATAAAAGGATATGCAGGGCCACGCAAAGAATTCGGTACATGGACGCCTATGAATGATAATTTATGGGAATGTGATTTCAGTTGTTTTAAAAGTGTTTTAGTTTACAATAAATTTTAGCCTAATGCTGACGTGTAATAAAGGTACAATGTAAACTACAGGGCTGAACAAAAGTATTCACGTATGCTTCCATCTGATAGTATGAAATGCTGAAAAATAAATTTCAAGCTACTGGGTATTTTCTTGCTAAACTAAATTTTCCCATTATATCAAGTGACATATGGAATACAGAGCTGTTCAAAAGTACTGGAATACATATTTGGCTATACACCATTATTTCCCTAAATAACAAAGTTTTGTTAAAGATTTCATTAAGTGTTGGAAAGTGCTTCATAATCAATGCTTAACGCATGATTTTCCTTACTTGTTACTTTATCGAGAAAGGTTCGGGTTGATCCGAATTTATTGGGGGTGAATTCTTTGGTAAAATGTTCGTTCTTTTTTGCAATTTTTGTAAAAAATGTGCGTCTGTTTCACGATATTTTGAAGATATTCGTGTTTTCTCCGTGATCATTTTACAAAATTTGTTGTCCGGTTCGCTTCTATTTTTTCTGCTGGTCGGGTTTATTTTTTTACTTTTTGTTGTGGGTTGCGTTTGAATCCGGTTAACTTCTACTGTTTCCTACAAACACGTGACGTTACACACAGCAAACACGTGGGTGGTTTACAATTCTCCATCGATATACAGAGTGATATCGGCTCATACAAATTGCTCTCACCTCCGGGAAAAAAACCACAATGAGAGTGAAACAAAGAAAAAAAGGAAAACAATAGAAATCAGAGGAAAAAGAAAAGAGAAAGATCATTCAGGTGCCTTGGGTTAGGAAGCCCGTGAATATTTAAAGAAGGTATCCTCCTGGGGGCGATTAGTTTTAAGAATTCATTGAATAAGTATTGGAGGAGAAAGGGTAGCTAACCCCCCCCTTTAAATTTAGAAAAAGATATTTATGCTGAATTACCACATTTCGTTCGAATATCGTAAATCCTATAAATAATTGGTTTAAAATTTCATTTTTATAATTGTTGGAGATCTCTGAGAAGGAAAAAATGAAAAGTATTTATATATTTATTTTGGAGGGGGGATGAAGGGAATTTGTTAGATGACTTACTTTATATGACTAAAGATTAACAAATATGGCTAAACACAAAATAAAGAGATTTAAAGACTAAATTTTATATACTTGGTAAGGTGAAATAGGGGGAAAACATCAATTTTTGTGGGGTTAAGAGTAAAACTATGATTGATTATTTATTATTATAGTAAAAGTTTTAGAAAAATCGATGACTTTAAAAGTTTGAAATTTGTGAGCTGGGAGGGGGGGGGGGGGAGAAACAATTTATTAATTATTTATTTTGGTGTGCATGTGGGATGGAGAAATTTTTTAAATGACTTACTTTTATTTGCCTTTTAAAACATTAACAAATGGGCTTAAAAAATAATAAAATGTGGGGAAAGTTTCAATGAATAAATTCTAGGCATTTACTAATAGGATGAGAGGGAAAAATCTCATTTTTAGTTAGTGGGGAGGAGTTTTTGTGATAGATTTTTTATTGTTACAACAAAGTGGCTAAATTGTGTAAACATGGATACAGTGAGATAGACAGCAAAACAGCGAAGTGATACTTTTGGAAGGGATAATATTGAAGGCTGTGATGAGAGCAAAAGGCGGGAACGAAATTTTGATACAAGGGGGGGGGGGCAAGGGTGATATAAATTATTTTTCTAAATCAGAATTTCAGAGAACTCAGATTTTCACCTCCAATTAATAAATAACAAAAAACTTAAATATTTTTAAGGACTTTTTGCAAATTCTGCATAACACTAACAAAGTTTTTTTAAGGAGCAAAAATTACTTTTAAAAAATTAAACACTTTTTAAAAAATTGAAGAAACATAAGAAATGTGTAGGATCACTCAAAATTATTCCGCTACATTATGGTCTATGTAGATAAATCATTTGCGGTGTTTCAAGGAGCGCCATACTAATTTAAAAGTAATGAAATTCATATACATTACTGAGGTACTCTGGAAGACAATTATAAAAAAATATGTCATGTATAGCACTTACAGTATACACACAGAGGATCTCCATAGTAATCTATTATATTATGGTATAAAAATCTTTCGCGATGTGTTGTTGTAATAATGTTACTCTTTTACAAACAATGAAATTTATACGAACTTCTAAAATGGACTTAAGAAATGCTTGCGGTATAATATTTGGCGAAAAACATTTGCCATTCAATTACAGAGTTACACAAAAGAATTCGGTTGTAAAAAGCTCTTCGGATAAAAACTGTTCCTAGCGTATTTAAATCATGTTTACTACTTTGAACATGAAATGCAATGAAATGCTGTTTCGTGTATACTCTCTGTTAAAAAGAATTTCCATAAAAACATTCCATTTATATATATAATCAAATTAAACCTGTTGAAATTGGTCATCTTTTTCCCGCCGTCCTTGCTTTTTTATCACTTAAAGTCTCTTCTTTTTCACTATTCGTTTTTTTTTCTTTTCTTTTCTTAAGGAAGATACAGCACATTCAGTCTAGCTTTATTAATGTTAGTGTTTTACAATTAAGTTTTCTTTCAAAATTTATTATTCATTGCAGAACAATGTAATAATTACCACGAACCATCTGTCGACATATAAAAAGATGCGATTCAATAGCAAGATTTCAATATGATGAATACCAGAAGCGATGGGGCGATCGCCCCCTCCCCCTTTGAGCCCAATGAAGGGTCTGCAAAATGATATTAGATGTCCACAGGATAAATGAATCGTGTTTAAGATTGAGAACGGTGCGACCTGATCGGACTCGACGAAGATGTCACTGCCCGGGTTGGGCCGGGCCAGTTTTAGCTCATGAGACTAGGGCTTGGTTAGGTCTAGAGATCTGCATCGGCCTGTATCAGACTGGCAGAAAAAAAATAAACAGGCCGTATGGGCCAGTCCGATAAAAAAGTTTAACGGGCCTGTCGGCGTGTTATAAAGATTTCGGCAAAAACGCTAAAATGAGATCTATTTTCAATGAATATGGGTTTAACGACCATAAGTATAAATGTGCGTCACGAGTAGATACTAGTTTAACAACATCAATACATAAATGTAACGTGTACAGCGTAGAAATCAGCATCGGAGAGTTGCTTTGTGTCTATACGGGTTTAATGATTTTTTGGCAAACTGGAGCCGGGCCAAGATCAGGTTTGCACTGTTTTTCTACATATAGTCGGGGTCAGAACTAGACTTAATTATTCGTAAGACGTGTAGGGCAGACAACATTATTTGTAAAAGGGATAAAAACTATTAACGTACTGTTAACGTACTTTTTGGAAATATACTCCTTGGTGTTTCTTAAATTCATTTCTGAACAACACGAAAGTTTGACAAATTTTTTGACTAATTTTTAACTATAAAGGCACAAAATTGACAAGCCTGACTATTGAAGGGATTTGGAATCGAACAGCATATTTCATTTTTGGTAACTAAGATATTTGTATGTACTTGTCGAGGTATAAGAGATTCTTGTCACGTGGTTTCAGATTTTTCTCCTTTTGCATGTTGTCGCTTCGGGAAATTCAATTCAAAACGCTAATTTTCACAATATTTTCATAAATATCATGAAAATTAGCGTTTTATATAGTGTGTTTCGCATTGTATTTGCTTGTATCAAAAAAATGGACAACGCCATTCCATTACATTGTTTCTGAATAAAAACACCTGTTAAACTCATGTGTTTAAAAAAGAAATGAAATCAGAAATGCATAAAAAAATAGCTCCTCTAAATTTGAGAAAATCTTTGATAAAATGATAAAGAAGTATTTTCATAAATGTACTTTTTATTACACAGCTTCAAAAGTTATGATAATTTTAACTTCCCTTTTTTTTCTTTTATTCTACACCATATTAATTTTTCAGTGCATCTTTATTTGAATGTTAAAAGTCTAAGAACCTAAGTAATCTTTAACGTTCTTATTGTGTATTGTCAGTAAAAATTTTCTATAAAATCATCTAATAAATATGCATACAGTAATCTTTAAAAAATCTTAATTGTATGATAAAAATCTGATTTTGTTTCGAAATAAAGATGCAGGCCGATTTCGGCCTGGACTATTTTCATTGATTTCTGTACGGGCCGGGCCTGGCCTAGAAATGTAAAAGTGTAAACGAGCGGGCCAGGCTCGGGCCGAATATTTTGTTTTATACCGGGCCGGGCCAAAATAACATTCATTCGGTCCGGGCCGGGGCGAGACTGGAAAATCCAGCCCGTCCAGACCTCTAGTCAAGTCTTCACTCTTTCGGAAACCGTTCCGAGTTCGGATCTTACTTTTTTTCTGCAAAACTTAACCACACTATATTTTTTCTTCCACTTCGGGCCTGGCATGGACTTCGTTCTTTTAGAGGTCTGCCCGAACCTAAATTTCCATGCCCAGGCTCAAAAAGCAATTCAATTTTAACCCAACCCAAGCTCGCTAAAAAAAAGAAAATAAATAAATAAATAAAAGAAAAAAATCTGATTCAGTACCGAATAGCCTGATACAAAACAGATCAACAAATCCAAAATGAAACAAAATCAATCTAATATTTGAAGGAAATTGGGAAAGGTATCCCATATAATTATATCAATAATTTTTATTTTTGTTTAAGTAGAAAAATGAATATATATATAATGTACTCGTCAATATTCAAACATAGTTTTCCATGTGAAAAATTGTCTGATCTTTTGAAAAATCCAGTCATCAATTATTTTATACCAGAGCCGAATGTGTCAAAACACAAAAGATAAAATGTCTCGAATCCGAAACTTTTAATGTCAACCCGACCTATAATGTATCAATCCGAACCAAAAAATTACAAATTATGTAAAATCGAGCCCTTGCCCAAACACGGACACGAAAATTTTTGTTGTTCTGGAACTGAAATGATAAAAAAAATAAATTCATGTATTTTAATAGAATTAAAAAATATGTTTTACATCTTCAACTTGAATGTTATAATTTATAGAGAGAAAAAATCTAGTATTTGCTCTTTAGTGCAATACCTATTCCTAAGTCAGCCTGCTCAAACTTGGTCCGTAAGAAAAAAGTATAAATCTATCCGGCCTACTATAAAAAACAAACTCAAAAAAAAATCCCTAACCAAACTTTCTAATTAACTCGAATCCCCACCTTGTTCTTTGCGCAGCATATCCTGATGTAACTTTGCGCCATAAAACCCCATTCAACCAACCAATCAATCAACCTGAGTGCTACTCTTAGAAGTGAAATTTTATCCAGAACAGAACCGAATTTGAAAAAATGTAGGTCAAACTGACCCAAATCCGACCCACAGCAAAAATGTCAAGCCGATTCGAACACGACTCACTGCAAAATTTAGAAATAATCTCCACTAGCAATGAAAAACATCATCTCCTGCCCGAACCTCCAAATCTTGAAATCGCTCCCCCTTGAGGATTCTCGTGTTCCCCCCTTGAATCAGAAAAGAGTGTTCCTCTAAGAATTGCACTTAAAATAACTTCATTTTTCAAATATTCGACAAAAAAATTTATTTGACCCCTGAGTGTATAGTATTGCCCTGCTTCCGATCCGAACCCAAAAATACCATTGGAAATCAAATCAAAACCCGATCAAAAATTTTTTTGTCAATTTAGAATAGAAATGAAAGAAAAACAATCCATGTTTTAATGGAATTATTAAATGTCGACATTTATATTTCTAATATCAATTTTATCTTTTATATAGAAAATAAATATCTAATATATACTCATAACGGAATCAACCAAAGAGAGATGGCTAAATTGTTTAAAAGTGTTCGTTAAATAGAGGTATCTTCTATTCAAGACATTCCGTATGGATATTTTAATGTACATGTTAACACTTGCGAATAGCAGTGTTAACATGTAATTTGAAATGTAAAATCTTAAATATTCATAATTAACTATTTGGAAATGTCTGTTATGGCATTTATATACAGTGGCTCACAAAAGTGTTCGTACACTTAGAAATTTCAATGAAATAGGGCTCTATCTATTAATTAAAATTAATATTTTAGAATGGGTATTTAAGAGTAAGATCTATGACTCATTATTAACAAAACTACATAAAATATTTTAAAAACATAGCAAAACTTTATTTTGAAAAAATCACTAATAAAAAAATAACAAAAAAATTACCTCTCAAAAGTCTTCGTATACTTTAATAAAATCGCTGTACATTTGTAAATATTGTAATATTTCGCTAAAGTTGTTATTAATAGGATATTATTTAGCACCCACAAAAGTTTTTTAAACACCTGGGAATAGATTTAATTAGTGTTTTTGTAATTTCTGCATGAAAGTTGATGCCTTCATCGAACATTGCTGTTTTTTACTTCGCCTTTTGTTTCAATGCTGTGTTTTCGTGTTCTAACTTCCAGTTATCTCCAAATATGTTTTACTGGGCTTAAATTCAGCAATTGAGGTGATGTTTTCAGAACTTGTGAACAATTATAAAGACGCCAGAGGCGAACGTTGAGAGCCATGTGCTTTGTATCATTATCCTGATAAAAAACAAAGTTGTATCTGTTACCCATATATTGGCCTGATAATTTTAAGTTGCCTTTTAAAATATTGGAACAAAGATCGTAATTTATTATGCTATCAATATATACCAAATTACCTAATCCTGATGCTGATATGCACCCTCACACAAAGACAACTCCACTGCCATGCTTAACTGTTCCAACTAAGTTCTTTGAATTAAATTCTTTTTTTTTCTCCATACTATTATGCACTCATTGGACCAATAATGGCATATTAGATTTCATCTGTAAATAAAACATTATTTTAATACGATTCGGGTTTATTTATCATTGATTTTGCTAAAGAAAGCCTAAGCTTTCTGTTTTTCGCCCTAACAAAAATTTTTCTACGGGCAGAATACCTATATAATGTAGCTGGGCTTACCACTCGTCGAACAGTTTCAGGTGAAAATGAAGTAGAAACTGTTTCATTAAATTCTGTAGCAACTTTTATAGCACTTAAACGCGGATTTTTTAAGACTTTTCTAATTGTAAATATTTGATCTTATTGCGTTAACTTAGATTGACGACCTTTTCATACCTAGTTTTCAATCCATTTTTTTTCTACAAAGCCTTTTATCGCATACTTCACCATAGAATGGAATAAATTAACTAATTTTGCAATATTTCGAATTGATTTACTACTATTATGAAGAAAAATAACTAATTTCGAACGCTATTAGTCGCGACATTACGATTATAAACCATTTTTAATTAATAAATACAATATTACGGACCAATTCTACAAAATATAAAGCCAAGCGATTTTTTAAATGTCAATACAATGCAAGAATAAAAATAAAGCGTCAAACAATATTTTTAATAATGAAATTATCCGGAAATGTTTCTGTGTACGAAGACTTTTGTGGCGTCTTCTTTCTGTGGCATCTCCCGTTTTCATTTTTAGATTAAAAAAAAATCCCTTAATGTTAAACAAAAAGATTATGTGTTATTTAGAATAACTTGGAAATAATATAAAAAATTTCTCGACTTCATATACGAATTTAATTTCAGGGAAATTTCTTTTTAGTACAAATTTTTAAAGTGTACGAACACTTTTGTGAGCCACTGTAGTTTCATTTTATAGTGTCTTCGATATTTTCTTTTATAATACTCCTTTAAACTATTTTCTTCCATAACGGAGAAAATATTTAGACTCATTTGAAATATGGGGTCGAATCAAATCCTTCTTGCGAGATTGAAAATCCACTAAGAATCAGATCAGATCCCAAAATAGTGTAAATTAATTTCACCCCAAAACAACTACAGCAACAAAAAAGAATGCAGAGAAAAGCAGATAAAAAGTAGAATTCCACTCGGTCCGCAAGAAAAACGTAAAAATCCACTCGACCAGTAGCAAAAAAGTAAGAAGTCAACTTGACCGAAACCAAACCAGCGTCTATAAAATAGTACTCAACTCAACCCCCCCCCCCACACACACACACAAAATAGAAATCAACCAGACCCAATACCAACCAGCAGCAATAAAGAAAGAGAACCGGACCCCAAGCCAACCCGCAGCGGAAAGTAGAATTGAACCTTACCCAAACACGACTCGCAAAAAAAAAGTATTTAACCAGAACAACGGCAAAAAAATGAAAGTAAACTGGACCGAAACCCGACCTGGAACGAAAAGATCCCCGATCTTTTCACGAAAATTAGCCCCGATCCTACTCACGATGAAAAAAATTGTCCCGACACGAGCTGCAGGTGCGATTTGAATCTCCAAATTCCTGAAAAGTCCCCCCCCCCCTTTTTTTTGCGGAGTCTCCAGATCTGCCCTTGTACCAGGACAAACAAAAACTGCTAAAAACTGCAAAATCGTCTAAAAGTTTTACAATGTTATATTGAATTGTCACCCATTAAATATATACGAACTTGTAAAGTTTGTAAATATCTCGACAAATCTTGTCCACGATACTTTGTACTATGATGTTTTGGAACATGCAAAAGCCTTCTGCTCGATAAAAGCTGCATTAGTTGAACGTCGACAAAAAACTCCAAAGAAGAAACAATTCTGAAAAGTATTAGAGAGTAAAATTTGCTGAATAGCAGACTTTAAAAAAATTGCTATATTTTGCCTTACAGTTTCATTATTTTTACTTTTATACTATAACTAGCGGCCCGCCCTCGCTTTTCTTCGGGTAGAGCAAGTCGCCCAGTCCCCCGCCACTACTGACACCGCAAATTGTTTCTACCACTTCATCTCATAAAATTCAACTATTAAAAACATTACCCTCATTTTAGGTAGTCGGATAAAAAATAGCTTATATGTTAATCTAAGGTGTCAGATACCTCCATACAAAATTTCATAAAAATCGATCCATCCGTTCTTGAGTTATAAATGGTGTAACTAACATGATTTTGCTTTATGTATATAGATTAAGCCGCCCCGAGTTCTCACGGATATTTAAGAAAAATTTCAAGTTATACATTTTTACACACACACTCATAACCTAATAATTAAAATGCCGTCTCTGACATTGACTCCCCTCCCGTGCCCCAGTGACGCCTACATCACACATTATGATGCAACCTAGTCGAGCGGTGTAAACGGCAACCATTAAATCAGTCTTGATTTTGAAGTAATTTATTTTGATAAGAATCAATACCAAAGTAACAATAAAGAGCTTTCACAGAAACGGCATTTTAATTATTTTTTTAAATAAAAAACACTTTTTGTGACATAACAGTTAGACATATGCTGTTGCGACATTTTTTGTAGATAATTACATGTTAACAAAGTCGTAGTACATTATTTTGTTCTATAATCAATAGTATTCGCAACGCACGCGATGTAAAGATTTTTTAAGTTCATTTTCTACACTTTGGGTTACAATATTGGCATTTTAATAAGGATCCCTAATTTTTTTGAAAATATAATATAGCCTATGTTCACCGGAAATAGTGTAGCTTTCATACGGTGAAAAAATTTTTCGAATCCGTCAAGTAGTTTCGGAGCCTATTCAATTCAATTGAAACAAACAAACAAATAAACCTTTCCTTTTTATAATTTTGTATTAAATTAAATAAGTAATATTTATCCCTACGCTTATTGAAAAAGTCCGCATTTGAAATTGTAGAAAACGTTACAATTTTAAATATTTGACTACTCCTCCTAAAAGAAAAATCCTCCCTCCCCATATTTGATGCTCACTACTCTTTAAAATATTTACTATCTGTTATAAATTTTTTGAAAACTCCAAAACAATCGTTTCGTGATTTGTTTTTAACTTTAATTAATTTGCGTTTCAGCATTTCTTTTCCTTTTTTTAGTAATTGCTAAATAGTTTTAAAAATTAAAAAACACGGTTTTATATCAGGTCGGGCTAAAAAGTTTAAAATGTTTTTTTTTGGAGGGGGAGGAGGGGGTTGCATAGTTACGATTTTCATATGTGTTTCAGTGATTGTCATATGTCTAGTGGGTCAGGTAACCTGTAGTTTCTCAAATTGCTTTTGATTCGTTTATCCGGCGTTTTATTTTTATCCTTTTAAGCGGCGACTATAGCCTATGTTCACCGGAAATAGTGTAGCTTTCCAAAGGCGAAAGAATTTTTCAAATCCGTCAAGTAGTTTCGGAGCCTATTCAATGCAAACAAACAATCAAATCTTTCCTCTTTATAATATTAGTATAGATAAATAATGATAAATATTTGCAATTCGTTGTCTTTGCAAATATACCTTTATGTTATATTAAAATAAAATGTATTACGCAGGATAAATTCCCCATTTTTAACGACTGTTAAAAGTGTATCGTTTTCCTCAAAAGTAATAAATATTAAAAAATATTTCTTTAAAGTTTGAAACAAGTTGATCAACAATTTTAAAATTACCAATCTTTAAAACTTTCTAACTTTAATTTCTGCTTATTTTTGATAAAACTGTTTTTCGAACTGAAAATGCTTATTTTTTTACCCTTTTAGCTAATAATACTGGACTGAAATTGGGCTGCCTAGTATCGTATAGTACCGAAAACACACACAGGGAAGAGAAAACTGCGCCCGGGGCAAAGTTTCAATTTGGCGCCCCCTTTCCCAACTTTTTCTTGTAACAGTCCAAGAATGATGTTGATAGTATAAATGTGGCGCCACCCCCCCCTTCGGACAGCGCGGTGTTGAATAAGCCTCCTCAAAATGTACTCCTTGCAGCGCCGTGCGAAAAAGAGGGGGACGAAGGGGGTAGTTGCCCCGGGTGCGAAATTTAGGGGGCGCCAAATTTTTACTACTAACGTAATTTTTAGTCTGTCACAAGAAAAAGTTCAGGGAATGGGGCGCCAAACTGAACTTTACTCCGGGCGCAGTTTTCTCTTTGCACACCCCTGCCCCCCCCCCCGCCTGTTTCATGTATTTTGCAAGCTTTATAAGGAAATTTATAAATTCCAAATATAGCTCCTTGTCCTTTTAATCCTACCTATGTATTTCACAAAAGTTCCAATTATATTTTAAAATTATCAGGATTTCCTTTTTGCTAAAAAGGAGCTTACTGTAATTTGTATCAAATCTACCTTGTTTTGTATGAACTTGAAAAAAAAATATACATATATACAAAGAAATGTATAATTTTTTTCTTTGAAAGTTAGTTATAACTTAAAAATAGCGTTAGTTTTATAAAAACAAAAAATTAGAAGTCGTTGACTTTTTTCAAGACTATTTTAGTTAAAATTTATCAATAATTGTAGAAAAAATAAATCCAAACTTTGAAATAAGGGAGGTTATTTTAACACGTTACTGTAAACCAATAACAGAAAGGAAATACAAGGAAAGGAAAAAAATTACTTTCATTTGCTAAAATGGATTTTTGTTAACCAATAAAATTTTCAAAAGGGCAGGAGAGGCGGAGACTGGCTGAGGCGGAGCGCATATAATTAAAACGCTTTTTTTGTACCATTTTCTGATCAAAATCTTTCCAAATTTTGCTCAGCCTAATTGCAGTAGAAATATGGAAAGCATATCATTGGAAAGCTTAAACACTAATATTCCGTGAAGCGTTTTTAATTTTTTCTGAATTTTGCTGAAATAGATTTTATAAGAGTAAAAAGGGCACAACACCTCGAATTTCACTGAATCCAAAATTTAGAGGGTCCTCAGAATTAAACTACAACGAAAATCAGAAAAGTACAAACTAGCCCGGTAATAGAATGTCCTCAGCTATCCTGTGAAAAAAAAATCATTTAAAAATATTGAAAATTAAGCGAGATATTCGAAAAGATTGCGCCCATAGACTTACCATTAGCGTTCGGCTTTTACCGCGTGACTAGTGTGTGCTCTTAAACCTACGGCACGGAATGCCAACAGCTTCACAAACGGCTGATGCTCCATTTTTACCAATTAAAATTTGTCACATAGCTGACGCCAGTATCTCCAATAAAAAATCTGTACACTGAACAGAACAGAAAATACTAACATACAAAAGGCTATACAAATGTAATGAACGTTATCAACTTTTTGGCAATTTCTGAACCCCCACTACGCTACCCCTTACGATATCATATCATATTTATCATTCCTCAATAACATCCTCTTTTCTTTATTGGTAAACACAAGTATTATTTCAAACATACTTTACACCTGTTTTCTTAAACGCAGATTAAACATATGCATACACATAAGATAGAAAAATAGGAATACCAAACATTGAGATATTCAATCTTTCGAAAATAAAAAATTTTATAGTCATTTAATTATTTTAATTTTCATTAATGAGTATTTTAATAAAAATAGTTAACAAACTAATATACATATAGGGGAAGATGGGGATACTTGAGCCATTTTTTGAATTTTAATTTTTTTAATTTTTTTATAATTTCTTAGAATAAAATAAAATATTGAAAATGAAAATTTGATATTTTTTCTTCAACTGAAAACCACTTTCAATTAATTTTGAACTATTTTTCTATGTATAATAAGTGTTTATTTTTTGTTTTACATCGTGGCTCAAGTATCCCCATGGGGGGGATACTTGAGCCATGGTGAAGGGATACTTGAGCCACGACGGAAAAATACCTACAAAAGTAATTTTTTTCGCTTTATTTTTGCACAAACATTTTACAGAATGATAAATTATGAAACATAAAGTCCTTCAAAACCAATTGAGAAAACAAAGCTAGTAATAAGATCATTTTTTGTCGTTAGAACTGGCTGTCGAAGGATAACTTTAACTTGACTTATAACGACGGTAGAAGCCTCCTCAGTTCAGAGCCATTTAAATTTGGAATCTGCAATTCATCGGGCAAAATTCATTTTCAAAATATTAAGCACTTATCCAACAAATATTTTTACAGTTTTCTTTCTGGCATATTTTATTAGTAACCAACCATCAGTAGAAGATTTTCTTTTCACATCATCACCATCATTGACAGAATTTTCCTTTGATGATGGTGTAGAACTCATGCTTTTAATTTAGTAGCTGTCGGAATTTAAGCCAGAGGTATCATTCTACTATTTCAAACACTTTTTTGATTTCACAGGAAAAGATTTGTCTTCCTCTTTGGCTCCATGCAGGTAAGTTTGAACTGGGATTTTTGTTGCTTGCCTTGGTTTTGTGCGCTTTTTTTACCAATTTTTCTTCAATTTTCTTATTTAAATAAAAAAAAAGTTACAGCAACAGAAGTTACGATTTCAATATAAAATATTAATCTTAATATGTTATATTAAAAAATAAATATTTTAATATGTTGGACTTAACTAATTAAAGTATTAGAGCTTATAGCCTGTAAAACAGTTTTAAAAAGTTATTTTAATTTAATAAAAATTAAATTGAAAACTATGTTTACATTTATCTAGACAGGCTATTTTGTTAGTCAAAATGAAAAATAAAATGGATATTTTCATTTAAAAAATATACATTTTGAAACATTTTTAGGTCGTTATTTTTTTAAGAAAAAAAATAAAATGAAAAATTATTCTCCCTTTTATCCAGAAAAAAATCTATTAGTGAATATAAGGATGGAATTTTATTTTTTGTTTGTTTCACCCATGTTTAATTTCTAGTAGGGGTGGTTGAGACATGGCTCAAGTATCCCCACTACCACAATTTTTGTTTCCTAGAGTTTTACTAAATAAAGCATGCAGCTATTAGAACTATTTTAGATTCAAAATACAATTGAAATTATGCTTATTAAATTTATGTATATAGTTGCAACTTTAACCAAAACTTTAATTACAAAAAAACAAAAAAACTATGCACCCAAATATTTACTTCAGGTAGGGAAAAAACAACTATTAATCACTATACTTTCAAAATGGTACCAAGATGTGAGATTTCTTTTTTACATGTTCAGAACTATAAATATGTTACCATATTGGCAGTTTTAGAAAGAAAAATTAACCAGCTGTTGAGATAATAGGGGTGGCTCAAGTATCCCCTATGCTCAAGTATCCCCACTCTCCCCTATATTGCAGATAATTTTGATGTAACGAACAAGTTATAAGTAAAAGGAAAGAAGTGAATAATGGGAAAGGGGGGGGGGCTCATATTTTCTCTCTTTCTCTCTCTGACGCAGAAAGATAAATTAGTACATGTTCACACTGTAGCACAGATTAAGTATTTACGCACAGATAGGACAGTTGCATAAGCTCAATGGTAACCAAATCCTAACTCCAGAGCCCCTAGTGACAACAGGTGCAAGCGTTTCGGGAACATCGCAACAGGCAGTTGTTACTTGTCTTCTTTGTATAGTATCTATCTTTTTTATGTGTCGCTAACGGGTGTATTTGTTTACGTTTGTTTTTGTTTAAAACATAAAATGTGCTTTAACGTAACATAAGTTAACATAACATAACATATTAAACATAAAGTGTGCAAAAGAAAATCAGATACACTATCAAAATTTCTAACAGATAAACGCGACGGTAAACGTGTTAGACCATACGATAGAGACAGTCACAGTTTAACCTTCAGTTTATTTTAAAGTTTCCGCCTCTTGCCAGTAGTGGCGCTAGAATCGCGCCGGTACGGTTTTTCACTTCTCTGTCGTATCTGTGTGTAAATAGTTAATCTGTGCACTGTAGTTACTATGTTTCTCATTAAACTGTTGTAATAGTTTCATTTTACTCTAAGAAAAGAATAGGATTATGAAAAATTCGAGTGTAAAACGAGTGAAATCTTAAACAACTTGTTAGCTTCATATGTGTAAATAGGATGAGCAAGAGTTGAAACACTTATTTTAGTTACAATTTAGTACTTCTGAAAAAGCTGTGAAAGGTCCTCAAAACTAAATTAGATTTTTCAATATTTCATTTGAATTTTTGGAATAGAAATTAATTTAGCAATTTTTGAATCTTTTCCAGGGAGGCTAAAAATGTTTTAGGGGAGCTGAGCCGCCCATATCACCCCCCTTATCTACGGCCCTGTGCATAGCCCCTAAGTTCTGGATTTACATTGTTTCTTCATTCAGGATTCTCCAAAGCGTCCCCCGCGGACGTCATGATTGCGCCCTTAGGTTTTCTTGGCACCCATTCGAATGTATCCTCTTATACTTGCTATTTTTAAGATTAAAAATCCATTTTAAGGAATACATTTTTAAAAATAAAAAATATTCGAATTGTTTTCTTGTAATAGTTATCGATGACCTTAAATCAGTTTTAATTATTTAATGCTATTAAGGGTGTATTCGAAAAAACGGTTTTCCATTTTCAACAGCTCGAAATTTTCCGATACAATTTCAGACATATTTTTAAAAATAGAAACATGAAACTTGCTGAGGGGATTTTTGAAGAGACGTTTAAGGTGCCGAATGATGTCATTTTACGCTCAATTCATTAGAATTTTATTTATAAACAATAACCTTCCCAGTGTGACCCTTTTTTTCGTTTGCAAGCCTCCCGCTTCGGAAAATTCGGTTCAAAGTGCTGTGTTTGATTACTTTTTTTGCAATATTTTCTGCATATATATCAGAGAATCGATGATTACGGCACCTTGTGTACCTTCTAAATAACAGAATTTGAAAGTTTGGTGCATTTGAGATCAAAAATGAATTTAAAAATAAATCGGAAAATAAGCAGTTTGAATCGAAATACACCCTTAAGTTGTTTTTCTGTGATTAAGGTTTCTATAGCTTTTTCATCTACAAAACTTTTGAAGATAGATTGCCCTCTGAAAATCTAATTTTAAATTTATTCTGAATTAAATTATTGCTACAAATTATTTTAAAATAGTTTCTGAATCGTAGGGGACTTATAGCTATTAGCGTGAGATATACTCGCATCATATAAGACGTTTCTAACATATAAGTCTACCTCTATTCATTGGATGATATTGTAGGAGAAACTTTTACCAGTATTTCCGAATAGTAATTTTCTTCTTATTTATGATAAATTCTGAAGTAAAGTGACAATTGTTTCTTATAAATAATAATGATAAAAACAAGTGAAATTTAGCTCCTATGGTAATAAAACTGTATATTATGCTTTTCCACCGCAGTGAGATAATAGTGTTGCATATTTTCAGCTAAGTGAATTACGGCGCCTTTCATTATTTATAACTATATGAGGTGCGCCTCTGTTTATAAAAGTTGGACAGGTCATGTCTAAATGATTTATTAGAGGACTCATAAGTAGAATAAAATAAAATTTTCAAGAAAGAAATGAATATTTATAAATAATTTGTATAAGGTAAATCTACAAAAGATAATTCAGATGCCCAAAAAATATAATACATTTTAATATGAATAAATTAAAGATTTTTTTTTAAATATTTGCTTCTCAACTGAAATCTTTTGGCGCCTTTACTGCTTCGGCGCCTGTGTGTGCCGCACACTTTGCATACTGGGTCGGAACGCCCCTGCTCGATTGTATGAACATCTCGATAACTTCCGATTGTGTAAAAATTTTCTCGATGACTCCAGTTTACAATTGCTTTTATACCATACAGGATTCAATTTTATCAAGAGTCGTCAACAGGTGAATGAGTCGGTGTTAATAAAGACACGACGCACGACGGATTCACTCGCTAGTGAACCCCTCCTTTCATTGGTGTATCTAATTTATACGCAATCTTTTAATATGAAATCTCGAACTGGGTCCTGATTGTATATGGCATCATATACCAAACGCGGTGTGCACGCACAGCAAAATCTTGTAAACAAAGAAAAAGAAAGAAAAAAGAAATTTCGAATTGAACGAACAACCGAACGCAATTTCGAATCGAACTTTAAATTTTGAAAACTGCCCCCCCCCAAGGTAACGTAGTGGGGGGGGGAAATACATAACATCGGGTGCATAAGATCAGTAAGTGGTCACATGCCAAGCAACAACTTCCTGCTTTTCTAAATTCCATATATATTATAAATATTATTTACTGCAAGCTCCGTATATATATACCGGGTGATCCAGAAGTTCCGGGAGTTTTGAAATGTTAATAATTAGCAAACTATAAACAATGGAAGTATGCGGTTTTCACAGAAATGCTTAGAAACTTATGGGATTTGTTTTTTCGATGAAACAAACATATTATGTTAGTTACATTTTTTGCCAACAGGTGGCGCTAAAATTGATAGTATTATTTTTTATGGCATGATAAAGCTCACTAAAAAGAAAGAATTAGTGTCCAAAGGTTATAAATTTTCATTATAACGCCCATAGCTAATAAGTACCGCCGTGAGCCGATGCAAAACAGCGTGCACAGCATCTTCAGAGCAGAAAGAAATTTCAGTTCATCGTGATTTTACAATTGTACTGCATTCGCACTCACCATGAGCTGATGATTTCCATTGAGTATTGGCAACGAATTATACCTAGTTTACGATTGCAACTGACATTTGTGTACTTCTGTTTCGATTACGATCTTCCAATGAGCCCTTTTCTCAAACTTTGCTTACCATAGCATTTCAGATTTGTAATCGCCATCAAATTTTTTGCAGTTCTAACTTCACGAATTGTACGATAAGAAAACAACACGACATGCAAAGAAAGCATGTCTAAACATAGCAGTTACTCATCAAATTTTGTATCAAAATTTCCTTTCAATACAATTTTAACAACTTAAAGAAAGTGTTTGAACATAAGCCACCCTTAAAACAAAATCTCATCAATATCCTAGAAAAGATGCTTAGCAATGAACTCATGTGTCAATATAACGCATGGTATGGGTACATTCAGTCTTATACAGCAGCGCCACCTGCTGCTAAAAATTGTAACTATATATATTTTAAAAAAATTCATTCTAAAAAAAAATCCCACGTGTTTCTGAGCATATATCTGAAAACCGGACCTTTATATTATGCATAGTTTCCTAATTATTAACATTTCAAAACTCCCGAAACTTCTGGATCACCCGGTATATATATACATATATATATATATATATATGTGGGATTAAAGAATAAAGTATTCAGCAATAAAAGATAATAAACTCAATGATTTAATGAACGTGATATCCAAAATGAGACTCGAGTGATGATGCGTGGAAAGAACGAGGTGTTCTATAGATTTCAGAGATGGCGAGTTGGATGGATTTTTAATCCAAAGCTCAGAGAAGCTTATTTATACTGAATATTATTCAGTTCTACTGTTATTTTTGAATGCTACATATATATTTTATGTCTATTAAACCTTTTTTATCTTATTAAGAATATTAGTTTTTCTTAAATCATAAGTTAATCACTTAATATCCCACAAGTTTTGGGTGCTCGTTGCCGGAATTTGAATGATTTCGCTGATTTATATTTGAATTTGAATTTCACGATGAAAGCTATTTTGTACTAAGAAGATCTAAGTCTAAGAAGAATGTTTTGTTTTTAAACTAAAACGTATTATATGAAAAAAAAGGAACTGTTTGTTATATGTGTAATGATTAGAAATTATCCGTAATCAAGCCTGAAAGATAGTGCACTATATTGTTTTGTTGAAGTGTAAACAAAAATTATAATGTCTGTTCTGAATAAAGCTAGAAAGGCGGACTTGTTAACATTGTGTGATGATCTAGGTATAGTTGTGCCTCAGAGTCCAAAAATCATTGATTTGATAAAGTTGGTGACGGAATCGAAGGATTATGAAGAAAATTTTGTAAAAGTTCGACTTGAAGTCATTGCCGCGGAGAGAATAGAAAAAGAAAGACTAGAAGCAGAAAAACAAGAAAGAAGACTAGAAGGAAAAAGAAGAAAAAAGACTACAAGCAAAAAAAGAAGAAAGACGATTACGGTTAGAAGCAGAAAGAAGATTAGAGGAAAAGAAGATGGAGATGGAGTACGAATTACGAAAAATTGAACTTCAAGGAAATATGACAAATACAAGTGACGGTTCGGCTGTTACTGGTTCGGGTAAGCAACCAGATTTGTCTAAATTAATGTCACACTTTGATGGGAAGGGTGATATTAGTATCTATTTAGCTCTATTCGAGAGACAGATTTCTAGGATGAATATAATAAAAGAGAATTGGGTCATGCACTTATTAAGTTTAATGCCGCTAGAAATTGCTAATGTTATAACTAGAGAACCAGAAACATTAACAAATAACTACGATTATGTAAAAAACTTGCTGCTCAAAAGATTCAAATTGACGCCAGAAGAGTTTAGGCAAAAATTAATGTCGCATAAGAAAGAAAACACAGCCACTTGGCGCGATCTAGCATTTGAGTTAAGGAAGTATTTAGAAGAATGGATTACCGGTCTTGATGTGTTGAATTTTGAAGATTTAAAAGAATTAATACTGGTAGATCAAATCAAAAGAAGATTACCGATAGAAATGAAGGAACATTTCATCGATGATCTTCCCAAAATTAAAAGTGTTGATACATTAGTTTGTAAACTAGATGATTACGAAACAGCAAGGCGTACACTGTAAAAAATAACGGACGATTTAAGGGAAGTATTACTGGTAATCTAGACGCCAGTACTATTTACTGTTTTTTAACGGAAAAACTTCCGTAAATTCCGGGAAAAAGTCGAAAAAAACGGAGTATTCACGGAAATTTTTCCGTTAAAAAACAGTAAATAGTACTGGCGTCTAGATTACCAGTAATACTTCCCTTAAATCGTCCGTTTTTTTTTTACAGTGTAATATTAAAACCATGAATAGAAATTCACACCACTTTGAAGAAAGGAAGCCAAAAATGCACGAAAACAACAACACAAAACCATGGTTACCATATCAACGTTATAATACATTAAGAAAAGGAAGATTTAAAGATAATACAGATCATGCAAATGAATCTTCTTATTTAAATGAAAAGAACAGAGCACAAATTATGTGTTTCAAAAGTAACCGTCTTGGCCACGTAATATCGGAGTGCAATAATGGGGAAAATAAACAAATAAAAAATGACAGCCAAAATCGGAGCCAAAACCCGCGATTGTCCAACCACAAAGAAGTGAATTCTACAGTAATCACACAAACCAACAGCGCCAAACCAGATTACATGAAAAATATTGATATTAACGGTGAAAAGACACAGACCTTCTTCGACACTGGAAGTGATATAAGTTTGGTGAGCTATGAATGTTACACAAAGATGGGCTCGCCAAGATTATTTTCTAATAATATCTATTTGTCAGGTATAAATAAAATAGTTGTTCATCCTAAAGGATTCTTTCCATATGAATTTAATATTGACGGTTTAATAGACTTGTTAACATTGTGTGATAATCTAGGTATAGTTGTGCCTCAGAGTCCAAAAATCATTGATTTGATAAAGTTGGTGACGGAATCGAAGGATTATGAAGAAAATTTTGTAAAAGTTCGACTTGAAGTCATTGCCACGGAGAGAATAGAAAAAGAATGACTAGAATCAGAAAAAGAAAATGAAGAAAGAAGACTAGAAGCAGAAAAAGAAGAAAGAAGACTAGAGGCAGAAAAAGAAGAGAGAAGACTAGAGGCAAAAAAAGAAGAAAGACGGTTAAGGCTGGAGGCAGAAAAAGAAGAAAGTCGGTTAGAAGCAGAAAGAAGATTAGAGGAAAAGAAGATGGAGATGGAGTACGAATTACGAAAAATTGAACTTCAAGGAAATATGACAAATATTAGTGACGGTTTGGCTGTAACTGGTTCAGGTAAGCAACCAGATTTGTCTAAATTAATGTCACACTTTGATGGGAAGGGTGATATCAGTATCTATTTAGCTCTATTCGAGAGACAGATTTCTAGGATGAATATAACAAAAGAAAATTGGGTAATGCACTTATTAAGTTTAATGCCGCTAGAAATTGCTAATGTTATAACTAGAGAACCAGAAACATTTACAAATAACTACGATTATGTAAAAAACTTGCTGCTCAAAAGATTCAAATTGACGCCAGAAGAGTTTAGGCAAAAATTAATGTCGCATAAAAAAGAAAACTCAGCCACTTGGCGCGATCTAGAATTTGAGTTAAGGAATTATTTAGAAGAATGGATTACCGGTCTTGATGTATCCAATTTTGAAGATTTAAAAGAATTAATATTAGTAGATCAAATCAAGAGAAGGTTACCGATAGAAATGAAATAACATTTTATCGATGATCTTCCCAAAATTAAAAGTGTTGATACATTAATTTGTAAACTAGATGATTACGAAACAGCAAGACGTAATATTAAAACCATGAATAGAAATTCACACCACTTTGAAGAAAGGCAGCCAAACATGCGCGAAAACAACAACACAAAACCATGGTTACCATATCAACGTTATAATAATTTAAGAAGACAACGATTTAAAGATAATACAGATAATGTAAATGAATCTTCTTATTTAAATGAAAAGAACAGCGCACAAATTATGTGTTTCAAAAGTAAGCGTCTTGGCCACGTAAAATCGCAGTTTAATAATGGGAATAATATTCAAATAAATAATGACAGCCAAAATCAGCCAAAACCCGCGATTATCCAATCACAAAGAAATGAATTCTACAGTAATCACACAACCAAATAGCGCCAAACCTGATTGCTTGAAAAATATTGATATTAACGGTAAAAATACATGGATCTTCTTTGACACCGGAAGTGATATCAGTTTGGTGAGTTATGAATATTGTACGAGAACAGGCTCGCCAAGATTATTTTCAAATAATATCTCTTTGTCAGGCATAGAAAAAATAGTTGTTTATCCAAAAGGATACTTCCCATATGAATTTAATATTGATGGTTTTCTAATCAGAACAAATTTGTACGTGCTAGAATCTCTTGAATATGATATGTTATTGGGATATGATGTGATTAGCAAATTAAATTTGGCGATAGACGAGAGCGGAATTAGGATCGTTGGCAAACGCAACAACATTCAAGTAGGTTACACTGAAATTCAGAAGAATTCCAATATAAAATTGAATCATGTTGCCAGAAATAGTAATGAGAAGAAAACGTCTACGTTAGATAATTCACGTGATGCAAATATTATAGTTGCAAATGAGAATAATGCAGGAGGTAATCACTTGATTAATTTCGCGAGAGTCATAGAAGAAAATGAAATTGGTTTGAATCACGTGAGAAATTTGAAAATTAGAAAAGAAATAAATGAGAAAGAAGAAAATTTAATTAGTAAGAAAAGATTGAATGAAAAAAACGAGACATCACAAACAGGACGAATGAATGACCTAAAAGAAAAACGCAATTTATGTGCACGCGCCAATGAAAATAAAAATGAAACGAGGAAAATTGAAAAATATTATAAATGGAAAAACACGAGGGAAGAAAATAGAAGGAATTAATGCAAATAAACAGAAATTTATCAGAAATTACAAGAAGCGTGATTACAATGATAAAGATGAAGAAAAGAAATATTATTCGATAAATAATTTTAATAGAAAATGTCACAAATATGAAAATTGGAGAAACAGCAAACAGAGATATTTAGAGGTACAGCAAACAGAAAGAAAATATGAAATTTTTGAAAAAGAAAGGGCTGAACCGTGTGAAAAGGATACTTTTAAATTTAAAGGCAAAGGAAGCATAAAAGCAAACTTTAATGGTCCAAGTAGAAATCTATATTTCTGGAGTAACGATAATTATCGAAAGCAATTTAACATGATCAGAAAAGTACCTAACAGATATGAATTAAATGATCCCGTGGTACTCCAAGAAACGCAGTATGGAACAGGACTGAAAAGGAGAAAATTCCATGGACCGAATAAAAACATTATAGAAAAATCACATGATCATTATGATGCAAAAAGAATTGGAAACCATGGTGGACAACAAGATATCTACTATTGCAGAATACATCAAGCCGTGGGGTAACACATCTGCATAACGTGAGAGGTTTTAATTTTATATTTATCTGTTTTATTTCTATAAATTTGTGTCTAAATTTTTATAAGCAGCTGCCGAGGACGTCAGAAACGTCAGGATGACCGAGAATTTGGGATTAAAGAATAAAGTATTCAGCAATAAAAGATAAAAAACTCAATGATTTAATGAACGTGATATCCAAAATGAGACTCGTGTGATGATGCGTGGAAAGAACGAGGTGTTCTATAGATTTCAGCGATGGCGAGTTTGAAGGATTTTTAATCCAAAGCTCAGAGAAGCTTATTTATACTGAATATTATTCAGTTTTACTGTTATTTTTGAATGCTACGTATACATTTTATGTCTATTAAACCTTTTTTATCTTATCAAGAATATTAGTTTTTCTTAAATCATAAGTTAATCACTTAATATCCCATATATATATATATATATATATATATATATATAGTGGCATTTTGGGAGTGCCGACAGAAGAAAAAACTTGAACAATTACGTGTGTATTTTTTTTAATTGTCAGGAAATATTTTATTGTGCAGGAAATACAAGGGCCAAGTAACCGCGGTAAATAAACGCCTACACGCGAGAGGAGGCCAGAGTCCCAACAGTGGTGAACAATATTTATATGATACAGATGTCATACACGCACCACATTGGCACGATGTTTTTCAGATGCCGATTTAGCGAAAACTTCGAAGAAGTTTGAGAAATGTAAATTTCAACCCATTATGTGTCCGTAACATGTCCCAGAATGACGGGAGAAACTTTTTTATGCTAAATTGGTAATGTATGAAGCATAAGCTTTCAATAAACATATTACATCAAAAAATGAAAGATGGCCCCCCTGTCCCCCCCAAAAAAAATCCCCCGGTGCTGTTGGAAAAACCGTAGAACTGCAAAAAGAGCGGCGAAGAAAAGTTAGTTATGCTATAATTTTTCTCCCCGCTGTAACTCCCATAGAAGCAAAGTTATAGCCTTTTAAAAATTGAAACGAAGTGAAGAAATGAGCAAAATTATGTTGGTGAATAACCAACAGGGGGGGGGGCAATAGCCCCGGTTGTGCCACATAGCTTAAACTTTAAAGTTAAAATTGGTAGAGAAAAAAATGAGCGATATTTTAAAGTGTATGTTGGGGGGGGGGGGGGTCAAGCTCCTCACCTTTGGAAGAGGGAACTTTAAAACAATGTGCCTAGGTTACAGTAACAATGTGACTTGTTTAATGGTTTTTTCCCATCTCAAAAATATTTCCAATGCGCCTAAGAACGTTTTCAATTCAAAAATTCGATCTAAAATGATAAAAACGCAAAAAGTTTATAAAACTGCCCCTGCCCGCCCCTGTCGTGGGAACCAAATTCGGAAGGGGGGAGGTAAGAAAGCATCATAATATGAAAGAGTGATCCGAGATCTTCAAGATGATATACAATATGAAGGGTTTAAAAAAGTGAAAATTGTCCCCCTCCCCCGCCCGCCGTCAGTCCACCCTTTCGCCCTCAATTTCCTGCAGCAGACATTTTAATTTTTTTACATTTGATAAATAATGTTTATCGAATGATTCGATGAAAAAAAACCTTACTTAAATTTATAGGTATTGTAGAAATCGCTACAGTTTTAAACATACGTTCGCCCTCTCTCCAGCCCCCTCTTTGAAAATTTTTTTTAATAAATAATATTTATTGGGAGGTTCCAAATACGTGACAGCATGGTAAGAATAAAATACGAGAAACTTTGAAAATTAGGTATTCATTTCACAAGTTATTGTCATATTATCATGCTTCTTTCTGTACCTCGTTTCTCGACAAAACTTTCATTTCACAAAGCTTCATCGACAAAATTCTCCTCGATAAACCTCTTCACTCTATTGTCAGCGAGAACGAAAATCATCCTTATCGAAAAAGGCATTCATCAGAAAACCACACGCTTCTCGAAATGCCGCTTTTTTCAAGGTTAAATTTCATCGCTATCCTTCGATAAAGCTATTTCATCGAAGTAAAATTTCATCGCGAAGAAAGACTTTCTCGAAATCTCTGACTTTATCGGAATGAGATTTGCTGAAATGAGAGGCATATGCGAAAACTCTTTTAACCATTCTTTCATATTATGAATCTTTCTACTTTTCGAGTTGAATTTTAAGGGATGTGAGGAGGGAAGGGGGGAACGATGAGGGGGTGAATTTTTTTTAATCGTGGCTATTTCGACAATAAATGTTATTTTTGCTGTGGATTTTTTTATGGAACTCTCCAGTAAATATTTTTTATTAAATATAAAGATTTTAAAGTAGGAGCTGCATCATTTTTAGTTGTATTTGGGGAAAATGAGTGAACCCACGGGTGACATGTAAATTTCAAACCTTTTCTTTTTAATCCGTCATGTTATATATGCATCATCGGAATATTTTGGCACCTCCTTTCCATTTTACGAATCTTTCTCCTCCCGGAGTTGAATTTCAGAAGGGGGGGGGAGAGAAAGAGATAAGAGGGTGAATTTTTTAAATCGCAGCAATTTCGACAATAAATATCATTTTAGATGTGGAGTTTTTTTTATGGAACTCTTCGATAAATATAACTTATTAAATATAAAGATTTTAAAGTGGGGGCTGCGTCATGTTTAGGTGTATTCTGGAAAAATGAGTGAACCCACAGGTGACATGTAAATTTCAACCTCTTTTTTGGTCCCGTCATGTTATATATATATATATATATATATATCATCGGAATTTTTTTGCACCTCTCTTTCATTTTTACGAATATTTCTCCTCCTGGAGTTGAATTTCAGGAGAGGCAGGGTGAGCGATAAGAGGGTGATTTTTTTTATCTTAGCTACTTCGACAATGAATAATCATTTTAGATGTGGTTTTCAGAGGAGCACTCCGGTAAATATTATTTCATAAATACAAAAATTTAAGATGGGGACTGCGCGATTTCCGGGTGCATTCTGGGAAAAAAAGTAACATTACGGCCACAGGTGAGGAGTAAATTTTAAACTTTTTTTGGACCCGTCATATGATATGTCATACGAAAAGTTTCAGAATACTCTTTCATATTATGGACCTTTCTCTTCTTGCAGTTTAATTTCAGGACGGGTGAGCGACGGGGAGTGAATTTTTTTAATCGTAGCTATTTCGAGAGTAACTATCATTTTAGAAGTGGTTTCTTGATGCAACCTTCTAATAAAAATTGCTAATTATAAACATTTTAAAGTAGGGGATGCGTGATTTCCGGGTATATTCTGTTAAGAAAAAGTAAACCTGCGGGTGAGGAGTAAATTCCAAACATTTTTGGACCCTTCATGTGATTGATTATTGGAATGTTTTTCGAATCACTCTTTCATATTCCCATAAGACATGGTGACGTCACTGCAACGTCGTTGTAACATCACATTGTGACTTTGTGACCATCGAATGTCGATGTGACGTCACGTGACGTCGATGTGAAGTCACAGTGACTAAAATGTGAAGTCATTATGGCCGTTTTAGAGCTCGTTTGTGACGTTTCACAAAGTGGTCACAATGTGACAAATTTGTGAAAGATATGTCATTTGTAACTAATTTGACATTAACATTGTGACGAAACTGTGACAAAAGCAACAATATTTAAATTGCCAGAAACATGTTTTTTAAAGTAAATAACATGTTTTGAAGAATATTTATAACTTTCTAACAATTTTTAATAAAGTCACATCTCAGTCACAATGTGATGTAACTGAGTGGTGGCATTTTGGTCACAAATGTTATGTGACCAAAGTGACTCACAGTGACGTCGTTGTGACGTCACTGTGACCATGCATGCTATGAGGGTTATGAACGTTTCTCCTCCTGGGGTTGAATTTCCGCAGGAAGGAGAGGAGCGATGAGGGGTGAATTTTTCAAATCATAGCTATTTTGAGATTAAATTTAATTTTAAATGTGATTTTTTGATGAACCCCTTTGGTAAAAATATTTTATCAAATATAAACATTTTAAAGCGAGGCTGTGTGATTTCCGGCTGTATTCAGGGAAGAAAAAATATAGTGGAGTAGTGAGGAGTAAATTTCAAGCTTTTTATGGACCCGTCATATAACGTATCATAGGAAAGTTTTCAAACCATTCTTTCATATTATGAATCTTTCTTCTCCTTTCCTCAATTTGGCCACCTTACAGAAGCGCTTTGCAAACTTTTTTTAAATTATTTCGTTTTTTTTAAATTCAGATCTGATTTTTTTTTATGGAGACTTCCAATATATAATTTATATTGTATGAAAAGTTCACAAACTGTGAGGACAGGCTGTATTCCGGGTGTTGCAATAGTTGGCATTTTAAGGGGAGTGTTTTTTACATGTTTTGTTGACTCTTCTTTCGCGATATATCTTTAGAAAGCTCTGTAATTACCATTTTATTTTATATACCTCCGGTGCTCATCCCCCCTCACTTTGCCCCCGTTGGAAGCTCTTTAATAAATTTAAGCGACACCCACCATGCGATGTAGTGTTGGAAAGCCTAATGACCATTTACTCATATTATGCATTTTCATTGCTCCTGCACTACTTTGCCCCCCGGGTGGTCCGTTTAATGTATGTCAATAGAGAGTCTTCTAATAATTTGGGAATTGTTGATCGTATCTCAATTGATGTACAAAAATCAATAAAAGGTTGTGATCTCTTTTAATATCCTTTTAGTTCATGTTCTACACTAGGAGTGCTTTTGATTATTTTTTCTTTGGTCACTTTGCTACTCGCGACTCTACTCGCGACTTTACAACTTTTTGCAACCAAGGAACGCCGTTACATGACTTTTCTACTATTGCGGCTCTATTATAACATCCTTTTGGTTTGTTGTTGTTTTTTAAATTGATTTGTTTTCAGTTACCATGTATTTACTAAATTATGCTTTTTAAACATGTAATAACTAAGATTTTAATAATCGATTGTAAAACATCTCGATTGTAGATTCTCGAAATTAATCGATGACTTTATCGAATGTGCTTTTTTACGATTACGATTTTTATAGAATAGGAAATTTTCGAGAATCGCCCATCACTAGTCATGGCGTAACCAGAATGGGTTCCCAAGTGTTCTGAATACTGCTAATTTTTAAAAGTTCTGTTCACCTTATCTAACCTGAAAATTTCCTGCCATAAATCAATAAAAAGTAAACCTTACATTATTATTGCTTTTGTCAGCCACCCTAGTCACACCACCTGTAGGGTATTCACTAAATTTATACATTTAAATAAAAATCTTTCCAAGGGAATCTTTGTTCTTGTCCTGTTGTATTCAACTTCGTACACTCTCTGATTTTCATCATTTAATATTTTTAAATGCATGCAAGCATCTTTTGTTCTAATAATTGCCGATTTAATTTCTTACATTTAAATGTATTAAGCCTTATCGGTAATGTGAATTTTTTAGTAGAAATGTTCAAAAGATTCACTGCCATCAAAATCTACAAGCAAATTCCTTTTAAAGTGTCAAGTGGCTGTTTCGTCACTAGCATTATATAAAAAAATGTTTTGTTGAAATTCCGGTACGAATCGATCAGTTTTCAAAAAGTGGTAAGTTTTTTACCATCACCGGATAAAGGTTTAAATTTCCTCTTTTGAAAAAAGCATGTGAGAAAATCTAAATAATACAAATTAAAGCCTTTCCCTCATTTCAACTCAAAATAGTATCTAAATGAATCCTCTAAGTTAAATATGTATCCTTCAACGTATCCGCATAAACAAAAATCCCTGGACAAATTATGGAACTATTAATAAAGAGGAACTGGCATAGCCTTAAAATCATAGCTCAAAAAATCTACGCCTCACCAATGGTTGAGAAATTTTGCTCTCAAAACTGGTAGATGGTATGTGCTAAATTCGAACCCAATCGTGGTTAAAGGCCTAATCGTTCGGAGTTTTCTGTGGTTTTCTTGGAACCTTGGTTTTCCTTGCGTGAATACGGGTTAAGTTTCATAAAAAACAAACCTCACGGACGGCACCCCCCCCCCCCTCTGAGACTATATCCCTTCTGCTGTTAATTGTCCATCACAAATATAACCAACCAAAAATCCCTGTCGGCTTGGCCTATAGGCGGAGGTAGATTTCGAAGAGTGCTCATTTCAACATAAAAAAAATAAAATTTGATTACAGAGAAATCCAGTTTAATAACTTGATTCGGTCGCTTTTGAAAAAATTTTAATAAAATTTTTTTTGCAGAAACAAGTTTTATCAAAATTATCTTAAGCTAAATTCGACTCAAATGCCCATTTTGACAACCTATTTAAAAATATATTCTGACTTTATTAAAAAATCGACCAATACGGCACATTATATAGTTCCTAAATAAAAAAAAAAAAAAAAAAAAAAAAACTGTCAATTGAATGCCTTTGAGAGCAAAATTGAAATTAAAAATGAGTTATAAAATAGCCAAATTATTATTTGAATACAACTTCAATTCTTTATCATGATCGCTTCGGGAAATTTTGTGCGAAGTGTGCACTTTGACAGCATTTTAAAAAATATATTCAGCCTCTATCAAAAAACTGACCAATGCGTCATATTATATAGTTTCTAAATATAAGGACCTGTAAACTGGATGCGTTTGAGAGCAAAAAATGAATTTAAAAATGAGTCTGAAAAAACGCCATCTGTTATGCTTGTTCAATCTTTCAATCACCATAACGTCGGAAAATTCTGTTCGAAATACCTTTTTGGGCAGCCTTTTTTTAAATATATTCTGATTTTATTAAAAAGTCGACCAATGCGTCATTTTATACAGTTCCTAAATAAGAGAATCTGCCATTTGGATGCGTTTAAAATCAAAAATGAATTTAAAAATGAGTCTGAATATAAGCAGTTTGGATTTGAGGTTTTTTCTCCAACTCCTATATTTGTTTAATTTATTTTTGCTAGAAGAATTGGTCCTATGAAAAACTTGTTAATATAAAAGTTGTAGATATTATTGGGAAGATGTAAAATAAATTTAATTATATTTGATATCTTAAGAATTGAGTAAGTTATGGATTTTTTTCTTTTTCCTCCCCCCTTTTTCTTTTCGTTTTTAATTTTTTTCGTCTGTAAAAGTTGGTCCTATCAAAAACTTGTAAATACAAAAGTTTTAGATAATGTTGAGTACATTTATAAAAAATTTAGTTGGATTTGATATCTTGAGATTTGACGAAGTTATAATTTTTTTTCTCCCAAAAACCCTGTTTTTTTCGCCCCTTGAGCCCATTTTTAACTTTACCAAAAATCTGTCATGCATATACTTTTAGCCCATGTTTGAGAAGTAATATAAACTTTAAACTGATTCGATATCTATTTAATTTAAGAAGTTATCGCGTTTTTTCGTTTTTCACAAAAACCCTCCCAATTTCCACCCCCTTGGTCCGATTTTGCCCATTAACGAACTCAACCGAGATTTTATGCTCCTTGATTTTATGTAAAAGTTTGAAGAAGATCTGAGCATAATTATAGAAGTTATCGTGTCTAGAAGAAAGTGATATACACCGATAGATAGATAGATAGATAGATAGATAGATAGATATATAAACTTTTTTACTGATGGTTGTTTTGGGGTCTAGGAGTCATGATCGGTGTAGATCTGCAAAAATTTTTCAGAAATTCCAACATGGGAGACAATGCAATAGGTAGCATTTCATACGAAATCTACCTAAAATCTACATGCCCATCATCACTATTAGGTAGATTTCGTATGAAATACTACCTATTGCATTGTCTCCCATGTTGGAATTTCTGAAAAATTTTTGCGGATCTACACGAATCATGACTCCTAGACCCCAAAACTACCATCAGTAAAAAAGTTTATATATATATCTATCTATCTATCTATCTATCTATCTATCTATCTATCTATCTATCTATCTATCTATCGGTGTATATCACTTTCTTCTAGACACGATAACTTCCATAATTATGCTCAGATCTTCATCAAACTTTTACATAAAATCAAAGGGCATAAAATCTCGGTTAAGTTCGTTAATGGGCAAAATCGGACCAAGGAGGTGAAAGTTAGGAGGGTTTTTGTGAAAACAGAAAAAACGCGATAACTTTTTAATTAAAATAGATATCGAATCAGTTTAAAGTTTATATTACTTCTAAAAAATGAGGAAAAAGTTTATGCGTGACAGATTTTTGATAAAGTTAAAAGTGGGCTCAAGGGGCGAAAAAAACATGGTTTTTGGGAGAAAAAAAATCATAACTTCGTCAATTCTCAAGATATCAAATCCAACTAAATTTTATATAAATGTACTCAATATTATCTAAAACTTTTGCATTTACAAGTTTTTGATAGGACCAATTTTTACCGATGAAAAAAATTAAAAACGAAAAGAAAAAGGGGGGAGGAAAAAGAAAAAAAACCATAACTTACTCAATTCTTAAGCAATTAAATCTAATTAAATTTATTTTACATCTTCACAATAATATCTACAATTTTTATATTGACAAGTTTTTCATAGAACCAATTCTTATAGCAAAAATAAATTAAACAAAAATAGGAGTTGGAGAAAAAACCTCAAATCCAAACTGCTTATATTCTGACTCATTTTAAAATTCATTTTTGATTTTAAACGCATCCAAATGACAGATCCTATTATTTAGCAACTATATAATGCGACGTATTGGCCAATTTTTTGATAAAGGCAGAATATATTTTTAAAAAGGCTGCCAAAAAAGGTATTTTGAACAGATTTCCCGAAGTTTTCATCATTAAAAAATTCATTAAGTATAACAAATTGCGGTTTTTATGCGTCATTTTTAAATTCATTTTTGTTCTCAAACCCATCCAATTTACAGGTCCTATTATTTAGGAACTATATAACTTGACGTATTGGGCGGTTTTTTGATAAAGGCAGAATATATATTTTAAAAGGCTGCCAAAAAGGGTATTTTGAACAGAATTTCACGAAGTTATCGTGATTAAAATTTGCGGAAATTTAAGAAATTGCGTTTTTACCGAGTCATTTTTAAATCTTTTTTTGTTCTCAAACGCATCCAATTTACAGGTTCTCTTATTTAGGAACTATATAATGTGACGGAGTGGCCAGTTTTTTGATAAAGGCAGAATATATTTAAAAAAGGCTACCAAAATGGGCACTTCGCACAAAATTTCCCAAAGCGACATGATTAATGAACTGTGGGTATTCAAATAACAAATTGGTTATTTTTTGACTCATTTTTAAATCCAATTTTGCTCTGACACACATTCAATTGACAGTTTTTTGTTACTTAGGAACTATATAATGTGCGTATTCGTCGATTTTTTGATAAAGGGTGAATATATATATTTTAAAAGCTGTCAAAGTAAGCACTTCGCAAAAAAATTTCCCAAAGCGATCATGATAAAAGAATTGAGGTTGTATTCAAATAACAAATTTTTTTTTTTATGACTCATTTTTAAATTCAATTTTGCTCTCAAACGCATTCAATTGACAGTTATTTGTTATTTAGGAACTGTGTAATGTGCCGTATTGGTCAGAGTTTTGATAAAGGCTAAATATATATTTAAAAAAAATCTGTCAAAGTAGGCACTTCGCACAAAATTTCTCAAAGCGATCTTGATTAAAGAATTGTGGATGTATTAAAATAATAAATTGGTTATTTTATGACTCATTTTTAAATTCAATTTTGCTGTCAAACGAATTTAATTAACAGTTTTTTGTTATTTAGGAACTATATAATGAGCATATTGTTCAATTTTTTAAATAAAGTAAGAATATAATTCAAAATATATTGCCAAAATGGGCATTTGAGTAAAAATAGGCTTTTTTTTTTTTTTTTTTTTTTTTTTTTGAGATGAAAACTTTTCGAAATCTACCTCCGCCTATAGGCCATGCCGAAAGGGATTTTTTGCCAGATGGGCTACTTTTTAAAATTCAGATTAGCACCACATTTTTAGAATGATAAAATGCGTTTTATTTTATGACCCCTCTGTCATTAAATAAACAAAACAATACTATACAGAGACATATATTTTGTAAAAACATGTTTTTCAGGCTTCTCTGACCTCTAAAATATGTAAATCCACCGAAAACCGGTTTCGAAAATTTCCATGAATACCTTTATTTTGACAAGATAGTAGAAAATAAAAATTGTCCTTATTCATGACTGTAATTTTGAAACAAAAGGCGTTTTAATAATGCGAAAATTTCTATGATATTTTACTGGTGAGAGTGCCCCGTTAGTAAACAGGCCATGATTATCACTGTTTAAAAATTTGCCCACTGTTATGAAACATCCTGTATACGGTACCACAATTTTTTCAATTTTGTGAATTTTCTGATTGAGGTATTCGTATTTAATCCAGATATTTAACATAGCAATGTTTGGTTTACTTAATCATCCGCAGTCCGTCGTCAAATAAAATAAAATTAGTTATTCAAATTTATTGACAAAATGTCAGATTCTCTGAATTGTTTATTTTTTAGGGAATAATCTAATATGGGAAATGGAGGGTTAAATAATGTAAAATTAAGGAAAATTATACCATCTTGAAAATTGAAGACAATTAAGAAAGCTGAACTAAGAATTAGCAAAGTGCCAACAATGTACAGAAAAATGATTACGATAATTTCTGTCATCGTATCCGCTGAATGAAGAATCAGATTTCGACTCAGAATTTTTATTTTAAAAAAAATTCGATTTTCTAAATATCAGAAAACATATGAGATCAATTATTAAATAAAAACTCTTGTTCCAAACACGATTATTTAATCTACAGATTATAGGCCGCAAATTACGGTACTTCAATATTTATTTGTTTTTATTTCTTAGAAATTAAATTTTAGAAATGTCTTTTCAGATTTTCCGTGTTATGTTCATTATATTGTTTATTTATTTACTTATTTTTATTTCTTAGAAATTGCATTTTAGGAATACCTTTTCAGATTTTCCTTTTTATGTCCATTATATAGTTTTCATAATCTTGAAGATGAATATTTTCTTAAAAATGACCGTTTCTTATTTTAAAATTTTGCATTTTATGCTATAATTCTTTGGTCAAAATTTTAGGGAATATAAAACTTTATCTTGTCTTATTTATTTTAATTTGAATTTAATTTGTATTATTTGAGACACTTGAATTATCTCATTAAACTTTATTATACATTCATTGACTAATAATCATAAACGATAATAATCATTTGTAACTACTGAAAATTTTTATAAAATAATTGCTGTCTAAATACCATTCAGATGATATTTTATACTTACTGTTTAAAAACTTCAAGAATTTTCTTGTGAATTTTTTGAGATTCGAAATTTAATAATGTTTACTTATTTATTATTTCAGAATATATTATTTTCAAAGATATTTAAAAGAATATTTTTAAGTATATTAAAACAATTTGTTATTATTAAAGACGAAATATTTCTTTTAGAACTTTAAAACTTTTGCATTTTGAGCTTATAATCTTTCGTCGTAATTTGAGGAAATTCAAAACTTTTAGTTACCATTGCTTCAAGACTTTAATCCAGAGAAATATGTTGGTCAAAGTTAATTTAAGTTTCTTTCAGGATCTCCTAATATAATTTTACTACACTTGATTTAAGAAACTTTATATACCTCGGTAATGTTTTCCCTCTTTTATTCAATTATGAGTTTGAATATTTTCGATCAACTGATTTCCATTTTCTGCATTTCATAAAGTGTAACTTTTTTTGTAACATATATGGTATCATATAACATATGTATATCTGGAAGTTTTATTTATATTTCTGCTGAGATATATATGCAGAATGTTACACAATATATTTTAAAAATAAATTTCATGTCATAAGTCTATCAGACTGTTTTTTAAATATTGTTAAAATGTATTGATTGTCTGTAATTGCTGAGAAAGATTTTTTTTAAGTAGTTGAGTTTAATAGTAGTATTTTTCACTTATATGGCAATATATATTAAGGGTTTGAAAATGTAACAGTTTTCTGTTTTATTTTTCCGATAATTAGCATTAAAAAAGTTATTACATATTGCACGTTTTTACAAAATATACCTTTTGTAAGGATATGTAGCAGATTCTAATATACAACGTAATTAAATTATTTTCTTTGGGCTTTAAAACCAAGTTTTTTTCTTGAAGAAGTTGATTCTTTAAAAATTTTGCATTTCAGATTTATATCCATCTTGTGTAATTAAAGAAGATTTAATATTTTTGTATTTTGTTTCTTCATAATATTTAACAATGAAGTATCATAATTTCGAACATTCCGCTTTTTTCCCAATTAAATGAGATCGAAAATTTTACTAACTAAAAAATGTTAATTAAGAACAAAGTAGAATAAGTAACTTTCAAATAAAATGGAAATTTTGTTTAAAAGCCGAAATTTCTTTTCATTTAAGTTTTATTTTTTGTGTCTTACTAACGATTTTTTACTACAAATGGATTCTACGAGTTTCGATAATTCAGTAAGTCTTTTCTTTTTCATTAATTACTAGATGACCCACCAGACGTTCAACGGATATTTGGTAATAAATTTAAAAATATCAAAAATCGGCTTTCAATGACTTTTTAATGGCATTTTTTTCTAAATAAACCCTATGTTGTTGTTGTTAAATTTCCGTGTTACAAAAACACGTAAGAGTTGGCAACTATGGTCGTGGCTAGTGATGGGCGATTCTGGGAATTTTGAGAATCGATTAAAATCGACATCGTATAAAGTGACATCGATTATAATAAGAATCGATTTCTAAATTCTAGAATCGATACTAAAATCAATATTTCGATATTTTTAGATTTTACACAGATGAGCTCAAAATTAGTAATTCTAAAACTTGGCTAATCAGCAGAGCCGTAACACCTCATACTCCTCACTCCCATTTAGGGAGGCACAGAAGTAAGCTATTACAGCTTTTAGAGTCGAATAATAAGGATTTATCTTTTATTATTTTTAGATAAATTTTAATAATAATAATTTATATTATATTTAACTTTATTTTTTTTGAGAAAGATCTCGGTTAGATAAAAAAATAAAAGGGAGAAATGATTTATATATATATATATATATATATATACAATTTTATTAAAACCATTCAATTAATTTTTAAAAAAATGAAGAAACAAATAAACAGTTTTTTACAGACCAATGCGCAAAATGCTACAAAAAGAAATGTAAAAAATGTATATAACAAAACCAAAAGAAATTTTAAAAAATATTATGTATTCACAAGTTAATAGGATCCGCAGGATTTGCAATAACAAAACAGATCTAGAATTGGCTATGAGTGGTTTAAAAAAGATTTTAATGGTTAACTGTTATCCATCTTATATGTTAACTGAAAGTTTCTGAGTCTCAGTGTTTCTTTACTTACGGATGCTTGATTTCAATTTAGGGCGAGATTGAAGCGCTAGTGAATGGCCCCACTAGCTGAAGAGGGTTTTGTATTCCTGGGGGTTTGTATTTTACAATTTTATTTTTTATATTTAGTTTTGTAGGTTATTTTCCTTTTTTGTTTGTGTAATTTTTGGTCTTGTCCTTTGGTATTTTTAAAAAAAATTTTTGTATATATTTATTATATTTTTGAAGGTTTGAGTTTGATTTCTGAAATCTGAGAAGTTGGGGGCTAAGGATGTAATTTAGCTTATGAGCTTACATCCTTTCAGAAACTTCTCTTTATTTACCCCTACATGGAGGGGCCTCCCTGATGAAGACTTCCATGTATTTTGGGGATATGGAATTTCTTTTGGTTTTGTTATATATATATATATATATATATATATATATATATATATATATATATATATATATATATATATATATATATATATATATATATATATATATATATATTAATCCGAAACACATGTATTTTCTACATACTCCTTCAACCAAACAAATGGAGCCTTACTTCCTTTAAACGTCATTCTTCTTAAAAATTCGAAAATGAATAAAATTTTGAAAGCTCTAAATTTATTTAAAAATTTTTTTTTCAGTCTTTTTAAGACCTCCTATAAGGGTGTGGAAAACGCAAATATTGCAAATTTCCTTTCAAAATAGCTACGATGATTTAATTGCACAATCAGCACATGCTAATTATTAATTATCCACCAATTTAAAAGCAGAAATTCTGCTTAAAAAATATATGTGACTAAACTTTTTTTCTCTTTTAAAATATATATCGCCTCATCTCATTTACAGCTTATAAAATATTATTCTTTTTTAATGTTTACCAAATTTTCAGCAGTTAATAGAAAAAAATGTTGTTTTCCTAAGAATAATTAACAGTGAAACAACATACTTTTCTCTGGTTAACAAAGAAATAAAAATACAGCGGAGCGTCGATTATCCGAAGAAGTTGGAAGCGACCTAAGTTCGGATTAATGGATAACTGTACCTTCAATGGTCGGGCAGCGCATAACCTATCATCGGCAACAAATCGGTTAATTCTGCTCAAAAAAACCCATTTACCTAAATTAACTGTTTACAAGCCGAATTAATATCGCAATGTAATAATAATTTTGTTTTTCTCATATTACAACTTCAAATGTTTTGATTTATGCATACAAATTTAAAAATGTTCTTCTTCAGTATTTTCTCGAATTCCAAAAACATTTAGATTCCTAGTGGTCAAATGTGAGTAATATAGAGAAACGATAAAATCAAAAATTATATTTTTATGTAAATTAAGGAATTTGCATACTCTTTATACCTGTGATAAATGCTTAAATATATTTTTTTTTCAAAAGTTAAAATCAACCTTATATTTTATAGGAAAAATAAGAACATAGTAATTATATTGGAAAATATATGTTTTGCATTGCAAATAATACTATGTTCCCTTTTGGAAACATTGGAGTTTAAACGGTTAAGAAGAGTAGCCCCCAAATCCTTTTACATAACCAATGAATACCCAGAACAAATCAGAAAAGCACCTTATTAGAATGAAAATATATCCAAAATTTGAAGAAAATCCGTAAACTTATACCTGTATTGAATTTTGTCCCTCCCCGTCCTTCACCCCTATGTGTTACTAAGGTATAATGGTCAACATTATTCGATTGCCATACCTTAGAATATCTTGACATCCGTAAGTCTTCAATAGTACGCCTAATATTTGAGTTTGAAATTTTTACTTTTAGGAAAATCTGGTTTGAAAAGAAAACCTTAATCCTTTCTTATACGAAATTTTACATTAATTCTACCTATCAATTCAAGATATTTGAAGTCTACAAGTCAAGGCCTTTAAAATTATACACTACAAATTGAGGTAAGGGTAAAAGTAAAAAAAAGGCTTAAAAATGCCCACTGGAGTCTGAAAATTGAACTATATTATAAAGAGATATACAGATATGGATAGCCCAGACCAAGACCTTTGCAACGATATGTCACATGACCCACCCATACCTGTATTGAATATTGCCCCCCTGCCCCCCACCCCCTATGTGCTGCTAGGATATAATGGTCATCACTATTCGATTGACCATACCTTAGAATATCTTGACATACATAAGTCTTACCCCTCTAAAATCAACGGTTCGCCTAATATTTGAGTTTGAAATTTTTACTTTTAGAAATATCTGGTTTGAAAAAAAATTGATAATCCTTTCTTATACGAAATTTTACATCAGTTCTATTAATCAATTCAAGATATTTGAGGTCTACAAGTCAAGATCTATAAAATGATACACTACAAAGTGAGGAAAGGGAAAAAAAACACAAAAAGCTTCAAAATGCCCCCTGGAGTCTGAAAATTGAACTATATTATGAAGCGATATGCAGATATGGATAGCTCAGGCCAAGACCTTTGTAACGATATGTCACATGACCCACCCATACCTGTATTGAATATTGTCCCCCCCTGCCCCCCACCCCCTGTGTGCTGCTAAGGTATAATGGTCATCACTATTCGATTGACCATACCTTAGAATATCTTGACATACTTAAGTCTTACCCCTCTAAAATCAACGGTTCGCCTAATATTTGAGTTTGAAATTTTTACTTTTAGAAATATCTGGTTTGAAAAAAAATTGATAATCCTTTCTTATACGAAATTTTACATCAGTTCTACCAATCAATTCAAGATATTTGAGGTCTACAAGTCAAGATCTATAAAATGATACACTACAAAGTGGGGAAAGGGAAAAAAACCCAAAAAGCTTAAAAATGCCCACTGGAGTCTGAAAATTGAACTATATTATGAAGCGATATGCAGATATGGATAGCCCAGGCCAAGACCTTTGCAACGATATGTCACATGACCCACCCATACCTGTATTGAATATTGCCCCCCTGCCCCCCACCCCCTATGTGATGCTAGGGTATAATGGTCATCACTATTCGATTGACCATACCTTAGAATATCTTGACATACTTAAGTCTTACCCCTCTAAAATCAACGGTTCGCCTAATATTTGAGTTTGAAATTTTTACTGCTACCATTAAAACAATAGAAAGGGAAAGATCGATTCAACCTGAAACGTAGATCGATTTCAAAAAAGTAACAACACTACTTGTATCTAAAAATCGATTTCAAAATGCGATTTCAATTTTAGTAAATCAAAATCAAAATAAAATCGATTCTGACATCGACATCGACATCGATCTACTACACAAGATTCTGTACTGATTCGATCTACTACAAAAGATCGATCTTCTACTTGCATTCAAAATAGTCTTGCGATTTTTCATCTAGGCTTTATCACCTTGTAATGTGATTGGTCAGTGATTTTGCGTCTGTTTTTGACTCAAAGGACTGGCAAGATTTTCGGCGGGGAAAAGGAAACTGTGAAGATAGAGGATTTAAATAGGGTAGACGAGAAAAGGTATAGTTTATTTTATGACAGCCGATTATCAACACGAGGGATATAGGTACAAAGGGCAGAAGATGCCCTCCGTGGGGGGAAGGGGGGCGAGGAAAGGAGAGAATCTTCTGCATTTTGATAGACTTCCTTTTTTATTATATATATTATTATTATTATTATTTTGAAAAACTATAAAGAAGAAGATAATTACAGAAAAAAGACAATTCCCATTAACTTATGTAAAAACGGGGGGGGGGGGAGAGGGTTATTTAGATTATTAAACATGTTTACACACCCATATATAATTCTAGACATTATATGTTGCTTATTTTCTTAAAAAAAAAAAAAAAAAAAAAAAAAAAAAAAACTTTGCTTTTTTTTCTTTGTTTGTATGATGTTATTTAAAAAATAATAATAACCTAATGCTTACAAAATTCGAATATGTTGTTAAATATAACACATTTTACTGTTTTTATAAATTGTCTGTCTTTCAGTCTGTCTATTTGTTTGTCTCTTACAAAATTTTGTGGGCGCTCTATCTCAAGAACTAATGCCTGGAACCTCTTGAAACTTTAGATTCAGCTAGACTTTCATATAAATTGGTGCTGATTACTTATGGTAAAAATCGCTCTACAGGTGGCGCTGTTATGTTGTATTTTTCATGATTACTGCAAGATAGATACCTCAAGAACTAATGCACGTATTTTTGCCAAACTTCAGATTCGGTTTGATATTAACGTAAATTGTTGATGATTAAGTTTTGATTTAAATCTAACGGCAGGTGACGCTGCATTTTTCCTGATTTTTGCGATAATTGCATCTCAGAAACTAATTCAGAAAATTTCATCAAGCTTCACATTCATAAGTTTGGTGCTTATTAGGTTTCAGTGTAAATAACTATGCAGGAGGCATTGCTATACTGTTTTTATCAGCAGTGTTGAATTCAGATATTTTTCACTAGGGGGGGGGGATTTTTATGTCTCCTTGAAGGGGCATTCTATACTTCAGAGAAGGGGGGGAGGGGACTCTTGTGCATGAAGCTTCAATATTTTCGTGAGACATTTCAAAGTTCCGGGGCTGAGATGTTCCTCTTCGGGCTAACCCCTGAATTCAACCGCTTTTTCAGGATCTACAAGATTTTATTGATCATATCTCAAGAGCTCCTGAACGGAATTTCATCAAACTTAATATTCTCTTAGATATTTTCATACGTTGTTCCTTAGGTTTTTGTGTAAGTTATATAATACTACTCTGCTATACTGCATTTTTCACGATATTAGTGATAGCTATATCTTAGAAATTATGCATGGAATTTAATCAAATTTCATATTCGGTTAAACTTTCACATAAATTAATTCTTATTAGGCTTGAGTGTATACTGCACAACAGGTGTAGCTGTGATGCTCTTTGAATTGCATATATTTCGGTACAGACATCTAAGAGGGGGTGGACCGAAATTCAGCGATTTGTTTGGAAAACGCAATGCTTTTTTCTTTTAAAATGTTCATACTTCAACCTATACTTTTTAAATCTTCATGATGGGCATAAATAATTTAAATTTGACATTGACAATGCGTTAGTGCATTTAGAAGTTTTATCATGTATGAGATAGAAGACTTTTTGAGATTGGCACATCCGACTGCTTTATCTTCAACTTTTAAAGCAAAATAAAAATAATATCTTCTAAGAAATCGATTAAAATTTTATAGTATCGATTAAATCGAGTTGACCATAATATCGATTATATCGATTTAAAAAATCGAAATCGCCCATCACTAGTCGTGGCGTAAGGACCAGGATGGGTTACCATGCGCTCCGAATACCGGTAATTTTCAAAACCTCTGTTTAACTTATCTAACCTTAAAAATTTCCTGCCATGATTCAATGAAAAGAAAACCTTACAATATTATTGAATTTATTCACCCACCCTGGTTACACCACTGTATGGTGTAATTCGTCAGTAAATTCATACATTTAAATAAAAATCTTTCCAAAGAATCTTTGTTGGCGGAACTATTGTATTCAACTTCGTACATTCTCTGATTTTCATGATTTTATATTTTTAAATGCATGCAAGCATTTTTCGTTTTAATAATTGCCGATTTAGTTTCTTACATTTAAATGTATTAAACCTTTATCGTCATGTGAATTTCTTAGCGGAAATGTTCAAAAGAAAAACTGCTCTCAAAATCTACAAACAAGTTCATTGGAAATTCCCAAACAGTTGTTTCGTCACTAGCATTATAAAAACAAAATATTTTATGGAAAATTCCGGTACAAATATATCAGTTTTCAAAAAGTGGCAATTTTTTTACCATCACCGGATAAATGATTAAATTTGCTTTTTGGAAAAAATGCATATGAGAAAATATAAATAATACAAATTAAAGCCTTTCCCTCATTTGAACTCAAAAAGTATCTAAATGAATCCTCAAAGTTAAATACGTATCCCTACATAACCCCTACATAACATCCCAACATAAACAAAAATCTCTGTACAAATTATGGAACTATTAATAAAAAGGAACTGGCACAGACTTAAAATCATAGCTCCAAAAATCTATACCTGATCAATGGTTGAAAGATTCTGCTCTCGAAGCTGGTAGACGGTAGGTGTTGGATTCGAGCCCAATCGCGGTCGTCGGCCTAATTTCGGGAGTTTTCTGTGGTTTTCTTGGAACCTTGGTTTTCCTTGCGTGAATACGGGTTAAGTTTCATAAAAAACAAACTTCACGGACGCCCCCCCCCCCTCTGGGACTTTATCGCTTGTGTCGATAATTGTCCATCACAAATACAACCAACCAAAAATCTACATGCCCGTCATGAGTGTTGCCAGACGGGCTATTTTTAAAAATTCAGATTAGCGCCAGATTTTTTGAATGATAATATTCTTTTTATTTTACGACCCCTCCGTCATTAAACAAATAAAACAATACTATACAGAACTCCTGGTATGAATGCAAAATTTCATAATTAAAAAAAAGGCCAAATATGGCAACTCTGAATTAAAGTCGGTGGAATGTTCAATTAGCGAAGTTATACAAAATTTTCTTATCATTTAATTGCTTTACGAATGCAAAATTTTACCTACAAATAATGCCCGAAACATATTTTAATTTTTACTGGTTGTAGTGCATTTTGACGTAAGTCATGCCCTGTGCTTTCGCCAAATTGTGGCAACCAGGAAAACAAACCGACAGTTTTACACGGCAAACTGACGCCAATAAAAACAAATACAAATTTTTATCTAATTTGCTAGGACATATTTTCATTAATAAGATGCTTAAATAAGATTAACATTTCTATTCAATTTTACTTTTGGTAAGTTTATCTCAGCGGTAATGGGAAACAGAAGATCAGACTTTTTAAAAAAGCAGTCGTGATCTTGTTACAGTCTCCTCAGTAACTTCACGGGCTATTACTTGACAGTAATTACGTCTACGTTATACACTGTATGAAATATACAGAGTCTCCTCCTCATTATTCATCACTCCATTGTGTAAATATTCTACAGCTGAGAGTCTGAGGGATGAAAACTCTTGCAACTGCGTGACAGACGTTTTTTAATTTGGCTTCTAATTTTAAAACAAAATTCAAATTCACACCAGAAATTTTCAAAGAAGAATTTTTACTTTAGATAGTCAATAAACGTGTTTCATTAAATAAAGTATATAATAACAAAATATAAATTCCTTTTACCTTGATAATTTCTGATCATCGAACTTAACCCCTTGAAGGGCACCGGTATATTATATATACCACTTAATTTTAATTCCCTTAAGCCACATTGGCATCGAAATTTTAGTATTAAGTTTTGTGTTTTACAATGTACGTGAAAAACAACTTTTACTAACTATCATATAAATTTGTTTATGAATCCCGGTGTCAATCAATCATTTGAATATTTTAAAAATAGAAGTGCTTTGCCCCTCAAGGGGTTAAACTGGAAAGATGATCCTATATCCATTTATGCGTGCCTTTTCATAAAAATAGCATAATTCTTTTTACCTCTGGGGGGGGGGCTCCTGTCACCAAAAATTAGCACTGTTTCATAATAAATCACAAAACAAAATTTGGCCGCGCTAGGAAAATTAGATCGCGAGTTATAAGCATTTTAAATTTTTCGATCCTCACCGTGGGAGTGGTCTCTTGTAACCAAAAGTAACACTGTCTCATAATAAATTACCAAACGAAATTTGGCCGCACTACGAAATTTCGATCGCGAGTTATAAGCATTTTTATATTTTCGACCCTCTCCGCGGGGGGGGGGGGTCTCCTGTCACCAAAAGTAACACTGTCTCATAATAAATTATCAAACAAAATTTTGCCGCACTACGAGAATTAGATCGCGAGTTATAAGCATTTTAAATTTTTCGACCCTAACCATGGGGGGTCTCCTGTCACCAAAAATTAACACTGTCTAATAATAAACTACCAAACAAAATTTGGCCGCGCTACGAAAATTAGAACGCAAGTTATAAGCATTTTAACTTTTTCGACCTTCACCGTGGGGGGTCTCCTGTCACCAAAAGTAACACTGTCTCATAATAAATTACCAAACAAAATATGACCTCGCTACGAAAATTAGATCGCGAGTTATAAGCATTTTAAATTTTTCGACCCTCAACGTGGAGGGGTCACCTGTCACAAAAAGTAACACTGTCTCATAATAAATTACCAAACAAAATTTGGCCAGGTTACGACAATTAGATCGCGAGATAAAAGCATTTAAAATTTTTCGACCCTCACCGTGGGGGGACTCCTGTCCAGAAAAGTAACACCGTCTCATAATAAATTACCAAACAAAATTTGGCCGCACTACGAAAATTAGATCGCGAGTTATAAGCATTTTAAATTTTTCGACCTTCACCGTGGGGGTCTCCTATCACCAAAAGTAACACTGTCTCATTATAAATTACCAAACAAAATTTGGCCGCGCTACGAAAATTAGATCGCGAGTTATGAGATTTCCAATTTTTCGACCTCTACCTTGGGGGGAGGCTCCTATCACCAAAAACTAGCACTGTTTCATAATAAATCACAAAACGAAATTTGGCCGCGCTACGAAAATTAGATCGCGAGTTATAAGCATTTTAAATTTTTCGACCCTCAACGTGGAGGGGTCACCTGTCACCAAAAGTAACACTGTCTCATTATAAATAAACAAACAAAATATGGCCGCGCTACGAAAATTAGATCGCGAATTATGAGATTTTCAATTTTTCGAACTCTACCGTGGGGGGAGGCTCCTATAACCAAAAACTAGCACTGTTTCATAATAAATCACAAAACAAAATTTGGCCGCGCTACGAAAATTAGATCGCGAGTTATAAGCATTTAAAATTTTTCGACCCTCAACTTGGAGGGGTCACCTGTCACCAAAAGTAAGACTGTCTCATAAAAAATTACCAAACAAAATATGGCCGCGCTACGAAAATTAGATCGCGAGTTATAAGAATTCAAACTTTTTTGACCTTTACCGTCGGGGGGGGGTCTCCTGTCACCAAAAATTAGCACTGTTTCATAATAAATCACAAAACAAAATTTGGCCGCGCTATGAAAATTAGATCGCGAGTTATAAGCATTTTAAATTTTTCGACCCTCAACGTGGAGGGGTCACCTGTCACGACAAGTAACACTGTCGCATAATAAATTACCAAACAAAATTTGTCCGCGCTACGAAAATTAGATCGCGAGTTATAAGCATTTTTATATTTTCGACCCTCTCCGCGGGAGGGGGGTCTCCTGTCACCAAAAGTTACACTGTATCTTAATAAATTACCAAAAAAAATTTTGCCGCACTACGAAAATTAGATCGCGAGTTATATCCATTTTTAATTTTTCGACCTTCACCGTGGGGGGGGGGTCTCCTGTCACCAAACGTAAGACTGTCTTATAATAAATTACCAAACAAAATTTGGCCGTACTACGAAAATTAGATCGCGAGTTACAAGCATTTTAAATTTTTCGACCCTCGCCGTGAGGGGGCGGATCTCCTGTCACAAAAAATTAAAAATGTTTCATAATAAATCACAAAACAAAATTTGGCCGCGCTATGAAAATTAGATCGCGAGTTATAAGCATTTTAACTTTTTCGACCCTCAACGTGGAGGGGTCACCTGTCACCAAAAGTAAGACTGTCTCATAATAAATTACCAAACAAAATATGGCCGCGCTACGAAAATTAGATCGCGAGTTATAAGCATTTTAACTTTTTCGACCTCTACCGTGGGGGGGTCTCCTGTCACCAAAAATTAGCACTGTATCATAATAAATCACAAAACAAAATTTGGCCGCGCTATGAAAATTAGATGGCGAGTTATAAGCATTTTAAATTTTTCGACCTTCACCGTGGGGGGGGTCTCCTGTCACCAAAAGTAACACTGTCTCATTATAAATTACCAAACAAAATTTGGCCGCACTACGAAAATTAGATCGCGAGTTATAAGCATTTAAACTTTTTCGAACTCTACCGTGGGGGGTCTCAAGTCACCAAAAATTAGCACTGTATCATAATAAATCACAAAACAAAATTTGGCCGCGCTATGAAAATTAGATGGCGAGTTATAAGCATTTTAAATTTTTCGACCCTCAACGTGGAGGGGTCACCTGTCACCAAAAGTAACACTGTCTCATAATAAATTACCAAACAAAATTTGGCCGCGCAACGAAAAGTAGATCGCGAGTTATAAGCATTTTAAATTTTTCGACCCTCACCGTGGGGGGGGGTCTCCTGTCACCAAAAGTAACACTGTCTCATTATAAATTACCAAACAAAATTTGGCCGCACTACGAAAATTAGATTGCGAGTTATAAGCATTTAAACTTTTTCGACCTCTACCGTGGTTGGGTCTCCTGTCACCAAAAATTAGCACTGTTTCATAATAAATCACAAAACAAAATTTGGCCGCGCTATGAAAATTAGATCGCGAGTTATAAGCATTTAAAATTTTTCGAACCTCACCGTGTGGGGTATCATGTCACCAAAAGTAACACTGTCTAATTATAAATTACCAAACAAAATTTGGCCGCACTACGAAAATTAGATCGCGAGTTATAAGCATTTTAACTTTTTCGACCTTCACCGCGGGGGGGTCTCCTGTCACCAAATATTAACACTGTTTCATAATAAAACACCAAACAAAATTTCGCCACGCTACGAAAATTAGATCGCGAGTTACAAGCATTTTAAAATTTTCGACCCTCACCGTGGGGGTCTCCTGTCACAAAAAGTAACACTGTCTCATAATAAATTACCAAACAAAATTTTGCCGCACACCGTATATTAGATCGCGAGTTATAAGCATTTTAAATTTTTCTACCTTCACCGTGGGGGTTGTCTCCTGTCACCAAACGTAAGACTGTCTCATAATAAATTACCAAACAAAATTTGGCCGCACTACGAAATTTCGATCGCGAGTTATAAGCATTTCAAATTTTTAGACCCTCACCGTGTGGGAGGGGGGGTTCCTGTCACCAAAAGTAACACTGTCTCATAATAAATTACCAAACAAACTTTTGCCGCACTACGAAAATTAGATCGCGAGTTATAAGCATTTTAAATTTTTCGACCCTCACCATGGGGATCTCCTGTCACAAAAAGTAACACTGTCTCATAAAAAATTACCAAACAAAATTTGGCCGTACTACGAAAATTAGATCGCGAGTTATAAGCATTTTAAATTTTTCGACCCTCGCCGTGAGGGGGCGGGTCTCCTTTCAAAAAAATTAAAACTGTTTCATAATAAATCACAAAACAAAATTTGGCCGCGCTATGAAAATTAGATCGCGAGTTATAAGCATTTTAACTTTTTCGACCCTCAACGTGGAGGGGTCACCTGTCAACAAAAGTAAGACTGTTTCATAATAAATTACCAAACAAAATATTGCCGCGCTACGAAAATTAGATCGCGTGTTATAAGCATTTTAAATTTTTCGACCTTCACCGTGGGGGGGTCTCCTGTCACCAAAAGTAACACTGTCTCATTATAAATTACCGAACAAAATTTGGCCGCACTACGAAAATTAGATCGCGAGTTATAAGCATTTTAACTTTTTCGACCTCTACCGTGGGGGGGTCTCCTGTCACCAAAAATTAGCACTGTATCATAATAAATCACAAAACAAAATTTGGCCGCGCTATGAAAATTAGATGGCGAGTTATAAGCATTTTAAATTTTTCGGCCCTCAACGTGGAAGGGTCACCTGCCACCAAAAGTAAGACTGTTTCATTATAAATTACCGAACAAAATTTGGCCGCACTACGAAAATTAGATCGCGAGTTATAAGCATTTTAACTTTTTCGACCTCTACCGTGGGGGGGTCTCCTGTCACCAAAAATTAGCACTGTATCATAATAAATCACAAAACAAAATTTGGCCGCGCTATGAAAATTAGATCGCGAATTAAAGCATTTTAAATTTTTCGACCCTCAACGTGGAGGGGTCACCTGTCACTAAAAGTAACACTGTCTCATAATAAATTACCAAACAAAATTTGGCCGAGCTTCGAAAATTAGATCGCGAGTTATAGGCATTTTAAATTTTTCGAACCTCACCGTGGGGGTCTCCTATCACCAAATGTAACACTGTCTCATTATAAATTACCAAACAAAATTTGGCCGCGCTACGAAAATTAGATCGCGAGTTATGAGATTTCCAATTTTTCGACCTCTACCTTGGGGGGAGGCTCCTATCACCAAAAACTAGCACTGTTTCATAATAAATCACAAAACGAAATTTGGCCGCGCTACGAAAATTAGATCGCGAGTTATAAGCATTTTAAATTTTTCGACCCTCAACGTGGAGGGGTCACCTGTCACCAAAAGTAACACTGTCTCATTATAAATTACCAAACAAAATTTGGCCGCACTACGAAAATTATATCACGAGTTATAAGCATTTAAACTTTTTCAACCTCTACCGTGGGGGGGGGTCTCCTGTCACCAAAAATTAGCACTGTTTCATAATAAATCACAAAACAAAATTTGGCCGCGCTATGAAAATTAGATCGCGAGTTATAAGCATTTTAAATTTTTCGACCCTCAACGTGGAGGGTTCACCTGTCACCAAAAATTAGCACTGTTTCATAATAAATCACAAAACAAAATTTGGCCGCGCTATGAAAATTAGATCGCGAGTTATAAGCATTTCAAATTTTTAGACCCTCACCGTGTGGGGGGGGGTTCCTGTCACCAAAAGTAACACTGTCTCATAATAAATTACCAAACAAACTTTTGCCGCACTACGAAAATTAGATCGCGAGTTATAAGCATTCTAATTTTTCGACCCTCACCATGGGGATCTCCTGTCACCAAAAGTAACACTGTCTCATAAAAAATTACCAAACAAAATTTGGCCGTACTACGAAAATTAGATCGCGAGTTATAAGCATTTTAAATTTTTCGACCCTCGCCATGAGGGGGCGGGTCTCCTGTCAAAAAAATTAAAAATGTTTCATAATAAATCACAAAACAAAATTTGGCCGCGCTATGAAAATTAGATCGCGAGTTATAAGCATTTTAACTTTTTCGACCCTCAACGTGGAGGGGTCACCTGTCAACAAAAGTAAGACTGTTTCATAATAAATTACCAAACAAAATATTGCCGCGCTACGAAAATTAGATCGCGAGTTATAAGCATTTTAAATTTTTCGACCTTCACCGTGGGGGGGTCTCCTGTCACCAAAAGTAACACTGTCTCATTATAAATTACCGAACAAAATTTGGCCGCACTACGAAAATTAGATCGCGAGTTATAAGCATTTTAACTTTTTCGACCTCTACCGTGGGGGGGTCTCCTGTCACCAAAAATTAGCACTGTATCATAATAAATCACAAAACAAAATTTGGCCGCGCTATGAAAATTAGATGGCGAGTTATAAGCATTTTAAATTTTTCGACCTTCACCGTGGGGGGGTCTCCTGTCACCAAAAGTAACACTCTCTCATTATAAATTACCAAACAAAATTTGGCCGCACTACGAAAATTAGATCGCGAGTTATAAGCATTTAAACTTTTTCGACCTCTACCGTGGGGGGGTCTCCTGTCACCAAAAATTAGCACTGTTTCATAATAAATCACAAAACAAAATTTGGCCGCGCTATGAAAATTAGATCGCGAATTAAAAGCATTTTAAATTTTTCGACCCTCAACGTGGAGGGGTCACCTGTCACTAAGAGTAACACTGTCTCATAATAAATTACCAAACAAAATTTGGCCGAGCTACGAAAATTAGATCGCGAGTTATAGGCATTTTAAATTTTTCGAACCTCACCATGGGGGTCTCCTATCACCAAAAGTAACACTGTCTCATTATAAATTACCAAACAAAATTTGGCCGCGCTAAGAAAATTAGATCGCGAGTTATGAGATTTCCAATTTTTCGACCTCTACCTTGGGGGGAGGCTCCTATCACCAAAAACTAGCACTGTTTCATAATAAATCACAAAACGAAATTTGGCCGCGCTACGAAAATTAGATCGCGAGTTATAAGCATTTTAAATTTTTCGACCCTCAACGTGGAGGGGTCACCTGTCACCAAAAGTAACACTGTCTCATTATAAATTACCAAACAAAATTTGGCCGCACTACGAAAATTATATCGCGAGTTATAAGCATTTAAACTTTTTCAACCTCTACCGTGGGGGGGGGTCTCCTGTCACCAAAAATTAGCACTGTTTCATAATAAATCACAAAACAAAATTTGGCCGCGCTATGAAAATTAGATCGCGAGTTATAAGCATTTTAAATTTTTCGACCCTCAACGTGGAGGGGTCACCTGTCACGAAAAGTAACACTGTTGCATAATAAATTACCAAACAAAATTTGTCCGCGCAACGAAAAGTAGATCGCGAGTTATAAGCATTTAAACTTTTTAGACCCTCACCGTGTGGGGGGGGTTCCTGTCACCAAAAGTAACACTGTCTCATAATAAATTACCAAACAAACTTTTGCCGCACTACGAAAATTAGATCGCGAGTTATAAGCATTTTAAATTTTTCGACCCTCACCATGGGGATCTCCTGTCACCAAAAGTAACACTGTCTCATAAAAAATTACCAAACAAAATTTGGCCGTACTACGAAAATTAGATCGCGAGTTATAAGCATTTTAAATTTTTCGACCCTCGCCATGAGGGGGCGGGTCTCCTGTCAAAAAAATTAAAAATGTTTCATAATAAATCACAAAACAAAATTTGGCCGCGCTATGAAAATTAGATCGCGAGTTATAAGCATTTTAACTTTTTCGACCCTCAACGTGGAGGGGTCACCTGTCAACAAAAGTAAGACTGTTTCATAATAAATTACCAAACAAAATATTGCCGCGCTACGAAAATTAGATCGCGAGTTATAAGCATTTTAAATTTTTCGACCTTCACCGTGGGGGGGTCTCCTGTCACCAAAAGTAACACTGTCTCATTATAAATTACCGAACAAAATTTGGCCGCACTACGAAAATTAGATCGCGAGTTATAAGCATTTTAACTTTTTCGACCTCTACCGTGGGGGGGTCTCCTGTCACCAAAAATTAGCACTGTTTCATAATAAATCACAAAACAAAATTTGGCCGCGCTATGAAAATTAGATGGCGAGTTATAAGCATTTTAAATTTTTCGGCCCTCAACGTGGAGGGGTCACCTGTCACCAAAAGTAAGACTGTCTCATTATAAATTACCGAACAAAATTTGGCCGCACTACGAAAATTAGATCGCGAGTTATAAGCATTTTAACTTTTTCGACCTCTACCGTGGGGGGGTCTCCTGTCACCAAAAATTAGCACTGTATCATAATAAATCACAAAACAAAATTTGGCCGCGCTATGAAAATTAGATGGCGAGTTATAAGCATTTTAAATTTTTCGACCTTCACCGTGGGGGGGTCTCCTGTCACCAAAAGTAACACTGTCTCATTATAAATTACCAAACAAAATTTGGCCGCACTACGAAAATTAGATCGCGAGTTATAAGCATTTAAACTTTTTCGACCTCTACCGTGGGGGGGTCTCCTGTCACCAAAAATTAGCACTGTTTCATAATAAATCACAAAACAAAATTTGGCCGCGCTATGAAAATTAGATCGCGAATTAAAAGCATTTTAATTTTTTCGACCCTCAACGTGGAGGGGTCACCTGTCACTAAGAGTAACACTGTCTCATAATAAATTACCAAACAAAATTTGGCCGAGCTACGAAAATTAGATCGCGAGTTATAGGCATTTTAAATTTTTCGAACCTCACCATGGGGGTCTCCTATCACCAAAAGTAACACTGTCTCATTATAAATTACCAAACAAAATTTGGCCGCGCTACGAAAATTAGATCGCGAGTTATGAGATTTCCAATTTTTCGACCTCTACCTTGGGGGGAGGCTCCTATCACCAAAAACTAGCACTGTTTCATAATAAATCACAAAACGAAATTTGGCCGCGCTACGAAAATTAGATCGCGAGTTATAAGCATTTTAAATTTTTCGACCCTCAACGTGGAGGGGTCACCTGTCACCAAAAGTAACACTGTCTCATTATAAATTACCAAACAAAATTTGGCCGCACTACGAAAATTATATCGCGAGTTATAAGCATTTAAACTTTTTCAACCTCTACCGTGGGGGGGGTCTCCTGTCACCAAAAATTAGCACTGTTTCATAATAAATCACAAAACAAAATTTGGCCGCGCTATGAAAATTAGATCGCGAGTTATAAGCATTTTAAATTTTTCGACCCTCAACGTGGAGGGGTCACCTGTCACGAAAAGTAACACTGTTGCATAATAAATTACCAAACAAAATTTGTCCGCGCAACGAAAAGTAGATCGCGAGTTATAAGCATTTTAAATTTTTCGACCCTCACCGTGGGGGGGGGGATCTCCTGTCACCAAAAGTAACACTGTCTCATTATAAATTACCAAACAAAATTTGGCCGCACTACGAAAATTAGATCGCGAGTTATAAGCATTTAAACTTTTTCGACCTCTACCGTGGGGGGGTCTCCTGTCACCAAAAATTAGCACTGTTTCATAATAAATCACAAAACAAAATTTGGCCGCGCTATGAAAATTAGATCGCGAGTTATAAGCATTTTAAATTTTTCGACCCTCAACGTGGAGGGGTCACCTGTCACGAAAAGTAACACTGTTGCATAATAAATTACCAAACAAAATTTGTCCGCGCTACGAAAATTAGATCGCGAGTTATAAGCATTTTTATATTTTCGACCCTCTCCGCGGGAGGGGGGGTCACCTGTCACCAAAAGTAACACTGTCTCATAATAAATTACCAAACAAAATTTGGCCGCGCAACGAAAAGTAGATCGCGAGTTATAAGCATTTTAAATTTTTCGACCTTCACCGTGGGGGGGTCTCCTGTCACCAAAAGTAACACTGTCTCATTATAAATTACCAAACAAAATTTGGCCGCACTACGAAAATTAGATCGCGTGTTATAAGCATTTAAACTTTTTCGACCTCTACCGTGGGGGGGTCTCCTGTCAACAAAAATTAGCACTGTTTCATAATAAATCACAAAACAAAATTTGGCCGCGCTATGAAAATTAGATCGCGAATTAAAGCATTTTAAATTTTTCGACCCTCAACGTGGAGGGGTCACCTGTCACTAAAAGTAACACTGTCTCATAATAAATTACCAAACAAAATTTGGCCGAGCTACGAAAATTAGATCGCGAGATATAGGCATTTTAAATTTTTCGAACCTCACCGTGGGGGTCTCCTATCACCAAAAGTAACACTGTCTCATTATAAATTACCAAACAAAATTTGGCCGCGCTACGAAAATTAGATCGCGAGTTATGAGATTTCCAATTTTTCGACCTCTATCTTGGGGGGAGGCTCCTATCACCAAAAACTAGCACTGTTTCATAATAAATCACAAAACGAAATTTGGCCGCGCTACGAAAATTAGATCGCGAGTTATAAGCATTTTAAATTTTTCGACCCTCAACGTGGAGGGGTCACCTGTCACCAAAAGTAACACTGTCTCATTATAAATTACCAAACAAAATTTGGCCGCACTACGAAAATTATATCGCGAGTTATAAGCATTTAAACTTTTTCAACCTCTACCGTGGGGGGGGGTCTCCTGTCACCAAAAATTAGCACTGTTTCATAATAAATCACAAAACAAAATTTGGCCGCGCTATGAAAATTAGATCGCGAGTTATAAGCATTTTAAAATTTTCGACCCTCAACGTGGAGGGGTCACCTGTCACGAAAAGTAACACTGTTGCATAATAAATTACCAAACAAAATTTGTCCGCGCTACGAAAATTAGATCGCGAGTTATAAGCATTTTTATATTTTCGACCCTCTCCGCGGGAGGGGGGGTCACCTGTCACCAAAAGTAACACTGTCTCATAATAAATTACCAAACAAAATTTGGCCGCGCAACGAAAAGTAGATCGCGAGTTATAAGCATTTTAAATTTTTCGACCCTCACCGTGGGGGGGGTCTCCTGTCACCAAAAGTAACACTGTCTCATTATAAATTACCAAACAAAATTTGGCCGCACTACGAAAATTAGATCGCGAGTTATAAGCATTTAAACTTTTTCGACCTCTACCGTGGTTGGGTCTCCTGTCACCAAAAATTAGCACTGTTTCATAATAAATCACAAAACAAAATTTGGCCGCGCTATGAAAATTAGATCGCGAGTTATAAGCATTTAAAATTTTTCGAACCTCACCGTGTGGGGTATCATGTCACCAAAAGTAACACTGTCTCATTATAAATTACCAAACAAAATTTGGCCGCACTACGAAAATTAGATCGCGAGTTATAAGCATTTAAACTTTTTCGACCTCTACCGTGGTTGGGTCTCCTGTCACCAAAAATTAGCACTGTTTCATAATAAATCACAAAACAAAATTTGGCCGCACTACGAAATTTCGATCGCGAGTTATAAGCATTTCAAATTTTTAGACCCTCACCGTGTGGGGGGGGTTCCTGTCACCAAAAGTAACACTGTCTCATAATAAATTACCAAACAAACTTTGGCCGCACTACGAAAATTAGATCGCGAGTTATAAGCATTTTAAATTTTTCGACCCTCACCATGGGGATCTAATGTCACCAAAAGTAACACTGTCTCATAAAAAATTACCAAACAAAATTTGGCCGTACTACGAAAATTAGATGGCGAGTTATAAGCATTTTAAATTTTTCGACCCTCAACGTGGAGGGGTCACCTGTCACCAAAAGTAACACTGTCTCATTATAAATTACCAAACAAAATTTGGCCGCACTACGAAAATTATATCGCGAGTTATAAGCATTTAAACTTTTTCAACCTCTACCGTGGGGGGGGGTCTCCTGTCACCAAAAATTAGCACTGTTTCATAATAAATCACAAAACAAAATTTGGCCGCGCTATGAAAATTAGATCGCGAGTTATAAGCATTTTAAATTTTTCGACCCTCAACGTGGAGGGGTCACCTGTCACGAAAAGTAACACTGTTGCATAATAAATTACCAAACAAAATTTGTCCGCGCAACGAAAAGTAGATCGCGAGTTATAAGCATTTAAACTTTTTAGACCCTCACCGTGTGGGGGGGGTTCCTGTCACCAAAAGTAACACTGTCTCATAATAAATTACCAAACAAACTTTTGCCGCACTACGAAAATTAGATCGCGAGTTATAAGCATTTTAAATTTTTCGACCCTCACCATGGGGATCTCCTGTCACCAAAAGTAACACTGTCTCATAAAAAATTACCAAACAAAATTTGGCCGTACTACGAAAATTAGATCGCGAGTTATAAGCATTTTAAATTTTTCGACCCTCGCCATGAGGGGGCGGGTCTCCTGTCAAAAAAATTAAAAATGTTTCATAATAAATCACAAAACAAAATTTGGCCGCGCTATGAAAATTAGATCGCGAGTTATAAGCATTTTAACTTTTTCGACCCTCAACGTGGAGGGGTCACCTGTCAACAAAAGTAAGACTGTTTCATAATAAATTACCAAACAAAATATTGCCGCGCTACGAAAATTAGATCGCGAGTTATAAGCATTTTAAATTTTTCGACCTTCACCGTGGGGGGGTCTCCTGTCACCAAAAGTAACACTGTCTCATTATAAATTACCGAACAAAATTTGGCCGCACTACGAAAATTAGATCGCGAGTTATAAGCATTTTAACTTTTTCGACCTCTACCGTGGGGGGGTCTCCTGTCACCAAAAATTAGCACTGTTTCATAATAAATCACAAAACAAAATTTGGCCGCGCTATGAAAATTAGATGGCGAGTTATAAGCATTTTAAATTTTTCGGCCCTCAACGTGGAGGGGTCACCTGTCACCAAAAGTAAGACTGTCTCATTATAAATTACCGAACAAAATTTGGCCGCACTACGAAAATTAGATCGCGAGTTATAAGCATTTTAACTTTTTCGACCTCTACCGTGGGGGGGTCTCCTGTCACCAAAAATTAGCACTGTATCATAATAAATCACAAAACAAAATTTGGCCGCGCTATGAAAATTAGATGGCGAGTTATAAGCATTTTAAATTTTTCGACCTTCACCGTGGGGGGGTCTCCTGTCACCAAAAGTAACACTGTCTCATTATAAATTACCAAACAAAATTTGGCCGCACTACGAAAATTAGATCGCGAGTTATAAGCATTTAAACTTTTTCGACCTCTACCGTGGGGGGGTCTCCTGTCACCAAAAATTAGCACTGTTTCATAATAAATCACAAAACAAAATTTGGCCGCGCTATGAAAATTAGATCGCGAATTAAAAGCATTTTAATTTTTTCGACCCTCAACGTGGAGGGGTCACCTGTCACTAAGAGTAACACTGTCTCATAATAAATTACCAAACAAAATTTGGCCGAGCTACGAAAATTAGATCGCGAGTTATAGGCATTTTAAATTTTTCGAACCTCACCATGGGGGTCTCCTATCACCAAAAGTAACACTGTCTCATTATAAATTACCAAACAAAATTTGGCCGCGCTACGAAAATTAGATCGCGAGTTATGAGATTTCCAATTTTTCGACCTCTACCTTGGGGGGAGGCTCCTATCACCAAAAACTAGCACTGTTTCATAATAAATCACAAAACGAAATTTGGCCGCGCTACGAAAATTAGATCGCGAGTTATAAGCATTTTAAATTTTTCGACCCTCAACGTGGAGGGGTCACCTGTCACCAAAAGTAACACTGTCTCATTATAAATTACCAAACAAAATTTGGCCGCACTACGAAAATTATATCGCGAGTTATAAGCATTTAAACTTTTTCAACCTCTACCGTGGGGGGGGTCTCCTGTCACCAAAAATTAGCACTGTTTCATAATAAATCACAAAACAAAATTTGGCCGCGCTATGAAAATTAGATCGCGAGTTATAAGCATTTTAAATTTTTCGACCCTCAACGTGGAGGGGTCACCTGTCACGAAAAGTAACACTGTTGCATAATAAATTACCAAACAAAATTTGTCCGCGCAACGAAAAGTAGATCGCGAGTTATAAGCATTTTAAATTTTTCGACCCTCACCGTGGGGGGGGGGATCTCCTGTCACCAAAAGTAACACTGTCTCATTATAAATTACCAAACAAAATTTGGCCGCACTACGAAAATTAGATCGCGAGTTATAAGCATTTAAACTTTTTCGACCTCTACCGTGGGGGGGTCTCCTGTCACCAAAAATTAGCACTGTTTCATAATAAATCACAAAACAAAATTTGGCCGCGCTATGAAAATTAGATCGCGAGTTATAAGCATTTTAAATTTTTCGACCCTCAACGTGGAGGGGTCACCTGTCACGAAAAGTAACACTGTTGCATAATAAATTACCAAACAAAATTTGTCCGCGCTACGAAAATTAGATCGCGAGTTATAAGCATTTTTATATTTTCGACCCTCTCCGCGGGAGGGGGGGTCACCTGTCACCAAAAGTAACACTGTCTCATAATAAATTACCAAACAAAATTTGGCCGCGCAACGAAAAGTAGATCGCGAGTTATAAGCATTTTAAATTTTTCGACCTTCACCGTGGGGGGGTCTCCTGTCACCAAAAGTAACACTGTCTCATTATAAATTACCAAACAAAATTTGGCCGCACTACGAAAATTAGATCGCGTGTTATAAGCATTTAAACTTTTTCGACCTCTACCGTGGGGGGGTCTCCTGTCAACAAAAATTAGCACTGTTTCATAATAAATCACAAAACAAAATTTGGCCGCGCTATGAAAATTAGATCGCGAATTAAAGCATTTTAAATTTTTCGACCCTCAACGTGGAGGGGTCACCTGTCACTAAAAGTAACACTGTCTCATAATAAATTACCAAACAAAATTTGGCCGAGCTACGAAAATTAGATCGCGAGATATAGGCATTTTAAATTTTTCGAACCTCACCGTGGGGGTCTCCTATCACCAAAAGTAACACTGTCTCATTATAAATTACCAAACAAAATTTGGCCGCGCTACGAAAATTAGATCGCGAGTTATGAGATTTCCAATTTTTCGACCTCTATCTTGGGGGGAGGCTCCTATCACCAAAAACTAGCACTGTTTCATAATAAATCACAAAACGAAATTTGGCCGCGCTACGAAAATTAGATCGCGAGTTATAAGCATTTTAAATTTTTCGACCCTCAACGTGGAGGGGTCACCTGTCACCAAAAGTAACACTGTCTCATTATAAATTACCAAACAAAATTTGGCCGCACTACGAAAATTATATCGCGAGTTATAAGCATTTAAACTTTTTCAACCTCTACCGTGGGGGGGGGGTCTCCTGTCACCAAAAATTAGCACTGTTTCATAATAAATCACAAAACAAAATTTGGCCGCGCTATGAAAATTAGATCGCGAGTTATAAGCATTTTAAAATTTTTGACCCTCAACGTGGAGGGGTCACCTGTCACGAAAAGTAACACTGTTGCATAATAAATTACCAAACAAAATTTGTCCGCGCTACGAAAATTAGATCGCGAGTTATAAGCATTTTTATATTTTCGACCCTCTCCGCGGGAGGGGGGGTCACCTGTCACCAAAAGTAACACTGTCTCATAATAAATTACCAAACAAAATTTGGCCGCGCAACGAAAAGTAGATCGCGAGTTATAAGCATTTTAAATTTTTCGACCCTCACCGTGGGGGGGGTCTCCTGTCACCAAAAGTAACACTGTCTCATTATAAATTACCAAACAAAATTTGGCCGCACTACGAAAATTAGATCGCGAGTTATAAGCATTTAAACTTTTTCGACCTCTACCGTGGTTGGGTCTCCTGTCACCAAAAATTAGCACTGTTTCATAATAAATCACAAAACAAAATTTGGCCGCGCTATGAAAATTAGATCGCGAGTTATAAGCATTTAAAATTTTTCGAACCTCACCGTGTGGGGTATCATGTCACCAAAAGTAACACTGTCTCATTATAAATTACCAAACAAAATTTGGCCGCACTACGAAAATTAGATCGCGAGTTATAAGCATTTAAACTTTTTCGACCTCTACCGTGGTTGGGTCTCCTGTCACCAAAAATTAGCACTGTTTCATAATAAATCACAAAACAAAATTTGGCCGCACTACGAAATTTCGATCGCGAGTTATAAGCATTTCAAATTTTTAGACCCTCACCGTGTGGGGGGGGTTCCTGTCACCAAAAGTAACACTGTCTCATAATAAATTACCAAACAAACTTTGGCCGCACTACGAAAATTAGATCGCGAGTTATAAGCATTTTAAATTTTTCGACCCTCACCATGGGGATCTAATGTCACCAAAAGTAACACTGTCTCATAAAAAATTACCAAACAAAATTTGGCCGTACTACGAAAATTAGATCGCGAGTTATAAGCATTTTAAATTTCTCGACCCTCGCCATGAGGGGGCGGGTCTCCTGTCAAAAAAATTAAAAATGTTTCATAATAAATCACAAAACAAAATTTGGCCGCGCTATGAAAATTAGATCGCGAGTTATAAGCATTTTAACTTTTTCGACCCTCAACGTGGAGGGGTCACCTGTCAACAAAAGTAAGACTGTTTCATAATAAATTACCAAACAAAATATTGCCGCGCTACGAAAATTAGATCGCGAGTTATAAGCATTTTAAATTTTTCGACCTTCACCGTGGGGGGGGTCTCCTGTCACCAAAAGTAACACTGTCTCATTATAAATTACCGAACAAAATTTGGCCGCACTACGAAAATTAGATCGCGAGTTATAAGCATTTTAACTTTTTCGACCTCTACCGTGGGGGGGTCTCCTGTCACCAAAAATTAGCACTGTATCATAATAAATCACAAAACAAAATTTGGCCGCGCTATGAAAATTAGATGGCGAGTTATAAGCATTTTAAATTTTTCGGCCCTCAACGTGGAGGGGTCACCTGTCACCAAAAGTAAGACTGTCTCATTATAAATTACCGAACAAAATTTGGCCGCACTACGAAAATTAGATCGCGAGTTATAAGCATTTTAACTTTTTCGACCTCTACCGTGGGGGGGTCTCCTGTCACCAAAAATTAGCACTGTTTCATAATAAATCACAAAACAAAATTTGGCCGCGCTATGAAAATTAGATCGCGAATTAAAAGCATTTTAAATTTTTCGACCCTCAACGTGGAGGGGTCACCTGTCACTAAAAGTAACACTGTCTCATAATAAATTACCAAACAAAATTTGGAAGAGCTACGAAAATTAGATCGCGAGTTATAGGCATTTTAAATTTTTCGAACCTCACCATGGGGGTCTCCTATCACCAAAAGTAACACTGTCTCATTATAAATTACCAAACAAAATTTGTCCGCGCTACGAAAATTAGATCGCGAGTTATAAGCATTTTTATATTTTCGACCCTCTCCGCGGGAGGGGGGGTCTCCTGTCACCAAAAATAACACTGTATCTTAATAAATTACCAAAAAAATTTTTGCCGCACTACGAAAATTAGATCGCGAGTTATAGCCATTTTAAATTTTTCGACCTTCACCGTGGGGGGGGTCACCTGTCACCAAACGTAAGAGTGTCTTATAATAAATTACCAAACAAACTTTTACCGCACTACGAAGAATAGATCGCGAGTTATAAGCATTTTAATTTTTTCGACCCTAGCCGTGAGGGGGCGGATCTCCTGTCACCAAAAATTAAAAATGTTTCATAGTAAATCACAAAACAAAATTTGGCCGCTCTATGAAAATTAGATGGCGAGTTATAAGCATTTTAACTTTTTCGACCCTCAACGTGGAGGGGTCACCTGTCACCAAAAGTAAGACTGTCTCATAATAAATTACCAAACAAAATATTGCCGCGCTACGAAAATTAGATCGCGACTTATAAGCATTTTAAATTTTTCGACCCTCACCGTGGGGGGGGGGGGTCTCCTGTCACTAAAACTATCACTGTCTCATAATAAATTACCAAACAAATTTTGGCCGCGCTCTGAAATTTAGATCGCGAATTATTGCCATTTTAAATTTTTCGACGTTCACCGTGGGGGGGGTCTCCTGTCAACAAACGTAAGACTGTCTTATAATAAATTACCAAACAAACTTTGGCCGCACTACGAAGATTAGATCGCGAATTATAAGCATTTTAATTTTTTCGACCCTCACCATGGGGGATCTCCTGTCACCAAAAGTAACACTATCTCATAATAAATTCCCAAACAAAATTTGGCCGTACTACGAAAATTAGATCGCGAGTTATAAGCATTTTAAATTTTTCGACCCTCGCCGTGAGGGGGCGGGTCTCCTGTCAAAAAATTAAAACTGTTTCATAATAAATCACAAAACAAAATTTGGCCGCGCTATGAAAATTAGATCGCGAGTTATAAGCATTCTAACTTTTTCGACCCTCAACGTGGAGGGGTCACCTGTCAACAAAAGTAAGACTGTTTCATAATAAATTACCAAACAAAATATTGCCGCGCTACGAAAATTAGATCGCGAGTTATAAGCATTTTAAATTTTTCGACCTTCACCGTGGGGGGGTCTCCTGTCACCAAAAGTAACACTGTCTCATTATAAATTACCGAACAAAATTTGGCCGCACTACGAAAATTAGATCGCGAGTTATAAGCATTTTAACTTTTTCGACCTCTACCGTGGGGGGGTCTCCTGTCACCAAAAATTAGCACTGTATCATAATAAATCACAAAACAAAATTTGGCCGCGCTATGAAAATTAGATGGCGAGTTATAAGCATTTTAAATTTTTCGGCCCTCAACGTGGAGGGGTCACCTGTCACCAAAAGTAAGACTGTCTCATTATAAATTACCGAACAAAATTTGGCCGCACTACGAAAATTAGATCGCGAGTTATAAGCATTTTAACTTTTTCGACCTCTACGGTGGGGGGGTCTCCTGTCACCAAAAATTAGCACTGTATCATAATAAATCACAAAACAAAATTTGGCCGCGCTATGAAAATTAGATGACGAGTTATAAGCATTTTAAATTTTTCGACCTTCACCGTGGGGGGGGGGGTCTCCTGTCACCAAAAGTAACACTGTCTCATTATAAATTACCAAACAAAATTTGGCCGCACTACGAAAATTAGATCGCGAATTATAAGCATTTTAAATTTTTCGACCCTCAACGTGGAGGGGTCACCTGTCACTAAAAGTAACACTGTCTCATAATAAATTACCAAACAAAATTTGGCCGCGCTATGAAAATTAGATCGCGAATTAAAAGCATTTTAAATTTTTCGACCCTCAACGTGGAGGGGTCACCTGTCACTAAAAGTAACACTGTCTCATAATAAATTACCAAACAAAATTTGGCCGAGCTACGAAAATTAGATCGCGAGTTATAGGCATTTTAAATTTTTCGAACCTCACCGTGGGGGTCTCCTATCACCAAAAGTAACACTGTCTCATTATAAATTACCAAACAAAATTTGGCCGCGCTACGAAAATTAGATCGCGAGTTATGAGATTTCCAATTTTTCGACCTCTACCTTGGGGGGAGGCTCCTATCACCAAAAACTAGCACTGTTTCATAATAAATCACAAAACGATATTTGGCCGCGCTATGAAAATTAGATCGCGAGTTATAAGCATTTTAAATTTTTCGACCCTCAACGTGGAGGGGTCACCTGTCACGAAAAGTAACACTGTTGCATAATAAATTACCAAACAAAATTTGTCCGCGCTACGAAAATTAGATCGCGAGTTATAAGCATTTTAGGTAGCTTTCATTACAAAATGTAAAAAGCTACCTATTGAAGCCGTCCGGAGGAAAGCACTTCCGGAAAATTTTGGTATATTTTCACCGATCATGAACCCCAGACCCCAAAACCACCCTCCGTTCAAATGTTGACATATATATATATATATATATATATAACCATATATATATATATATATATATCTGATTTTTGTCATGCGATAACTAACGTATTTATGAACCGATTTGAATGAAACTTGGTATGTACATAGTACATACAAATGTCTCGACCGAGTTCGTTGGCCAGCATCACCCGCCATTTTGTTTCAAAATGGCGGCCATTTTAAATTTTTAAAAAAATTTAAAATTTAAAATTAAATGCGAAAAAATTAAAATTTGAAAAATATTTTTCTTTTACGTGTTAGAACTTAAAACAAAGATTCCAGAACACTTTTTATTTTGTCAATATCTTAAAAAATGATTGAGTTATAGCACTTTGAATTTTTCTTATAGCTGACATTTTAAAACGATCTGATTTTTGTCACGTAATAACACGCGTATTTATGAACCGATTTCAATGAAACTTGGTATGTACATAGTACATACAAATGTCTCGACCGAGTTCGTTGACCAGCATCATCCGCCATTTTGTTTCAAAATGGTGGCCATTTTAAATTTTTTAAAAAATTTAAAATTTAAAATTAAATGCGAAAAAATCAAAATTTGAAAAATATTTTTCTTTTACGTGTTAGAACTTAAAACAACGATTCCAGAATACTTTTTATTTTGTCTATATCTTAAAAAATGATTGAGTTACAGCCTTTTGAATTTTTCTTATGGCTGACATTTTGAAACGATCTGATTTTGTCACGTGATAACACGCGTATTTATGAACCGATTTCAATGAAACGTGGTATGTACATAGTACATACAAATGTCTCGACCGAGTTCGTTGGCCAGCATCATCCACCATTTTGTTTCAAAATGGTGGCCATTTTAAATTTTTTAAAAAATTTAAAATTTAAAATTAAATGCGAAAAAATTAAAAGTTGAAAAATATTTTTCTGTTACGTGTTAAAACTTAAAACAACTATTCCGGAACACTTTTTATTTTGTCTATATCTTAAAAAATGATTGAGTTATAGCACTTTGAATTTTGCTTATGGCTGACATTTTGAAACGGTCTGATCTCAACGATCCATCATGTTGCTTTAAAATGGCATACACTTTATGATATCGTGGAATTTGGTGATTCTCTAAATCGCTTAAAATAAAACCAGGTTGAATAAAAGATGACTAATTTCTAAAAATTCCTATTAATATTCAGTCTTGACAAAAACTAGTATTCAATCTTATAAAATCACTAATTTTTAAAGATTATTTCCACTAATTTGAGCTTAGTATTTTTGAACAATGTAACTTACTTTAAAATAAATAAATAAATAAATAAGTATATGAAAGCTACCTCTTCCTCCCGGCATTGCCGGAAGGACTTTTTATATTTTCGACCCTCTCCGCGGGAGGGGGGTCACCTGTCACCAAAAGTAACACTGTCTCATAATAAATTACCAAACAAAATTTGGCCGCGCAACGAAAAGTAGATCGCGAGTTATAAGCATTTTAAATTTTTCGACCCTCACCGTGGGGGGGTCTCCTGTCACCAAAAGTAACACTGTCTCATTATAAATTACCAAACAAAATTTGGCCGCACTACGAATATTAGATCGCGAGTTATAAGCATTTAAAATTTTTCGACCTCTACCGTGGTTGGGTCTCCTGTCACCAAAAATTAGCACTGTTTCATAATAAATCACAAAACAAAATTTGGCCGCGCTATGAAAATTAGATCGCGAGTTATAAGCATTTAAAATTTTTCGAACCTCACCGTGTGGCGTATCATGTCACCAAAAGTAACACAGTCTCATTATAAATTACCAAACAAAATTTAGCCGCACTACGAAAATTAGATCGCGAGTTATAAGCATTTTAACTTTTTCGACCTTCACCGCGGGGGGGTCTTCTGTCACCAAATATTAACACTGTTTCATAATAAAACACCAAACAAAATTTCGCCACTCTACGAAAATTAGATCGCGAGTTACAAGCATTTTAAAATTTTCGACCCTCACCGTGGGGGTCTCCTGTCACAAAAAGTAACACTGTCTCATAATAAATTACCAAACAAAATTTTGCCGCACTACGAATATTAGATCGCGAGTTATAAGCATTTTAAATTTTTCTACCTTCACCGTGGGGGGGGTCTCCTGTCACCAAACGTAAGACTGTCTCATAATAAATTACCAAACAAAATTTGGCCGCACTACGAAATTTCGATCGCGAGTTATAAGCATTTCAAATTTTTAGACCCTCACCGTGTGGGGGGGGGTTCCTGTCACCAAAAGTAACACTGTCTCATAAAAAATTACCAAACAAAATTTGGCCGTACTACGAAAATTAGATCGCGAGTTATAAGCATTTTAAATTTTTCGACCCTCGCCGTGAGGGGGCGGGTCTCCTGTCAAAAAAATTAAAACTGTTTCATAATAAATCACAAAACAAAATTTGGCCGCGCTATGAAAATTAGATCGCGAGTTATAAGCATTTTAACTTTTTCGACCCTCAACGTGGAGGGGTCACCTGTCAACAAAAGTAAGACTGTTTCATAATAAATTACCAAACAAAATATTGCCGCGCTACGAAAATTAGATCGCGAGTTATAAGCATTTTAAATTTTTCGACCTTCACCGTGGGGGGGTCTCCTGTCACCAAAAATTAGCACTGTATCATAATAAATCACAAAACAAAATTTGGCCGCGCTATGAAAATTAGATGGCGAGTTATAAGCATTTTAAATTTTTCGACCTTCACCGTGGGGGGGTCTCCTGTCACCAAAAGTAACACTGTCTCATTATAAATTACCAAACAAAATTTGGCCGCACTACGAAAATTAGATCGCGAGTTATAAGCATTTAAACTTTTTCGACCTCTACCGTGGGGGGGTCTCCTGTCACCAAAAATTAGCACTGTTTCATAATAAATCACAAAACAAAATTTGGCCGCGCTATGAAAATTAGATCGCGAGTTATAAGCATTTTAAATTTTTCGACCCTCAACGTGGAGGGGTCACCTGTCACGAAAAGTAACACTGTTGCATAATAAATTACCAAACAAAATTTGTCCGCGCAACGAAAAGTAGATCGCGAGTTATAAGCATTTTAAATTTTTCGACCCTCACCGTGGGGGGGGGATCTCCTGTCACCAAAAGTAACACTGTCTCATTATAAATTACCAAACAAAATTTGGCCGCACTACGAAAATTAGATCGCGAGTTATAAGCATTTAAACTTTTTCGACCTCTACCGTGGGGGGGTCTCCTGTCACCAAAAATTAGCACTGTTTCATAATAAATCACAAAACAAAATTTGGCCGCGCTATGAAAATTAGATCGCGAGTTATAAGCATTTTAAATTTTTCGACCCTCAACGTGGAGGGGTCACCTGTCACGAAAAGTAACACTGTTGCATAATAAATTACCAAACAAAATTTGTCCGCGCTACGAAAATTAGATCGCGAGTTATAAGCATTTTTATATTTTCGACCCTCTCCGCGGGAGGGGGGGTCACCTGTCACCAAAAGTAACACTGTCTCATAATAAATTACCAAACAAAATTTGGCCGCGCAACGAAAAGTAGATCGCGAGTTATAAGCATTTTAAATTTTTCGACCTTCACCGTGGGGGGGTCTCCTGTCACCAAAAGTAACACTGTCTCATTATAAATTACCAAACAAAATTTGGCCGCACTACGAAAATTAGATCGCGTGTTATAAGCATTTAAACTTTTTCGACCTCTACCGTGGGGGGGTCTCCTGTCAACAAAAATTAGCACTGTTTCATAATAAATCACAAAACAAAATTTGGCCGCGCTATGAAAATTAGATCGCGAATTAAAGCATTTTAAATTTTTCGACCCTCAACGTGGAGGGGTCACCTGTCACTAAAAGTAACACTGTCTCATAATAAATTACCAAACAAAATTTGGCCGAGCTACGAAAATTAGATCGCGAGATATAGGCATTTTAAATTTTTCGAACCTCACCGTGGGGGTCTCCTATCACCAAAAGTAACACTGTCTCATTATAAATTACCAAACAAAATTTGGCCGCGCTACGAAAATTAGATCGCGAGTTATGAGATTTCCAATTTTTCGACCTCTATCTTGGGGGGAGGCTCCTATCACCAAAAACTAGCACTGTTTCATAATAAATCACAAAACGAAATTTGGCCGCGCTACGAAAATTAGATCGCGAGTTATAAGCATTTTAAATTTTTCGACCCTCAACGTGGAGGGGTCACCTGTCACCAAAAGTAACACTGTCTCATTATAAATTACCAAACAAAATTTGGCCGCACTACGAAAATTATATCGCGAGTTATAAGCATTTAAACTTTTTCAACCTCTACCGTGGGGGGGGGTCTCCTGTCACCAAAAATTAGCACTGTTTCATAATAAATCACAAAACAAAATTTGGCCGCGCTATGAAAATTAGATCGCGAGTTATAAGCATTTTAAAATTTTCGACCCTCAACGTGGAGGGGTCACCTGTCACGAAAAGTAACACTGTTGCATAATAAATTACCAAACAAAATTTGTCCGCGCTACGAAAATTAGATCGCGAGTTATAAGCATTTTTATATTTTCGACCCTCTCCGCGGGAGGGGGGGTCACCTGTCACCAAAAGTAACACTGTCTCATAATAAATTACCAAACAAAATTTGGCCGCGCAACGAAAAGTAGATCGCGAGTTATAAGCATTTTAAATTTTTCGACCCTCACCGTGGGGGGGGTCTCCTGTCACCAAAAGTAACACTGTCTCATTATAAATTACCAAACAAAATTTGGCCGCACTACGAAAATTAGATCGCGAGTTATAAGCATTTAAACTTTTTCGACCTCTACCGTGGTTGGGTCTCCTGTCACCAAAAATTAGCACTGTTTCATAATAAATCACAAAACAAAATTTGGCCGCGCTATGAAAATTAGATCGCGAGTTATAAGCATTTAAAATTTTTCGAACCTCACCGTGTGGGGTATCATGTCACCAAAAGTAACACTGTCTCATTATAAATTACCAAACAAAATTTGGCCGCACTACGAAAATTAGATCGCGAGTTATAAGCATTTAAACTTTTTCGACCTCTACCGTGGTTGGGTCTCCTGTCACCAAAAATTAGCACTGTTTCATAATAAATCACAAAACAAAATTTGGCCGCACTACGAAATTTCGATCGCGAGTTATAAGCATTTCAAATTTTTAGACCCTCACCGTGTGGGGGGGGTTCCTGTCACCAAAAGTAACACTGTCTCATAATAAATTACCAAACAAACTTTGGCCGCACTACGAAAATTAGATCGCGAGTTATAAGCATTTTAAATTTTTCGACCCTCACCATGGGGATCTAATGTCACCAAAAGTAACACTGTCTCATAAAAAATTACCAAACAAAATTTGGCCGTACTACGAAAATTAGATCGCGAGTTATAAGCATTTTAAATTTTTCGACCCTCGCCATGAGGGGGCGGGTCTCCTGTCAAAAAAATTAAAAATGTTTCATAATAAATCACAAAACAAAATTTGGCCGCGCTATGAAAATTAGATCGCGAGTTATAAGCATTTTAACTTTTTCGACCCTCAACGTGGAGGGGTCACCTGTCAACAAAAGTAAGACTGTTTCATAATAAATTACCAAACAAAATATTGCCGCGCTACGAAAATTAGATCGCGAGTTATAAGCATTTTAAATTTTTCGACCTTCACCGTGGGGGGGTCTCCTGTCACCAAAAGTAACACTGTCTCATTATAAATTACCGAACAAAATTTGGCCGCACTACGAAAATTAGATCGCGAGTTATAAGCATTTTAACTTTTTCGACCTCTACCGTGGGGGGGTCTCCTGTCACCAAAAATTAGCACTGTATCATAATAAATCACAAAACAAAATTTGGCCGCGCTATGAAAATTAGATGGCGAGTTATAAGCATTTTAAATTTTTCGGCCCTCAACGTGGAGGGGTCACCTGTCACCAAAAGTAAGACTGTCTCATTATAAATTACCGAACAAAATTTGGCCGCACTACGAAAATTAGATCGCGAGTTATAAGCATTTTAACTTTTTCGACCTCTACCGTGGGGGGGTCTCCTGTCACCAAAAATTAGCACTGTTTCATAATAAATCACAAAACAAAATTTGGCCGCGCTATGAAAATTAGATCGCGAATTAAAAGCATTTTAAATTTTTCGACCCTCAACGTGGAGGGGTCACCTGTCACTAAAAGTAACACTGTCTCATAATAAATTACCAAACAAAATTTGGAAGAGCTACGAAAATTAGATCGCGAGTTATAGGCATTTTAAATTTTTCGAACCTCACCATGGGGGTCTCCTATCACCAAAAGTAACACTGTCTCATTATAAATTACCAAACAAAATTTGTCCGCGCTACGAAAATTAGATCGCGAGTTATAAGCATTTTTATATTTTCGACCCTCTCCGCGGGAGGGGGGGTCTCCTGTCACCAAAAATAACACTGTATCTTAATAAATTACCAAAAAAATTTTTGCCGCACTACGAAAATTAGATCGCGAGTTATAGCCATTTTAAATTTTTCGACCTTCACCGTGGGGGGGGTCACCTGTCACCAAACGTAAGAGTGTCTTATAATAAATTACCAAACAAACTTTTACCGCACTACGAAGAATAGATCGCGAGTTATAAGCATTTTAATTTTTTCGACCCTAGCCGTGAGGGGGCGGATCTCCTGTCACCAAAAATTAAAAATGTTTCATAGTAAATCACAAAACAAAATTTGGCCGCTCTATGAAAATTAGATGGCGAGTTATAAGCATTTTAACTTTTTCGACCCTCAACGTGGAGGGGTCACCTGTCACCAAAAGTAAGACTGTCTCATAATAAATTACCAAACAAAATATTGCCGCGCTACGAAAATTAGATCGCGACTTATAAGCATTTTAAATTTTTCGACCCTCACCGTGGGGGGGGGGGTCTCCTGTCACTAAAACTATCACTGTCTCATAATAAATTACCAAACAAATTTTGGCCGCGCTCTGAAATTTAGATCGCGAATTATTGCCATTTTAAATTTTTCGACGTTCACCGTGGGGGGGGTCTCCTGTCAACAAACGTAAGACTGTCTTATAATAAATTACCAAACAAACTTTGGCCGCACTACGAAGATTAGATCGCGAATTATAAGCATTTTAATTTTTTCGACCCTCACCATGGGGGATCTCCTGTCACCAAAAGTAACACTATCTCATAATAAATTCCCAAACAAAATTTGGCCGTACTACGAAAATTAGATCGCGAGTTATAAGCATTTTAAATTTTTCGACCCTCGCCGTGAGGGGGCGGGTCTCCTGTCAAAAAATTAAAACTGTTTCATAATAAATCACAAAACAAAATTTGGCCGCGCTATGAAAATTAGATCGCGAGTTATAAGCATTCTAACTTTTTCGACCCTCAACGTGGAGGGGTCACCTGTCAACAAAAGTAAGACTGTTTCATAATAAATTACCAAACAAAATATTGCCGCGCTACGAAAATTAGATCGCGAGTTATAAGCATTTTAAATTTTTCGACCTTCACCGTGGGGGGGTCTCCTGTCACCAAAAGTAACACTGTCTCATTATAAATTACCGAACAAAATTTGGCCGCACTACGAAAATTAGATCGCGAGTTATAAGCATTTTAACTTTTTCGACCTCTACCGTGGGGGGGTCTCCTGTCACCAAAAATTAGCACTGTATCATAATAAATCACAAAACAAAATTTGGCCGCGCTATGAAAATTAGATGGCGAGTTATAAGCATTTTAAATTTTTCGGCCCTCAACGTGGAGGGGTCACCTGTCACCAAAAGTAAGACTGTCTCATTATAAATTACCGAACAAAATTTGGCCGCACTACGAAAATTAGATCGCGAGTTATAAGCATTTTAACTTTTTCGACCTCTACGGTGGGGGGGTCTCCTGTCACCAAAAATTAGCACTGTATCATAATAAATCACAAAACAAAATTTGGCCGCGCTATGAAAATTAGATGACGAGTTATAAGCATTTTAAATTTTTCGACCTTCACCGTGGGGGGGGGGTCTCCTGTCACCAAAAGTAACACTGTCTCATTATAAATTACCAAACAAAATTTGGCCGCACTACGAAAATTAGATCGCGAATTATAAGCATTTTAAATTTTTCGACCCTCAACGTGGAGGGGTCACCTGTCACTAAAAGTAACACTGTCTCATAATAAATTACCAAACAAAATTTGGCCGCGCTATGAAAATTAGATCGCGAATTAAAAGCATTTTAAATTTTTCGACCCTCAACGTGGAGGGGTCACCTGTCACTAAAAGTAACACTGTCTCATAATAAATTACCAAACAAAATTTGGCCGAGCTACGAAAATTAGATCGCGAGTTATAGGCATTTTAAATTTTTCGAACCTCACCGTGGGGGTCTCCTATCACCAAAAGTAACACTGTCTCATTATAAATTACCAAACAAAATTTGGCCGCGCTACGAAAATTAGATCGCGAGTTATGAGATTTCCAATTTTTCGACCTCTACCTTGGGGGGAGGCTCCTATCACCAAAAACTAGCACTGTTTCATAATAAATCACAAAACGATATTTGGCCGCGCTACGAAAATTAGATCGCGAGTTATAAGCATTTTAAATTTTTCGACCCTCAACGTGGAGGGGTCACCTGTCACCAAAAGTAACGCTGTCTCATTATAAATTACCAAACAAAATTTGGCCGCACTACGAAAATTATATCGCGAGTTATAAGCATTTAAACTTTTTCGACCTCTACCGTGGGGGGGGGGTCTCCTGTCACCAAAAATTAGCACTGTTTCATAATAAATCACAAAACAAAATTTGGCCGCGCTATGAAAATTAGATCGCGAGTTATAAGCATTTTAAATTTTTCGACCCTCAACGTGGAGGGGTCACCTGTCACGAAAAGTAACACTGTTGCATAATAAATTACCAAACAAAATTTGTCCGCGCTACGAAAATTAGATCGCGAGTTATAAGCATTTTAGGTAGCTTTCATTACAAAATGTAAAAAGCTACCTATTGCAGCCGTCCGGAGGAAAGCACTTCCGGAAAATTTTGGTATATTTTCACCGATCATGAACCCCAGACCCCAAAACCACCCTCCGTTCAAATGTTGACATATATATATATATATATATATATAACCATATATATATATATATATATATCTGATTTTTGTCATGCGATAACTAACGTATTTATGAACCGATTTGAATGAAACTTGGTATGTACATAGTACATACAAATGTCTCGACCGAGTTCGTTGGCCAGCATCACCCGCCATTTTGTTTCAAAATGGCGGCCATTTTAAATTTTTAAAAAAATTTAAAATTTAAAATTAAATGCGAAAAAATTAAAATTTGAAAAATATTTTTCTTTTACGTGTTAGAACTTAAAACAAAGATTCCAGAACACTTTTTATTTTGTCAATATCTTAAAAAATGATTGAGTTATAGCACTTTGAATTTTTCTTATAGCTGACATTTTAAAACGATCTGATTTTTGTCACGTAATAACACGCGTATTTATGAACCGATTTCAATGAAACTTGGTATGTACATAGTACATACAAATGTCTCGACCGAGTTCGTTGACCAGCATCATCCGCCATTTTGTTTCAAAATGGTGGCCATTTTAATTTTTTTAAAAAATTTAAAATTTAAAATTAAATGCGAAAAAATCAAAATTTGAAAAATATTTTTCTTTTACGTGTTAGAACTTAAAACAACGATTCCAGAATACTTTTTATTTTGTCTATATCTTAAAAAATGATTGAGTTACAGCCTTTTGAATTTTTCTTATGGCTGACATTTTGAAACGATCTGATTTTGTCACGTGATAACACGCGTATTTATGAACCGATTTCAATGAAACGTGGTATGTACATAGTACATACAAATGTCTCGACCGAGTTCGTTGGCCAGCATCATCCACCATTTTGTTTCAAAATGGTGGCCATTTTAAATTTTTTAAAAAATTTAAAATTTAAAATTAAATGCGAAAAAATTAAAAGTTGAAAAATATTTTTCTGTTACGTGTTAAAACTTAAAACAACTATTCCGGAACACTTTTTATTTTGTCTATATCTTAAAAAATGATTGAGTTATAGCACTTTGAATTTTGCTTATGGCTGACATTTTGAAACGGTCTGATCTCAACGATCCATCATGTTGCTTTAAAATGGCATACACTTTATGATATCGTGGAATTTGGTGATTCTCTAAATCGCTTAAAATAAAACCAGGTTGAATAAAAGATGACTAATTTCTAAAAATTCCTATTAATATTCAGTCTTGACAAAAACTAGTATTCAATCTTATAAAATCACTAATTTTTAAAGATTATTTCCACTAATTTGAGCTTAGTATTTTTGAACAATGTAACTTACTTTAAAATAAATAAATAAATAAATAAGTATATGAAAGCTACCTCTTCCTCCCGGCATTGCCGGAAGGACTTTTTATATTTTCGACCCTCTCCGCGGGAGGGGGGTCACCTGTCACCAAAAGTAACACTGTCTCATAATAAATTACCAAACAAAATTTGGCCGCGCAACGAAAAGTAGATCGCGAGTTATAAGCATTTTAAATTTTTCGACCCTCACCGTGGGGGGGTCTCCTGTCACCAAAAGTAACACTGTCTCATTATAAATTACCAAACAAAATTTGGCCGCACTACGAATATTAGATCGCGAGTTATAAGCATTTAAAATTTTTCGACCTCTACCGTGGTTGGGTCTCCTGTCACCAAAAATTAGCACTGTTTCATAATAAATCACAAAACAAAATTTGGCCGCGCTATGAAAATTAGATCGCGAGTTATAAGCATTTAAAATTTTTCGAACCTCACCGTGTGGCGTATCATGTCACCAAAAGTAACACAGTCTCATTATAAATTACCAAACAAAATTTAGCCGCACTACGAAAATTAGATCGCGAGTTATAAGCATTTTAACTTTTTCGACCTTCACCGCGGGGGGGTCTTCTGTCACCAAATATTAACACTGTTTCATAATAAAACACCAAACAAAATTTCGCCACTCTACGAAAATTAGATCGCGAGTTACAAGCATTTTAAAATTTTCGACCCTCACCGTGGGGGTCTCCTGTCACAAAAAGTAACACTGTCTCATAATAAATTACCAAACAAAATTTTGCCGCACTACGAATATTAGATCGCGAGTTATAAGCATTTTAAATTTTTCTACCTTCACCGTGGGGGGGGTCTCCTGTCACCAAACGTAAGACTGTCTCATAATAAATTACCAAACAAAATTTGGCCGCACTACGAAATTTCGATCGCGAGTTATAAGCATTTCAAATTTTTAGACCCTCACCGTGTGGGGGGGGGGTTCCTGTCACCAAAAGTAACACTGTCTCATAAAAAATTACCAAACAAAATTTGGCCGTACTACGAAAATTAGATCGCGAGTTATAAGCATTTTAAATTTTTCGACCCTCGCCGTGAGGGGGCGGGTCTCCTGTCAAAAAAATTAAAACTGTTTCATAATAAATCACAAAACAAAATTTGGCCGCGCTATGAAAATTAGATCGCGAGTTATAAGCATTTTAACTTTTTCGACCCTCAACGTGGAGGGGTCACCTGTCAACAAAAGTAAGACTGTTTCATAATAAATTACCAAACAAAATATTGCCGCGCTACGAAAATTAGATCGCGAGTTATAAGCATTTTAAATTTTTCGACCTTCACCGTGGGGGGGTCTCCTGTCACCAAAAATTAGCACTGTATCATAATAAATCACAAAACAAAATTTGGCCGCGCTATGAAAATTAGATGGCGAGTTATAAGCATTTTAAATTTTTCGACCTTCACCGTGGGGGGGTCTCCTGTCACCAAAAGTAACACTGTCTCATTATAAATTACCAAACAAAATTTGGCCGCACTACGAAAATTAGATCGCGAGTTATAAGCATTTAAACTTTTTCGACCTCTACCGTGGGGGGGTCTCCTGTCACCAAAAATTAGCACTGTTTCATAATAAATCACAAAACAAAGTTTGGCCGCGCTATGAAAATTAGATCGCGAATTAAAAGCATTTTAAATTTTTCGACCCTCAACGTGGAGGGGTCACCTGTCACTAAAAGTAACACTGTCTCATAATAAATTACCAAAGAAAATTTGGCCGAGCTACGAAAATTAGATCGCGAGTTATAGGCATTTTAAATTTTTCGAACCTCACCGTGGGGGTCTCCTATCACCAAAAGTAACACTGTCTCATTATAAATTACCAAACAAAATTTGGCCGCGCTACGAAAATTAGATCGCGAGTTATGAGATTTCGAATTTTTCGACCTCTACCTTGGGGGGAGGCTCCTATCACCAAAAACTAGCACTGTTTCATAATAAATCACAAAACGAAATTTGGCCGCGCTACGAAAATTAGATCGCGAGTTATAAGCATTTTAAATTTTTCGACCCTCAACGTGGAGGGGTCACCTGTCACCAAAAGTAACACTGTCTCATTATAAATTACCAAACAAAATTTGGCCGCACTACGAAAATTATATCGCGAGTTATAAGCATTTAAACTTTTTCGACCTCTACCGTGGGGGGTGTCTCCTGTCACCAAAAATTAGCACTGTTTCATAATAAATCACAAAACAAAATTTGGCCGCGCTATGAAAATTAGATCGCGAGTTATAAGCATTTTAAATTTTTCGACCCTCAACGTGGAGGGGTCACCTGTCACGAAAAGTAACACTGTTGCATAATAAATTACCAAACAAAATTTGTCCGCGCTACGAAAATTAGATCGCGAGTTATAAGCATTTTTGTATTTTCTACCCTCTCCGCGGGAGGGGGGGTCTCCTGTCACCAAAAATAACACTGTATCTTAATAAATTACCAAAAAAATTTTTGCCGCACTACGAAAATTAGATCGCGAGTTATAGCCATTTTAAATTTTTCGACCTTCACCGTGGGGGGGGGTCACCTGTCACCAAACGTAAGAGTGTCTTATAATAAATTACCAAACAAACTTTGGCCGCACTACGAAGATTAGATCGCGAGTTATAAGCATTTTAATTTTTTCGACCCTCGCCGTGAGGGGGCGGATCTCCTGTCACCAAAAATTAAAAATGTTTCATAGTAAATCACAAAACAAAATTTGGCCGCGCTATGAAACTTAGATGGCGAGTTATAAGCATTTTAAATTTTTCGACCCTCAACGTGGAGGGGTCACCTGTCACCAAAAGTAAGACTGTCTCATAATAAATTACCAAACAAAATATTGCCGCGCTACGAATATTAGATCGCGAGTTATAAGCATTTTTACTTTTTCGATCTATACCGTGGGGGGGGGTCTCCTGTCACCAAAAATTAGCTCTGTTTCATAATAAATCACAAAACAAAATTTGGCCGCGCTATGAAAATTAGATGGCGAGTTATAAGCATTTTAAATTTTTCGACCCTCAACGTGGAGGGGTCACCTGTCACAAAAAGTAACACTGTCTCATAATAAATTACCAAACAAAATTTGGCCGCGCAACGAAAAGTAGATCGCGAGTTATAAGCATTTTAAATTTTTCGAACCTCACCGTGAAGGGGTCTCCTGTCACCAAAAATTAGCACTGTTTCATAATAAATCACAAAACAAAATTTGGCCGCGCTATGAAAATTAGATCGCGAGTTATAAGCATTTTAAATTTTTCGACATTCAACGTGGAGTGGTCACCTGTCACCAAAAGTAAGACTGTCGCATAATAAATTTCAAAACAAAATATGGCCGCGCTACGGAAATTAGATCGCGAGTTATAAGCATTTAAACTTTTTCGACCTCTACCGTGGGGGGGTCTCCTGTCACCAAAAATTAGCACTGTTTCATAATAAATCACAAAACAAAATTTGGCCGCGCTATGAAAATTAGATCGCGAGTTTTAAGCATTTTAAATTTTTCGACCCTCAACGTGGAGGGGTCACCTGTCACGAAAAGTAACACTGTCGCATAATAAATTACCAAAAAAATTTGTCCGCGCTACGAAAATTAGATCGCTAGTTATAAGCATTTTTATATTTTCGAACCTCTCCGCGGGAGGGGGGTCTCCTGTCACCAAAAGTAACACTGTATCTTAATAAATTACCAAAAAAATTTTGCCTCACTACGAAAATTAGATCGCGAGTTATAGCCATTTTAAATTTTTCGACCTTCACCGTGGGGGGGGGTCTCCTGTCACCAAACGTAAGACTGTCTTATAATAAATTACCAAACAAACTTTGGCCGCACAACAAAGATTAGATCGCGATTTATATGCATTTTAATTTTTTCGACCCTCACCATGGGGAATTTCCTGTCATCAAAAGTAACACTGTCTCATAATAAATTACCAAACAAAATTTGGCCGTACTACGAAAATTAGATCGCGAGTTATAAGCATTTTAAATTTTTCTACCTTCACCGTGGGGGGGGTCTCCTGTCACCAAACGTAAGACTGTCTCATAATAAATTACCAAACAAAATTTGGCCGCACTACGAAATTTCGATCGCGAGTTATAAGCATTTCAAATTTTTAGACCCTCACCGTGTGGGGGGGGTTCCTGTCACCAAAAGTAACACTGTCTCATAATAAATTACCAAACAAACTTTGGCCGCACTACGAAAATTAGATCGCGAGTTATAAGCATTTTAAATTTTTCGACCCTCACCATGGGGATCTCCTGTCACCAAAAGTAACACTGTCTCATAAAAAATTACCAAACAAAATTTGGCCGTACTACGAAAATTAGATCGCGAGTTATAAGCATTTTAAATTTTTCGACCCTCGCCGTGAGGGGGCGGGTCTCCTGTCAAAAAATTAAAACTGTTTCATAATAAATCACAAAACAAAATTTGGCCGCGCTATGAAAATTAGATCGCGAGTTATAAGCATTTTAACTTTTTCGACCCTCAACGTGGAGGGGTCACCTGTCAACAAAAGTAATACTGTTTCATAATAAATTACCAAACAAAATATTGCCGCGCTACGAAAATTAGATCGCGAGTTATAAGCATTTTAAATTTTTCGACCTTCACCGTGGGGGGGTCTCCTGTCACCAAAAGTAACACTGTCTCATTATAAATTACCGAACAAAATTTGGCCGCACTACGAAAATTAGATCGCGAGTTATAAGCATTTTAACTTTTTCGACCTCTACCGTGGGGGGGTCTCCTGTCACCAAAAATTAGCACTGTATCATAATAAATCACAAAACAAAATCTGGCCGCGCTATGAAAATTAGATGGCGAGTTATAAGCATTTTAAATTTTTCGGCCCTCAACGTGGAGGGGTCACCTGTCACCAAAAGTAAGACTGTCTCATTATACATTACCGAACAAAATTTGGCCGCACTACGAAAATTAGATCGCGAGTTATAAGCATTTTAACTTTTTCGACCTCTACCGTGGGGGGGTCTCCTGTCACCAAAAATTAGCACTGTATCATAATAAATCACAAAACAAAATTTGGCCGCGCTATGAAAATTAGATGACGAGTTATAAGCATTTTAAATTTTTCGACCTTCACCGTGGGGGGGGTCTCCTGTCACCAAAAGTAACACTGTCTCATTATAAATTACCAAACAAAATTTGGCCGCACTACGAAAATTAGATCGCGAATTAAAAGCATTTTAAATTTTTCGACCCTCAACGTGGAGGGGTCACCTGTCACTAAAAGTAACACTGTCTCATAATAAATTACCAAACAAAATTTGGCCGCGCTATGAAAATTAGATCGCGAATTAAAAGCATTTTAAATTTTTCGACCCTCAACGTGGAGGGGTCACCTATAACTAAAAGTAACACTGTCTCATAATAAATTACCAAACAAAATTTGGCCGAGCTACGAAAATTAGATCGCGAGTTATAGGCATTTTAAATTTTTCGAACCTCACCGTGGGGGTCTCCTATCACCAAAAGTAACACTGTCTCATTATAAATTACCAAACAAAATTTGGCCGCGCTACGAAAATTAGATCGCGAGTTATGAGATTTCCAATTTTTCGACCTCTACCTTGGGGGGAGGCTCCTATCACCAAAAACTAGCACTGTTTCATAATAAATCACAAAACGATATTTGGCCGCGCTACGAAAATTAGATCGCGAGTTATAAGCATTTTAAATTTTTCGACCCTCAACGTGGAGGGGTCACCTGTCACCAAAAGTAACGCTGTCTCATTATAAATTACCAAACAAAATTTGGCCGCACTACGAAAATTATATCGCGAGTTATAAGCATTTAAAATTTTTCGACCTCTACCGTGGTTGGGTCTCCTGTCACCAAAAATTAGCACTGTTTCATAATAAATCACAAAACAAAATTTGGCCGCGCTACGAAAATTAGATCGCGAGTTATAAGCATTTTAAATTTTTCGACCCTCACCGTGGGGGGGTCTCCTGTCACCAAAAGTAACACTGTCTCATTATAAATTACCAAACAAAATTTGGCCGCACTACGAATATTAGATCGCGAGTTATAAGCATTTAAAATTTTTCGACCTCTACCGTGGTTGGGTCTCCTGTCACCAAAAATTAGCACTGTTTCATAATAAATCACAAAACAAAATTTGGCCGCGCTATGAAAATTAGATCGCGAGTTATAAGCATTTAAAATTTTTCGAACCTCACCGTGTGGCGTATCATGTCACCAAAAGTAACACAGTCTCATTATAAATTACCAAACAAAATTTAGCCGCACTACGAAAATTAGATCGCGAGTTATAAGCATTTTAACTTTTTCGACCTTCACCGCGGGGGGGTCTCCTGTCACCAAATATTAACACTGTTTCATAATAAAACACCAAACAAAATTTCGCCACGCTACGAAAATTAGATCGCGAGTTACAAGCATTTTAAAATTTTCGACCCTCACCGTGGGGGTCTCCTGTCACAAAAAGTAACACTGTCTCATAATAAATTACCAAACAAAATTTTGCCGCACTACGAATATTAGATCGCGAGTTATAAGCATTTTAAATTTTTCTACCTTCACCGTGGGGGGGGTCTTCTGTCACCAAACGTAAGACTGTCTCATAATAAATTACCAAACAAAATTTGGCCGCACTACGAAATTTCGATCGCGAGTTATAAGCATTTCAAATTTTTAGACCCTCACCGTGTGGGGGGGGGTTCCTGTCACCAAAAGTAACACTGTCTCATAATAAATTACCAAACAAACTTTGGCCGCACTACGAAAATTAGATCGCGAGTTATAAGCATTTTAAATTTTTCGACCCTCACCATGGGGATCTCCTGTCACCAAAAGTAACACTGTCTCATAAAAAATTACCAAACAAAATTTGGCCGTACTACGAAAATTAGATCGCGAGTTATAAGCATTTTAAATTTTTCGACCCTCGCCTTGAGGGGGCGGGTCTCCTGTCAAAAAAATTAAAACTGTTTCATAATAAATCACAAAACAAAATTTGGCCGCGCTATGAAAATTAGATCGCGAGTTATAAGCATTTTAACTTTTTCGACCCTCAACGTGGAGGGGTCACCTGTCAACAAAAGTAAGACTGTTTCATAATAAATTACCAAACAAAATATTGCCGCGCTACGAAAATTAGATCGCGAGTTATAAGCATTTTAAATTTTTCGACCTTCACCGTGGGGGGGGTCTCCTGTCACCAAAAATTAGCACTGTATCATAATAAATCACAAAACAAAATTTGGCCGCGCTATGAAAATTAGATGGCGAGTTATAAGCATTTTAAATTTTTCGACCTTCACCGTGGGGGGGTCTCCTGTCACCAAAAGTAACACTGTCTCATTATAAATTACCAAACAAAATTTGGCCGCACTACGAAAATTAGATCGCGAGTTATAAGCATTTAAACTTTTTCGACCTCTACCGTGGGGGAGTCTCCTGTCACCAAAAATTAGCACTGTTTCATAATAAATCACAAAACAAAATTTGGCCGCGCTATGAAAATTAGATCGCGAATTAAAAGCATTTTAAATTTTTCGAACCTCACCGTGGGGGTCTCCTATCACCAAAAGTAACACTGTCTCATTATAAATTACCAAACAAAATTTGGCCGCGCTACGAAAATTAGATCGCGAGTTATGAGATTTCGAATTTTTCGACCTCTACCTTGGGGGGAGGCTCCTATCACCAAAAACTAGCACTGTTTCATAATAAATCACAAAACGAAATTTGGCCGCGCTACGAAAATTAGATCGCGAGTTATAAGCATTTTAAATTTTTCGACCCTCAACGTGGAGGGGTCACCTGTCACCAAAAGTAACACTGTCTCATTATAATTTACCAAACAAAATTTGGCCGCACTACGAAAATTATATCGCGAGTTATAAGCATTTAAACTTTTTCGACCTCTACCGTGGGGGGGGGGTCTCCTGTCACCAAAAATTAGCACTGTTTCATAATAAATCACAAAACAAAATTTGGCCGCGCTATGAAAATTAGATCGCGAGTTATAAGCATTTTAAATTTTTCGACCCTCAACGTGGAGGGGTCACCTGTCACGAAAAGTAACACTGTTGCATAATAAATTACCAAACAAAATTTGTCCGCGCTACGAAAATTAGATCGCGAGTTATAAGCATTTTTGTATTTTCTACCCTCTCCGCGGGAGGGGGGGTCTCCTGTCACCAAAAATAACACTGTATCTTAATAAATTACCAAAAAAATTTTTGCCGCACTACGAAAATTAGATCGCGAGTTATAGCCATTTTAAATTTTTCGACCTTCACCGTGGGGGGGGGTCACCTGTCACCAAACGTAAGAGTGTCTTATAATAAATTACCAAACAAACTTTGGCCGCACTACGAAGATTAGATCGCGAGTTATAAGCATTTTAATTTTTTCGACCCTCGCCGTGAGGGGGCGGATCTCCTGTCACCAAAAATTAAAAATGTTTCATAGTAAATCACAAAACAAAATTTGGCCGCGCTATGAAACTTAGATGGCGAGTTATAAGCATTTTAAATTTTTCGACCCTCAACGTGGAGGGGTCACCTGTCACCAAAAGTAAGACTGTCTCATAATAAATTACCAAACAAAATATTGCCGCGCTACGAATATTAGATCGCGAGTTATAAGCATTTTTACTTTTTCGACCTATACCGTGGGGGGGGTCTCCTGTCACCAAAAATTAGCTCTGTTTCATAATAAATCACAAAACAAAATTTGGCCGCGCTCTGAAAATTAGATCGCGAGTTATTGCCATTTTAAATTTTTCGACGTTCACCGTGGGGGGGGGGTCTCCTGTCAACAAACGTAAGACTGTCTTATAATAAATTACCAAACAAACTTTGGCCGCACTACGAAGATTAGATCGCGAGTTATAAGCATTTTAATTTTTTCGACCCTCACCATGGGGGATCTCCTGTCACCAAAAGTAACACTATCTCATAATAAATTCCCAAACAAAATTTGGCCGTACTACGAAAATTAGATCGCGAGTTATAAGCATTTTAAATTTTTCGACCCTCGCCGTGAGGGGGCGGATCTCCTGTCACAAAAAATTAAAAATGTTTCATAATAAATTACAAAACAAAATTTGGCCGCGCTATGAAAATTAGATCGCGAGTTATAAGCATTTTAACTTTTTCGACCCTCAACGTGGAGGGGACACCTGTCACCAAAAGTAAGACTGTCTCATAATAAATTACCAAACAAAATATGGCCGCGCTACGAAAGTTAGATCGCGAGTTATAAGCATTTTAACTTTTTCGACCTCTACCGTGGAGGGTCTCCTGTCACCAAAAATTAGCACTGTATCATAATAAATCACAAAACAAAATTTGGCCGCGCTATGAAAATTAGATGGCGAGTTATAAGCATTTTAAATTTTTCGACCCTCAACGTGGAGGGGTCACCTGTCACAAAAAGTAACACTGTCTCATAATAAATTACCAAACAAAATTTGGCCGCGCAACGAAAAGTAGATCGCGAGTTATAAGCATTTTAAATTTTTCGAACCTCACCGTGGGGGGGTCTCCTGTCACCAAAAATTAGCACTGTTTCATAATAAATCACAAAACAAAATTTGGCCGCGCTATGAAAATTAGATCGCGAGTTATAAGCATTTTAAATTTTTCGACATTCAACGTGGAGTGGTCACCTGTCACCAAAAGTAAGACTGTCGCATAATAAATTACAAAACAAAATATGGCCGCGCTACGGAAATTAGATCGCGAGTTATAAGCATTTAAACTTTTTCGACCTCTACCGTGGGGGGGTCTCCTGTCACCAAAAATTAGCACTGTTTCATAATAAATCACAAAACAAAATTTGGCCGCGCTATGAAAATTAGATCGCGAGTTTTAAGCATTTTAAATTTTTCGACCCTCAACGTGGAGGGGTCACCTGTCACGAAAAGTAACACTGTCGCATAATAAATTACCAAAAAAATTTGTCCGCGCTACGAAAATTAGATCGCTAGTTATAAGCATTTTTATATTTTCGAACCTCTCCGCGGGAGGGGGGTCTCCTGTCACCAAAAGTAACACTGTATCTTAATAAATTACCAAAAAAATTTTGCCGCACTACGAAAATTAGATCGCGAGTTATAGCCATTTTAAATTTTTCGACCTTCACCGTGGGGGGGGGGTCTCCTGTCACCAAACGTAAGACTGTCTTATAATAAATTACCAAACAAACTTTGGCCGCACAACGAAGATTAGATCGCGAGTTATATGCATTTTAATTTTTTCGACCCTCACCATGGGGAATTTCCTTTCATCAAAAGTAACACTGTCTCATAATAAATTACCAAACAAAATTTGGCCGTACTACGAAAATTAGATCGCGAGTTATAAGCATTTTAAATTTTTCTACCTTCACCGTGGGGGGGTCTCCTGTCACCAAACGTAAGACTGTCTCATAATAAATTACCAAACAAAATTTGGCCGCACTACGAAATTTCGATCGCGAGTTATAAGCATTTCAAATTTTTAGACCCTCACCGTGTGGGGGGGTTCCTGTCACCAAAAGTAACACTGTCTCATAATAAATTACCAAACAAACTTTGGCCGCACTACGAAAATTAGATCGCGAGTTATAAGCATTTTAAATTTTTCGACCCTCACCATGGGGATCTCCTGTCACCAAAAGTAACACTGTCTCATAAAAAATTACCAAACAAAATTTGGCCGTACTACGAAAATTAGATCGCGAGTTATAAGCATTTTAAATTTTTCGACCCTCGCCGTAAGGGGGCGGGTCTCCTGTCAAAAAAATTAAAACTGTTTCATAATAAATCACAAAACAAAATTTGGCCGCGCTATGAAAATTAGATCGCGAGTTATAAGCATTTTAACTTTTTCGACCCTCAACGTGGAGGGGTCACCTGTCAACAAAAGTAAGACTGTTTCATAATAAATTACCAAACAAAATTTGGCCGCGCTATGAAAATTAGATCGCGAATTAAAAGCATTTTAAATTTTTCGACCCTCAACGTGGAGGGGTCACCTGTCACTAAAAGTAACACTGTCTCATAATAAATTACCAAAGAAAATTTGGCCGAGCTACGAAAATTAGATCGCGAGTTATAGGCATTTTAAATTTTTCGAACCTCACCGTGGGGGTCTCCTATCACCAAAAGTAACACTGTCTCATTATAAATTACCAAACAAAATTTGGCCGCGCTACGAAAATTAGATCGCGAGTTATGAGATTTCGAATTTTTCGACCTCTACCTTGGGGGGAGGCTCCTATCACCAAAAACTAGCACTGTTTCATAATAAATCACAAAACGAAATTTGGCCGCGCTACGAAAATTAGATCGCGAGTTATAAGCATTTTAAATTTTTCGACCCTCAACGTGGAGGGGTCACCTGTCACCAAAAGTAACACTGTCTCATTATAAATTACCAAACAAAATTTGGCCGCACTACGAAAATTATATCGCGAGTTATAAGCATTTAAACTTTTTCGACCTCTACCGTGGGGGGGGGGTCTCCTGTCACCAAAAATTAGCACTGTTTCATAATAAATCACAAAACAAAATTTGGCCGCGCTATGAAAATTAGATCGCGAGTTATAAGCATTTTAAATTTTTCGACCCTCAACGTGGAGGGGTCACCTGTCACGAAAAGTAACACTGTTGCATAATAAATTACCAAACAAAATTTGTCCGCGCTACGAAAATTAGATCGCGAGTTATAAGCATTTTTGTATTTTCTACCCTCTCCGCGTAAGGGGGGGTCTCCTGTCACCAAAAATAACACTGTATCTTAATAAATTACCAAAAAAATTTTTGCCGCACTACGAAAATTAGATCGCGAGTTATAGCCATTTTAAATTTTTCGACCTTCACCGTGGGGGGGGGTCACCTGTCACCAAACGTAAGAGTGTCTTATAATAAATTACCAAACAAACTTTGGCCGCACTACGAAGATTAGATCGCGAGTTATAAGCATTTTAATTTTTTCGACCCTCGCCGTGAGGGGGCGGATCTCCTGTCACCAAAAATTAAAAATGTTTCATAGTAAATCACAAAACAAAATTTGGCCGCGCTATGAAACTTAGATGGCGAGTTATAAGCATTTTAAATTTTTCGACCCTCAACGTGGAGGGGTCACCTGTCACCAAAAGTAAGACTGTCTCATAATAAATTACCAAACAAAATATTGCCGCGCTACGAATATTAGATCGCGAGTTATAAGCATTTTTACTTTTTCGACCTATACCGTGGGGGGGGGTCTCCTGTCACCAAAAATTAGCTCTGTTTCATAATAAATCACAAAACAAAATTTGGCCGCGCTCTGAAAATTAGATCGCGAGTTATTGCCATTTTAAATTTTTCGACGTTCACCGTGGGGGGGGGGGTCTCCTGTCAACAAACGTAAGACTGTCTTATAATAAATTACCAAACAAACTTTGGCCGCACTACGAAGATTAGATCGCGAGTTATAAGCATTTTAATTTTTTCGACCCTCACCATGGGGGATCTCCTGTCACCAAAAGTAACACTATCTCATAATAAATTCCCAAACAAAATTTGGCCGTACTACGAAAATTAGATCGCGAGTTATAAGCATTTTAAATTTTTCGACCCTCAACGTGGAGGGGACACCTGTCACCAAAAGTAAGACTGTCTCATAATAAATTACCAAACAAAATATGGCCGCGCTACGAAAGTTAGATCGCGAGTTATAAGCATTTTAACTTTTTCGACCTCTACCGTGGAGGGTCTCCTGTCACCAAAAATTAGCACTGTATCATAATAAATCACAAAACAAAATTTGGCCGCGCTATGAAAATTAGATGGCGAGTTATAAGCATTTTAAATTTTTCGACCCTCAAAGTGGAGGGGTCACCTGTCACAAAAAGTAACACTGTCTCATAATAAATTACCAAACAAAATTTGGCCGCGCAACGAAAAGTAGATCGCGAGTTATAAGCATTTTAAATTTTTCGAACCTCACCGTGGGGGGGTCTCCTGTCACCAAAAATTAGCACTGTTTCATAATAAATCACAAAACAAAATTTGGCCGCGCTATGAAAATTAGATCGCGAGTTATAAGCATTTTAAATTTTTCGACATTCAACGTGGAGTGGTCACCTGTCACCAAAAGTAAGACTGTCGCATAATAAATTACAAAACAAAATATGGCCGCGCTACGGAAATTAGATCGCGAGTTATAAGCATTTAAACTTTTTCGACCTCTACCGTGGGGGGGTCTCCTGTCACCAAAAATTAGCACTGTTTCATAATAAATCACAAAACAAAATTTGGCCGCGCTATGAAAATTAGATCGCGAGTTTTAAGCATTTTAAATTTTTCGACCCTCAACGTGGAGGGGTCACCTGTCACGAAAAGTAACACTGTCGCATAATAAATTACCAAAAAAATTTGTCCGCGCTACGAAAATTAGATCGCTAGTTATAAGCATTTTTATATTTTCGAACCTCTCCGCGGGAGGGGGGTCTCCTGTCACCAAAAGTAACACTGTATCTTAATAAATTACCAAAAAAATTTTGCCGCACTACGAAAATTAGATCGCGAGTTATAGCCATTTTAAATTTTTCGACCTTCACCGTGGGGGGGGGTCTCCTGTCACACAACGTAAGACTGTCTTATAATAAATTACCAAACAAACTTTGGCCGCACAACGAAGATTAGATCGCGAGTTATATGCATTTTAATTTTTTCGACCCTCACCATGGGGAATTTCCTGTCATCAAAAGTAACACTGTCTCATAATAAATTACCAAACAAAATTTGGCCGTACTACGAAAATTAGATCGCGAGTTATAAGCATTTTAAATTTTTCTACCTTCACCGTGGGGGGGTCTCCTGTCACCAAACGTAAGACTGTCTCATAATAAATTACCAAACAAAATTTGGCCGCACTACGAAATTTCGATCGCGAGTTATAAGCATTTCAAATTTTTAGACCCTCACCGTGTGGGGGGGTTCCTGTCACCAAAAGTAACACTGTCTCATAATAAATTACCAAACAAACTTTGGCCGCACTACGAAAATTAGATCGCGAGTTATAAGCATTTTAAATTTTTCGACCCTCACCATGGGGATCTCCTGTCACCAAAAGTAACACTGTCTCATAAAAAATTACCAAACAAAATTTGGCCGTACTACGAAAATTAGATCGCGAGTTATAAGCATTTTAAATTTTTCGACCCTCGCCGTGAGGGGGCGGGTCTCCTGTCAAAAAAATTAAAACTGTTTCATAATAAATCACAAAACAAAATTTGGCCGCGCTATGAAAATTAGATCGCGAGTTATAAGCATTTTAACTTTTTCGACCCTCAACGTGGAGGGGTCACCTGTCAACAAAAGTAAGACTGTTTCATAATAAATTACCAAACAAAATATTGCCGCGCTACGAAAATTAGATCGCGAGTTATAAGCATTTTAAATTTTTCGACCTTCACCGTGGGGGGGTCTCCTGTCACCAAAAGTAACACTGTCTCATTATAAATTACCGAACAAAATTTGGCCGCACTACGAAAATTAGATCGCGAGTTATAAGCATTTTAACTTTTTCGACCTCTACCGTGGGGGGGTCTCCTGTCACCAAAAATTAGCACTGTATCATAATAAATCACAAAACAAAATTTGGCCGCGCTATGAAAATTAGATCGCGAATTAAAAGCATTTTAAATTTTTCGACCCTAACGTGGAGGGGTCACCTGTCACTAAAAGTAACACTGTCTCATAATAAATTACCAAACAAAATTTGTCCGCGCTACGAAAATTAGATCGCGAGTTATAAGCATTTTTATATTTTCGACCCTCTCCGCGGGAGGGGGGGTCTCCTGTCACCAAAAATAACACTGTATCTTAATAAATTACCAAAAAATTTTTTGCCGCACTACGAAAATTAGATCGCGAGTTATAGCCATTTTAAATTTTTCGACCTTCACCGTGGGGGGGGGTCACCTGTCACCAAACGTAAGAGTGTCTTATAATAAATTACCAAACAAACTTTGGCCGCACTACGAAGATTAGATCGCGAGTTATAAGCATTTTAATTTTTTCGACACTCGCCGTGAGGGGGCGGATCTCCTGTCACCAAAAATTAAAAATGTTTCATAGTAAATCACAAAACAAAATTTGGCCGCGCTATGAAAATTAGATGGCGAGTTATAAGCATTTTAAATTTTTCGACCCTCAACGTGGAGGGGTCACCTGTCACCAAAAGTAAGACTGTCTCATAATAAATTACCAAACAAAATATTGCCGCGCTACGAATATTAGATCGCGAGTTATAAGCATTTTAACTTTTTCGACCTATACCGTGGGGGGGGGGTCTCCTGTCACCAAAAATTAGGACTGTTTCATAATAAATCACAAAACAAAATTTGGCCGCGCTCTGAAAATTAGATCGCGAGTTATAAGCATTTTTATATTTTCGACCCTCTCCGCGGGAGGGGGGGTCTCCTTTCACCAAAAATAACACTGTATCTTAATAAATTACCAAAAAAATTTTTGCTGCACTACGAAAATTAGATCGCGAGTTATAGCCATTTTAAATTTTTCGACGTTCACCGTGGGGGGGTCTCCTGTCAACAAACGTAAGACTGTCTTATAATAAATTACCAAACAAACTTTGGCCGCACTACGAAGATTAGATCGCGAGTTATAAGCATTTTAATTTTTTCGACCCTCACCATGGGGGATCTCCTGTCACCAAAAGTAACACTATCTCATAATAAATTCCCAAACAAAATTTGGCCGTACTACGAAAATTAGATCGCGAGTTATAAGCATTTTAAATTTTTCGACCCTCAACGTGGAGGGGTCACCTGTCAACAAAAGTAAGACTGTTTCATAATAAATTACCAAACAAAATATTGCCGCGCTACGAAAATTAGATCGCGAGTTATAAGCATTTTAAATTTTTCGACCTTCACCGTGGGGGGGTCTCCTGTCACCAAAAGTAACACTGTCTCATTATAAATTACCGAACAAAATTTGGCCGCACTACGAAAATTAGATCGCGAGTTATAAGCATTTTAACTTTTTCGACCTCTACCGTGGGGGGGGTCTCCTGTCACCAAAAATTAGCACTGTATCATAATAAATCACAAAACAAAATTTGGCCGCGCTATGAAAATTAGATGGCGAGTTATAAGCATTTTAAATTTTTCGGCCCTCAACGTGGAGGGGTCACCTATCACCAAAAGTAAGACTGTCTCATTATAAATTACCGAACAAAATTTGGCCGCACTACGAAAATTAGATCGCGAGTTATAAGCATTTTAACTTTTTCGACCTCTACCGTGGGGGGGTCTCCTGTCACCAAAAATTAGCACTGTATCATAATAAATCACAAAACAAAATTTGGCCGCGCTATGAAAATTAGATGACGAGTTATAAGCATTTTAAATTTTTCGACCTTCACCGTGGGGGGGGGGGTCTCCTGTCACCAAAAGTAACACTGTCTCATTATAAATTACCAAACAAAATTTGGCCGCACTACGAAAATTAGATCGCGAGTTATAAGCATTTAAACTTTTTCGACCTCTACCGTGGGGGGGTCTCCTGTCACCAAAAATTAGCACTGTTTCATAATAAATCACAAAACAAAATTTGGCCGCTCTATGAAAATTAGATCGCGAATTAAAAGCATTTTAAATTTTTCGACCCTCAACGTGGAGGGGTCACCTGTCACTAAAAGTAACACTGTCTCATAATAAATTACCAAAGAAAATTTGGCCGAGCTACGAAAATTAGATCGCGAGTTATAGGCATTTTAAATTTTTCGAACCTCACCGTGGGGGTCTCCTATCACCAAAAGTAACACTGTCTCATTATAAATTACCAAACAAAATTTGGCCGCGCTACGAAAATTAGATCGCGAGTTATGAGATTTCGAATTTTTCGACCTCTACCTTGGGGGGAGGCTCCTATCACCAAAAACTAGCACTGTTTCATAATAAATCACAAAACGAAATTTGGCCGCGCTACGAAAATTAGATCGCGAGTTATAAGCATTTTAAATTTTTCGACCCTCAACGTGGAGGGGTCACCTGTCACCAAAAGTAACACTGTCTCATTATAAATTACCAAACAAAATTTGGCCGCACTACGAAAATTATATCGCGAGTTATAAGCATTTAAACTTTTTCGACCTCTGCCGTGGGGGGTGTCTCCTGTCACCAAAAATTAGCACTGTTTCATAAGAAATCACAAAACAAAATTTGGCCGCGCTATGAAAATTAGATCGCGAGTTATAAGCATTTTAAATTTTTCGACCCTCAACGTGGAGGGGTCACCTGTCACGAAAAGTAACACTGTTGCATAATAAATTACCAAACAAAATTTGTCCGCGCTACGAAAATTAGATCGCGAGTTATAAGCATTTTTGTATTTTCTACCCTCTCCGCGGGAGGGGGGGTCTCCTGTCACCAAAAATAACACTGTATCTTAATAAATTACCAAAAAAATTTTTGCCGCACTACGAAAATTAGATCGCGAGTTATAGCCATTTTAAATTTTTCGACCTTCACCGTGGGGGGGGGTCACCTGTCACCAAACGTAAGAGTGTCTTATAATAAATTACCAAACAAACTTTGGCCGCACTACGAAGATTAGATCGCGAGTTATAAGCATTTTAATTTTTTCGACCCTCGCCGTGAGGGGGCGGATCTCCTGTCACCAAAAATTAAAAATGTTTCATAGTAAATCACAAAACAAAATTTGGCCGCGCTATGAAACTTAGATGGCGAGTTATAAGCATTTTAAATTTTTCGACCCTCAACGTGGAGGGGTCACCTGTCACCAAAAGTAAGACTGTCTCATAATAAATTACCAAACAAAATATTGCCGCGCTACGAATATTAGATCGCGAGTTATAAGCATTTTTACTTTTTCGATCTATACCGTGGGGGGGGGTCTCCTGTCACCAAAAATTAGCTCTGTTTCATAATAAATCACAAAACAAAATTTGGCCGCGCTATGAAAATTAGATGGCGAGTTATAAGCATTTTAAATTTTTCGACCCTCAACGTGGAGGGGTCACCTGTCACAAAAAGTAACACTGTCTCATAATAAATTACCAAACAAAATTTGGCCGCGCAACGAAAAGTAGATCGCGAGTTATAAGCATTTTAAATTTTTCGAACCTCACCGTGGGGGGGTCTCCTGTCACCAAAAATTAGCACTGTTTCATAATAAATCACAAAACAAAATTTGGCCGCGCTATGAAAATTAGATCGCGAGTTATAAGCATTTTAAATTTTTCGACATTCAACGTGGAGTGGTCACCTGTCACCAAAAGTAAGACTGTCGCATAATAAATTACAAAACAAAATATGGCCGTGCTACGGAAATTAGATCGCGAGTTATAAGCATTTAAACTTTTTCGACCTCTACCGTGGGGGGGTCTCCTGTCACCAAAAATTAGCACTGTTTCATAATAAATCACAAAACAAAATTTGGCCGCGCTATGAAAATTAGATCGCGAGTTTTAAGCATTTTAAATTTTTCGACCCTCAACGTGGAGGGGTCACCTGTCACGAAAAGTAACACTGTCGCATAATAAATTACCAAAAAAATTTGTCCGCGCTACGAAAATTAGATCGCTAGTTATAAGCATTTTTATATTTTCGAACCTCTCCGCGGGAGGGGGGTCTCCTGTCACCAAAAGTAACACTGTATCTTAATAAATTACCAAAAAAATTTTGCCGCACTACGAAAATTAGATCGCGAGTTATAGCCATTTTAAATTTTTCGACCTTCACCGTGGGGGGGGGGGGTCTCCTGTCACCAAACGTAAGACTGTCTTATAATAAATTACCAAACAAACTTTGGCCGCACAACGAAGATTAGATCGCGATTTATATGCATTTTAATTTTTTCGACCCTCACCATGGGGAATTTCCTGTCATCAAAAGTAACACTGTCTCATAATAAATTACCAAACAAAATTTGGCCGTACTACGAAAATTAGATCGCGAGTTATAAGCATTTTAAATTTTTCTACCTTCACCGTGGGGGGGGTCTCCTGTCACCAAACGTAAGACTGTCTCATAATAAATTACCAAACAAAATTTGGCCGCACTACGAAATTTCGATCGCGAGTTATAAGCATTTCAAATTTTTAGACCCTCACCGTGTGGGGGGGGTTCCTGTCACCAAAAGTAACACTGTCTCATAATAAATTACCAAACAAACTTTGGCCGCACTACGAAAATTAGATCGCGAGTTATATGCATTTTAAATTTTTAGACCCTCACCATGGGGATCTCCTGTCACCAAAAGTAACACTGTCTCATAAAAAATTACCAAACAAAATTTGGCCGTACTACGAAAATTAGATCGCGAGTTATAAGCATTTTAAATTTTTCGACCCTCGCCGTGAGGGGGCGGGTCTCCTGTCAAAAAATTAAAACTGTTTCATAATAAATCACAAAACAAAATTTGGCCGCGCTATGAAAATTAGATCGCGAGTTATAAGCATTTTAACTTTTTCGACCCTCAACGTGGAGGGGTCACCTGTCAACAAAAGTAATACTGTTTCATAATAAATTACCAAACAAAATATTGCCGCGCTACGAAAATTAGATCGCGAGTTATAAGCATTTTAAATTTTTCGACCTTCACCGTGGGGGGGTCTCCTGTCACCAAAAGTAACACTGTCTCATTATAAATTACCGAACAAAATTTGGCCGCACTACGAAAATTAGATCGCGAGTTATAAGCATTTTAACTTTTTCGACCTCTACCGTGGGGGGGTCTCCTGTCACCAAAAATTAGCACTGTATCATAATAAATCACAAAACAAAATCTGGCCGCGCTATGAAAATTAGATGGCGAGTTATAAGCATTTTAAATTTTTCGGCCCTCAACGTGGAGGGGTCACCTGTCACCAAAAGTAAGACTGTCTCATTATAAATTACCGAACAAAATTTGGCCGCACTACGAAAATTAGATCGCGAGTTATAAGCATTTTAACTTTTTCGACCTCTACCGTGGGGGGGTCTCCTGTCACCAAAAATTAGCACTGTATCATAATAAATCACAAAACAAAATTTGGCCGCGCTATGAAAATTAGATGACGAGTTATAAGCATTTTAAATTTTTCGACCTTCACCGTGGGGGGGGGTCTCCTGTCACCAAAAGTAACACTGTCTCATTATAAATTACCAAACAAAATTTGGCCGCACTACGAAAATTAGATCGCGAATTAAAAGCATTTTAAATTTTTCGACCCTCAACGTGGAGGGGTCACCTGTCACTAAAAGTAACACTGTCTCATAATAAATTACCAAACAAAATTTGGCCGCGCTATGAAAATTAGATCGCGAATTAAAAGCATTTTAAATTTTTCGACCCTCAACGTGGAGGGGTCACCTATAACTAAAAGTAACACTGTCTCATAATAAATTACCAAACAAAATTTGGCCGAGCTACGAAAATTAGATCGCGAGTTATAGGCATTTTAAATTTTTCGAACCTCACCGTGGGGGTCTCCTATCTCCAAAAGAAACACTGTCTCATTATAAATTACCAAACAAAATTTGGCCGCGCTACGAAAATTAGATCGCGAGTTATGAGATTTCCAATTTTTCGACCTCTACCTTGGGGGGAGGCTCCTATCACCAAAAACTAGCACTGTTTCATAATAAATCACAAAACGATATTTGGCCGCGCTACGAAAATTAGATCGCGAGTTATAAGCATTTTAAATTTTTCGACCCTCAACGTGGAGGGGTCACCTGTCACCAAAAGTAACGCTGTCTCATTATAAATTACCAAACAAAATTTGGCCGCACTACGAAAATTATATCGCGAGTTATAAGCATTTAAACTTTTTCGACCTCTACCGTGGGGGGGGGTCTCCTGTCACCAAAAATTAGCACTGTTTCATAATAAATCACAAAACAAAATTTGGCCGCGCTATGAAAATTAGATCGCGAGTTATAAGCATTTTAAATTTTTCGACCCTCAACTTGGAGGGGTCACCTGTCACGAAAAGTAACACTGTTGCATAATAAATTACCAAACAAAATTTGTCCGCGCTACGAAAATTAGATCGCGAGTTATAAGCATTTTTATATTTTCGACCCTCTCCGCGGGAGGGGGGTCACCTGTCACCAAAAGTAACACTGTCTCATAATAAATTACCAAACAAAATTTGGCCGCGCAACGAAAAGTAGATCGCGAGTTATAAGCATTTTAAATTTTTCGACCCTCACCGTGGGGGGGTCTCCTGTCACCAAAAGTAACACTGTCTCATTATAAATTACCAAACAAAATTTGGCCGCACTACGAATATTAGATCGCGAGTTATAAGCATTTAAAATTTTTCGACCTCTACCGTGGTTGGGTCTCCTGTCACCAAAAATTAGCACTGTTTCATAATAAATCACAAAACAAAATTTGGCCGCGCTATGAAAATTAGATCGCGAGTTATAAGCATTTAAAATTTTTCGAACCTCACCGTGTGGCGTATCATGTCACCAAAAGTAACACAGTCTCATTATAAATTACCAAACAAAATTTAGCCGCACTACGAAAATTAGATCGCGAGTTATAAGCATTTTAACTTTTTCGACCTTCACCGCGGGGGGGTCTCCTGTCACCAAATATTAACACTGTTTCATAATAAAACACCAAACAAAATTTCGCCACGCTACGAAAATTAGATCGCGAGTTACAAGCATTTTAAAATTTTCGACCCTCACCGTGGGGGTCTCCTGTCACAAAAAGTAACACTGTCTCATAATAAATTACCAAACAAAATTTTGCCGCACTACGAATATTAGATCGCGAGTTATAAGCATTTTAAATTTTTCTACCTTCACCGTGGGGGGGGGTCTTCTGTCACCAAACGTAAGACTGTCTCATAATAAATTACCAAACAAAATTTGGCCGCACTACGAAATTTCGATCGCGAGTTATAAGCATTTCAAATTTTTAGACCCTCACCGTGTGGGGGGGGGGTTCCTGTCACCAAAAGTAACACTGTCTCATAATAAATTACCAAACAAACTTTGGCCGCACTACGAAAATTAGATCGCGAGTTATAAGCATTTTAAATTTTTCGACCCTCACCATGGGGATCTCCTGTCACCAAAAGTAACACTGTCTCATAAAAAATTACCAAACAAAATTTGGCCGTACTACGAAAATTAGATCGCGAGTTATAAGCATTTTAAATTTTTCGACCCTCGCCGTGAGGGGGCGGGTCTCCTGTCAAAAAAATTAAAACTGTTTCATAATAAATCACAAAACAAAATTTGGCCGCGCTATGAAAATTAGATCGCGAGTTATAAGCATTTTAACTTTTTCGACCCTCAACGTGGAGGGGTCACCTGTCAACAAAAGTAAGACTGTTTCATAATAAATTACCAAACAAAATATTGCCGCGCTACGAAAATTAGATCGCGAGTTATAAGCATTTTAAATTTTTCGACCTTCACCGTGGGGGGGGTCTCCTGTCACCAAAAATTAGCACTGTATCATAATAAATCACAAAACAAAATTTGGCCGCGCTATGAAAATTAGATGGCGAGTTATAAGCATTTTAAATTTTTCGACCTTCACCGTGGGGGGTCTCCTGTCACCAAAAGTAACACTGTCTCATTATAAATTACCAAACAAAATTTGGCCGCACTACGAAAATTAGATCGCGAGTTATAAGCATTTAAACTTTTTCGACCTCTACCGTGGGGGGGTCTCCTGTCACCAAAAATTAGCACTGTTTCATAATAAATCACAAAACAAAATTTGGCCGCGCTATGAAAATTAGATCGCGAATTAAAAGCATTTTAAATTTTTCGACCCTCAACGTGGAGGGGTCACCTGTCACTAAAAGTAACACTGTCTCATAATAAATTACCAAAGAAAATTTGGCCGAGCTACGAAAATTAGATCGCGAGTTATAGGCATTTTAAATTTTTCGAACCTCACCGTGGGGGTCTCCTATCACCAAAAGTAACACTGTCTCATTATAAATTACCAAACAAAATTTGGCCGCGCTACGAAAATTAGATCGCGAGTTATGCGATTTCGAATTTTTCGACCTCTACCTTGGGGGGAGGCTCCTATCACCAAAAACTAGCACTGTTTCATAATAAATCACAAAACGAAATTTGGCCGCGCTACGAAAATTAGATCGCGAGTTATAAGCATTTTAAATTTTTCGACCCTCAACGTGGAGGGGTCACCTGTCACCAAAAGTAACACTGTCTCATTATAATTTACCAAACAAAATTTGGCCGCACTACGAAAATTATATCGCGAGTTATAAGCATTTAAACTTTTTCGACCTCTACCGTGGGGGGGGGGTCTCCTGTCACCAAAAATTAGCACTGTTTCATAATAAATCACAAAACAAAATTTGGCCGCGCTATGAAAATTAGATCGCGAGTTATAAGCATTTTAAATTTTTCGACCCTCAACGTGGAGGGGTCACCTGTCACGAAAAGTAACACTGTTGCATAATAAATTACCAAACAAAATTTGTCCGCGCTACGAAAATTAGATCGCGAGTTATAAGCATTTTTGTATTTTCTACCCTCTCCGCGGGAGGGGGGGTCTCCTGTCACCAAAAATAACACTGTATCTTAATAAATTACCAAAAAAATTTTTGCCGCACTACGAAAATTAGATCGCGAGTTATAGCCATTTTAAATTTTTCGACCTTCACCGTGGGGGGGGTCACCTGTCACCAAACGTAAGAGTGTCTTATAATAAATTACCAAACAAACTTTGGCCGCACTACGAAGATTAGATCGCGAGTTATAAGCATTTTAATTTTTTCGACCCTCGCCGTGAGGGGGCGGATCTCCTGTCACCAAAAATTAAAAATGTTTCATAGTAAATCACAAAACAAAATTTGGCCGCGCTATGAAACTTAGATGGCGAGTTATAAGCATTTTAAATTTTTCGACCCTCAACGTGGAGGGGTCACCTGTCACCAAAAGTAAGACTGTCTCATAATAAATTACCAAACAAAATATTGCCGCGCTACGAATATTAGATCGCGAGTTATAAGCATTTTTACTTTTTCGACCTATACCGTGGGGGGGGGGGGTCTCCTGTCACCAAAAATTAGCTCTGTTTCATAATAAATCACAAAACAAAATTTGGCCGCGCTCTGAAAATTAGATCGCGAGTTATTGCCATTTTAAATTTTTCGACGTTCACCGTGGGGGGGGGTCTCCTGTCAACAAACGTAAGACTGTCTTATAATAAATTACCAAACAAACTTTGGCCGCACTACGAAGATTAGATCGCGAGTTATAAGCATTTTAATTTTTTCGACCCTCACCATGGGGGATCTCCTGTCACCAAAAGTAACACTATCTCATAATAAATTCCCAAACAAAATTTGGCCGTACTACGAAAATTAGATCGCGAGTTATAAGCATTTTAAATTTTTCGACCCTCGCCGTGAGGGGGCGGATCTCCTGTCACAAAAAATTAAAAATGTTTCATAATAAATTACAAAACAAAATTTGGCCGCGCTATGAAAATTAGATCGCGAGTTATAAGCATTTTAACTTTTTCGACCCTCAACGTGGAGGGGACACCTGTCACCAAAAGTAAGACTGTCTCATAATAAATTACCAAACAAAATATGGCCGCGCTACGAAAGTTAGATCGCGAGTTATAAGCATTTTAACTTTTTCGACCTCTACCGTGGAGGGTCTCCTGTCACCAAAAATTAGCACTGTATCATAATAAATCACAAAACAAAATTTGGCCGCGCTATGAAAATTAGATGGCGAGTTATAAGCATTTTAAATTTTTCGACCCTCAACGTGGAGGGGTCACCTGTCACAAAAAGTAACACTGTCTCATAATAAATTACCAAACAAAATTTGGCCGCGCAACGAAAAGTAGATCGCGAGTTATAAGCATTTTAAATTTTTCGAACCTCACCGTGGGGGGGTCTCCTGTCACCAAAAATTAGCACTGTTTCATAATAAATCACAAAACAAAATTTGGCCGCGCTATGAAAATTAGATCGCGAGTTATAAGCATTTTAAATTTTTCGACATTCAACGTGGAGTGGTCACCTGTCACCAAAAGTAAGACTGTCGCATAATAAATTACAAAACAAAATATGGCCGCGCTACGGAAATTAGATCGCGAGTTATAAGCATTTAAACTTTTTCGACCTCTACCGTGGGGGGGGTCTCCTGTCACCAAAAATTAGCACTGTTTCATAATAAATCACAAAACAAAATTTGGCCGCGCTATGAAAATTAGATCGCGAGTTTTAAGCATTTTAAATTTTTCGACCCTCAACGTGGAGGGGTCACCTGTCACGAAAAGTAACACTGTCGCATAATAAATTACCAAAAAAATTTGTCCGCGCTACGAAAATTAGATCGCTAGTTATAAGCATTTTTATATTTTCGAACCTCTCCGCGGGAGGGGGGTCTCCTGTCACCAAAAGTAACACTGTATCTTAATAAATTACCAAAAAAATTTTGCCGCACTACGAAAATTAGATCGCGAGTTATAGCCATTTTAAATTTTTCGACCTTCACCGTGGGGGGGGGGGGGTCTCCTGTCACCAAACGTAAGACTGTCTTATAATAAATTACCAAACAAACTTTGGCCGCACAACGAAGATTAGATCGCGAGTTATATGCATTTTAATTTTTTCGACCCTCACCATGGGGAATTTCCTTTCATCAAAAGTAACACTGTCTCATAATAAATTACCAAACAAAATTTGGCCGTACTACGAAAATTAGATCGCGAGTTATAAGCATTTTAAATTTTTCTACCTTCACCGTGGGGGGGTCTCCTGTCACCAAACGTAAGACTGTCTCATAATAAATTACCAAACAAAATTTGGCCGCACTACGAAATTTCGATCGCGAGTTATAAGCATTTCAAATTTTTAGACCCTCACCGTGTGGGGGGGTTCCTGTCACCAAAAGTAACACTGTCTCATAATAAATTACCAAACAAACTTTGGCCGCACTACGAAAATTAGATCGCGAGTTATAAGCATTTTAAATTTTTCGACCCTCACCATGGGGATCTCCTGTCACCAAAAGTAACACTGTCTCATAAAAAATTACCAAACAAAATTTGGCCGTACTACGAAAATTACATCGCGAGTTATAAGCATTTTAAATTTTTCGACCCTCGCCGTAAGGGGGCGGGTCTCCTGTCAAAAAAATTAAAACTGTTTCATAATAAATCACAAAACAAAATTTGGCCGCGCTATGAAAATTAGATCGCGAGTTATAAGCATTTTAACTTTTTCGACCCTCAACGTGGAGGGGTCACCTGTCAACAAAAGTAAGACTGTTTCATAATAAATTACCAAACAAAATTTGGCCGCGCTATGAAAATTAGATCGCGAATTAAAAGCATTTTAAATTTTTCGACCCTCAACGTGGAGGGGTCACCTGTCACTAAAAGTAACACTGTCTCATAATAAATTACCAAAGAAAATTTGGCCGAGCTACGAAAATTAGATCGCGAGTTATAGGCATTTTAAATTTTTCGAACCTCACCGTGGGGGTCTCCTATCACTAAAAGTAACACTGTCTCATTATAAATTACCAAACAAAATTTGGCCGCGCTACGAAAATTAGATCGCGAGTTATGAGATTTCGAATTTTTCGACCTCTACCTTGGGGGGAGGCTCCTATCACCAAAAACTAGCACTGTTTCATAATAAATCACAAAACGAAATTTGGCCGCGCTACGAAAATTAGATCGCGAGTTATAAGCATTTTAAATTTTTCGACCCTCAACGTGGAGGGGTCACCTGTCACCAAAAGTAACACTGTCTCATTATAAATTACCAAACAAAATTTGGCCGCACTACGAAAATTATATCGCGAGTTATAAGCATTTAAACTTTTTCGACCTCTACCGTGGGGGGGGGGGTCTCCTGTCACCAAAAATTAGCACTGTTTCATAATAAATCACAAAACAAAATTTGGCCGCGCTATGAAAATTAGATCGCGAGTTATAAGCATTTTAAATTTTTCGACCCTCAACGTGGAGGGGTCACCTGTCACGAAAAGTAACACTGTTGCATAATAAATTACCAAACAAAATTTGTCCGCGCTACGAAAATTAGATCGCGAGTTATAAGCATTTTTGTATTTTCTACCCTCTCCGCGTAAGGGGGGTCTCCTGTCACCAAAAATAACACTGTATCTTAATAAATTACCAAAAAAATTTTTGCCGCACTACGAAAATTAGATCGCGAGTTATAGCCATTTTAAATTTTTCGACCTTCACCGTGGGGGGGGGTCACCTGTCACCAAACGTAAGAGTGTCTTATAATAAATTACCAAACAAACTTTGGCCGCACTACGAAGATTAGATCGCGAGTTATAAGCATTTTAATTTTTTCGACCCTCGCCGTGAGGGGGCGGATCTCCTGTCACCAAAAATTAAAAATGTTTCATAGTAAATCACAAAACAAAATTTGGCCGCGCTATGAAACTTAGATGGCGAGTTATAAGCATTTTAAATTTTTCGACCCTCAACGTGGAGGGGTCACCTGTCACCAAAAGTAAGACTGTCTCATAATAAATTACCAAACAAAATATTGCCGCGCTACGAATATTAGATCGCGAGTTATAAGCATTTTTACTTTTTCGACCTATACCGTGGGGGGGGGGTCTCCTGTCACCAAAAATTAGCTCTGTTTCATAATAAATCACAAAACAAAATTTGGCCGCGCTCTGAAAATTAGATCGCGAGTTATTGCCATTTTAAATTTTTCGACGTTCACCGTGGGGGGGGGTCTCCTGTCAACAAACGTAAGACTGTCTTATAATAAATTACCAAACAAACTTTGGCCGCACTACGAAGATTAGATCGCGAGTTATAAGCATTTTAATTTTTTCGACCCTCACCATGGGGGATCTCCTGTCACCAAAAGTAACACTATCTCATAATAAATTCCCAAACAAAATTTGGCCGTACTACGAAAATTAGATCGCGAGTTATAAGCATTTTAAATTTTTCGACCCTCAACGTGGAGGGGACACCTGTCACCAAAAGTAAGACTGTCTCATAATAAATTACCAAACAAAATATGGCCGCGCTACGAAAGTTAGATCGCGAGTTATAAGCATTTTAACTTTTTCGACCTCTACCGTGGAGGGTCTCCTGTCACCAAAAATTAGCACTGTATCATAATAAATCACAAAACAAAATTTGGCCGCGCTATGAAAATTAGATCGCGAGTTATAAGCATTTTAAATTTTTCGACATTCAACGTGGAGTGGTCACCTGTCACCAAAAGTAAGACTGTCGCATAATAAATTACAAAACAAAATATGGCCGCGCTACGGAAATTAGATCGCGAGTTATAAGCATTTAAACTTTTTCGACCTCTACCGTGGGGGGGTCTCCTGTCACCAAAAATTAGCACTGTTTCATAATAAATCACAAAACAAAATTTGGCCGCGCTATGAAAATTAGATCGCGAGTTTTAAGCATTTTAAATTTTTCGACCCTCAACGTGGAGGGGTCACCTGTCACGAAAAGTAACACTGTCGCATAATAAATTACCAAAAAAATTTGTCCGCGCTACGAAAATTAGATCGCTAGTTATAAGCATTTTTATATTTTCGAACCTCTCCGCGGGAGGGGGGTCTCCTGTCACCAAAAGTAACACTGTATCTTAATAAATTACCAAAAATATTTTGCCGCACTACGAAAATTAGATCGCGAGTTATAGCCATTTTAAATTTTTCGACCTTCACCGTGGGGGGGGGTCTCCTGTCACACAACGTAAGACTGTCTTATAATAAATTACCAAACAAACTTTGGCCGCACAACGAAGATTAGATCGCGAGTTATATGCATTTTAATTTTTTCGACCCTCACCATGGGGAATTTCCTGTCATCAAAAGTAACACTGTCTCATAATAAATTACCAAACAAAATTTGGCCGTACTACGAAAATTAGATCGCGAGTTATAAGCATTTTAAATTTTTCTACCTTCACCGTGGGGGGGTCTCCTGTCACCAAACGTAAGACTGTCTCATAATAAATTACCAAACAAAATTTGGCCGCACTACGAAATTTCGATCGCGAGTTATAAGCATTTCAAATTTTTAGACCCTCACCGTGTGGGGGGGTTCCTGTCACCAAAAGTAACACTGTCTCATAATAAATTACCAAACAAACTTTGGCCGCACTACGAAAATTAGATCGCGAGTTATAAGCATTTTAAATTTTTCGACCCTCACCATGGGGATCTCCTGTCACCAAAAGTAACACTGTCTCATAAAAAATTACCAAACAAAATTTGGCCGTACTACGAAAATTAGATCGCGAGTTATAAGCATTTTAAATTTTTCGACCCTCGCCGTGAGGGGGCGGGTCTCCTGTCAAAAAAATTAAAACTGTTTCATAATAAATCACAAAACAAAATTTGGCCGCGCTATGAAAATTAGATCGCGAGTTATAAGCATTTTAACTTTTTCGACCCTCAACGTGGAGGGGTCACCTGTCAACAAAAGTAAGACTGTTTCATAATAAATTACCAAACAAAATATTGCCGCGCTACGAAAATTAGATCGCGAGTTATAAGCATTTTAAATTTTTCGACCTTCACCGTGGGGGGGTCTCCTGTCACCAAAAGTAACACTGTCTCATTATAAATTACCGAACAAAATTTGGCCGCACTACGAAAATTAGATAGCGAGTTATAAGCATTTTAACTTTTTCGACCTCTACCGTGGGGGGGTCTCCTGTCACCAAAAATTAGCACTGTATCATAATAAATCACAAAACAAAATTTGGCCGCGCTATGAAAATTAGATCGCGAATTAAAAGCATTTTAAATTTTTCGACCCTAACGTGGAGGGGTCACCTGTCACTAAAAGTAACACTGTCTCATAATAAATTACCAAACAAAATTTGGCCGAGCTACGAAAATTAGATCGCGAGTTATAGGCATTTTAAATTTTTCGAACCTCACCATGGGGGTCTCCTATCACCAAAAGTAACACTGTCTCATTATAAATTACCAAACAAAATTTGGCCGCGCTACGAAAATTAGATCGCGAGTTATGAGATTTCCAATTTTTCGACCTCTACCTTGGGGGGAGGCTCCTATCACCAAAAACTAGCACTGTTTCATAATAAATCACAAAACGAAATTTGGCCGCGCTACGAAAATTAGATCGCGAGTTATAAGCATTTTAAATTTTTCGACCCTCAACGTGGAGGGGTCACCTGTCACCAAAAGTAACACTGTCTCATTTTAAATTACCAAACAAAATTTGGCCGCACTACGAAAATTATATCGCGAGTTATAAGCATTTAAACTTTTTCGACCTCTACCGTGGGGGGGGGTCTCCTGTCACCAAAAATTAGCACTGTTTCATAATAAATCACAAAACAAAATTTGGCCGCGCTATGAAAATTAGATCGCGAGTTATAAGCATTTTAAATTTTTCGACTCTCAACGTGGAGGGGTCACCTGTCACCAAAAATTAGCACTGTTTCATAATAAATCACAAAACAAAATTTGGCCGCGCTATGAAAATTAGATCGCGAGTTATAAGCATTTTAAATTTTTCGACATTCAACGTGGAGTGGTCACCTGTCACCAAAAGTAAGACTGTCGCATAATAAATTACAAAACAAAATATGGCCGCGCTACGGAAATTAGATCGCGAGTTATAAGCATTTAAACTTTTTCGACCTCTACCGTGGGGGGGTCTCCTGTCACCAAAAATTAGCACTGTTTCATAATAAATCACAAAACAAAATTTGGCTGCGCTATGAAAATTAGATCGCGAGTTTTAAGCATTTTAAATTTTTCGACCCTCAACGTGGAGGGGTCACCTGTCACGAAAAGTAACACTGTCGCATAATAAATTACCAAAAAAATTTGTCCGCGCTACGAAAATTAGATCGCTAGTTATAAGCATTTTTATATTTTCGAACCTCTCCGCGGGAGGGGGGTCTCCTGTCACCAAAAGTAACACTGTATCTTAATAAATTACCAAAAAAATTTTGCCGCACTACGAAAATTAGATCGCGAGTTATAGCCATTTTAAATTTTTCGACCTTCACCGTGGGGGGGGGGTCTCCTGTCACCAAACGTAAGACTGTCTTATAATAAATTACCAAACAAACTTTGGCCGCACAACGAAGATTAGATCGCGAGTTATATGCATTTTAATTTTTTCGACCCTCACCATGGGGAATTTCCTGTCATCAAAAGTAACACTGTCTCATAATAAATTACCAAACAAACTTTGGCCGCACTACGAAAATTAGATCGCGAGTTATAAGCATTTTAAATTTTTCGACCCTCACCATGGGGATCTCCTGTCACCAAAAGTAACACTGTCTCATAAAAAATTACCAAACAAAATTTGGCCGTACTACGAAAATTAGATCGCGAGTTATAAGCATTTTAAATTTTTCGACCCTCGCCGTGAGGGGGCGGGTCTCCTGTCAAAAAAATTAAAACTGTTTCATAATAAATCACAAAACAAAATTTGGCCGCGCTATGAAAATTAGATCGCGAGTTATAAGCATTTTAACTTTTTCGACCCTCAAGGTGGAGGGGTCACCTGTCAACAAAAGTAAGACTGTTTCATAATAAATTACCAAACAAAATATTGCCGCGCTACGAAAATTAGATCGCGAGTTATAAGCATTTTAAATTTTTCGACCTTCACCGTGGGGGGGTCTCCTGTCACCAAAAGTAACACTGTCTCATTATAAATTACCGAACAAAATTTGGCCGCACTACGAAAATTAGATCGCGAGTTATAAGCATTTTAACTTTTTCGACCTCTACCGTGGGGGGGTCTCCTGTCACCAAAAATTAGCACTGTATCATAATAAATCACAAAACAAAATTTGGCCGCGCTATGAAAATTAGATCGCGAATTAAAAGCATTTTAAATTTTTCGACCCTCAACGTGGAGGGGTCACCTGTCACTAAAAGTAACACTGTCTCATAATAAATTACCAAACAAAATTTGGCCGCGCTACGAAAATTAGATCGCGAGTTATGAGATTTCCAATTTTTCGACCTCTACCTTGGGGGGAGGCTCCTATCACCAAAAATTAGCACTGTTTCATAATAAATCACAAAACAAAATTTGGCCGCGCTATGAAAATTAGATCGCGAGTTATAAGCATTTTAAATTTTTCGACTCTCAACGTGGAGGGGTCACCTGTCACGAAAAGTAACACTGTTGCATAATAAATTACCAAACAAAATTTGTCCGCGCTACGAAAATTAGATCGCGAGTTATAAGCATTTTTATATTTTCGACCCTCTCCGCGGGAGGGGGGGTCTCCTGTCACCAAAAATAACACTGTATCTTAATAAATTACCAAAAAAATTTTTGCCGCACTACGAAAATTAGATCGCGAGTTATAGCCATTTTAAATTTTTCGACCTTCACCGTGGGGGGGGTCACCTGTCACCAAACGTAAGAGTGTCTTATAATAAATTACCAAACAAACTTTGGCCGCACTACGAAGATTAGATCGCGAGTTATAAGCATTTTAATTTTTTCGACACTCGCCGTGAGGGGGCGGATCTCCTGTCACCAAAAATTAAAAATGTTTCATAGTAAATCACAAAACAAAATTTGGCCGCGCTATGAAAATTAGATGGCGAGTTATAAGCATTTTAAATTTTTCGACCCTCAACGTGGAGGGGTCACCTGTCACCAAAAGTAAGACTGTCTCATAATAAATTACCAAACAAAATATTGCCGCGCTACGAATATTAGATCGCGAGTTATAAGCATTTTAACTTTTTCGACCTATACCGTGGGGGGGGGTCTCCTGTCACCAAATATTAGGACTGTTTCATAATAAATCACAAAACAAAATTTGGCCGCGCTCTGAAAATTAGATCGCGAGTTATAAGCATTTTTATATTTTCGACCCTCTCCGCGGGAGGGGGGTCTCCTGTCACCAAAAATAACACTGTATCTTAATAAATTACCAAAAAAAATTTTGCCGCACTACGAAAATTAGATCGCGAGTTATAGCCATTTTAAATTTTTCGACGTTCACCGTGGGGGGGTCTCCTGTCAACAAACGTAAGACTGTCTTATAATAAATTACCAAACAAACTTTGGCCGCACTACGAAGATTAGATCGCGAGTTATAAGCATTTTAATTTTTTCGACCCTCACCATGGGGGATCTCCTGTCACCAAAAGTAACACTATCTCATAATAAATTCCCAAACAAAATTTGGCCGTACTACGAAAATTAGATCGCGAGTTATAAGCATTTTAAATTTTTCGACCCTCGCCGTGAGGGGGCGGGACTCCTGTCAAAAAAATTAAAACTGTTTCATAATAAATCACAAAACAAAATTTGGCCGCGCTATGAAAATTAGATCGCGAGTTATAAGCATTTTAACTTTTTCGACCCTCAACGTGGAGGGGTCACCTGTCAACAAAAGTAAGACTGTTTCATAATAAATTACCAAACAAAATGTTGCCGCGCTACGAAAATTAGATCGCGAGTTATAAGCATTTTAAATTTTTCGACCTTCACCGTGGGGGGGTCTCCTGTCACCAAAAGTAACACTGTCTCATTATAAATTACCGAACAAAATTTGGCCGCACTACGAAAATTAGATCGCGAGTTATAAGCATTTTAACTTTTTCGACCTCTACCGTGGGGGGGTCTCCTGTCACCAAAAATTAGCACTGTATCATAATAAATCACAAAACAAAATTTGGCCGCGCTATGAAAATTAGATCGCGAATTAAAAGCATTTTAAATTTTTCGACCCTCAACGTGGAGGGGTCACCTGTCACTAAAAGTAACACTGTCTCATAATAAATTACCAAACAAAATTTGGCCGCGCTACGAAAATTAGATCGCGAGTTATGAGATTTCCAATTTTTCGACCTCTACCTTGGGGGGAGGCTCCTATCACCAAAAATTAGCACTGTTTCATAATAAATCACAAAACAAAATTTGGCCGCGCTATGAAAATTAGATCGCGAGTTATAAGCATTTTAAATTTTTCGACTCTCAACGTGGAGGGGTCACCTGTCACGAAAAGTAACACTGTTGCATAATAAATTACCAAACAAAATTTGTCCGCGCTACGAAAATTAGATCGCGAGTTATAAGCATTTTTATATTTTCGACCCTCTCCGCGGGAGGGGGGGTCTCCTGTCACCAAAAATAACACTGTATCTTAATAAATTACCAAAAAAATTTTTGCCGCACTACGAAAATTAGATCGCGAGTTATAGCCATTTTAAATTTTTCGACCTTCACCGTGGGGGGGGGGGTCACCTGTCACCAAACGTAAGAGTGTCTTATAATAAATTACCAAACAAACTTTGGCCGCACTACGAAGATTAGATCGCGAGTTATAAGCATTTTAATTTTTTCGACACTCGCCGTGAGGGGGCGGATCTCCTGTCACCAAAAATTAAAAATGTTTCATAGTAAATCACAAAACAAAATTTGGCCGCGCTATGAAAATTAGATGGCGAGTTATAAGCATTTTAAATTTTTCGACCCTCAACGTGGAGGGGTCACCTGTCACCAAAAGTAAGACTGTCTCATAATAAATTACCAAACAAAATATTGCCGCGCTACGAATATTAGATCGCGAGTTATAAGCATTTTAACTTTTTCGACCTATAGCTTGGGGGGGGGTCTCCTGTCACCAAAAATTAGGACTGTTTCATAATAAATCACAAAACAAAATTTGGCCGCGCTCTGAAAATTAGATCGCGAGTTATAAGCATTTTTATATTTTCGACCCTCTCCGCGGGAGGGGGGGTCTCCTGTCACCAAAAATAACACTGTATCTTAATAAATTACCAAAAAAATTTTTGCCGCACTACGAAAATTAGATCGCGAGTTATAGCCATTTTAAATTTTTCGACGTTCACCGTGGGGGGGGTCTCCTGTCAACAAACGTAAGACTGTCTTATAATAAATTACCAAACAAACTTTGGCCGCACTACGAAGATTAGATCGCGAGTTATAAGCATTTTAATTTTTTCGACCGTCACCATGGGGGATCTCCTGTCACCAAAAGTAACACTATCTCATAATAAATTCCCAAACAAAATTTGGCCGTACTACGAAAATTAGATCGCGAGTTATAAGCATTTTAAATTTTTCGACCCTCGCCGTGAGGGGGCGGGTCTCCTGTCAAAAAAATTAAAACTGTTTCATAATAAATCACAAAACAAAATTTGGCCGCGCTATGAAAATTAGATCGCGAGTTATAAGCATTTTAACTTTTTCGACCCTCAACGTGGAGGGGTCACCTGTCAACAAAAGTAAGACTGTTTCATAATAAATTACCAAACAAAATATTGCCGCGCTACGAAAATTAGATCGCGAGTTATAAGCATTTTAAATTTTTCGACCTTCACCGTGGGGGGGTCTCCTGTCACCAAAAGTAACACTGTCTCATTATAAATTACCGAACAAAATTTGGCCGCACTACGAAAATTAGATCGCGAGTTATAAGCATTTTAACTTTTTCGACCTCTACCGTGGGGGGGGTCTCCTGTCACCAAAAATTAGCACTGTATCATAATAAATCACAAAACAAAATTTGGCCGCGCTATGAAAATTAGATGGCGAGTTATAAGCATTTTAAATTTTTCGGCCCTCAACGTGGAGGGGTCACCTGTCACCAAAAGTAAGACTGTCTCATTATAAATTACCGAACAAAATTTGGCCGCACTACGAAAATTAGATCGCGAGTTATAAGCATTTTAACTTTTTCGACCTCTACCGTGGGGGTTTCTCCTGTCACCAAAAATTAGCACTGTATCATAATAAATCACAAAACAAAATTTGGCCGCGCTATGAAAATTAGATGACGAGTTATAAGCATTTTAAATTTTTCGACCTTCACCGTGGGGGGGGGTCTCCTGTCACCAAAAGTAACACTGTCTCATTATAAATTACCAAACAAAATTTGGCCGCACTACGAAAATTAGATCGCGAATTAAAAGCATTTTAAATTTTTCGACCCTCAACGTGGAGGGGTCACCTGTCACTAAAAGTAACACTGTCTCATAATAAATTACCAAACAAAATTTGGCCGCGCTATGAAAATTAGATCGCGAATTAAAAGCATTTTAAATTTTTCGACCCTCAACGTGGAGGGGTCACCTATCACTAAAAGTAACACTGTCTCATAATAAATTACCAAACAAAATTTGGCCGAGCTACGAAAATTAGATCGCGAGTTATAGGCATTTTAAATTTTTCGAACCTCACCGTGGGGGTCTCCTATCACCAAAAGTAACACTGTCTCATTATAAATTACCAAACAAAATTTGGCCGCGCTACGAAAATTAGATCGCGAGTTATGAGATTTCCAATTTTTCGACCTCTACCTTGGGGGGAGGCTCCTATCACCAAAAACTAGCACTGTTTCATAATAAATCACAAAACGATATTTGGCCGCGCTACGAAAATTAGATCGCGAGTTATAAGCATTTTAAATTTTTCGACCCTCAACTTGGAGGGGTCACCTGTCACCAAAAGTAACGCTGTCTCATTATAAATTACCAAACAAAATTTGGCCGCACTACGAAAATTATATCGCGAGTTATAAGCATTTAAACTTTTTCGACCTCTACCGTGGGGGGGGGGTCTCCTGTCACCAAAAATTAGCACTGTTTCATAATAAATCACAAAACAAAATTTGGCCGCGCTATGAAAATTAGATCGCGAGTTATAAGCATTTTAAATTTTTCGACCCTCAACGTGGAGGGGTCACCTGTCACGAAAAGTAACACTGTTGCGTAATAAATTACCAAACAAAATTTGTCCGCGCTACGAAAATTAGATCGCGAGTTATAAGCATTTTTATATTTTCGACCCTCTCCGCGGGAGGGGGGTCACCAGTCACCAAAAGTAACACTGTCTCATAATAAATTACCAAACAAAATTTGGCCGCGCAACGAAAAGTAGATCGCGAGTTATAAGCATTTTAAATTTTTCGACCCTCACCGTGGGGGGGTCTCCTGTCACCAAAAGTAACACTGTCTCATTATAAATTACCAAACAAAATTTGGCCGCACTACGAATATTAGATCGCGAGTTATAAGCATTTAAACTTTTTCGACCTCTACCGTGGTTGGGTCTCCTGTCACCAAAAATTAGCACTGTTTCATAATAAATCACAAAACAAAATTTGGCCGCGCTATGAAAATTAGATCGCGAGTTATAAGCATTTAAAATTTTTCGAACCTCACCGTGTGGGGTATCATGTCACCAAAAGTAACACAGTCTCATTATAAATTACCAAACAAAATTTAGCCGCACTACGAAAATTAGATCGCGAGTTATAAGCATTTTAACTTTTTCGACCTTCACCGCGGGGGGGTCTCCTGTCACCAAATATTAACACTGTTTCATAATAAAACACCAAACAAAATTTCGCCACGCTACGAAAATTAGATCGCGAGTTACAAGCATTTTAAAATTTTCGACCCTCACCGTGGGGGTCTCCTGTCACAAAAAGTAACACTGTCTCATAATAAATTACCAAACAAAATTTTACCGCACTACGAATATTAGATCGCGAGTTATAAGCATTTTAAATTTTTCGACCCTCAACGTGGAGGGGTCACCTGTCACCAAAAGTAAGACTGTCTCATAATAAATTACCAAACAAAATATTGCCGCGCTACGAATATTAGATCGCGAGTTATAAGCATTTTTACTTTTTCGACCTATACCGTGGGGGGGGGGTCTCCTGTCACCAAAAATTAGCTCTGTTTCATAATAAATCACAAAACAAAATTTGGCCGCGCTCTGAAAATTAGATCGCGAGTTATTGCCATTTTAAATTTTTCGACGTTCACCGTGGGGGGGGGGTCTCCTGTCAACAAACGTAAGACTGTCTTATAATAAATTACCAAACAAACTTTGGCCGCACTACGAAGATTAGATCGCGAGTTACAAGCATTTTAATTTTTTCGACCCTCACCATGGGGGATCTCCTGTCACCAAAAGTAACACTATCTCATAATAAATTCCCAAACAAAATTTGGCCGTACTACGAAAATTAGATCGCGAGTTATAAGCATTTTAACTTTTTCGACCCTCAACGTGGAGGGGACACCTGTCACCAAAAGTAAGACTGTCTCATAATAAATTACCAAACAAAATATGGCCGCGCTACGAAAGTTAGATCGCGAGTTATAAGCATTTTAACTTTTTCGACCTCTACCGTGGAGGGTCTCCTGTCACCAAAAATTAGCACTGTATCATAATAAATCACAAAACAAAATTTGGCCGCGCTATGAAAATTAGATGGCGAGTTATAAGCATTTTAAATTTTTCGACCCTCAACGTGGAGGGGTCACCTGTCACAAAAAGTAACACTGTCTCATAATAAATTACCAAACAAAATTTGGCCGCGCAACGAAAAGTAGATCGCGAGTTATAAGCATTTTAAATTTTTCGAACCTCACCGTGGGGGGGTCTCCTGTCACCAAAAATTAGCACTGTTTCATAATAAATCACAAAACAAAATTTGGCCGCGCTATGAAAATTAGATCGCGAGTTATAAGCATTTTAAATTTTTCGACATTCAACGTGGAGTGGTCACCTGTCACCAAAAGTAAGACTGTCGCATAATAAATTACAAAACAAAATATGGCCGCGCTACGGAAATTAGATCGCGAGTTATAAGCATTTAAACTTTTTCGACCTCTACCGTGGGGGGGTCTCCTGTCACCAAAAATTAGCACTGTTTCATAATAAATCACAAAACAAAATTTGGCTGCGCTATGAAAATTAGATCGCGAGTTTTAAGCATTTTAAATTTTTCGACCCTCAACGTGGAGGGGTCACCTGTCACGAAAAGTAACACTGTCGCATAATAAATTACCAAAAAAATTTGTCCGCGCTACGAAAATTAGATCGCTAGTTATAAGCATTTTTATATTTTCGAACCTCTCCGCGGGAGGGGGGTCTCCTGTCACCAAAAGTAACACTGTATCTTAATAAATTACCAAAAAAATTTTGCCGCACTACGAAAATTAGATCGCGAGTTATAGCCATTTTAAATTTTTCGACCTTCACCGTGGGGGGGGGGTCTCCTGTCACCAAACGTAAGACTGTCTTATAATAAATTACCAAACAAACTTTGGCCGCACAACGAAGATTAGATCGCGAGTTATATGCATTTTAATTTTTTCGACCCTCACCATGGGGAATTTCCTGTCATCAAAAGTAACACTGTCTCATAATAAATTACCAAACAAAATTTGGCCGTACTACGAAAATTAGATCGCGAGTTATAAGCATTTTAAATTTTTCTACCTTCACCGTGGGGGGCGTCTCCTGTCACCAAACGTAAGACTGTCTCATAATAAATTACCAAACAAAATTTGGCCGCACTACGAAATTTCGATCGCGAGTTATAAGCATTTCAAATTTTTAGACCCTCACCGTGTGGGGGGGCTTCCTGTCACCAAAAGTAACACTGTCTCATAATAAATTACCAAACAAACTTTGGCCGCACTACGAAAATTAGATCGCGAGTTATAAGCATTTTAAATTTTTCGACCCTCACCATGGGGATCTCCTGTCACCAAAAGTAACACTGTCTCATAAAAAATTACCAAACAAAATTTGGCCGTACTACGAAAATTAGATCGCGAGTTATAAGCATTTTAAATTTTTCGACCCTCGCCGTGAGGGGGCGGGTCTCCTGTCAAAAAAATTAAAACTGTTTCATAATAAATCACAAAACAAAATTTGGCCGCGCTATGAAAATTAGATCGCGAGTTATAAGCATTTTAACTTTTTCGACCCTCAAGGTGGAGGGGTCACCTGTCAACAAAAGTAAGACTGTTTCATAATAAATTACCAAACAAAATATTGCCGCGCTACGAAAATTAGATCGCGAGTTATAAGCATTTTAAATTTTTCGACCTTCACCGTGGGGGGGTCTCCTGTCACCAAAAGTAACACTGTCTCATTATAAATTACCGAACAAAATTTGGCCGCACTACGAAAATTAGATCGCGAGTTATAAGCATTTTAACTTTTTCGACCTCTACCGTGGGGGGGTCTCCTGTCACCAAAAATTAGCACTGTATCATAATAAATCACAAAACAAAATTTGGCCGCGCTATGAAAATTAGATCGCGAATTAAAAGCATTTTAAATTTTTCGACCCTCAACGTGGAGGGGTCACCTGTCACTAAAAGTAACACTGTCTCATAATAAATTACCAAACAAAATTTGGCCGCGCTACGAAAATTAGATCGCGAGTTATGAGATTTCCAATTTTTCGACCTCTACCTTGGGGGGAGGCTCCTATCACCAAAAATTAGCACTGTTTCATAATAAATCACAAAACAAAATTTGGCCGCGCTATGAAAATTAGATCGCGAGTTATAAGCATTTTAAATTTTTCGACTCTCAACGTGGAGGGGTCACCTGTCACGAAAAGTAACACTGTTGCATAATAAATTACCAAACAAAATTTGTCCGCGCTACGAAAATTAGATCGCGAGTTATAAGCATTTTTATATTTTCGACCCTCTCCGCGGGAGGGGAGGTCTCCTGTCACCAAAAATAACACTGTATCTTAATAAATTACCAAAAAATTTTTTGCCGCACTACGAAAATTAGATCGCGAGTTATAGCCATTTTAAATTTTTCGACCTTCACCGTGGGGGGGGTCACCTGTCACCAAACGTAAGAGTGTCTTATAATAAATTACCAAACAAACTTTGGCCGCACTACGAAGATTAGATCGCGAGTTATAAGCATTTTAATTTTTTCGACACTCGCCGTGAGGGGGCGAATCTCCTGTCACCAAAAATTAAAAATGTTTCATAGTAAATCACAAAACAAAATTTGGCCGCGCTATGAAAATTAGATGGCGAGTTATAAGCATTTTAAATTTTTCGACCCTCAACGTGGAGGGGTCACCTGTCACCAAAAGTAAGACTGTCTCATAATAAATTACCAAACAAAATATTGCCGCGCTACGAATATTAGATCGCGAGTTATAAGCATTTTAACTTTTTCGACCTATACCGTGGGGGGGGGTCTCCTGTCACCAAATATTAGGACTGTTTCATAATAAATCACAAAACAAAATTTGGCCGCGCTCTGAAAATTAGATCGCGAGTTATAAGCATTTTTATATTTTCGACCCTCTCCGCGGGAGGGGGGTCTCCTGTCACCAAAAATAACACTGTATCTTAATAAATTACCAAAAAAATTTTTGCCGCACTACGAAAATTAGATCGCGAGTTATAGCCATTTTAAATTTTTCGACGTTCACCGTGGGGGGGGTCTCCTGTCAACAAACGTAAGACTGTCTTATAATAAATTACCAAACAAACTTTGGCCGCACTACGAAGATTAGATCGCGAGTTATAAGCATTTTAATTTTTTCGACCCTCACCATGGGGGATCTCCTGTCACCAAAAGTAACACTATCTCATAATAAATTCCCAAACAAAATTTGGCCGTACTACGAAAATTAGATCGCGAGTTATAAGCATTTTAAATTTTTCGACCCTCGCCGTGAGGGGGCGGGTCTCCTGTCAAAAAAATTAAAACTGTTTCATAATAAATCACAAAACAAAATTTGGCCGCGCTATGAAAATTAGATCGCGAGTTATAAGCATTTTAACTTTTTCGACCCTCAACGTGGAGGGGTCACCTGTCAACAAAAGTAAGACTGTTTCATAATAAATTACCAAACAAAATATTGCCGCGCTACGAAAATTAGATCGCGAGTTATAAGCATTTTAAATTTTTCGACCTTCACCGTGGGGGGGTCTCCTGTCACCAAAAGTAACACTGTCTCATTATAAATTACCGAACAAAATTTGGCCGCACTACGAAAATTAGATCGCGAGTTATAAGCATTTTAACTTTTTCGACCTCTACCGTGGGGGGGTCTCCTGTCACCAAAAATTAGCACTGTATCATAATAAATCACAAAACAAAATTTGGCCGCGCTATGAAAATTAGATCGCGAATTAAAAGCATTTTAAATTTTTCGACCCTCAACGTGGAGGGGTCACCTGTCACTAAAAGTAACACTGTCTCATAATAAATTACCAAACAAAATTTGGCCGCGCTACGAAAATTAGATCGCGAGTTATGAGATTTCCAATTTTTCGACCTCTACCTTGGGGGGAGGCTCCTATCACCAAAAATTAGCACTGTTTCATAATAAATCACAAAACAAAATTTGGCCGCGCTATGAAAATTAGATCGCGAGTTATAAGCATTTTAAATTTTTCGACTCTCAACGTGGAGGGGTCACCTGTCACGAAAAGTAACACTGTTGCATAATAAATTACCAAACAAAATTTGTCCGCGCTACGAAAATTAGATCGCGAGTTATAAGCATTTTTATATTTTCGACCCTCTCCGCGGGAGGGGGGGTCTCCTGTCACCAAAAATAACACTGTATCTTAATAAATTACCAAAAAAATTTTTGCCGCACTACGAAAATTAGATCGCGAGTTATAGCCATTTTAAATTTTTCGACCTTCACCGTGGGGGGGGGGGTCACCTGTCACCAAACGTAAGAGTGTCTTATAATAAATTACCAAACAAACTTTGGCCGCACTACGAAGATTAGATCGCGAGTTATAAGCATTTTAATTTTTTCGACACTCGCCGTGAGGGGGCGGATCTCCTGTCACCAAAAATTAAAAATGTTTCATAGTAAATCACAAAACAAAATTTGGCCGCGCTATGAAAATTAGATGGCGAGTTATAAGCATTTTAAATTTTTCGACCCTCAACGTGGAGGGGTCACCTGTCACCAAAAGTAAGACTGTCTCATAATAAATTACCAAACAAAATATTGCCGCGCTACGAATATTAGATCGCGAGTTATAAGCATTTTAACTTTTTCGACCTATAGCTTGGGGGGGGGTCTCCTGTCACCAAAAATTAGGACTGTTTCATAATAAATCACAAAACAAAATTTGGCCGCGCTCTGAAAATTAGATCGCGAGTTATAAGCATTTTTATATTTTCGACCCTCTCCGCGGGAGGGGGGGTCTCCTGTCACCAAAAATAACACTGTATCTTAATAAATTACCAAAAAAATTTTTGCCGCACTACGAAAATTAGATCGCGAGTTATAGCCATTTTAAATTTTTCGACGTTCACCGTGGGGGGGGTCTCCTGTCAACAAACGTAAGACTGTCTTATAATAAATTACCAAACAAACTTTGGCCGCACTACGAAGATTAGATCGCGAGTTATAAGCATTTTAATTTTTTCGACCGTCACCATGGGGGATCTCCTGTCACCAAAAGTAACACTATCTCATAATAAATTCCCAAACAAAATTTGGCCGTACTACGAAAATTAGATCGCGAGTTATAAGCATTTTAAATTTTTCGACCCTCGCCGTGAGGGGGCGGGTCTCCTGTCAAAAAAATTAAAACTGTTTCATAATAAATCACAAAACAAAATTTGGCCGCGCTATGAAAATTAGATCGCGAGTTATAAGCATTTTAACTTTTTCGACCCTCAACGTGGAGGGGTCACCTGTCAACAAAAGTAAGACTGTTTCATAATAAATTACCAAACAAAATATTGCCGCGCTACGAAAATTAGATCGCGAGTTATAAGCATTTTAAATTTTTCGACCTTCACCGTGGGGGGGTCTCCTGTCACCAAAAGTAACACTGTCTCATTATAAATTACCGAACAAAATTTGGCCGCACTACGAAAATTAGATCGCGAGTTATAAGCATTTTAACTTTTTCGACCTCTACCGTGGGGGGGGTCTCCTGTCACCAAAAATTAGCACTGTATCATAATAAATCACAAAACAAAATTTGGCCGCGCTATGAAAATTAGATGGCGAGTTATAAGCATTTTAAATTTTTCGGCCCTCAACGTGGAGGGGTCACCTGTCACCAAAAGTAAGACTGTCTCATTATAAATTACCGAACAAAATTTGGCCGCACTACGAAAATTAGATCGCGAGTTATAAGCATTTTAACTTTTTCGACCTCTACCGTGGGGGGGTCTCCTGTCACCAAAAATTAGCACTGTATCATAATAAATCACAAAACAAAATTTGGCCGCGCTATGAAAATTAGATGACGAGTTATAAGCATTTTAAATTTTTCGACCTTCACCGTGGGGGGGGGTCTCCTGTCACCAAAAGTAACACTGTCTCATTATAAATTACCAAACAAAATTTGGCCGCACTACGAAAATTAGATCGCGAATTAAAAGCATTTTAAATTTTTCGACCCTCAACGTGGAGGGGTCACCTGTCACTAAAAGTAACACTGTCTCATAATAAATTACCAAACAAAATTTGGCCGCGCTATGAAAATTAGATCGCGAATTAAAAGCATTTTAAATTTTTCGACCCTCAACGTGGAGGGGTCACCTATCACTAAAAGTAACACTGTCTCATAATAAATTACCAAACAAAATTTGGCCGAGCTACGAAAATTAGATCGCGAGTTATAGGCATTTTAAATTTTTCGAACCTCACCGTGGGGGTCTCCTATCACCAAAAGTAACACTGTCTCATTATAAATTACCAAACAAAATTTGGCCGCACTACGAAAATTATATCGCGAGTTATAAGCATTTAAACTTTTTCGACCTCTACCGTGGGGGGGGGGTCTCCTGTCACCAAAAATTAGCACTGTTTCATAATAAATCACAAAACAAAATTTGGCCGCGCTATGAAAATTAGATCGCGAGTTATAAGCATTTTAAATTTTTCGACCCTCAACGTGGAGGGGTCACCTGTCACGAAAAGTAACACTGTTGCGTAATAAATTACCAAACAAAATTTGTCCGCGCTACGAAAATTAGATCGCGAGTTATAAGCATTTTTATATTTTCGACCCTCTCCGCGGGAGGGGGGTCACCAGTCACCAAAAGTAACACTGTCTCATAATAAATTACCAAACAAAATTTGGCCGCGCAACGAAAAGTAGATCGCGAGTTATAAGCATTTTAAATTTTTCGACCCTCACCGTGGGGGGGTCTCCTGTCACCAAAAGTAACACTGTCTCATTATAAATTACCAAACAAAATTTGGCCGCACTACGAATATTAGATCGCGAGTTATAAGCATTTTAACTTTTTCGACCTTCACCGCGGGGGGGTCTCCTGTCACCAAATATTAACACTGTTTCATAATAAAACACCAAACAAAATTTCGCCACGCTACGAAAATTAGATCGCGAGTTACAAGCATTTTAAAATTTTCGACCCTCACCGTGGGGGTCTCCTGTCACAAAAAGTAACACTGTCTCATAATAAATTACCAAACAAAATTTTACCGCACTACGAATATTAGATCGCGAGTTATAAGCATTTTAAATTTTTCTACCTTCACCGTGGGGGGGGTCTCCTGTCACCAAACGTAAGACTGTCTCATAATAAATTACCAAACAAAATTTGGCCGCACTACGAAATTTCGATCGCGAGTTATAAGCATTTCAAATTTTTAGACCCTCACCGTGTGGGGGGCTTCCTGTCACCAAAAGTAACACTGTCTCATAATAAATTACCAAACAAACTTTGGCCGCACTACGAAAATTAGATCGCGAGTTATAAGCATTTTAAATTTTTCGACCCTCACCATGGGGATCTCCTGTCACCAAAAGTAACACTGTCTCATAAAAAATTACCAAACAAAATTTGGCCGTACTACGAAAATTAGATCGCGAGTTATAAGCATTTTAAATTTTTCGACCCTCGCCGTGAGGGGGCGGGTCTCCTGTCAAAAAAATTAAAACTGTTTCATAATAAATCACAAAACAAAATTTGGCCGCGCTATGAAAATTAGATCGCGAGTTATAAGCATTTTAACTTTTTCGACCCTCAACGTGGAGGGGTCACCTGTCAACAAAAGTAAGACTGTTTCATAATAAATTACCAAACAAAATATTGCCGCGCCACGAAAATTAGATCGCGAGTTATAAGCATTTTAAATTTTTCGACCTTCACCGTGGGGGGGTCTCCTGTCACCAAAAGTAACACTGTCTCATTATAAATTACCGAACAAAATTTGGCCGCACTACGAAAATTAGATCGCGAGTTATAAGCATTTTAACTTTTTCGACCTCTACCGTGGGGGGGTCTCCTGTCACCAAAAATTAGCACTGTATCATAATAAATCACAAAACAAAATTTGGCCGCGCTATGAAAATTAGATCGCGAATTAAAAGCATTTTAAATTTTTCGACCCTCAACGTGGAGGGGTCACCTGTCACTAAAAGTAACACTGTCTCATAATAAATTACCAAACAAAATTTGGCCGCGCTACGAAAATTAGATCGCGAGTTATGAGATTTCCAATTTTTCGACCTCTACCTTGGGGGGAGGCTCCTATCACCAAAAATTAGCACTGTTTCATAATAAATCACAAAACAAAATTTGGCCGCGCTATGAAAATTAGATCGCGAGTTATAAGCATTTTAAATTTTTCGACTCTCAACGTGGAGGGGTCACCTGTCACGAAAAGTAACACTGTTGCATAATAAATTACCAAACAAAATTTGTCCGCGCTACGAAAATTAGATCGCGAGTTATAAGCATTTTTATATTTTCGACCCTCTCCGCGGGAGGGGGGGTCTCCTGTCACCAAAAATAACACTGTATCTTAATAAATTTCCAAAAAAATTTTTGCCGCACTACGAAAATTAGATCGCGAGTTATAGCCATTTTAAATTTTTCGACCTTCACCGTGGGGGGGGGGTCACCTGTCACCAAACGTAAGAGTGTCTTATAATAAATTACCAAACAAACTTTGGCCGCACTACGAAGATTAGATCGCGAGTTATAAGCATTTTAATATTTTCGACACTCGCCGTGAGGGGGCGGATCTCCTGTCACCAAAAATTAAAAATGTTTCATAGTAAATCACAAAACAAAATTTTGCCGCGCTATGAAAATTAGATGGCGAGTTATAAGCATTTTAAATTTTTCGACCCTCAACGTGGAGGGGTCACCTGTCACCAAAAATTAGCACTGTATCATAATAAATCACAAAACAAAATTTGGCCGCGCTATGAAAATTAGATGGCGAGTTATAAGCATTTTAAATTTTTCGGCCCTCAACGTGGAGGGGTCACCTATCACCAAAAGTAAGACTGTCTCATTATAAATTACCGAACAAAATTTGGCCGCACTACGAAAATTAGATCGCGAGTTATAAGCATTTTAACTTTTTCGACCTCTACCGTGGGGGGGTCTCCTGTCACCAAAAATTAGCACTGTATCATAATAAATCACAAAACAAAATTTGGCCGCGCTATGAAAATTAGATGACGAGTTATAAGCATTTTAAATTTTTCGACCTTCACCGTGGGGGGGGGGTCTCCTGTCACCAAAAGTAACACTGTCTCATTATAAATTACCAAACAAAATTTGGCCGCACTACGAAAAATAGATCGCGAATTAAAAGCATTTTAAATTTTTCGACCCTCAACGTGGAGGGGTCACCTGTCACTAAAAGTAACACTGTCTCATAATAAATTACCAAACAAAATTTGGCCGCGCTATGAAAATTAGATCGCGAATTAAAAGCATTTTAAATTTTTCGAACCTCACCGTGGGGGTCTCCTATCACCAAAAGTAACACTGTCTCATTATAAATTACCAAACAAAATTTGGCCGCGCTACGAAAATTAGATCGCGAGTTATGAGATTTCCAATTTTTCGACCTCTACCTTGGGGGGAGGCTCCTATCACCAAAAACTAGCACTGTTTCATAATAAATCACAAAACGATATTTGGCCGCGCTACGAAAATTAGATCGCGAGTTATAAGCATTTTAAATTTTTCGACCCTCAACGTGGAGGGGTCACCTGTCACCAAAAGTAACGCTGTCTCATTATAAATTACCAAACAAAATTTGGCCGCACTACGAAAATTATATCGCGAGTTATAAGCATTTAAACTTTTTCGACCTCTACCGTGGGGGGGGGGTCTCCTGTCACCAAAAATTAGCACTGTTTCATAATAAATCACAAAACAAAATTTGGCCGCGCTATGAAAATTAGATCGCGAGTTATAAGCATTTTAGATTTTTCGACCCTCAACGTGGAGGGGTCACCTGTCACGAAAAGTAACACTGTTGCATAATAAATTACCAAACAAAATTTGTCCGCGCTACGAAAATTAGATCGCGAGTTATAAGCATTTTTATATTTTCGACCATTTCCGCGGGAGGGGGGTCACCAGTCACCAAAAGTAACACTGTCTCATAATAAATTACCAAACAAAATTTGGCCGCGCAACGAAAAGTAGATCGCGAGTTATAAGCATTTTAAATTTTTCGACCCTCACCGTGGGGGGGTCTCCTGTCACCAAAAGTAACACTGTCTCATTATAAATTACCAAACAAAATTTGGCCGCACTACGAATATTAGATCGCGAGTTATAAGCATTTAAACTTTTTCGACCTCTAACGTGGTTGGGTCTCCTGTCACCAAATATTAACACTGTTTCATAATAAAACACCAAACAAAATTTCGCCACGCTACAAAAATTAGATCGCGAGTTACAAGCATTTTAAAATTTTCGACCCTCACCGTGGGGGTCTCCTGTCACAAAAAGTAACACTGTCTCATAATAAATTACCAAACAAAATTTTACCGCACTACGAATATTAGATCGCGAGTTATAAGCATTTTAAATTTTTCTACCTTCACCGTGGGGGGGGTCTCCTGTCACCAAACGTAAGACTGTCTCATAATAAATTACCAAACAAAATTTGGCCGCACTACGAAATTTCGATCGCGAGTTATAAGCATTTCAAATTTTTAGACCTTCACCGTGTGGGGGGGGGTTCCTGTCACCAAAAGTAACACTGTCTCATAATAAATTACCAAACAAACTTTGGCCGCACTACGAAAATTAGATCGCGAGTTATAAGCATTTTAAATTTTTCGACCCTCACCATGGGGATCTCCTGTCACCAAAAGTAACACTGTCTCATAAAAAATTACCAAACAAAATTTGGCCAAAACTACGAAAATTAGATCGCGAGTTATAAGCATTTTAAATTTTTCGACCCTCGCCGTGAGGGGGCGGGTCTCCTGTCAAAAAAATTAAAACTGTTTCATAATAAATCACAAAACAAAATTTGGCCGCGCTATGAAAATTAGATCGCGAGTTATAAGCATTTTAACTTTTTCGACCCTCAACGTGGAGGGGTCACCTGTCAACAAAAGTAAGACTGTTTCATAATAAATTACCAAACAAAATATTGCCGCGCTACGAAAATTAGATCGCGAGTTATAAGCATTTTAAATTTTTCGACCTTCACCGTGGGGGGTCTCCTGTCACCAAAAGTAACAACGTCTCATTATAAATTACCGAACAAAATTTGGCCGCACTACGAAAATTAGATCGCGAGTTATAAGCATTTTAACTTTTTCGACCTCTACCGTGGGGGGGTCTCCTGTCACCAAAAATTAGCACTGTATCATAATAAATCACAAAACAAAATTTGGCCGCGCTATGAAAATTAGATGACGAGTTATAAGCATTTTAAATTTTTCGACCTTCACCGTGGGGGGGGGTCTCCTGTCACCAAAAGTAACACTGTCTCATTATAAATTACCAAACAAAATTTGGCCGCACTACGAAAATTAGATCGCGAATTAAAAGCATTTTAAATTTTTCGACCCTCAACGTGGAGGGGTCACCTGTCACTAAAAGTAACACTGTCTCATAATAAATTACCAAACAAAATTTGGCCGCGCTATGAAAATTAGATCGCGAATTAAAAGCATTTTAAATTTTTCGACCCTCAACGTGGAGGGGTCACCTATCACTAAAAGTAACACTGTCTCATAATAAATTACCAAACAAAATTTGGCCGCGCTACGAAAATTAGATCGCGAGTTATGAGATTTCCAATTTTTCGACCTCTACCTTGGGGGGAGGCTCCTATCACCAAAAACTAGCACTGTTTCATAATAAATCACAAAACGATATTTGGCCGCGCTACGAAAATTAGATCGCGAGTTATAAGCATTTTAAATTTTTCGACCCTCAACGTGGAGGGGTCACCTGTCATCAAAAGTAACGCTGTCTCATTATAAATTACCAAACAAAATTTGGCCGCACTACGAAAATTATATCGCGAGTTATAAGCATTTAAACTTTTTCGACCTCTACCGTGGGGGGGGGTCTCCTGTCACCAAAAATTAGCACTGTTTCATAATAAATCACAAAACAAAATTTGGCCGCGCTACGAAAATTAGATCGCGAGTTATAAGCATTTTTATATTTTCGACCCTCTCCGCGGGAGGGGGGTCACCTGTCACCAAAAGTAACACTGTCTCATAATAAATTACCAAACAAAATTTGGCCGCGCAACGAAAAGTAGATCGCGAGTTATAAGCATTTTAAATTTTTCGACCCTCACCGTGGGGGGGGTCTCCTGTCACCAAAAGTAACACTGTCTCATTATAAATTACCAAACAAAATTTGGCCGCACTACGAATATTAGATCGCGAGTTATAAGCATTTAAAATTTTTCGACCTCTACCGTGGTTGGGTCTCCTGTCACCAAAAATTAGCACTGTTTCATAATAAATCACAAAACAAAATTTGGCCGCGCTATGAAAATTAGATCGCGAGTTATAAGCATTTAAAATTTTTCGAACCTCACCGTGTGGCGTATCATGTCACCAAAAGTAACACAGTCTCATTATAAATTACCAAACAAAATTTAGCCGCACTACGAAAATTAGATCGCGAGTTATAAGCATTTTAACTTTTTCGACCTTCACCGCGGGGGGGTCTCCTGTCACCAAATATTAACACTGTTACATAATAAAACACCAAACAAAATTTCGCCACGCTACGAAAATTAGATCGCGAGTTACAAGCATTTTAAAATTTTCGACCCTCACCGTGGGGGTCTCCTGTCACAAAAAGTAACACTGTCTCATAATAAATTACCAAACAAAATTTTGCCGCACTACGAATATTAGATCGCGAGTTATAAGCATTTTAAATTTTTCTACCTTCACCGTGGGGGGGGGGGTCTCCTGTCACCAAACGTAAGACTGTCTCATAATAAATTACCAAACAAAATTTGGCCGCACTACGAAAATTAGATCGCGAGTTATAAGCATTTTAAATTTTTCGACCCTCACCATGGGGATCTCCTGTCACCAAAAGTAACACTGTCTCATAAAAAATTACCAAACAAAATTTGGCCGTACTACGAAAATTACATCGCGAGTTATAAGCATTTTAAATTTTTCGACTCTCGCCGTGAGGGGGCGGGTCTCCTGTCAAAAAAATTAAAACTGTTTCATAATAAATCACAAAACAAAATTTGGCCGCGCTATGAAAATTAGATCGCGAGTTATAAGCATTTTAACTTTTTCGACCCTCAACGTGGAGGGGTCACCTGTCAACAAAAGTAAGACTGTTTCATAATAAATTACCAAACAAAATATTGCCGCGCTACGAAAATTAGATCGCGAGTTATAAGCATTTTAAATTTTTCGACCTTCACCGTGGGGGGGTCTCCTGTCACCAAAAATTAGCACTGTATCATAATAAATCACAACACAAAATTTGGCCGCGCTATGAAAATTAGATGGCGAGTTATAAGCATTTTAAATTTTTCGACCTTCACCGTGGGGGGGTCTCCTGTCACCAAAAGTAACACTGTCTCATTATAAATTACCAAACAAAATTTGGCCGCACTACGAAAATTAGATCGCGAGTTATAAGCATTTAAACTTTTTCGACCTCTACCGTGGGGGGGTCTCCTGTCACCAAAAATTAGCACTGTTTCATAATAAATCACAAAACAAAATTTGGCCGCGCTATGAAAATTAGATCGCGAGTTATAGGCATTTTAAATTTTTTGAACCTCACCGTGGGGGTCTCCTATCACCAAAAGTAACACTGTCTCATTATAAATTACCAAACAAAATTTGGCCGCGCTACGAAAATTAGATCGCGAGTTATGAGATTTCGAATTTTTCGACCTCTACCTTGGGGGGAGGCTCCTATCACCAAAAACTAGCACTGTTTCATAATAAATCACAAAACGAAATTTGGCCGCGCTACGAAAATTAGATCGCGAGTTATAAGCATTTTAAATTTTTCGACCCTAAACGTGGAGGGGTCACCTGTCACCAAAAGTAACACTGTCTCATTATAAATTACCAAACAAAATTTGGCCGCACTACGAAAATTATATCGCGAGTTATAAGCATTTAAACTTTTTCGACCTCTACCGTGGGGGGGGGTCTCCTGTCACCAAAAATTAGCACTGTTTCATAATAAATCACAAAACAAAATTTGGCCGCGCTATGAAAATTAGATCGCGAGTTATAAGCATTTTAAATTTTTCGACCCTCAACGTGGAGGGGTCACCTGTCACGAAAAGTAACACTGTTGCATAATAAATTACCAAACAAAATTTGTCCGCGCTACGAAAATTAGATCGCGAGTTATAAGCATTTTTGTATTTTCTACCCTCTCCGCGGGAGGGGGGTCTCCTGTCACCAAAAATAACACTGTATCTTAATAAATTACCAAAAAAATTTTTGCCGCACTACGAAAATTAGATCGCGAGTTATAGCCATTTTAAATTTTTCGACCTTCACCGTGGGGGGGGGTCACCTGTCACCAAACGTAAGAGTGTCTTATAATAAATTACCAAACAAACTTTGGCCGCACTACGAAGATTAGATCGCGAGTTATAAGCATTTTAATTTTTTCGACCCTCGCCGTGAGGGGGCGGATCTCCTGTCACCAAAAATTAAAAATGTTTCATAGTAAATCACAAAACAAAATTTGGCCGCGCTATGAAACTTAGATGGCGAGTTATAAGCATTTTAAATTTTTCGACCCTCAACGTGGAGGGGTCACCTGTCACCAAAAGTAAGACTGTCTCATAATAAATTACCAAACAAAATATTGCCGCGCTACGAATATTAGATCGCGAGTTATAAGCATTTTTACTTTTTCGACCTATACCGTGGGGGGGGGTCTCCTGTCACCAAAAATTAGCTCTGTTTCATAATAAATCACAAAACAAAATTTGGCCGCGCTCTGAAAATTAGATCGCGAGTTATTGCCATTTTAAATTTTTCGACGTTCACCGTGGGGGGGGGGTCTCCTGTCAACAAACGTAAGACTGTCTTATAATAAATTACCAAACAAACTTTGGCCGCACTACGAAGATTAGATCGCGAGTTATAAGCATTTTAATTTTTTCGACCCTCACCATGGGGGATCTCCTGTCACCAAAAGTAACACTATCTCATAATAAATTCCCAAACAAAATTTGGCCGTACTACGAAAATTAGATCGCGAGTTATAAGCATTTAAAATTTTTCGACCCTCGCCGTGAGGGGGCGGATCTCCTGTCACAAAAAATTAAAAATGTTTCATAATAAATTACAAAACAAAATTTGGCCGCGCTATGAAAATTAGATCGCGAGTTATAAGCATTTTAACTTTTTCGACCCTCAACGTGGAGGGGACACCTGTCACCAAAAGTAAGACTGTCTCATAATAAATTACCAAACAAAATATGGCCGCGCTACGAAAGTTAGATCGCGAGTTATAAGCATTTTAACTTTTTCGACCTCTACCGTGGAGGGTCTCCTGTCACCAAAAATTAGCACTGTATCATAATAAATCACAAAACAAAATTTGGCCGCGCTATGAAAATTAGATGGCGAGTTATAAGCATTTTAAATTTTTCGACCCTCAACGTGGAGGGGTCACCTGTCACAAAAAGTAACACTGTCTCATAATAAATTACCAAACAAAATTTGGCCGCGCAACGAAAAGTAGATCGCGAGTTATAAGCATTTTAAATTTTTCGAACCTCACCGTGGGGGGGTCTCCTGTCACCAAAAATTAGCACTGTTTCATAATAAATCACAAAACAAAATTTGGCCGCGCTATGAAAATTAGATCGCGAGTTGTAAGCATTTTAAATTTTTCGACATTCAACGTGGAGTGGTCACCTGTCACCAAAAGTAAGACTGTCGCATAATAAATTACAAAACAAAATATGGCCGCGCTACGGAAATTAGATCGCGAGTTATAAGCATTTAAACTTTTTCGACCTCTACCGTGGGGGGGGTCTCCTGTCACCAAAAATTAGCACTGTTTCATAATAAATCACAAAACAAAATTTGGCCGCGCTATGAAAATTAGATCGCGAGTTTTAAGCATTTTAAATTTTTCGACCCTCAACGTGGAGGGGTCGCCTGTCACGAAAAGTAACACTGTCGCATAATAAATTACCAAAAAAATTTGTCCGCGCTACGAAAATTAGATCGCTAGTTATAAGCATTTTTATATTTTCGAACCTCTCCGCGGGAGGGGGGTCTCCTGTCACCAAAAGTAACACTGTATCTTAATAAATTACCAAAAAAATTTTGCCGCACTACGAAAATTAGATCGCGAGTTATAGCCATTTTAAATTTTTCGACCTTCACCGTGGGGGGGGGGTCTCCTGTCACCAAACGTAAGACTGTCTTATAATAAATTACCAAACAAACTTTGGCCGCACAACGAAGATTAGATCGCGAGTTATATGCATTTTAATTTTTTCGACCCTCACCATGGGGAATTTCCTGTCATCAAAAGTAACACTGTCTCATAATAAATTACCAAACAAAATTTGGCCGTACTACGAAAATTAGATCGCGAGTTATAAGCAATTTAAATTTTTCTACCTTCACCGTGGGGGGGTCTCCTGTCACCAAACGTAAGACTGTCTCATAATAAATTACCAAACAAAATTTGGCCGAAGTACGAAATTTCGATCGCGAGTTATAAGCATTTCAAATTTTTAGACCCTCACCGTGTGGGGGGGGTTCCTGTCACCAAAAGTAACACTGTCTCATAATAAATTACCAAACAAACTTTGGCCGCACTACGAAAATTAGATCGCGAGTTATAAGCATTTTAAATTTTTCGACCCTCACCATGGGGATCTCCTGTCACCAAAAGTAACACTGTCTCATAAAAAATTACCAAACAAAATTTGGCCGTACTACGAAAATTAGATCGCGAGTTATAAGCATTTTAAATTTTTCGACCCTCGCCGTGAGGGGGCGGGTCTCCTGTCAAAAAAATTAAAACTGTTTCATAATAAATCACAAAACAAAATTTGGCCGCGCTATGAAAATTAGATCGCGAGTTACAAGCATTTTAACTTTTTCGACCCTCAACGTGGAGGGGTCACCTGTCAACAAAAGTAAGACTGTTTCATAATAAATTACCAAACAAAATATTGCCGCGCTACGAAAATTAGATCGCGAGTTATAAGCATTTTAAATTTTTCGACCTTCACCGTGGGGGGGTCTCCTGTCACCAAAAGTAACACTGTCTCATTATAAATTACCGAACAAAATTTGGCCGCACTACGAAAATTAGATCGCGAGTTATAAGCATTTTAACTTTTTCGACCTCTACCGTGGGGGGGTCTCCTGTCACCAAAAATTAGCACTGTTTCATAATAAATCACAAAACGAAATTTGGCCGCGCTACGAAAATTAGATCGCGAGTTATAAGCATTTTAAATTTTTCGACCCTCAACGTGGAGGGGTCACCTGTCAACAAAAGTAAGACTGTTTCATAATAAATTACCAAACAAAATATTGCCGCGCTACGAAAATTAGATCGCGAGTTATAGGCATTTTAAATTTTTCGAACCTCACCATGGGGGTCTCCTATCACCAAAAGTAACACTGTCTCATTATAAATTACCAAACAAAATTTGGCCGCGCTACGAAAATTAGATCGCGAGTTATGAGATTTCCAATTTTTCGACCTCTACCTTGGGGGGAGGCTCCTATCACCAAAAACTAGCACTGTTTCATAATAAATCACAAAACGAAATTTGGCCGCGCTACGAAAATTAGATCGCGAGTTATAAGCATTTTAAATTTTTCGACCCTCAACGTGGAGGGGTCACCTGTCACCAAAAGTAACACTGTCTCATTTTAAATTAACAAACAAAATTTGGCCGCACTACGAAAATTATATCGCGAGTTATAAGCATTTAAACTTTTTCGACCTCTACCGTGGGGGGGGGTCTCCTGTCACCAAAAATTAGCACTGTTTCATAATAAATCACAAAACAAAATTTGGCCGCGCTATGAAAATTAGATCGCGAGTTATAAGCATTTTAAATTTTTCGACTCTCAACGTGGAGGGGTCACCTGTCACGAAAAGTAACACTGTTGCATAATAAATTACCAAACAAAATTTGTCCGCGCTATGAAAATTAGATCGCGAGTTATAAGCATTTTAACTTTTTCGACCCTCAACGTGGAGGGGTCACCTGTCAACAAAAGTAAGACTGTTTCATAATAAATTACCAAACAAAATATTGCCGCGCTACGAAAATTAGATCGCGAGTTATAAGCATTTTAAATTTTTCGACCTTCACCGTGGGGGGGTCTCCTGTCACCAAAAGTAACACTGTCTCATTATAAATTACCGAACAAAATTTGGCCGCACTACGAAAATTAGATCGCGAGTTATAAGCATTTTAACTTTTTCGACCTCTACCGTGGGGGGGTCTCCTGTCACCAAAAATTAGCACTGTATCATAATAAATCACAAAACAAAATTTGGCCGCGCTATGAAAATTAGATGGCGAGTTATAAGCATTTTAAATTTTTCTGCCCTCAACGTGGAAGGGTCACCTGTCACCAAAAGTAAGACTGTCTCATTATAAATTACCGAACAAAATTTGGCCGCACTACGAAAATTAGATCGCGAGTTATAAGCATTTTAACTTTTTCGACCTCTACCGTGGGGGGGTCTCCTGTCACCAAAAATTAGCACTGTATCATAATAAATCACAAAACAAAATTTGGCCGCGCTATGAAAATTAGATGGCGAGTTATAAGCATTTTAAATTTTTCGACCTTCACCGTGGGGGGGGTCTCCTGTCACCAAAAGTAACACTGTCTCATTATAAATTACCAAACAAAATTTGGCCGCACTACGAAAATTAGATCGCGAGTTATAAGCATTTAAACTTTTTCGACCTCTACCGTGGGGGGTCTCCTGTCACCAAAAATTAGCACTGTTTCATAATAAATCACAAAACAAAATTTGGCCGCGCTATGAAAATTAGATCGCGAATTAAAGCATTTTAAATTTTTCGACCCTCAACGTGGAGGGGTCACCTGTCACTAAAAGTAACACTGTCTCATAATAAATTACCAAACAAAATTTGGCCGAGCTACGAAAATTAGATCGCGAGTTATAGGCATTTTAAATTTTTCGAACCTCACCGTGGGGGTCTCCTATCACCAAAAGTAACACTGTCTCATTATAAATTACCAAACAAAATTTGGCCGCACTACGAAAATTAGATCGCGAGTTATAAGCATTTAAACTTTTTCGACCTCTACCGTGGGGGGTCTCCTGTCACCAAAAATTAGCACTGTATCATAATAAATCACAAAACAAAATTTGGCCGCGCTATGAAAATTAGATGGCGAGTTATAAGCATTTTAAATTTTTCTGCCCTCAACGTGGAAGGGTCACCTGTCACCAAAAGTAAGACTGTCTCATTATAAATTACCGAACAAAATTTGGCCGCACTACGAAAATTAGATCGCGAGTTATGAGATTTCCAATTTTTCGACCTCTACCTTGGGGGGAGGCTCCTATCACCAAAAACTAGCACTGTTTCATAATAAATCACAAAACGAAATTTGGCCGCGCTACGAAAATTAGATCGCGAGTTATAAGCATTTTAAATTTTTCGACCCTCAACGTGGAGGGGTCACCTGTCACCAAAAGTAACACTGTCTCATTATAAATTACCAAACAAAATTTGGCCGCACTACGAAAATTATATCGCGAGTTATAAGCATTTAAACTTTTTCAACCTCTACCGTGGGGGGGGGGGTCTCCTGTCACCAAAAATTAGCACTGTTTCATAATAAATCACAAAACAAAATTTGGCCGCGCTATGAAAATTAGATCGCGAGTTATAAGCATTTTAAATTTTTCGACCCTCAACGTGGAGGGTTCACCTGTCACCAAAAATTAGCACTGTTTCATAATAAATCACAAAACAAAATTTGGCCGCGCTATGAAAATTAGATCGCGAGTTATAAGCATTTCAAATTTTTAGACCCTCAATGTGGAGGGGTCACCTGTCACGAAAAGTAACACTGTTGCATAATAAATTACCAAACAAAATTTGTCCGCGCTACGAAAATTAGATCGCGAGTTATAAGCATTTTAAATTTTTCGACCCTCACCATGGGGATCTCCTGTCACCAAAAGTAACACTGTCTCATAAAAAATTACCAAACAAAATTTGGCCGTACTACGAAAATTAGATCGCGAGTTATAAGCATTTTAAATTTTTCGACCCTCGCCATGAGGGGGCGGGTCTCCTGTCAAAAAAATTAAAAATGTTTCATAATAAATAACAAAACAAAATTTGGCCGCGCTATGAAAATTAGATCGCGAGTTATAAGCATTTTAACTTTTTCGACCCTCAACGTGGAGGGGTCACCTGTCAACAAAAGTAAGACTGTTTCATAATAAATTACCAAACAAAATATTGCCGCGCTACGAAAATTAGATCGCGAGTTATAAGCATTTTAAATTTTTCGACCTTCACCGTGGGGGGGTCTCCTGTCACCAAAAGTAACACTGTCTCATTATAAATTACCGAACAAAATTTGGCCGCACTACGAAAATTAGATCGCGAGTTATAAGCATTTTAACTTTTTCGACCTCTACCGTGGGGGGGTCTCCTGTCACCAAAAATTAGCACTGTATCATAATAAATCACAAAACAAAATTTGGCCGCGCTATGAAAATTAGATGGCGAGTTATAAGCATTTTAAATTTTTCGGCCCTCAACGTGGAGGGGTCACCTGTCACCAAAAGTAAGACTGTCTCATTATAAATTACCGAACAAAATTTGGCCGCACTACGAAAATTAGATCGCGAGTTATAAGCATTTTAACTTTTTCGACCTCTACCGTGGGGGGTCTCCTGTCACCAAAAATTAGCACTGTATCATAATAAATCACAAAACAAAATTTGGCCGCGCTATGAAAATTAGATGGCGAGTTATAAGCATTTTAAATTTTTCGACCTTCACCGTGGGGGGGTCTCCTGTCACCAAAAGTAACACTGTCTCATTATAAATTACCAAACAAAATTTGGCCGCACTACGAAAATTAGATCGCGAGTTATAAGCATTTAAACTTTTTCGACCTCTTCCGTGGGGGGGTCTCCTGTCACCAAAAATTAGCACTGTTTCATAATAAATCACAAAACAAAATTTGGCCGCGCTATGAAAATTAGATCGCGAATTAAAAGCATTTTAAATTTTTCGACCCTCAACGTGGAGGGGTCACCTGTCACTAAGAGTAACACTGTCTCATAATAAATTACCAAACAAAATTTGGCCGAGCTACGAAAATTAGATCGCGAGTTATAGGCATTTTAAATTTTTCGAACCTCACCATGGGGGTCTCCTATCACCAAAAGTAACACTGTCTCATTATAAATTACCAAACAAAATTTGGCCGCGCTACGAAAATTAGATCGCGAGTTATGAGATTTCCAATTTTTCGACCTCTACCTTGGGGGGAGGCTCCTATCACCAAAAACTAGCACTGTTTCATAATAAATCACAAAACGAAATTTGGCCGCGCTACGAAAATTAGATCGCGAGTTATAAGCATTTTAAATTTTTCGACCCTCAACGTGGAGGGGTCACCTGTCACCAAAAGTAACACTGTCTCATTATAAATTACCAAACAAAATTTGGCCGCACTACGAAAATTATATCGCGAGTTATAAGCATTTAAACTTTTTCAACCTCTACCGTGGGGGGGGGTCTCCTGTCACCAAAAATTAGCACTGTTTCATAATAAATCACAAAACAAAATTTGGCCGCGCTATGAAAATTATATCGCGAGTTATAAGCATTTTAAATTTTTCGACCCTCAACGTGGAGGGGTCACCTGTCACGAAAAGTAACACTGTTGCATAATAAATTACCAAACAAAATTTGTCCGCGCAACGAAAAGTAGATCGCGAGTTATAAGCATTTTAAATTTTTCGACCCTCACCGTGGGGGGGGGTCTCCTGTCACCAAAAGTAACACTGTCTCATTATAAATTACCAAACAAAATTTGGCCGCACTACGAAAATTAGATCGTGAGTTATAAGCATTTAAACTTTTTCGACCTCTACCGTGGGGGGGTCTCCTGTCACCAAAAATTAGCACTGTTTCATAATAAATCACAAAACAAAATTTGGCCGCGCTATGAAAATTAGATCGCGAGTTATAAGCATTTTAAATTTTTCGACCCTCAACGTGGAGGGGTCACCTGTCACGAAAAGTAACACTGTTGCATAATAAATTACCAAACAAAATTTGTCCGCGCTACGAAAATTAGATCGCGAGTTATAAGCATTTTTATATTTTCGACCCTCTCCGCGGGAGGGGGGGTCACCTGTCACCAAAAGTAACACTGTCTCATAATAAATTACCAAACAAAATTTGGCCGCGCAACGAAAAGTAGATCGCGAGTTATAAGCATTTTAAATTTTTCGACCTTCACCGTGGGGGGGGTCTCCTGTCACCAAAAGTAACACTGTCTCATTATAAATTACCAAACAAAATTTGTCCGCACTACGAAAATTAGATCGCGAGTTATAAGCATTTAAACTTTTTCGACCTCTACCGTGGGGGGGGTCTCCTGTCAACAAAAATTAGCACTGCTTCATAATAAATCACAAAACAAAATTTGGCCGCGCTATGAAAATTAGATCGCGAATTAAAGCATTTTAAATTTTTCGACCCTCAACGTGGAGGGGTCACCTGTCACTAAAAGTAACACTGTCTCATAATAAATTACCAAACAAAATTTGGCCGAGCTACGAAAATTAGATCGCGAGTTATAGGCATTTTAAATTTTTCGAACCTCACCGTGGGGGTCTCCTATCACCAAAAGTAACACTGTCTCATTATAAATTACCAAACAAAATTTGGCCGCACTACGAAAATTAGATCGCGAGTTATAAGCATTTAAACTTTTTCGACCTCTACCGTGGGGGGGGTCTCCTGTCAACAAAAACTAGCACTGTTTCATAATAAATCACAAAACGAAATTTGGCCGCGCTACGAAAATTAGATCGCGAGTTATAAGCATTTTAAATTTTTCGACCCTCAACGTGGAGGGGTCACCTGTCACCAAAAGTAACACTGTCTCATTATAAATTACCAAACAAAATTTGGCCGCACTACGAAAATTATATCGCGAGTTATAAGCATTTAAACTTTTTCAACCTCTACCGTGGGGGGGGTCTCCTGTCACCAAAAATTAGCACTGTTTCATAATAAATCACAAAACAAAATTTGGCCGCGCTATGAAAATTAGATCGCGAGTTATAAGCATTTTAAATTTTTCGACCCTCAATGTGGAGGGGTCACCTGTCACGAAAAGTAACACTGTTGCATAATAAATTACCAAACAAAATTTGTCCGCGCTACGAAAATTAGATCGCGAGTTATAAGCATTTTTATATTTTCGACCCTCTCCGCGGGAGGGGGGGTCACCTGTCACCAAAAGTAACACTGTCTCATAATAAATTACCAAACAAAATTTGGCCGCGCAACGAAAAGTAGATCGCGAGTTATAAGCATTTTAAATTTTTCGACCCTCACCGTGGGGGGGTCTCCTGTCACCAAAAGTAACACTGTCTCATTATAAATTACCAAACAAAATTTGGCCGCACTACGAAAATTAGATCGCGAGTTATAAGCATTTAAACTTTTTCGACCTCTACCGTGGTTGGGTCTCCTGTCACCAAAAATTAGCACTGTTTCATAATAAATCACAAAACAAAATTTGGCCGCGCTATGAAATTTAGATCGCGAGTTATAAGCATTTAAAATTTTTCGAACCTCACCGTGTGGGGTATCATGTCACCAAAAGTAACACTGTCTCATTATAAATTACCAAACAAAATTTGGCCGCACTACGAAAATTAGATCGCGAGTTATAAGCATTTAAACTTTTTCGACCTCTACCGTGGTTGGGTCTCCTGTCACCAAAAATTAGCACTGTTTCATAATAAATCACAAAACAAAATTTGGCCGCACTACGAAATTTCGATCGCGAGTTATAAGCATTTCAAATTTTTAGACCCTCACCGTGTGGGGGGGGTTCCTGTCACCAAAAGTAACACTGTCTCATAATAAATTACCAAACAAACTTTGGCCGCACTACGAAAATTAGATCGCGAGTTATAAGCATTTTAAATTTTTCGACCCTCACCATGGGGATCTCCTGTCACCAAAAGTAACACTGTCTCATAAAAAATTACCAAACAAAATTTGGCCGTACTACGAAAATTAGATCGCGAGTTATAAGCATTTTAAATTTTTCGACCCTCGCCATGAGGGGGCGGGTCTCCTGTCAAAAAAATTAAAAATGTTTCATAATAAATCACAAAACAAAATTTGGCCGCGCTATGAAAATTAGATCGCGAGTTATAAGCATTTTAACTTTTTCGACCCTCAACGTGGAGGGGTCACCTGTCAACAAAAGTAAGACTGTTTCATAATAAATTACCAAACAAAATATTGCCGCGCTACGAAAATTAGATCGCGAGTTATAAGCATTTTAACTTTTTCGACCTCTACCGTGGGGGGGTCTCCTGTCACCAAAAATTAGCACTGTATCATAATAAATCACAAAACAAAATTTGGCCGCGCTATGAAAATTAGATGGCGAGTTATAAGCATTTTAAATTTTTCGGCCCTCAACGTGGAGGGGTCACCTGTCACCAAAAGTAAGACTGTCTCATTATAAATTACCGAACAAAATTTGGCCGCACTACGAAAATTAGATCGCGAGTTATAAGCATTTTAACTTTTTCGACCTCTACCGTGGGGGGGTCTCCTGTCACCAAAAATTAGCACTGTATCATAATAAATCACAAAACAAAATTTGGCCGCGCTATGAAAATTAGATGGCGAGTTATAAGCATTTTAAATTTTTCGACCTTCACCGTGGGGGGTCTCCTGTCACCAAAAGTAACACTGTCTCATTATAAATTACCAAACAAAATTTGGCCGCACTACGAAAATTTGATCGCGAGTTATAAGCATTTAAACTTTTTCGACCTCTACCGTGGGGGGGTCTCCTGTCACCAAAAATTAGAACTGTTTCATAATAAATCACAAAACAAAATTTGGCCGCGCTATGAAAATTATTTCGCGAATTAAAAGCATTTTAAATTTTTCGACCCTCAACGTGGAGGGGTCACCTGTCACTAAAAGTAACACTGTCTCATAATAAATTACCAAACAAAATTTGGAAGAGCTACGAAAATTAGATCGCGAGTTATAGGCATTTTAAATTTTTCGAACCTCACCATGGGGGTCTCCTATCACCAAAAGTAACACTGTCTCATTATAAATTACCAAACAAAATTTGGCCGCGCTACGAAAATTAGATCGCGAGTTATGAGATTTCCAATTTTTCGACCTCTACCTTGGGAGGAGGCTCCTATCAACAAAAACTAGCACTGTTTCATAATAAATCACAAAACGAAATTTGGCCGCGCTACGAAAATTAGATCGCGAGTTATAAGCATTTTAAATTTTTTTGACCCTCAACGTGGAGGGGTCACCTGTCACCAAAAGTAACACTGTCTCATTTTAAATTACCAAACAAAATTTGGCCGCACTACGAAAATTATATCGCGAGTTATAAGCATTTAAACTTTTTCGACCTCTACCGTGGGGGGGGGGTCTCCTGTCACCAAAAATTAGCACTGTTTCATAATAAATCACAAAACAAAATTTGGCCGCGCTATGAAAATTAGATCGCGAGTTATAAGCATTTTAAATTTTTCGACTCTCAACGTGGAGGGGTCACCTGTCACGAAAAGTAACACTGTTGCATAATAAATTACCAAACAAAATTTGTCCGCGCTACGAAAATTAGATCGCGAGTTATAAGCATTTTTATATTTTCGACCCTCTCCGCGGGAGGGGGGGTCTCCTGTCACCAAAAATAACACTGTATCTTAATAAATTACCAAAAAAATTTTTGCCGCACTACGAAAATTAGATCGCGAGTTATAGCCATTTTAAATTTTTCGACCTTCACCGTGGGGGGGGTCACCTGTCACCAAACGTAAGAGTGTCTTATAATAAATTACCAAACAAACTTTTACCGCACTACGAAGAATAGAACGCGAGTTATAAGCATTTTAATTTTTTCGACCCTCGCCGTGAGGGGGCGGATCTCCTGTCACCAAAAATTAAAAATGTTTCATAGTAAATCACAAAACAAAATTTGGCCGCGCTATGAAAATTAGATGGCGAGTTATAAGCATTTTAACTTTTTCGACCCTCAACGTGGAGGGGTCACCTGTCACCAAAAGTAAGACTGTCTCATAATAAATTACCAAACAAAATATTGCCGCGCTACGAAAATTAGATCGCGACTTATAAGCATTTTAAATTTTTCGACCCTCACCGTGGGGGGGGTCTCCTGTCACTAAAACTATCACTGTCTCATAATAAATTACCAAACAAATTTTGGCCGCGCTCTGAAATTTAGATCGCGAGTTATTGCCATTTTAAATTTTTCGACGTTCACCGTGGGGGGGGGTCTCCTGTCAACAAACGTAAGACTGTCTTATAATAAATTACCAAACAAACTTTGGCCGCACTACGAAGATTAGATCGCGAATTATAAGCATTTTAATTTTTTCGACCCTCACCATGGGGGATCTCCTGTCACCAAAAGTAACACTATCTCATAATAAATTCCCAAACAAAATTTGGCCGTACTACGAAAATTAGATCGCGAGTTATAAGCATTTTAAATTTTTCGACCCTCGCCGTGAGGGGGCTGGTCTCCTGTCAAAAAATTAAAACTGTTTCATAATAAATCACAAAACAAAATTTGGCCGCGCTATGAAAATTAGATCGCGAGTTATAAGCATTTTAACTTTTTCGACCCTCAACGTGGAGGGGTCACCTGTCAACAAAAGTAAGACTGTTTCATAATAAATTACCAAACAAAATATTGCCGCGCTACGAAAATTAGATCGCGAGTTATAAGCATTTTAAATTTTTCGACCTTCACCGTGGGGGGGTCTCCTGTCACCAAAAGTAACACTGTCTCATTATAAATTACCGAACAAAATTTGGCCGCACAACGAAAATTAGATCGCGAGTTATAAGCATTTTAACTTTTTCGACCTCTACCGTGGGGGGGGTCTCCTGTCACCAAAAATTAGCACTGTATCATAATAAATCACAAAACAAAATTTGGCCGCGCTATGAAAATTAGATGGCGAGTTATAAGCATTTTAAATTTTTCGGCCCTCAACGTGGAGGGGTCACCTGTCACCAAAAGTAAGACTGTCTCATTATAAATTACCGAACAAAATTTGGCCGCACTACGAAAATTAGATCGCGAGTTATAAGCATTTTAACTTTTTCGACCTCTACCGTGGGGGGGTCTCCTGTCACCAAAAATTAGCACTGTATCATAATAAATCACAAAACAAAATTTGGCCGCGCTATGAAAATTAGATGACGAGTTATAAGCATTTTAAATTTTTCGACCTTCACCGTGGGGGGGGGGGGTCTCCTGTCACCAAAAGTAACACTGTCTCATTATAAATTACCAAACAAAATTTGGCCGCACTACGAAAATTAGATCGCGAATTAAAAGCATTTTAAATTTTTCGACCCTCAACGTGGAGGGGTCACCTGTCACTAAAAGTAACACTGTCTCATAATAAATTACCAAACAAAATTTGGCCGCGCTATGAAAATTAGATCGCGAATTAAAAGCATTTTAAATTTTTCGACCCTCAACGTGGAGGGGTCACCTGTCACTAAAAGTAACACTGTCTCATAATAAATTACCAAACAAAATTTGGCCGAGCTACGAAAATTAGATCGCGAGTTATAGGCATTTTAAATTTTTCGAACCTCACCGTGGGGGGTCTCCTATCACCAAAAGTAACACTGTCTCATTATAAATTACCAAACAAAATTTGGCCGCGCTACGAAAATTAGATCGCGAGTTATGAGATTTCCAATTTTTCGACCTCTACCTTGGGGGGAGGCTCCTATCACCAAAAACTAGCACTGTTTCATAATAAATCACAAAACGATATTTGGCCGCGCTACGAAAATTAGATCGCGAGTTATAAGCATTTTAAATTTTTCGACCCTCAACGTGGAGGGGTCACCTGTCACCAAAAGTAACGCTGTCTCATTATAAATTACCAAACAAAATTTGGCCGCACTACGAAAATTATATCGCGAGTTATAAGCATTTAAACTTTTTCGACCTCTACCGTGGGGGGGGGTCTCCTGTCACCAAAAATTAGCACTGTTTCATAATAAATCACAAAACAAAATTTGGCCTCGCTATGAAAATTAGATCGCGAGTTATAAGCATTTTAAATTTTTCGACCCTCAACGTGGAGGGGTCACCTGTCACGAAAAGTAACACTGTTGCATAATAAATTACCAAACAAAATTTGTCCGCGCTACGAAAATTAGATCGCGAGTTATAAGCATTTTTATATTTTCGACCCTCTCCGCGGGAGGGGGGTCACCTGTCACCAAAAGTAACACTGTCTCATAATAAAACACCAAACAAAATTTCGCCACGCTACGAAAATTAGATCGCGAGTTACAAGCATTTTAAAATTTTCGACCCTCACCGTGGGGGTCTCCTGTCACAAAAAGTAACACTGTCTCATAATAAATTACCAAACAAAATTTTGCCGCACTACGAATATTAGATCGCGAGTTATAAGCATTTTAAATTTTTCTACCTTCACCGTGGGGGGGGTCTCCTGTCACCAAACGTAAGACTGTCTCATAATAAATTACCAAACAAAATTTGGCCGCACTACGAAATTTCGATCGCGAGTTATAAGCATTTCAAATTTTTAGACCCTCACCGTGTGTGGGGGGGGGTTCCTGTCACCAAAAGTAACACTGTCTCATAATAAATTACCAAACAAACTTTGGCCGCACTACGAAAATTAGATCGCGAGTTATAAGCATTTTAAATTTTTCGACCCTCACCATTGGGATCTCCTGTCACCAAAAGTAACACTGTCTCATAAAAAATTACCAAACAAAATTTGGCCGTACTACGAAAATTAGATCGCGAGTTATAAGCATTTTAAATTTTTCGACCCTCGCCATGAGGGGGCGGGTCTCCTGTCAAAAAAATTAAAAATGTTTCATAATAAATCACAAAACAAAATTTGGCCGCGCTATGAAAATTAGATTGCGAGTTATAAGCATTTTAACTTTTTCGACCCTCAACGTGGAGGGGTCACCTGTCAACAAAAGTAAGACTGTTTCATAATAAATTACCAAACAAAATATTGCCGCGCTACGAAAATTAGATCGCGAGTTATAAGCATTTTAAATTTTTCGACCTTCACCGTGGGGGGGTCTCCTGTCACAAAAAGTAACACTGTCTCATTATAAATTACCGAACAAAATTTGGCCGCACTACGAAAATTAGATCGCGAGTTATAAGCATTTTAACTTTTTCGACCTCTACCGTGGGGGGGTCTCCTGTCACCAAAAATTAGCACTGTATCATAATAAATCACAAAACAAAATTTGGCCGCGCTATGAAAATTAGATGGCGAGTTATAAGCATTTTAAATTTTTCGGCCCTCAACGTGGAGGGGTCACCTGTCACCAAAAGTAAGACTGTCTCATTATAAATTACCGAACAAAATTTGGCCGCACTACGAAAATTTGATCGCGAGTTATAAGCATTTAAACTTTTTCGACCTCTACCGTGGGGGGGTCTCCTGTCACCAAAAATTAGCACTGTTTCATTATAAATCACAAAACAAAATTTGGCCGCGCTATGAAAATTAGATCGCGAATTAAAAGCATTTTAAATTTTTCGACCCTCAACGTGGAGGGGTCACCTGTCACTAAAAGTAACACTGTCTCATAATAAATTACCAAACAAAATTTGGAAGAGCTACGAAAATTAGATCGCGAGTTATAGGCATTTTAAATTTTTCGAACCTCACCATGGGGGTCTCCTATCACCAAAAGTAACACTGTCTCATTATAAATTACCAAACAAAATTTGGCCGCGCTACGAAAATTAGATCGCGAGTTATGAGATTTCCAATTTTTCGACCTCTACCTTGGGAGGAGGCTCCTATCAACAAAAACTAGCACTGTTTCATAATAAATCACAAAACGAAATTTGGCCGCGCTACGAAAATTAGATCGCGAGTTATAAGCATTTTAAATTTTTTTGACCCTCAACGTGGAGGGGTCACCTGTCACCAAAAGTAACACTGTCTCATTTTAAATTACCAAACAAAATTTGGCCGCACTACGAAAATTATATCGCGAGTTATAAGCATTTAAACTTTTTCGACCTCTACCGTGGGGGGGGGTCTCCTGTCACCAAAAATTAGCACTGTTTCATAATAAATCACAAAACAAAATTTGGCCGCGCTATGAAAATTAGATCGCGAGTTATAAGCATTTTAAATTTTTCGACTCTCAACGTGGAGGGGTCACCTGTCACGAAAAGTAACACTGTTGCATAATAAATTACCAAACAAAATTTGTCCGCGCTACGAAAATTAGATCGCGAGTTATAAGCATTTTTATATTTTCGACCCTCTCCGCGGGAGGGGGGGTCTCCTGTCACCAAAAATAACACTGTATCTTAATAAATTACCAAAAAAATTTTTGCCGCACTACGAAAATTAGATCGCGAGTTATAGCCATTTTAAATTTTTCGACCTTCACCGTGGGGGGGGTCACCTGTCACCAAACGTAAGAGTGTCTTATAATAAATTACCAAACAAACTTTTACCGCACTACGAAGAATAGAACGCGAGTTATAAGCATTTTAATTTTTTCGACCCTCGCCGTGAGGGGGCGGATCTCCTGTCACCAAAAATTAAAAATGTTTCATAGTAAATCACAAAACAAAATTTGGCCGCGCTATGAAAATTAGATGGCGAGTTATAAGCATTTTAACTTTTTCGACCCTCAACGTGGAGGGGTCACCTGTCACCAAAAGTAAGACTGTCTCATAATAAATTACCAAACAAAATATTGCCGCGCTACGAAAATTAGATCGCGACTTATAAGCATTTTAAATTTTTCGACCCTCACCGTGGGGGGGGTCTCCTGTCACTAAAACTATCACTGTCTCATAATAAATTACCAAACAAATTTTGGCCGCGCTCTGAAATTTAGATCGCGAGTTATTGCCATTTTAAATTTTTCGACGTTCACCGTGGGGGGGGTCTCCTGTCAACAAACGTAAGACTGTCTTATAATAAATTACCAAACAAACTTTGGCCGCACTACGAAGATTAGATCGCGAATTATAAGCATTTTAATTTTTTCGACCCTCACCATGGGGGATCTCCTGTCACCAAAAGTAACACTATCTCATAATAAATTCCCAAACAAAATTTGGCCGTACTACGAAAATTAGATCGCGAGTTATAAGCATTTTAAATTTTTCGACCCTCGCCGTGAGGGGGCTGGTCTCCTGTCAAAAAATTAAAACTGTTTCATAATAAATCACAAAACAAAATTTGGCCGCGCTATGAAAATTAGATCGCGAGTTATAAGCATTTTAACTTTTTCGACCCTCAACGTGGAGGGGTCACCTGTCAACAAAAGTAAGACTGTTTCATAATAAATTACCAAACAAAATATTGCCGCGCTACGAAAATTAGATCGCGAGTTATAAGCATTTTAAATTTTTCGACCTTCACCGTGGGGGGGTCTCCTGTCACCAAAAGTAACACTGTCTCATTATAAATTACCGAACAAAATTTGGCCGCACTACGAAAATTAGATCGCGAGTTATAAGCATTTTAACTTTTTCGACCTCTACCGTGGGGGGGTCTCCTGTCACCAAAAACTAGCACTGTATCATAATAAATCACAAAACAAAATTTGGCCGCGCTATGAAAATTAGATGGCGAGTTATAAGCATTTTAAATTTTTCGGCCCTCAACGTGGAGGGGTCACCTGTCACCAAAAGTAAGACTGTCTCATTATAAATTACCGAACAAAATTTGGCCGCACTACGAAAATTAGATCGCGAGTTATAAGCATTTTAACTTTTTCGACCTCTACCGTGGGGGGGTCTCCTGTCACCAAAAATTAGCACTGTATCATAATAAATCACAAAACAAAATTTGGCCGCGCTATGAAAATTAGATGACGAGTTATAAGCATTTTAAATTTTTCGACCTTCACCGTGGGGGGGGGGGTCTCCTGTCACCAAAAGTAACACTGTCTCATTATAAATTACCAAACAAAATTTGGCCGCACTACGAAAATTAGATCGCGAATTAAAAGCATTTTAAATTTTTCGACCCTCAACGTGGAGGGGTCACCTGTCACTAAAAGTAACACTGTCTCATAATAAATTACCAAACAAAATTTGGCCGCGCTATGAAAATTAGATCGCGAATTAAAAGCATTTTAAATTTTTCGACCCTCAACGTGGAGGGGTCACCTGTCACTAAAAGTAACACTGTCTCATAATAAATTACCAAACAAAATTTGGCCGAGCTACGAAAATTAGATCGCGAGTTATAGGCATTTTAAATTTTTCGAACCTCACCGTGGGGGGTCTCCTATCACCAAAAGTAACACTGTCTCATTATAAATTACCAAACAAAATTTGGCCGCGCTACGAAAATTAGATCGCGAGTTATGAGATTTCCAATTTTTCGACCTCTACCTTGGGGGGAGGCTCCTATCACCAAAAACTAGCACTGTTTCATAATAAATCACAAAACGATATTTGGCCGCGCTACGAAAATTAGATCGCGAGTTATAAGCATTTTAAATTTTTCGACCCTCAACGTGGAGGGGTCACCTGTCACCAAAAGTAACGCTGTCTCATTATAAATTACCAAACAAAATTTGGCCGCACTACGAAAATTATATCGCGAGTTATAAGCATTTAAACTTTTTCGACCTCTACCGTGGGGGGGGTCTCCTGTCACCAAAAATTAGCACTGTTTCATAATAAATCACAAAACAAAATTTGGCCGCGCTATGAAAATTAGATCGCGAGTTATAAGCATTTTAAATTTTTCGACCCTCAACGTGGAGGGGTCACCTGTCACGAAAAGTAACACTGTTGCATAATAAATTACCAAACAAAATTTGTCCGCGCTACGAAAATTAGATCGCGAGTTATAAGCATTTTTATATTTTCGACCCTCTCCGCGGGAGGGGGGTCACCTGTCACCAAAAGTAACACTGTCTCATAATAAAACACCAAACAAAATTTCGCCACGCTACGAAAATTAGATCGCGAGTTACAAGCATTTTAAAATTTTCGACCCTCACCGTGGGGGTCTCCTGTCACAAAAAGTAACACTGTCTCATAATAAATTACCAAACAAAATTTTGCCGCACTACGAATATTAGATCGCGAGTTATAAGCATTTTAAATTTTTCTACCTTCACCGTGGGGGGGCCTCCTGTCACCAAACGTAAGACTGTCTCATAATAAATTACCAAACAAAATTTGGCCGCACTACGAAATTTCGATCGCGAGTTATAAGCATTTCAAATTTTTAGACCCTCACCGTGTGTGGGGGGGGGGTTCCTGTCACCAAAAGTAACACTGTCTCATAATAAATTACCAAACAAACTTTGGCCGCACTACGAAAATTAGATCGCGAGTTATAAGCATTTTAAATTTTTCGACCCTCACCATGGGGATCTCCTGTCACCAAAAGTAACACTGTCTCATAAAAAATTACCAAACAAAATTTGGCCGTACTACGAAAATTAGATCGCGAGTTATAAGCATTTTAAATTTTTCGACCCTCGCTGTGAGGGGGCGGGTCTCCTGTCAAAAAAATTAAAACTGTTTCATAATAAATCACAAAACAAAATTTGGCCGCGCTATGAAAATTAGATCGCGAGTTATAAGCATTTAACTTTTTCGACCCTCAACGTGGAGGGGTCACCTGTCAACAAAAGTAAGACTGTTTCATAATAAATTACCAAACAAAATATTGCCGCGCTACGAAAATTAGATCGCGAGTTATAAGCATTTTAAATTTTTCGACCTTCACCGTGGGGGGTCTCCTGTCACCAAAAGTAACACTGTCTCATTATAAATTACCGAACAAAATTTGGCCGCACTACGAAAATTAGATCGCGAGTTATAAGCATTTTAACTTTTTCGACCTCTACCGTGGGGGGGTCTCCTGTCACCAAAAATTAGCACTGTATCATAATAAATCACAAAACAAAATTTGGCCGCGCTATGAAAATTAGATGGCGAGTTATAAGCATTTTAAATTTTTCGACCTTCACCGTGGGGGGGTCTCCTGTCACCAAAAGTAACACTGTCTCATTATAAATTACCAAACAAAATTTGGCCGCACTACGAAAATTAGATCGCGAGTTATAAGCATTTAAACTTTTTCGACCTCTACCGTGGGGGGGGGTCTCCTGTCACCAAAAATTAGCACTGTTTCATAATAAATCACAAAACAAAATTTGGCCGCGCTATGAAAATTAGATCGCGAATTAAAAGCATTTTAAATTTTTCGACCCTCAACGTGGAGGGGTCACCTGTAACTAAAAGTAACACTGTCTCATAATAAATTACCAAAGAAAATTTTTCCGAGCTACGAAAATTAGATCGCGAGTTATAGGCATTTTAAATTTTTCGAACCTCACCGTGGGGGTCTCCTATCACCAAAAGTAACACTGTCTCATTATAAATTACCAAACAAAATTTGGCCGCGCTACGAAAATTAGATCGCGAGTTATGAGATTTCGAATTTTTCGACCTCTACCTTGGGGGGAGGCTCCTATCACCAAAAACTAGCACTGTTTCATAATAAATCACAAAACGAAATTTGGCCGCGCTACGAAAATTAGATCGCGAGTTATAAGCATTTTAAATTTTTCGACCCTCACCGTGGGGGGGTCTCCTGTCACCAAAAGTAACACTGTCTCATTATAAATTACCAAACAAAATTTGGCCGCACTACGAATATTAGATCGCGAGTTATAAGCATTTAAAATTTTTCGACCTCTACCGTGGTTGGGTTTCCTGTCACCAAAAATTAGCACTGTTTCATAATAAATCACAAAACAAAATTTGGCCGCGCTATGAAAATTAGATCGCGAGTTATAAGCATTTAAAATTTTTCGAACCTCACCGTGTGGCGTATCATGTCACCAAAAGTAACACAGTCTCATTATAAATTACCAAACAAAATTTAGCCGCACTACGAAAATTAGATCGCGAGTTATAAGCATTTTAACTTTTTCGACCTTCACCGCGGGGGGGTCTCCTGTCACCAAATATTAACACTGTTTCATAATAAAACACCAAACAAAATTTCGCCACGCTACGAAAATTAGATCGCGAGTTACAAGCATTTTAAAATTTTCGACCCTCACCGTGGGGGTCTCCTGTCACAAAAAGTAACACTGTCTCATAATAAATTACCAAACAAAATTTTGCCGCACTACGAATATTAGATCGCGAGTTATAAGCATTTTAAATTTTTCTACCTTCACCGTGGGGGGGGGTCTCCTGTCACCAAACGTAAGACTGTCTCATAATAAATTACCAAACAAAATTTGGCCGCACTACGAAATTTCGATCGCGAGTTATAAGCATTTCAAATTTTTAGACCCTCACCGTTTGGGGGGGGGGTTCCTGTCACCAAAAGTAACACTGTCTCATAATAAATTACCAAACAAACTTTGGCCGCACTACGAAAATTAGATCGCGAGTTATAAGCATTTTAAATTTTTCGACCCTCACCATGGGGATCTCCTGTCACCAAAAGTAACACTGTCTCATAAAAAATTACCAAACAAAATTTGGCCGTACTACGAAAATTAGATCGCGTGTTATAAGCATTTTAAATTTTTCGACCCTCGCCGTGAGGGGGCGGGTCTCCTGTCAAAAAAATTAAAACTGTTTCATAATAAATCACAAAACAAAATTTGGCCGCGCTATGAAAATTAGATCGCGAGTTATAAGCATTTTAACTTTTTCGACCCTCAACGTGGAGGGGTCACCTGTCAACAAAAGTAAGACTGTTTCATAATAAATTACCAAACAAAATATTGCCGCGCTACGAAAATTAGATCGCGAGTTATAAGCATTTTAAATTTTTCGACCTTCACCGTGGGGGGGGTCTCCTGTCACCAAAAATTAGCACTGTATCATAATAAATCACAAAACAAAATTTGGCCGCGCTATGAAAATTAGATGGCGAGTTATAAGCATTTTAAATTTTTCGACCTTCACCGTGGGGGGGTCTCCTGTCACCAAAAGTAACACTGTCTCATTATAAATTACCAAACAAAATTTGGCCGCACTACGAAAATTAGATCGCGAGTTATAAGCATTTAAACTTTTTCGACCTCTACCGTGGGGGGGTCTCCTGTCACCAAAAATTAGCACTGTTTCATAATAAATCACAAAACAAAATTTGGCCGCGCTATGAAAATTAGATCGCGAATTAAAAGCATTTTAAATTTTTCGACCCTCAACGTGGAGGGGTCACCTGTCACTAAAAGTAACACTGTCTCATAATAAATTACCAAAGAAAATTTGGCCGAGCTACGAAAATTAGATCGCGAGTTATAGGCATTTTAAATTTTTCGAACCTCACCGTGGGGGTCTCCTATCACCAAAAGTAACACTGTCTCATTATAAATTACCAAACAAAATTTGGCCGCGCTACGAAAATTAGATCGCGAGTTATGAGATTTCGAATTTTTCGACCTCTACCTTGGGGGGAGGCTCCTATCACCAAAAACTAGCACTGTTTCATAATAAATCACAAAACGAAATTTGGCCGCGCTACGAAAATTAGATCGCGAGTTATAAGCATTTTAAATTTTTCGACCCTCAACGTGGAGGGGTCACCTGTCACCAAAAGTAACACTGTCTCATTATAAATTACCAAACAAAATTTGGCCGCACTACGAAAATTATATCGCGAGTTATAAGCATTTAAACTTTTTCGACCTCTACCGTGGGGGGGTCTCCTGTCACCAAAAATTAGCACTGTTTCATAATAAATCACAAAACAAAATTTGGCCGCGCTATGAAAATTAGATCGCGAATTAAAAGCATTTTAAATTTTTCGACCCTCAACGTGGAGGGGTCACCTGTCACTAAAAGTAACACTGTTTCATAATAAATTACCAAAGAAAATTTGGCCGAGCTACGAAAATTAGATCGCGAGTTATAGGCATTTTAAATTTTTCGAACCTCACCGTGGGGGTCTCCTATCACCAAAAGTAACACTGTCTCATTATAAATTACCAAACAAAATTTGGCCGCGCTACGAAAATTAGATCGCGAGTTATGAGATTTCGAATTTTTCGACCTCTACCTTGGGGGGAGGCTCCTATCACCAAAAACTAGCACTGTTTCATAATAAATCACAAAACGAAATTTGGCCGCGCTACGAAAATTAGATCGCGAGTTATAAGCATTTTAAATTTTTCGACCCTCAACGTGGAGGGGTCACCTGTCACGAAAAGTAACACTGTTGCATAATAAATTACCAAACAAAATTTGTCCGCGCTACGAAAATTAGATCGCGAGTTATAAGCATTTTTGTATTTTCTACCCTCTCCGCGGGAGGGGGGGTCTCCTGTCACCAAAAATAACACTGTATCTTAATAAATTACCAAAAAAATTTTTGCCGCACTACGAAAATTAGATCGCGAGTTATAGCCATTTTAAATTTTTCGACCTTCACCGTGGGGGGGGGGTCACCTGTCACCAAACGTAAGAGTGTCTTATAATAAATTACCAAACAAACTTTGGCCGCACTACGAAGATTAGATCGCGAGTTATAAGCATTTTAATTTTTTCGACCCTCGCCGTGAGGGGGCGGATCTCCTGTCACCAAAAATTAAAAATGTTTCATAGTAAATCACAAAACAAAATTTGGCCGCGCTATGAAACTTAGATGGCGAGTTATAAGCATTTTAAATTTTTCGACCCTCAACGTGGAGGGGTCACCTGTCACCAAAAGTAAGACTGTCTCATAATAAATTACCAAACAAAATATTGCCGCGCTACGAATATTAGATCGCGAGTTATAAGCATTTTTACTTTTTCGACCTATACCGTGGGGGGGGGGGGTCTCCTGTCACCAAAAATTAGCTCTGTTTCATAATAAATCAAAAACAAAATTTGGCCGCGCTCTGAAAATTAGATCGCGAGTTATTGCCATTTTAAATTTTTCGACGTTCACCGTGGGGGGGGGTCTCCTGTCAACAAACGTAAGACTGTCTTATAATAAATTACCAAGCAAACTTTGGCCGCACTACGAAGATTAGATCGCGAGTTATAAGCATTTTAATTTTTTCGACCCTCACCATGGGGGATCTCCTGTCACCAAAAGTAACACTATCTCATAATAAATTCCCAAACAAAATTTGGCCGTACTACGAAAATTAGATCGCGAGTAATAAGCATTTTAAATTTTTCGACCCTCGCCGTGAGGGGGCGGATCTCCTGTCACAAAAAATTAAAAATGTTTCATAATAAATTACAAAACAAAATTTGGCCGCGCTATGAAAATTAGATCGCGAGTTATAAGCATTTTAACTTTTTCGACCCTCAACGTGGAGGGGACACCTGTCACCAAAAGTAAGACTGTCTCATAATAAATTACCAAACAAAATATTGCCGCGCTACGAATATTAGATCGCGAGTTATAAGCATTTTAACTTTTTCGACCTATACCGTGGGGGGGGGGGTCTCCTGTCACCAAAAATTAGGACTGTTTCATAATAAATCACAAAACAAAATTTGGCCGCGCTCTGAAAATTAGATCGCGAGTTATAAGCATTTTTATATTTTCGACCCTCTCCGCGGGAGGGGGGGTCTCCTGTCACCAAAAATAACACTGTATCTTAATAAATTACCAAAAAAATTTTTGCTGCACTACGAAAATTAGATCGCGAGTTATAGCCATTTTAAATTTTTCGACGTTCACCGTGGGGGGGTCTCCTGTCAACAAACGTAAGACTGTCTTATAATAAATTACCAAACAAACTTTGGCCGCACTACGAAGATTAGATCGCGAGTTAATAGCATTTTAATTTTTTCGACCCTCACCATGGGGGATCTCCTGTCACCAAAAGTAACACTATCTCATAATAAATTCCCAAACAAAATTTGGCCGTACTACGAAAATTAGATCGCGAGTTATAAGCATTTTAAATTTTTCGACCCTCAACGTGGAGGGGTCACCTGTCAACAAAAGTAAGACTGTTTCATAATAAATTACCAAACAAAATATTGCCGCGCTACGAAAATTAGATCGCGAGTTATAAGCATTTTAAATTTTTCGACCTTCACCGTGGGGGGGTCTCCTGTCACCAAAAGTAACACTGTCTCATTATAAATTACCGAACAAAATTTGGCCGCACTACGAAAATTAGATCGCGAGTTATAAGCATTTTAACTTTTTCGACATCTACCGTGGGGGGGGGTCTCCTGTCACCAAAAATTAGCACTGTATCATAATAAATCACAAAACAAAATTTGGCCGCGCTATGAAAATTAGATGGCGAGTTATAAGCATTTTAAATTTTTCGGCCCTCAACGTGGAGGGGTCACCTATCACCAAAAGTAAGACTGTCTCATTATAAATTACCGAACAAAATTTGGCCGCACTACGAAAATTAGATCGCGAGTTATAAGCATTTTAACTTTTTCGACCTCTACCGTGGGGGGGTCTCCTGTCACCAAAAATTAGCACTGTATCATAATAAATCACAAAACAAAATTTGGCCGCGCTATGAAAATTAGATGACGAGTTATAAGCATTTTAAATTTTTCGACCTTCACCGTGGGGGGGGGGGTCTCCTGTCACCAAAAGTAACACTGTCTCATTATAAATTACCAAACAAAATTTGGCCGCACTACGAAAAATAGATCGCGAATTAAAAGCATTTTAAATTTTTCGACCCTCAACGTGGAGGGGTCACCTGTCACTAAAAGTAACACTGTCTCATAATAAATTACCAAACAAAATTTGGCCGCGCTATGAAAATTAGATCGCGAATTAAAAGCATTTTAAATTTTTCGAACCTCACCGTGGGGGTCTCCTATCACCAAAAGTAACACTGTCTCATTATAAATTACCAAACAAAATTTGGCCGCGCTACGAAAATTAGATCGCGAGTTATGAGATTTCCAATTTTTCGACCTCTACCTTGGGGGGAGGCTCCTATCACCAAAAACTAGCACTGTTTCATAATAAATCACAAAACGATATTTGGCCGCGCTACGAAAATTAGATCGCGAGTTATAAGCATTTTAAATTTTTCGACCCTCAACGTGGAGGGGTCACCTGTCACCAAAAGTAACGCTGTCTCATTATAAATTACCAAACAAAATTTGGCCGCACTACGAAAATTATATCGCGAGTTATAAGCATTTAAACTTTTTCGACCTCTACCGTGGGGGGGGGTCTCCTGTCACCAAAAATTAGCACTGTTTCATAATAAATCACAAAACAAAATTTGGCCGCGCTATGAAAATTAGATCGCGAGTTATAAGCATTTTAGATTTTTCGACCCTCAACGTGGAGGGGTCACCTGTCACGAAAAGTAACACTGTTGCATAATAAATTACCAAACAAAATTTGTCCGCGCTACGAAAATTAGATCGCGAGTTATAAGCATTTTTATATTTTCGACCATTTCCGCGGGAGGGGGGTCACCAGTCACCAAAAGTAACACTGTCTCATAATAAATTACCAAACAAAATTTGGCCGCGCAACGAAAAGTAGATCGCGAGTTATAAGCATTTTAAATTTTTCGACCCTCACCGTGGGGGGGTCTCCTGTCACCAAAAGTAACACTGTCTCATTATAAATTACCAAACAAAATTTGGCCGCACTACGAATATTAGATCGCGAGTTATAAGCATTTAAACTTTTTCGACCTCTAACGTGGTTGGGTCTCCTGTCACCAAATATTAACACTGTTTCATAATAAAACACCAAACAAAATTTCGCCACGCTACAAAAATTAGATCGCGAGTTACAAGCATTTTAAAATTTTCGACCCTCACCGTGGGGGTCTCCTGTCACAAAAAGTAACACTGTCTCATAATAAATTACCAAACAAAATTTTACCGCACTACGAATATTAGATCGCGAGTTATAAGCATTTTAAATTTTTCTACCTTCACCGTGGGGGGGGTCTCCTGTCACCAAACGTAAGACTGTCTCATAATAAATTACCAAACAAAATTTGGCCGCACTACGAAATTTCGATCGCGAGTTATAAGCATTTCAAATTTTTAGACCTTCACCGTGTGGGGGGGTTCCTGTCACCAAAAGTAACACTGTCTCATAATAAATTACCAAACAAACTTTGGCCGCACTACGAAAATTAGATCGCGAGTTATAAGCATTTTAAATTTTTCGACCCTCACCATGGGGATCTCCTGTCACCAAAAGTAACACTGTCTCATAAAAAATTACCAAACAAAATTTGGCCAAAACTACGAAAATTAGATCGCGAGTTATAAGCATTTTAAATTTTTCGACCCTCGCCGTGAGGGGGCGGGTCTCCTGTCAAAAAAATTAAAACTGTTTCATAATAAATCACAAAACAAAATTTGGCAGCGCTATGAAAATTAGATCGCGAGTTATAAGCATTTTAACTTTTTCGACCCTCAACGTGGAGGGGTCACCTGTCAACAAAAGTAAGACTGTTTCATAATAAATTACCAAACAAAATATTGCCGCGCTACGAAAATTAGATCGCGAGTTATAAGCATTTTAAATTTTTCGACCTTCACCGTGGGGGGTCTCCTGTCACCAAAAGTAACACTGTCTCATTATAAATTACCGAACAAAATTTGGCCGCACTACGAAAATTAGATCGCGAGTTATAAGCATTTTAACTTTTTCGACCTCTACCGTGGGGGGGTCTCCTGTCACCAAAAATTAGCACTGTATCATAATAAATCACAAAACAAAATTTGGCCGTGCAATGAAAATTAGATGTCGAGTTATAAGCATTTTAAATTTTTCGGCCCTCAACGTGGAGGGGTCACCTGTCACCAAAAGTAAGACTGTCTCATTATAAATTACCGAACAAAATTTGGCCGCACTACGAAAATTAGATCGCGAGTTATAAGCATTTTAACTTTTTCGACCTCTACCGTGGGGGGGTCTCCTGTCACCAAAAATTAGCACTGTATCATAATAAATCACAAAACAAAATTTGGCCGCGATATGAAAATTAGATGACGAGTTATAAGCATTTTAAATTTTTCGACCTTCACCGTGGGGGGGGTCTCCTGTCACCAAAAGTAACACTGTCTCATTATAAATTACCAAACAAAATTTGGCCGCACTACGAAAATTAGATCGCGAATTAAAAGCATTTTAAATTTTTCGACCCTCAACGTGGAGGGGTCACCTGTCACTAAAAGTAACACTGTCTCATAATAAATTACCAAACAAAATTTGGCCGCGCTATGAAAATTAGATCGCGAATTAAAAGCATTTTAAATTTTTCGACCCTCAACGTGGAGGGGTCACCTATCACTAAAAGTAACACTGTCTCATAATAAATTACCAAACAAAATTTGGCCGCGCTACGAAAATTAGATCGCGAGTTATGAGATTTCCAATTTTTCGACCTCTACCTTGGGGGGAGGCTCCTATCACCAAAAACTAGCACTGTTTCATAATAAATCACAAAACGATATTTGGCCGCGCTACGAAAATTAGATCGCGAGTTATAAGCATTTTAAATTTTTCGACCCTCAACGTGGAGGGGTCACCTGTCATCAAAAGTAACGCTGTCTCATTATAAATTACCAAACAAAATTTGGCCGCACTACGAAAATTATATCGCGAGTTATAAGCATTTAAACTTTTTCGACCTCTACCGTGGGGGGGGGTCTCCTGTCACCAAAAATTAGCACTGTTTCATAATAAATCACAAAACAAAATTTGGCCGCGCTATGAAAATTAGATCGCGAGTTATAAGCATTTTAAATTTTTCGACCCTCAACGTGGAGGGGTCACCTGTCACGAAAAGTAACACTGTTGCATAATAAATTACCAAACAAAATTTGTCCGCGCTACGAAAATTAGATCGCGAGTTATAAGCATTTTTATATTTTCGACCCTCTCCGCGGGAGGGGGGTCACCTGTCACCAAAAGTAACACTGTCTCATAATAAATTACCAAACAAAATTTGGCCGCGCAACGAAAAGTAGATCGCGAGTTATAAGCATTTTAAATTTTTCGACCCTCACCGTGGGGGGGGGGGTCTCCTGTCACCAAAAGTAACACTGTCTCATTATAAATTACCAAACAAAATTTGGCCGCACTACGAATATTAGATCGCGAGTTATAAGCATTTAAAATTTTTCGACCTCTACCGTGGTTGGGTCTCCTGTCACCAAAAATTAGCACTGTTTCATAATAAATCACAAAACAAAATTTGGCCGCGCTATGAAAATTAGATCGCGAGTTATAAGCATTTAAAATTTTTCGAACCTCACCGTGTGGCGTATCATGTCACCAAAAGTAACACAGTCTCATTATAAATTACCAAACAAAATTTAGCCGCACTACGAAAATTAGATCGCGAGTTATAAGCATTTTAACTTTTTCGACCTTCACCGCGGGGGGGTCTCCTGTCACCAAATATTAACACTGTTACATTATAAAACACCAAACAAAATTTCGCCACGCTACGAAAATTAGATCGCGAGTTACAAGCATTTTAAAATTTTCGACCCTCACCGTGGGGGTCTCCTGTCACAAAAAGTAACACTGTCTCATAATAAATTACCAAACAAAATTTTGCCGCACTACGAATATTAGATCGCGAGTTATAAGCATTTTAAATTTTTCTACCTTCACCGTGGGGGGGGGGTCTCCTGTCACCAAACGTAAGACTGTCTCATAATAAATTACCAAACAAAATTTGGCCGCACTACGAAATTTCGATCGCGAGTTATAAGCATTTCAAATTTTTAGACCCTCACCGTGTGGGGGGGGTTCCTGTCACCAAAAGTAACACTGTCTCATAATAAATTACCAAACAAACTTTGGCCGCACTACGAAAATTAGATCGCGAGTTATAAGCATTTTAAATTTTTCGACCCTCACCATGGGGATCTCCTGTCACCAAAAGTAACACTGTCTCATAAAAAATTACCAAACAAAATTTGGCCGTACTACGAAAATTACATCGCGAGTTATAAGCATTTTAAATTTTTCGACTCTCGCCGTGAGGGGGCGGGTCTCCTGTCAAAAAAATTAAAACTGTTTCATAATAAATCACAAAACAAAATTTGGCCGCGCTATGAAAATTAGATCGCGAGTTATAAGCATTTTAACTTTTTCGACCCTCAACGAGGAGGGGTCACCTGTCAACAAAAGTAAGACTGTTTCATAATAAATTACCAAACAAAATATTGCCGCGCTACGAAAATTAGATCGCGAGTTATAAGCATTTTAAATTTTTCGACCTTCACCGTGGGGGGGTCTCCTGTCACCAAAAATTAGCACTGTATCATAATAAATCACAACACAAAATTTGGCCGCGCTATGAAAATTAGATGGCGAGTTATAAGCATTTTAAATTTTTCGACCTTCACCGTGGGGGGGTCTCCTGTCACCAAAAGTAACACTGTCTCATTATAAATTACCAAACAAAATTTGGCCGCACTACGAAAATTAGATCGCGAGTTATAAGCATTTAAACTTTTTCGACCTCTACCGTGGGGGGGTCTCCTGTCACCAAAAATTAGCACTGTTTCATAATAAATCACAAAACAAAATTTGGCCGCGCTATGAAAATTAGATCGCGAGTTATAGGCATTTTAAATTTTTTGAACCTCACCGTGGGGGTCTCCTATCACCAAAAGTAACACTGTCTCATTATAAATTACCAAACAAAATTTGGCCGCGCTACGAAAATTAGATCGCGAGTTATGAGATTTCGAATTTTTCGACCTCTACCTTGGGGGGAGGCTCCTATCACCAAAAACTAGCACTGTTTCATAATAAATCACAAAACGAAATTTGGCCGCGCTACGAAAATTAGATCGCGAGTTATAAGCATTTTAAATTTTTCGACCCTAAACGTGGAGGGGTCACCTGTCACCAAAAGTAACACTGTCTCATTATAAATTACCAAACAAAATTTGGCCGCACTACGAAAATTATATCGCGAGTTATAAGCATTTAAACTTTTTCGACCTCTACCGTGGGGGGGGGTCTCCTGTCACCAAAAATTAGCACTGTTTCATAATAAATCACAAAACAAAATTTGGCCGCGCTATGAAAATTAGATCGCGAGTTATAAGCATTTTAAATTTTTCGACCCTCAACGTGGAGGGGTCACCTGTCACGAAAAGTAACACTGTTGCATAATAAATTACCAAACAAAATTTGTCCGCGCTACGAAAATTAGATCGCGAGTTATAAGCATTTTTGTATTTTCTACCCTCTCCGCGGGAGGGGGGTCTCCTGTCACCAAAAATAACACTGTATCTTAATAAATTACCAAAAAAATTTTTGCCGCACTACGAAAATTAGATCGCGAGTTATAGCCATTTTAAATTTTTCGACCTTCACCGTGGGGGGGGGGTCACCTGTCACCAAACGTAAGAGTGTCTTATAATAAATTACCAAACAAACTTTGGCCGCACTACGAAGATTAGATCGCGAGTTATAAGCATTTTAATTTTTTCGACCCTCGCCGTGAGGGGGCGGATCTCCTGTCACCAAAAATTAAAAATGTTTCATAGTAAATCACAAAACAAAATTTGGCCGCGCTATGAAACTTAGATGGCGAGTTATAAGCATTTTAAATTTTTCGACCCTCAACGTGGAGGGGTCACCTGTCACCAAAAGTAAGACTGTCTCATAATAAATTACCAAACAAAATATTGCCGCGCTACGAAAATTAGATCGCGAGTTATAAGCATTTTTACTTTTTCGACCTATACCGTGGGGGGGGGGTCTCCTGTCACCAAAAATTAGCTCTGTTTCATAATAAATCACAAAACAAAATTTGGCCGCGCTCTGAAAATTAGATCGCGAGTTATTGCCATTTTAAATTTTTCGACGTTCACCGTGGGGGGGGGGTCTCCTGTCAACAAACGTAAGACTGTCTTATAATAAATTACCAAACAAACTTTGGCCGCACTACGAAGATTAGATCGCGAGTTATAAGCATTTTAATTTTTTCGACCCTCACCATGGGGGATCTCCTGTCACCAAAAGTAACACTATCTCATAATAAATTCCCAAACAAAATTTGGCCGTACTACGAAAATTAGATCGCGAGTTATAAGCATTTAAAATTTTTCGACCCTCGCCGTGAGGGGGCGGATCTCCTGTCACAAAAAATTAAAAATGTTTCATAATAAATTACAAAACAAAATTTGGCCGCGCTATGAAAATTAGATCGCGAGTTATAAGCATTTTAACTTTTTCGACCCTCAACGTGGAGGGGACACCTGTCACCAAAAGTAAGACTGTCTCATAATAAATTACCAAACAAAATATGGCCGCGCTACGAAAGTTAGATCGCGAGTTATAAGCATTTTAACTTTTTCGACCTCTACCGTGGAGGGTCTCCTGTCACCAAAAATTAGCACTGTATCATAATAAATCACAAAACAAAATTTGGCCGCGCTATGAAAATTAGATGGCGAGTTATAAGCATTTTAAATTTTTCGACCCTCAACGTGGAGGGGTCACCTGTCACAAAAAGTAACACTGTCTCATAATAAATTACCAAACAAAATTTGGCCGCGCAACGAAAAGTAGATCGCGAGTTATAAGCATTTTAAATTTTTCGAACCTCACCGTGGGGGGGTCTCCTGTCACCAAAAATTAGCACTGTTTCATAATAAATCACAAAACAAAATTTGGCCGCGCTATGAAAATTAGATCGCGAGTTGTAAGCATTTTAAATTTTTCGACATTCAACGTGGAGTGGTCACCTGTCACCAAAAGTAAGACTGTCGCATAATAAATTACAAAACAAAATATGGCCGCGCTACGGAAATTAGATCGCGAGTTATAAGCATTTAAACTTTTTCGACCTCTACCGTGGGGGGGGTCTCCTGTCACCAAAAATTAGCACTGTTTCATAATAAATCACAAAACAAAATTTGGCCGCGCTATGAAAATTAGATCGCGAGTTTTAAGCATTTTAAATTTTTCGACCCTCAACGTGGAGGGGTCACCTGTCACGAAAAGTAACACTGTCGCATAATAAATTACCAAAAATTTGTCCGCGCTACGAAAATTAGATCGCTAGTTATAAGCATTTTTATATTTTCGAACCTCTCCGCGGGAGGGGGGTCTCCTGTCACCAAAAGTAACACTGTATCTTAATAAATTACCAAAAAAATTTTGCCGCACTACGAAAATTAGATCGCGAGTTATAGCCATTTTAAATTTTTCGACCTTCACCGTGGGGGGGGGGGGTCTCCTGTCACCAAACGTAAGACTGTCTTATAATAAATTACCAAACAAACTTTGGCCGCACAACGAAGATTAGATCGCGAGTTATATGCATTTTAATTTTTTCGACCCTCACCATGGGGAATTTCCTGTCATCAAAAGTAACACTGTCTCATAATAAATTACCAAACAAAATTTGGCCGTACTACGAAAATTAGATCGCGAGTTATAAGCATTTTAAATTTTTCTACCTTCACCGTGGGGGGGTCTCCTGTCACCAAACGTAAGACTGTCTCATAATAAATTACCAAACAAAATTTGGCCGAAGTACGAAATTTCGATCGCGAGTTATAAGCATTTCAAATTTTTAGACCCTCACCGTGTGGGGGGGGGTTCCTGTCACCAAAAGTAACACTGTCTCATAATAAATTACCAAACAAACTTTGGCCGCACTACGAAAATTAGATCGCGAGTTATAAGCATTTTAAATTTTTCGACCCTCACCATGGGGATTTAATGTCACCAAAAGTAACACTGTCTCATAAAAAATTACCAAACAAAATTTGGCCGTACTACGAAAATTAGATCGCGAGTTATAAGCATTTTAAATTTTTCGACCCTCGCCGTGAGGGGGCGGGTCTCCTGTCAAAAAAATTAAAACTGTTTCATAATAAATCACAAAACAAAATTTGGCCGCGCTATGAAAATTAGATCGCGAGTTATAAGCATTTTAACTTTTTCGACCCTCAACGTGGAGGGGTCACCTGTCAACAAAAGTAAGACTGTTTCATAATAAATTACCAAACAAAATATTGCCGCGCTACGAAAATTAGATCGCGAGTTATAAGCATTTTAAATTTTTCGACTCTCAACGTGGAGGGGTCACCTGTCACTAAAAGTAACACTGTCTCATAATAAATTACCAAACAAAATTTGGCCGAGCTACGAAAATTAGATCGCGAGTTATAGGCATTTTAAATTTTTCGAACCTCACCATGGGGGTCTCCTATCACCAAAAGTAACACTGTCTCATTATAAATCACAAAACAAAATTTGGCCGCGCTATGAAAATTAGATCGCGAGTTATAAGCATTTTAAATTTTTCGACTCTCAACGTGGAGGGGTCACCTGTCACTAAAAGTAACACTGTCTCATAATAAATTACCAAACAAAATTTGGCCGAGCTACGAAAATTAGATCGCGAGTTATAGGCATTTTAAATTTTTCGAACCTCACCATGGGGGTCTCCTATCACCAAAAGTAACACTGTCTCATTATAAATCACAAAACAAAATTTGGCCGCGCTATGAAAATTAGATCGCGAGTTATAAGCATTTTAAATTTTTCGACTCTCAACGTGGAGGGGTCACCTGTCACGAAAAGTAACACTGTTGCATAATAAATTACCAAACAAAATTTGTCCGCGCTACGAAAATTAGATCGCGAGTTATAAGCATTTTTATATTTTCGACCCTCTCCGCGGGAGGGGGGGTCTCCTGTCACCAAAAATAACACTGTATCTTAATAAATTACCAAAAAAATTTTTGCCGCACTACGAAAATTAGATCGCGAGTTATAGCCATTTTAAATTTTTCGACCTTCACCGTGGGGGGGGTCACCTGTCACCAAACGTAAGAGTGTCTTATAATAAATTACCAAACAAACTTTGGCCGCACTACGAAGATAAGATCGCGAGTTATAAGCATTTTAATTTTTTCGACCCTCGCCGTGAGGGGGCGGATCTCCTGTCACCAAAAATTAAAAATGTTTCATAGTAAATCACAAAACAAAATTTGGCCGCGCTATGAAACTTAGATGGCGAGTTATAAGCATTTTAAATTTTTCGACCCTCAACGTGGAGGGGTCACCTGTCACCAAAAGTAAGACTGTCTCATAATAAATTACCAAACAAAATATTGCCGCGCTACGAATATTAGATCGCGAGTTATAAGCATTTTTACTTTTTCGACCTATACCGTGGGGGGGGGGGTCTCCTGTCACCAAAAATTAGCTCTGTTTCATAATAAATCACAAAACAAAATTTGGCCGCGCTCTGAAAATTAGATCGCGAGTTATTGCCATTTTAAATTTTTCGACGTTCACAGTGGGGGGGGTCTCCTGTCAACAAACGTAAGACTGTCTTATAATAAATTACCAAACAAACTTTGGCCGCACTACGAAGATAAGATCGCGAGTTATAAGCATTTTAATTTTTTCGACCCTCGCCGTGAGGGGGCGGATCTCCTGTCACCAAAAATTAAAAATGTTTCATAGTAAATCACAAAACAAAATTTGGCCGCGCTATGAAAATTAGATGACGAGTTATAAGCATTTTAAATTTTTCGACCTTCACCGTGGGGGGGGGGGTCTCCTGTCACCAAAAGTAACACTGTCTCATTATAAATTACCAAACAAAATTTGGCCGCACTACGAAAATTAGATCGCGAATTAAAAGCATTTTAAATTTTTCGACCCTCAACGTGGAGGGGTCACCTGTCACTAAAAGTAACACTGTCTCATAATAAATTACCAAACAAAATTTGGCCGCGCTATGAAAATTAGATCGCGAATTAAAAGCATTTTAAATTTTTCGACCCTCAACGTGGAGGGGTCACCTATCACTAAAAGTAACACTGTCTCATAATAAATTACCAAACAAAATTTGGCCGAGCTACGAAAATTAGATCGCGAGTTATAGGCATTTTAAATTTTTCGAACCTCACCGTGGGGGTCTCCTATCACCAAAAGTAACACTGTCTCATTATAAATTACCAAACAAAATTTGGCCGCGCTACGAAAATTAGATCGCGAGTTATGAGATTTCCAATTTTTCGACCTCTACCTTGGGGGGAGGCTCCTATCACCAAAAACTAGCACTGTTTCATAATAAATCACAAAACGATATTTGGCCGCGCTACGAAAATTAGATCGCGAGTTATAAGCATTTTTATATTTTCGACCCTCTCCGCGGGAGGGGGGTCACCAGTCACCAAAAGTAACACTGTCTCATAATAAATTACCAAACAAAATTTGGCCGCGCAATGAAAAGTAGATCGCGAGTTATAAGCATTTTAAATTTTTCGACCCTCACCGTGGGGGGGGTCTCCTGTCACCAAAAGTAACACTGTCTCATTATAAATTACCAAACAAAATTTGGCCGCACTACGAATATTAGATCGCGAGTTATAAGCATTTAAACTTTTTCGACCTCTACCGTGGTTGGGTCTCCTGTCACCAAAAATTAGCACTGTTTCATAATAAATCACAAAACAAAATTTGGCCGCGCTATGAAAATTAGATCGCGAGTTATAAGCATTTAAAATTTTTCGAACCTCACCGTGTGGGGTATCATGTCACCAAAAGTAACACAGTCTCATTATAAATTACCAAACAAAATTTAGCCGCACTACGAAAATTAGATCGCGAGTTATAAGCATTTTAACTTTTTCGACCTTCACCGCGGGGGGTCTCCTGTCACCAAATATTAACACTGTTTCATAATAAAACACCAAACAAAATTTCGCCACGCTACGAAAATTAGATCGCGAGTTACAAGCATTTTAAAATTTTCGACCCTCACCGTGGGGGTCTCCTGTCACAAAAAGTAACACTGTCTCATAATAAATTACCAAACAAAATTTTACCGCACTACGAATATTAGATCGCGAGTTATAGGCATTTTAAATTTTTAGACCTTCACCGTGTGGGGGGGGTTCCTGTCACCAAAAGTAACACTGTCTCATAATAAATTACCAAACAAACTTCGGCCGCACTACGAAAATTAGATCGCAAGTTATAAGCATTTTAAATTTTTCGACCCTCACCATGGGGATCTCCTGTCACCAAAAGTAACACTGTCTCATAAAAAATTACCAAACAAAATTTGGCCAAAACTACGAAAATTAGATCGCGAGTTATAAGCATTTTAAATTTTTCGACCCTCGCCGTGAGGGGGCGGGTCTCCTGTCAAAAAAATTAAAACTGTTTCATAATAAATCACAAAACAAAATTTGGCCGCGCTATGAAAATTAGATCGCGAGTTATAAGCATTTTAACTTTTTCGACCCTCAAAGTGGAGGGGTCACCTGTCAACAAAAGTAAGACTGTTTCATAATAAATTACCAAACAAAATATTGCCGCGCTAAGAAAATTAGATCGCGAGTTATAAGCATTTTAAATTTTTCGACCTTCACCGTGGGGGGGTCTCCTGTCACCAAAAGTAACACTGTCTCATTATAAATTACCGAACAAAATTTGGCCGCACTACGAAAATTAGATCGCGAGTTATAAGCATTTTAATTTTTTCGACCTCTACCGTGGGGGGGTCTCCTGTCACCAAAAATTAGCACTGTATCATAATAAATCACAAAACAAAATTTGGCCGCGCTATGAAACTTAGATCGCGAGTTATAAGCATTTTAACTTTTTCGACCCTCAACGTGGAGGGGTCACCTGTCAACAAAAGTAAGACTGTTTCATAATAAATTACCAAACAAAATATTGCCGCGCTACGAAAATTAGATCGCGAGTTATAAGCATTTTAAATTTTTCGACCTTCACCGTGGGGGGGTCTCCTGTCACCAAAAGTAACACTGTCTCATTATAAATTACCGAACAAAATTTGGCCGCACTACGAAAATTAGATCGCGAGTTATAAGCATTTTAACTTTTTCGACCTCTACCGTGGGGGGGTCTCCTGTCACCAAAAATTAGCACTGTATCATAATAAATCACAAAACAAAATTTGGCCGCGCTATGAAAATTAGATGGCGAGTTATAAGCATTTTAAATTTTTCGGCCCTCAACGTGGAGGGGTCACCTGTCACCAAAAGTAAGACTGTCTCATTATAAATTACCGAACAAAATTTGGCCGCACTACGAAAATTAGATCGCGAGTTATAAGCATTTTAACATTTTCGACCTCTACCGTGGGGGGGTCTCCTGTCACCAAAAATTAGCACTGTATCATAATAAATCACAAAACAAAATTTGGCCGCGCTATGAAAATTAGATGACGAGTTATAAGCATTTTAAATTTTTCGACCTTCACCGTGGGGGGGGGGTCTCCTGTCACCAAAAGTAACACTGTCTCATTATAAATTACCAAACAAAATTTGGCCGCACTACGAAAATTAGATCGCGAATTAAAAGCATTTTAAATTTTTCGACCCTCAACGTGGAGGGGTCACCTGTCACTAAAAGTAACACTGTCTCATAATAAATTACCAAACAAAATTTGGCCGCGCTATGAAAATTAGATCGCGAATTAAAAGCATTTTAAATTTTTCGACCCTCAACGTGGAGGGGTCACCTATCACTAAAAGTAACACTGTCTCATAATAAATTACCAAACAAAATTTGGCCGAGCTACGAAAATTAGATCGCGAGTTATAGGCATTTTAAATTTTTCGAACCTCACCGTGGGGGTCTCCTATCACCAAAAGTAACACTGTCTCATTATAAATTACCAAACAAAATTTGGCCGCGCTACGAAAATTAGATCGCGAGTTATGAGATTTCCAATTTTTCGACCTCTACCTTGGGGGGAGGCTCCTATCACCAAAAACTAGCACTGTTTCATAATAAATCACAAAACGATATTTGGCCGCGCTACGAAAATTAGATCGCGAGTTATAAGCATTTTAAATTTTTCGACCCTCAACGTGGAGGGGTCACCTGTCACGAAAAGTAACACTGTTGCATAATAAATTACCAAACAAAATTTGTCCGCGCTACGAAAATTAGATCGCGAGTTATAAGCATTTTTATATTTTCGACCCTCTCCGCGGGAGGGGGGTCACCAGTCACCAAAAGTAACACTGTCTCATAATAAATTACCAAACAAAATTTGGCCGCGCAATGAAAAGTAGATCGCGAGTTATAAGCATTTTAAATTTTTCGACCCTCACCGTGGGGGGGGTCTCCTGTCACCAAAAGTAACACTGTCTCATTATAAATTACCAAACAAAATTTGGCCGCACTACGAATATTAGATCGCGAGTTATAAGCATTTAAACTTTTTCGACCTCTACCGTGGTTGGGTCTCCTGTCACCAAAAATTAGCACTGTTTCATAATAAATCACAAAACAAAATTTGGCCGCGCTATGAAAATTAGATCGCGAGTTATAAGCATTTAAAATTTTTCGAACCTCACCGTGTGGGGTATCATGTCACCAAAAGTAACACAGTCTCATTATAAATTACCAAACAAAATTTAGCCGCACTACGAAAATTAGATCGCGAGTTATAAGCATTTTAACTTTTTCGACCTTCACCGCGGGGGGGTCTCCTGTCACCAAATATTAACACTGTTTCATAATAAAACACCAAACAAAATTTCGCCACGCTACGAAAATTAGATCGCGAGTTACAAGCATTTTAAAATTTTCGACCCTCACCGTGGGGGTCTCCTGTCACAAAAAGTAACACTGTCTCATAATAAATTACCAAACAAAATTTTACCGCACTACGAATATTAGATCGCGAGTTATAGGCATTTTAAATTTTTAGACCTTCACCGTGTGGGGGGGGTTCCTGTCACCAAAAGTAACACTGTCTCATAATAAATTACCAAACAAACTTTGGCCGCACTACGAAAATTAGATCGCAAGTTATAAGCATTTTAAATTTTTCGACCCTCACCATGGGGATCTCCTGTCACCAAAAGTAACACTGTCTCATAAAAAATTACCAAACAAAATTTGGCCAAAACTACGAAAATTAGATCGCGAGTTATAAGCATTTTAAATTTTTCGACCCTCGCCGTGAGGGGGCGGGTCTCCTGTCAAAAAAATTAAAACTGTTTCATAATAAATCACAAAACAAAATTTGGCCGCGCTATGAAAATTAGATCGCGAGTTATAAGCATTTTAACTTTTTCGACCCTCAAAGTGGAGGGGTCACCTGTCAACAAAAGTAAGACTGTTTCATAATAAATTACCAAACAAAATATTGCCGCGCTAAGAAAATTAGATCGCGAGTTATAAGCATTTTAAATTTTTCGACCTTCACCGTGGGGGGGTCTCCTGTCACCAAAAGTAACACTGTCTCATTATAAATTACCGAACAAAATTTGGCCGCACTACGAAAATTAGATCGCGAGTTATAAGCATTTTAATTTTTTCGACCTCTACCGTGGGGGGGTCTCCTGTCACCAAAAATTAGCACTGTATCATAATAAATCACAAAACAAAATTTGGCCGCACTACGAAATTTCGATCGCGAGTTATAAGCATTTCAAATTTTTAGACCTTCACCGTGTGGGGGGGGTTCCTGTCACCAAAAGTAACACTATCTCATAATAAATTACCAAACAAACTTTGGCCGCACTACGAAAATTAGATCGCGAGTTATAAGCATTTTAAATTTTTCGACCCTCAACATGGGGATCTCCTGTCACCAAAAGTAACACTGTCTCATAAAAAATTACCAAACAAAATTTGGCCGCGCTATGAAAATTAGATCGCGAGTTATAAGCATTTTAACTTTTTCGACCCTCAACGTGGAGGGGTCACCTGTCAACAAAAGTAAGACTGTTTCATAATAAATTACCGAACAAAATTTGGCCGCACTACGAAAATTAGATCGCGAGTTATAAGCATTTTAACTTTTTCGACCTCTACCGTGGGGGGGTCTCCTGTCACCAAAAATTAGCACTGTATCATAATAAATCACAAAACAAAATTTGGCCGCGCTATGAAAATTAGATGGCGAGTTATAAGCATTTTAAATTTTTCGACCTTCACCGTGGGGGGGGTCTCCTGTCACCAAAAGTAACACTGTCTCATTATAAATTACCAAACAAAATTTGGCCGCACTACGAAAATTAGATCGCGAGTTATAAGCATTTAAACTTTTTCGACCTCTACCGTGGGGGGGTCTCCTGTCACCAAAAATTAGCACTGTTTCATAATAAATCACAAAACAAAATTTGGCCGCGCTATGAAAATTAGATCGCGAATTAAAAGCATTTTAAATTTTTCGACCCTCAACGTGGAGGGGTCACCTGTCACTAAAAGTAACACTGTCTCATAATAAATTACCAAACAAAATTTGGCCGAGCTACGAAAATTAGATCGCGAGTTATAGGCATTTTAAATTTTTCGAACCTCACCGTGGGGGTCTCCTATCACCAAAAGTAACACAGTCTCAGTATAAATTACCAAACAAAATTTGGCCGCGCTACGAAAATTAGATCGCGAGTTATGAGATTTCCAATTTTTCGACCTCTACCTTGGGGGGAGGCTCCTATCACCAAAAACTAGCACTGTTTCATAATAAATCACAAAACGAAATTTGGCCGCGCTACGAAAATTAGATCGCGAGTTATAAGCATTTTAAATTTTTCGACCCTCAACGTGGAGGGGTCACCTGTCACCAAAAGTAACACTGTCTCATTATAAATTACCAAACAAAATTTGGCCGCACTACGAAAATTATATCGCGAGTTATATGCATTTAAACTTTTTCGACCTCTACCGTGGGGGGGGGTCTCCTGTCACCAAAAATTAGCACTGTTTCATAATAAATCACAAAACAAAATTTGGCCGCGCTATGAAAATTAGATCGCGAGTTATAAGCATTTTAAATTTTTCGACCCTCAACGTGGAGGGGTCACCTGTCACGAAAAGTAACACTGTTGCATAATAAATTACCAAACAAAATTTGTCCGCGCTACGAAAATTAGATCGCGAGTTATAAGCATTTTTGTATTTTCGACCCTCTCCGCGGGAGGGGGGGGTCTCCTGTCACCAAAAATAACACTGTATCTTAATAAATTACCAAAAAAATTTTTGCCGCACTACGAAAATTAGATCGCGAGTTATAGCCATTTTAAATTTTTCGACCTTCACCGTGGGGGGGGGTCACCTGTCACCAAACGTAAGAGTGTCTTATAATAAATTACCAAACAAACTTTGGCCGCACTACGAAGATTAGATCGCGAGTTATAAGCATTTTAATTTTTTCGACCCTCGCCGTGAGGGGGCGGATCTCCTGTCACCAAAAATTAAAAATGTTTCATAGTAAATCACAAAACAAAATTTGGCCGCGCTATGAAAATTAGATGGCGAGTTATAAGCATTTTAAATTTTTCGACCCTCAACGTGGAGGGGTCACCTGTCACCAAAAGTAAGACTGTCTCATAATAAATTACCAAACAAAATATTGCCGCGCTACGAATATTAGATCGCGAGTTATAAGCATTTTAACTTTTTCGACCTATACCGTGGGGGGGGGTCTCCTGTCACCAAAAATTAGCTCTGTTTCATAATAAGTCACAAAACAAAATTTGGCCGCGCTTTGAAAATTAGATCGCGAGTTATTGCCATTTTAAATTTTTCGACGTTCACCGTGGGGGGGGGGTCTCCTGTCAACAAACGTAAGACTGTCTTATAATAAATTACCAAACAAACTTTGGCCGCACTACGAAGATTAGATCGCGAGTTATAAGCATTTTAATTTTTTCGACCCTCACCATGGGGGATCTCCTGTCACCAAAAGTAACACTATCTCATAATAAATTTCCAAACAAAATTTTGCCGTACTACGAAAATTAGATGTCGAGTTATAAGCATTTTAAATTTTTCGACCCTCAACGTGGAGGGGTCACCTGTCACAAAAAGTAACACTGTCTCATAATAAATTACCAAACAAAATTTGGCCGCGCAACGAAAAGTAGATCGCGAGTTATAAGCATTTTAAATTTTTCGAATCTCACCGTGGGGGGGGTCTCCTGTCACCAAAAATTAGCACTGTTTCATAATAAATCACAAAACAAAATTTGGCCGCGCTATGAAAATTAGATCGCGAGTTATAAGCATTTTAAATTTTTCGACATTCAACGTGGAGTGGTCACCTGTCACCAAAAGTAAGACTGTCGCATAATAAATTACAAAACAATATATGGCCGCGCTACGGAAATTAGATCGCGAGTTATAAGCATTTAAACTTTTTCGACCTCTACCGTGGGGGGGTCTCCTGTCACCAAAAATTAGCACTGTTTCATAATAAATCACAAAACAAAATTTGGCCGCGCTATGAAAATTAGATCGCGAGTTTTAAGCATTTTAAATTTTTCGACCCTCAACGTGGAGGGGTCACCTGTCACGAAAAGTAACACTGTCGCATAATAAATTACCAAAAAAATTTGTCCACGCTACGAAAATTAGATCGCGAGTTATAAGCATTTTTATATTTTCGAACCTCTCCGCGGGAGGGGGGTCTCCTGTCAACAAAAGTAACACTGTATCTTAATAAATTACCAAAAAAATTTTGCCGCACTACGAAAATTAGATCGCGAGTTATAGCCATTTTAAATTTTTCGACCTTCACCGTGGGGGGGGGGTCTCCTGTCACCAAACGTAAGACTGTCTTATAATAAATTACCAAACAAACTTTGGCCGCACAACGAAGATTAGATCGCGAGTTATATGCATTTTAATTTTTTCGACCCTCACCATGGGGAATTTCCTGTCATCAAAAGTAACACTGTCTCATAATAAATTACCAAACAAAATTTGGCCGTACTACGAAAATTAGATCGCGAGTTATAAGCATTTTAAATTTTTCGACCCTCGCCGTGAGGGGGCGGATCTCCTGTCACCAAAAATTAAAAATGTTTCATAATAAATCACAAATCAATATTCGGCCGCGCTATGAAAATTAGATGGCGAGTTATAAGCATTTTAAATTTTTCGACCCTCACCGTGGGGGGGGGTCTCCTGTCACCAAAAGTAACACTGTCTCATTATAAATTACCAAACAAAATTTGGCCGCACTACGAAAATTAGATCGCGAGTTATAGGCATTTAAACTTTTTCGACCTCTACCGTGGGGGGCGGGTCTCCTGTCACCAAAAATTAGCACTGTTTCATAATAAATCACCAAACAAAATTTCGCCACGCTACGAAAATTACATCGCGAGTTACAAGCATTTTAAATTTTTCGACCCTCACCTTGGGGGGTCTCCTGTCACAAAAAGTAACACTGTCTCATAATAAATTACCAAACAAAATTTTGCCGCACTACGAAAATTAGATCGCAAGTTATAAGCATTTTAAAATTTTCGACCTTCACCGTGGGGGGGGGGGTCTCCTGTCACCAAACGTAAGACTGTATCTTAATAAATTACCAAAAAAAATTTTGCCGCACTACGAAAATTAGATCGCGAGTTATAGCCATTTTAAATTTTTCGACCTTCACTGTGGGGGGGGTCACCTGTCACCAAACGTAAGAGTGCCTTATAATAAATTACCAAACAAACTTTGGCCGCACTACGAAGATTAGATCGCGAGTTATAAGCATTTTAATTTTTTCGACCCTCGCCGTGAGGGGGCGGATCTCCTCTCACCAAAAATTAAAAATGTTTCATAGTAAATCACAAAACAAAATTTGGCCGCGCTATGAAAATTAGATGGCGAGTTATAAGCATTTTAAATTTTTCGACCCTCAACGTGGAGGGGTCACCTGTCACCAAAAGTAAGACTGTCTCATAATAAATTACCAAACAAAATATTGCCGCGCTACGAAAATTAGATCGCGAGTTATAAGCATTTTAACTTTTTCGACCTATACCGTGGGGGGGGGTCTCCTGTCACCAAAAATTAGCACTGTTTCATAATAAATCACAAAACAAAATTTGGCCGCGCTATGAAAATTAGATCGCGAGTTATTGCCATTTTAAATTTTTCGACGTTCAACGTGGGGGGGGGTCTCCTGTCACCAAACGTAAGACTGTCTTATAATAAATTACCAAACTTTGGCCGCACTACGAAGAGTCATCGCGAGTTATAAGTATTTTAATTTTTTCGACCCTCACCATGGGGGATCTCCTGTCACCAAAAGTTACACTGTCTCATAATAAATTCCCAAACAAAATTTGGCCGTACTACGAAAATTAGATCGCGAGTTATAAGCATTTTAAATTTTTCGACCCTCGCCGTGAGGGGGCGGATCTCCTGTCACAAAAAATTAAAAATGTTTCATAATAAATTACAAAACAAAATTTGGCCGCGCTATGAAAATTAGATCGCGAGTTATAAGCATTTTAACTTTTTCGACCCTCAACGTGGAGGGGACACCTGTCACCAAAAGTAAGACTGTCTCATAATAAATTACCAAACAAAATATGGCCGCGCTATGAAAGTTAGATCGCGAGTTATAAGCATTTTAACTTTTTCGACCTCTACCGTGGGGGGTCTCCTGTCACCAAAAATTAGCACTGTATCATAATAAATCACAAAACAAAATTTGGCCGCGCTATGAAAATTAGATGGCGAGTTATAAGCATTTTAAATTTTTCGACCCTCAACGTGGAGGGGTCACCTGTCACAAAAAGTAACACTGTCTCATAATAAATTACCAAACAAAATTTGGCCGCGCAACGAAAAGTAGATCGCGAGTTATAAGCATTTTAAATTTTTCGAACCTCACCGTGGGGGGGTCTCCTGTCATCAAAAATTAGCACTGTTTCATAATAAATCACAAAACAAAATTTGGCCGCGCTATGAAAATTAGATCGCGAGTTATAAGCATTTTAAATTTTTCGACATTCAACGTGGAGTGGTCACCTGTCACCAAAAGTAAGACTGTCGCATAATAAATTACAAAACAAAATATGGCCGCGCTACGGAAATTAGATCGCGAGTTATAAGCATTTAAACTTTTTCGACCTCTACCGTGGGGGGGGGTCTCCTGTCACCAAAAATTAGCACTGTTTCATAATAAATCACAAAACAAAATTTGGCCGCGCTATGAAAATTAGATCGCGAGTTTTAAGCATTTTAAATTTTTCGACCCTCAACGTGGAGGGGTCACCTGTCACGAAAAGTAACACTGTCGCATAATAAATTACCAAAAAAATTTGTCCGCGCTACGAAAATTAGATCGCGAGTTATAAGCATTTTTATATTTTCGAACCTCTCCGCGGGAGGGGGGTTTCCTGTCACCAAAAGTAACACTGTATCTTAATAAATTACCAAAAAAATTTTGCCGCACTACGAAAATTAGATCGCGAGTTACAGCCATTTTAAATTTTTCGACCTTCACCGTGGGGGGGGTCTCCTGTCACCAAACGTAAGACTGTCTTATAATAAATTACCAAACAAACTTTGGCCGCACAACGAAGATTAGATCGCGAGTTATATGCATTTTAATTTTTTCGACCCTCAGCATGGGGAATTTCCTGTCATCAAAAGTAACACTGTCTCATAATAAATTACCAAACAAAATTTGGCCGTACTACGAAAATTAGATCGCGAGTTATAAGCATTTTAAATTTTTCGACCCTCGCCGTGAGGGAGCGGATCTCCTGTCACCAAAAATTAAAAATGTTTCATAATAAATCACAAATCAATATTCTGCCGCGCTATGAAAATTAGATGGCGAATTATAAGCATTTTAAATTTTTCGACCCTGAACGTGGAGGGGTCACCTGTCACCAAAAGTAACACTGTCTCATAATAAATTACCAAACAAAATTTGGCCGCGCAACGAAAAGTAGATCGCGAGTTATAAGCATTTTAAATTTTTCGACCCTCACCGTGGGGGGGGGGTCTCCTGTCACCAAATTAACACTGTCTCATTATAAATTACCAAACAAAATTTGGGCGCACTACGAAAATTAGATCGCGAGTTATAGGCATTTAAACTTTTTCGACCTCTACCGTGGGGGGCGGGTCTCTTGTCACCAAAAATTAGCACTGTTTCATAATAAATCAACAAACAAAATTTCGCCACGCTACGAAAATTACATCGCGAGTTACAAGCATTTTAAATTTTTCGACCCTCACCGTGGGGGGTCTCCTGTCACAAAAAGTAACACTGTCTCATAATAAATTACCAAACAAAATTTTGCCGCACTACGAAAATTAGATCGCAAGTTATAAGCATTTTAAAATTTTCGACCTTCACCGTGGGGGGGGAGGGTCTCCTGTCACCAAACGTAAGACTGTCTCATAATAAATTACCAAACAAAAAATACCGCGCTAAGAAAATTAGTTCGCGAGTTATAAGCATTTTAACTTTTTCGACAAATACCGTGGGGGGGTCTCCTGTCACCAAAAGTAACACTGTCTCATAATAAATTACCAAACAAAATTTGGCCGCGCAACGAAAAGTAGATCGCGAGTTATAAGCATTTTAAATTTTTCGACCCTCACCGTGGGGGGTCTCCTGTCACCAAAAGTAACACTGTCTCATAATAAATTACCAAACAAAATATAGCCGCGCTACGAAAATTAGATCGCGAGTTATAAGCATTTTAACTTTTTCGTCATCTACCGTGGGGGAGGTCTCCTGACACCAAAAGTAACACTGTCTCATAATAAATTACCAAAAAAATATGGCCGCGCTACGAAAATTAGATCGCGAGTTATAAGCATTTTAACTTTTTCGATATCTACCGTGGGGGGGGGTCAACTGTCACCAAATGTAACACTGTCTCATTATAAATTACCAAACAAAATTTGGCCGCACTACGAAAATTAGATCGCGAGTTATAAGCATTTTAACTTTTTCGACCTTCACCGCGGGGGGTCTCCTGTCACCAAATATTAACACTGTTTCATAATAAATCACCAAACAAAATTTCGCCACGCTACGAAAATTATATCGCGAATTACAAGCATTTTAATTTTTTCGACCCTCACCGTGGGGGGTCTCCTGTCACAAAAAGTAACACTGTCTCATAATAAATTACCAAACAAAATTTGGCCGCACTACGAAATTTCGATCGCGAGTCATAAGCATTTCAAATTTTTAGACCCTCACCGTGTGGGGGGGGGGTTCTGTCACCAAAAGTAACACTGTCTCATAATAAATTACCAAACAAACTTTGGCCATACTACGAAAATTAGATCGCGAGTTATAAGCATTTTAAATTTTTCGACCCTCACCATGGGGAATCTCATGTCACCAAATGTAACACTGTCTCATAATAAATTACCAAAAAAATTTGGCCGCACTACGAAAATTAGATCGCGAGTTATAAGCATTTAAACTTTTTCGACCTCTACCGTGGGGGGGGTCTCCTGTCACCAAAAATTAGCACTGTTTCATAATAAATCACAAAACAAAATTTGGCCGCGCTATGAATATTAGATCGCGAGTTATAAGCATTTTAACTTTTTCGACCTTCACCGCGGGGGGGGGGGTCTCCTGTCACCAAATATTAACACTGTTTCATAATAAATCACAAAACAATATTTGGCCGCGCTATGAAAATTAGATGGCGAGTTATAAGCATTTTAAATTTTTCGACCCTCAACGTGGAGGGGTCACCTGTCACCAAAAGTAACACTGTCTCATAATAAATTACCAAACAAAATTTGGCCGCGCAACGAAAAATAGATCGCGAGTTATAAGCATTTTAAATTTTTCGACCCTCACCGTGGGGGGGGTCTCCTGTCACCAAAAATAATACTGTCTCATAATAAATTACCAAACAAAATTTGGCCGAACTACGAAAAATAGATCGCGAGTTATAAGCATTTTAAATGTTTCGACCCTCAACATGGGGTATCTCCTGTCACCAAAAATTAAAACTGTTTCATATTAAATCACAAAACAAAATTTGGCCGCGCTATGAAAATTAGATCGCGAGTAATAAGCATTTTAAATTTTTCGACCCTCAACGTGGAGGGTTCACCTGTCACCAAAAGTAAGACTGTCTCATAATAAATTACAAAACAAAATATTGCCGCGCTACGAAAATTAGATCGCGAGTTATAAGCATTTTAACTTTTTCGACCTCTACCGTTGGGGGGGGGGTCTCCTGTCACCAAATATTAACACTCTCTCATAATAAATTACCAAACAAAATTTTGCCGCACTACGAAAATTAGATCGCGAGTTATAAGCATTTTAAGTTTTTCGACTCTCGCCGTGAGGGGGCGGATCTCCTGTCAGCAAAAATTAAAAATGTTTCATAATAAATCACAAAACAATATTTGGCCGCGCTATGAAAATTAGATGGCGAGTTATAAGCATTTTAATTTTTTCGACCCTCACCGTGGGGGGTGTCCTGTCACAAAAAGTAACACTGTCTCATAATAAATTACCAAACAAAATTTGGCCGCACTACAAAATTTCGATCGCGAGTCATAAGCATTTGAAATTTTTAGACCCTCACCGTGTGTGGGGGGGGGTTCTGTCACCAAAAGTAACACTGTCTCATAATAAATTACCAAACAAAATTTGGCCGCACTACGAAAATTAGATCGCGAGTTATAAGCATTTTAAATTTTTCGACCCTCGCCATGGGGGATCCCCAGTCACCAAAAGTAACACTGTCTCATAATAGATTACCAAACCAAATTTGGCCGTACTACGAAAATTAGATCGCGAGTTATAAGCATTTTAACTTTTTCGACCTCTACCGTGGGGGGTCTCCTGTCACCAAAAATTAGCACTGTTTCAAAATAAATCACAAAACAAAATTTGGCCGCGCTATGATAATTAGATGGCGAGTTATAAGCATTTTAACTTTTTCGACCCTCAACGTGGAGGGGTCACCTGTCACCAAAAGTAAGACTGTCTCATAATAAATTAACAAACAAAATATGGCCGCGCTACGAAAATTAGATCGCGAGTTATAAGCATTTTAACTTTTTCGACCTCTACCGTTGGGGGGGGTCTCCTGTCACCAAATATTAACACTCTCTCATAATAAATTACCAAACAAAATTTTGCCGCACTACGAAAATTAGATCGCGAGTTATAAGCATTTTAAATTTTTCGAACCTCAACGTGGAGGGGTCACCTGTCACCAAAAGTAAGACTGTCTCATAATAAATTACCAAACAAAATATTGCCGCGCTACGAAAATTAGATCGCGAGTTATAAGCATTTTAACTTTTTCGACCTTCACCGTGGTGGGTCTCCTGTCACCAAAAATTAAAACTATTTCATAACAAACTACCAAACAAAATTTGGCCGCGCTACGAAAACTAGATCGCAAGTTATAAGCATTTTAACTTTTTCGACCTTCACCGTGGGGGGTCTCCTGTCACCAAAAGTAACACTGTCTCATAATAAATTACCAAACAAAATATGACCTCGCTACGAAAATTAGATCGCGAGTTATGAGATTTTAACTTTTTCGACCTCTACCGTGGGGGGGAGGGGTCACCTGTCACCAAAAGTAAGACTGTCTCATAATAAATTACCAAACAAAATATGGCCGCGCTACGAAAATTAGATCGCGAGTTATAAGCTTTTTAACTTTTTCGACCTCTACCGTGGGGGGTCTCAGGTCACCAAAAATTAGCACTGTATCATAATAAATCACAAAACAAAATTTGGCCGCGCTATGAAAATTAGATGGCGAGTTATAAGCATTTTAAATTTTTCGACCCTCAACGTGGAGGTGTCACCTGTCACCAAAAGTAACACTGTCTCATAATAAATTACCAAACAAAATTTGGCCGCGCAACGAAAAGTAGATCGCGAGTTATAAGCATTTTAAATTTTTCGACCCTCAACGTGGAGGGAACACCTGTCACAAAAAGTAACACTGTCTCATAAATTACCAAACAAAATATGGCCGCGCTACGAAAATTAGATCGCGAGTTATAAGCTTTTTAACTTTTTCGACCTCTACCGTGGGGGGTCTCAGGTCACCAAAAATTAGCACTGTATCATAATAAATCACAAAACAAAATTTGGCCGCGCTATGAAAATTAGATGGCGAGTTATAAGCATTTTAAATTTTTCGACCCTCAACGTGGAGGTGTCACCTGTCACCAAAAGTAACACTGTCTCATAATAAATTACCAAACAAAATTTGGCCGCGCAACGAAAAGTAGATCGCGAGTTATAAGCATTTTAAATTTTTCGACCCTCAACGTGGAGGGGTCACCTGTCACAAAAAGTAACACTGTCTCATAATAAATTACCAAACAAAATTTGGCCAGGTTACGACAATTAGATCGCGAGATAAAAGCATTTAAAATTTTTCGACCCTCACCGTGGGGATCTCCTGTCACAAAATGTAACACTGTCTCATAATAAATTACCAAACAAAATTTTGCCGCACTACGAAAATTAGATCGCGAGTTATAAGCATTTTAAGTTTTTCGACCCTCACCATGGGGATCTCCTGTCACCAAAAGTAACACTGTCTCATAAAAAATTACCAAACAAAATTTGGCCGTACTACGAAAATTAGATCGCGAGTTATAAGCATTTTAAATTTTTCGACCTCTACCGTGGGGGGTCTCCTGTCACCAAAAATTAGCACTGTATCATAATAAATCACAAAACAAAATTTGGCCGCGCTATGAAAATTAGATGACGAGTTATAAGCATTTTAAATTTTTCGACCCTCAACGTGGAGGGATCACCTGTCACCAAAAGTAACACTGTCTCATTATAAATTACCAAACAAAATTTGGCCGCACTACGAAAATTAGATCGCGAGTTATAAGCATTTAAACTTTTTCGACCTTTACCGTGGGGGGGGTCTCCTGTCACCAAAAATTAGCACTGTTTCATAATAAATCACAAAACAAAATTTGGCCGCGCTATGAAAATTAGATCGCGAGTTGGAAGCATTTTAAATTTTTCGACCCTCAACGTGGAGGGGTCACCTGTCACCAAAAGTAACACTGTCTCATAATAAATTACCAAACAAAATTTGGCCGAGCTACGAAAATTAGATCGCGAGTTATAGGCATTTTAAATTTTTCGAACCTCACCGTGGGGGTCACCTGTCACCAAAAGTAAGACTGTCTCATAAAAAATTACCAAACAAAATTTGTCCGCGCTACGAAAATTAGATCGCGAGTTATAAGCATTTTTATATTTTCGACCCTCTCCGCGGGAGGGGGGTCTCCTCTCACCAAAAGTAACACTGTATCATAATAAATTACCAAAAAAAATTTTGCCGCACTACGAAAATTAGATCGCGAGTTATATCCATTTTAAATTTTTCGACCTTCACCGTGGGGGGGTCTCCTGTCACCAAACGTAAGACTGTCTTATAATAAATTACCAAACAAACTTTGGCTGCACTACGAAGATTAGATCGCGAGTTATAAGCATTTTAATTTTTTCGACCTCTACCGTGGGGGGTCTCAGGTCACCAAAAATTAGCACTTTATCATAATAAATCACAAAACAAAATTTGGCCGCGCTATGAAAATTAGATAGCGAGTTATAAGCATTTTAAATTTTTCGACCCTCAACGTGGAGGGGTCACCTGTCACCAAAAGTAAGACTGTATCATAATAAATTACCAAACAAAGTATGGCCGCGCTACGAAAATTATATCGCGAGTTATAAGCTTTTTAAATTTTTCGACCTCTACCATGGGGGGTCTCAGGTCACCAAAAATTAGCACTGTATCATAATAAATCACAAAACAAAATTTGGACGCGCTATGAAAATTAGATGGCGAGTTATAAGCATTTTAAATTTTTCGACCCTCAACGTGGAGGTGTCACCTGTCACCAAAAGTAACACTGTCTCATAATAAATTACCAAACAAAATTTGGCCGAGCTACGAAAATTAGATCGTGAGTTACAAGCGTTTAAAATTTTTCGACCCTCATCGTGGGGGATCTCCTGTCACCAAAAGTAACACTGTCTCATTATAAATTACCAAACAAAATTTGGCCGCACTACGAAAATTAGATCGCGAGTTATAAGCATTTAAACTTTTTCGAACTCTACCTTGGTTGGGTCTCCTGTCACCAAAAATTAGCACTGTTTCATAATAAATCACAAAACAAAATTTGGCCGCGCTATGAAAATTAGATCGCGAGTTATAAGCATTTTAAATTTTTCGAACCTCACCGTGTGGGGTCTCCTGTCACCAAAAATAACACTGTCTCATTATAAATTACCAAACAAAATTTGGCCGCACTACGAAAATTAGATCGCGAGTTATAAGCATTTTAACTTTTTCGACCTTCACCGCGGGGGGGTCTCCTGTCACCAAATATTAACACTGTTTCATAATAAATCACCAAACAAAATTTCGCCACGCTACGAAAATTAGATAGCGAGTTACAAGCATTTTAAAATTTTCGACCCTCACCGTGGGGATCTCCTGTCACAAAATGTAACACTGTCTCATAATAAATTACCAAACAAAATTTTGCCGCACTACGAAAATTAGATCGCGAGTTATAAGCATTTTAAGTTTTTCGACCCTCACCATGGGGATCTCCTGTCACCAAAAGTAACACTGTCTCATAAAAAATTACCAAACAAAATTTGGCCGTACTACGAAAATTAGATCGCGAGTTATGAGATTTCCAATTTTTCGACCTCTACCGTGGGGGGAGGCTCCTATCACCAAAAACTAGCACTGTTTCATAATAAATCACAAAACGAAATTTGGCCGCGCAACGAAAATTAGATCGCGAGTTATAAACATTTTAAATTTTTCGACCCTCAACGTGGAGTGGTCACCTGCCACCAAAAGTAAGACTGTCGTATAATAAATTACCAAACAAAACTTGTCCGCGCTACGAAAATTAGATCGCGAGTTATAAGCATTTTTATATTTTCGACCCTCTCCGCGGGAGGGGGGTCTCCTGTCACCAAAAGTAACACTGTATCTTAATAAATTACCAAAAAAAATTTTGCCGCACTACGAAAATTAGATCGCGAGTTATAGCCATTTTAAATTTTTCGACCTTCACCGTGGGCGGGGTCTCCTGTCACCAAACGTAAGACTGTCTTATAATAAATTACCAAACAAACTTTGGCTGCACTACGAAATTTCGATCGCGAGTCATAAGCATTTCAAATTTTTAGACCCTCACCGTGTGTGTGGGGGGGTTCTGTCACCAAAAGTAACACTGTCTCATAATAAATTACCAAACAAACTTTGGCCGTACTACGAAAATTAGATCGCGAGTTATAAGCATTTTAACTTTTTCGACCTCTACCGTGGGGGGGGGGTCTCCTGTCACCAAAAATTAGCACTGTTTCAAAATAAATCACAAAACGAAATTTGGCCGCGCTACGAAAACTAGATCGCAAGTTATAAGCATTTTAACTTTTTCGACCTTCACCGTGGGGGGGTCTCCTGTCACCAAAAGTAACACTGTCTCATAATAAATTACCAAACAAAATATGACCTCGCTACGAAAATTAGATCGCGAGTTATGAGATTTTAACTTTTTCGACCTCTACCGTGGGGGGGAGGGGTCACCTGTCACCAAAAGTAAGACTGTCTCATAATAAATTACCAAACAAAATATGGCCGCGCTACGAAAATTAGATCGCGAGTTATAAGCTTTTTAACTTTTTCGACCTCTACCGTGGGGGGTCTCAGGTCACCAAAAATTAGCACTGTATCATAATAAATCACAAAACAAAATTTGGCCGCGCTATGAAAATTAGATGGCGCGTTATAAGAATTTTAAATTTTTCGACCCTCAACGTGGAGGTGTCACCTGTCACCAAAAGTAACACTGTCTCATAATAAATTACCAAACAAAATTTGGCCGCGCAACGAAAAGTAGATCGCGAGTTATAAGCATTTTAAATTTTTCGACCCTCAACGTGGAGGGGTCACCTGTCACAAAAAGTAACACTGTCTCATAATAAATTACCAAACAAAATTTGGCCAGGTTACGACAATTAGATCGCGAGATAAAAGCATTTAAAATTTTTCGACCCTCACCGTGGGGGGACTCCTGTCCAGAAAAGTAACACTGTCTCATAATACATTACCAAACAAAATTTGGCCGCACTACGAAAATTAGATCGCGAGTTATAAGCATTTTAAATTTTTCGACCTTCACCGTGGGGGGTCTCCTGTCATTAAAAATTAGCACTGTTTCATAATAACTCACCAAACAAAATTTCGCCGCGCTAAGAAATTTAGATCGCGAGTTACAAGCATTTTAAATTTTTCGACCCTCAACGTGGAGCGGTCACCTGTCACCAAAAGTAAGACTGTCTCATAATAAATTAACAAACAAAATATGGCCGCGCTACGAAAATTAGATCGCGAGTTATGAGATTTTCAATTTTTCGAACTCAACTTGGAGGGGTCACCTGTCACCAAAAGTAAGACTGTCTCATAAAAAATTACCAAACAAAATATGGCCGCGCTACGAAAATTAGATCTCGAGTTACAAGCATTTTAAATTTTTCGACCCTCAACGTGGAGCGGTCACCTGTCACCAAAAGTAAGACTGTCTCATAATAAATTAACAAACAAAATATGGCCGCGCTACGAAAATTAGATCGCGAGTTATGAGATTTTCAATTTTTCGAACTCAACTTGGAGGGGTCACCTGTCACGAAAAGTAACACTGTCGCATAATAAATTACCAAACAAAATTTGTCCGCGCTACGAAAATTAGATCGCGAGTTATAAGCATTTTTATATTTTCGACCCTCTCCGCGGGAGGGGGGTCTCCTCTCACCAAAAGTAACACTGTATCATAATAAATTACCAAAAAAAATTTTGCCGCACTACGAAAATTAGATCGCGAGTTATATCCATTTTAAATTTTTCGACCTTCACCGTGGGGGGGGTGTCTCCTGTCACCAAACGTAAGACTGTCTTATAATAAATTACCAAACAAACTTTGGCCGCACAAAGAAGATTAGATAGCGAGTTATAAGCATTTTAATTTTTTCGTCCCTCGCTGTGAGGGGGCGGATCTCCTGTCACCAAAATTAAAAATGTTTCATAATAAATCACAAAACAAAATTTGGCCGCGCTATGAAAATTAGATCGCGAGTAATAAGCATTTTAAATTTTTCGACCCTCAACGTGGAGGGTTCACCTGTCACCAAAAGTAAGACTGTCTCATAATAAATTACCAAACAAAATATTGCCGCGCTACGAAAATTAGATCGCGAGTTATAAGCATTTTAACTTTTTCGACCTCTACCGTTGGGGGGGGTCTCCTGTCACCAAATATTAACACTCTCTCATAATAAATTACCAAACAAAATTTTGCCGCACTACGAAAATTAGATCGCGAGTTATAAGCATTTTAAGTTTTTCGACCCTCACCATGGGGATCTCCTGTCACCAAAAGTAACACTGTCTCTTAAAAAATTACCAAACAAAATTTGGCCGTACTACGAAAATTAGATCGCGAGTTATGAGATTTCCAATTTTTCGACCTCTACCGTGGGGGGAGGCTCCTATCACCAAAAACTAGCACTGTTTCATAATAAATCACAAAACGAAATTTGGCCGCGCAACGAAAATTAGATCGCGAGTTATAAACATTTTAAATTTTTCGACCCTCAACGTGGAGTGGTCACCTGCCACCAAAAGTAAGACTGTCGTATAATAAATTACCAAACAAAACTTGTCCGCGCTACGAAAATTAGATCGCGAGTTATAAGCATTTTTATATTTTCGACCCTCTCCGCGGGAGGGGGGTCTCCTGTCACCAAAAGTAACACTGTATCTTAATAAATTACCAAAAAAAATTTTGCCGCACTACGAAAATTAGATCGCGAGTTATAGCCATTTTAAATTTTTCGACCTTCACCGTGGGCGGGGTCTCCTGTCACCAAACGTAAGACTGTCTTATAATAAATTACCAAACAAACTTTGGCCGCACAAAGAAGATTAGATAGCGAGTTATAAGCATTTTAATTTTTTCGTCCCTCGCTGTGAGGGGGCGGATCTCCTGTCACCAAAATTAAAAATGTTTCATAATAAATCACAAAACAAAATTTGGCCGCGCTATGAAAATTAGATCGCGAGTAATAAGCATTTTAAATTTTTCGACCCTCAACGTGGAGGGTTCACCTGTCACCAAAAGTAAGACTGTCTCATAATAAATTACCAAACAAAATATTGCCGCGCTACGAAAATTAGATCGCGAGTTATAAGCATTTTAACTTTTTCGACCTCTACCGTTGGGGGGGGGTCTCCTGTCACCAAATATTAACACTCTCTCATAATAAAATACCAAACAAAATTTTGCCGCACTACGAAAATTAGATCGCGAGTTATAAGCATTTTAAGTTTTTCGACTCTCGCCGTGAGGGGGCGGATCTCCTGTCAGCAAAAATTAAAAATGTTTCATAATAAATCACAAAACAATATTTGGCCGCGCTATGAAAATTAGATGGCGAGTTATAAGCATTTTAATTTTTTCGACCCTCACCGTGGGGGGTGTCCTGTCACAAAAAGTAACACTGTCTCATAATAAATTACCAAACAAAATTTTGCCGCACTACGAAAATTAGATCGCGAGTTATAAACATTTTAAATTTTTCGACCTTCACCGTGGGGGGTCTCCTGTCACCAAACGTAAGACTGTCTCATAATAAATTACCAAACAAAATTTGGCCGCACTACGAAATTTCGATCGCGAGTCATAAGCATTTCAAATTTTTAGACCCTCACCGTGTGTGTGGGGGGGTTCTGTCACCAAAAGTAACACTGTCTCATAATAAATTACCAAACAAACTTTGGCCGTACTACGAAAATTAGATCGCGAGTTATAAGCATTTTAACTTTTTCGACCTCTACCGTGGGGGGGGGGTCTCCTGTCACCAAAAATTAGCACTGTTTCAAAATAAATCACAAAACAAAATTTGGCCGCGCTATGATAATTTGATGGCGAGTTATAAGCATTTTAACTTTTTCGACCCTCAACGTGGAGGGGTCACCTGTCACCAAAAGTAAGACTGTCTCATAATAAATTAACAAACAAATTATGGCCGCGCTACGAAAATTAGATCGCGAGTTATAAGCATTTTAACTTTTTCGACCTTCACCGTGGTAGGTCTCCTGTCACCAAAAATTAAAACTATTTCATAACAAACTACCAAACAAAATTTGGCCGCGCTACGAAAACTAGATCGCAAGTTATAAGCATTTTAACTTTTTCGACCTTCACCGTGGGGGGGTCTCCTGTCACCAAAAGTAACACTGTCTCATAATAAATTACCAAACAAAATATGACCTCGCTACGAAAATTAGATCGCGAGTTATGAGATTTTAACTTTTTCGACCTCTACCGTGGGGGGGAGGGGTCACCTGTCACCAAAAGTAAGACTGTCTCATAATAAATTACCAAACAAAATATGGCCGCGCTACGAAAATTAGATCGCGAGTTATAAGCTTTTTAACTTTTTCGACCTCTACCGTGGGGGGTCTCAGGTCACCAAAAATTAGCACTGTATCATAATAAATCACAAAACAAAATTTGGCCGCGCTATGAAAATTAGATGGCGCGTTATAAGAATTTTAAATTTTTCGACCCTCAACGTGGAGGTGTCACCTGTCACCAAAAGTAACACTGTCTCATAATAAATTACCAAACAAAATTTGGCCGCGCAACGAAAAGTAGATCGCGAGTTATAAGCATTTTAAATTTTTCGACCCTCAACGTGGAGGGGTCACCTGTCACAAAAAGTAACACTGTCTCATAATAAATTACCAAACAAAATTTGGCCAGGTTACGACAATTAGATCGCGAGATAAAAGCATTTAAAATTTTTCGACCCTCACCGTGGGGGGACTCCTGTCCAGAAAAGTAACACTGTCTCATAATACATTACCAAACAAAATTTGGCCGCACTACGAAAATTAGATCGCGAGTTATAAGCATTTTAAATTTTTCGACCTTCACCGTGGGGGGTCTCCTGTCATTAAAAATTAGCACTGTTTCATAATAACTCACCAAACAAAATTTCGCCGCGCTAAGAAATTTAGATCGCGAGTTACAAGCATTTTAAATTTTTCGACCCTCAACGTGGAGCGGTCACCTGTCACCAAAAGTAAGACTGTCTCATAATAAATTAACAAACAAAATATGGCCGCGCTACGAAAATTAGATCGCGAGTTATGAGATTTTCAATTTTTCGAACTCAACTTGGAGGGGTCACCTGTCACCAAAAGTAAGACTGTCTCATAAAAAATTACCAAACAAAATATGGCCGCGCTACGAAAATTAGATCTCGAGTTACAAGCATTTTAAATTTTTCGACCCTCAACGTGGAGCGGTCACCTGTCACCAAAAGTAAGACTGTCTCATAATAAATTAACAAACAAAATATGGCCGCGCTACGAAAATTAGATCGCGAGTTATGAGATTTTCAATTTTTCGAACTCAACTTGGAGGGGTCACCTGTCACGAAAAGTAACACTGTCGCATAATAAATTACCAAACAAAATTTGTCCGCGCTACGAAAATTAGATCGCGAGTTATAAGCATTTTTATATTTTCGACCCTCTCCGCGGGAGGGGGGTCTCCTCTCACCAAAAGTAACACTGTATCATAATAAATTACCAAAAAAAATTTTGCCGCACTACGAAAATTAGATCGCGAGTTATATCCATTTTAAATTTTTCGACCTTCACCGTGGGGGGGGGTGTCTCCTGTCACCAAAAATAAGACTGTCTCATAATAAATTACCAAACAAAATATGGCCGCGCTACGAAAATTAGATCGCGAGTTATAAGCTTTTTAAGTTTTTCGACCTCTACCGTGGGGGTCTCAGGTCACCAAAAATTAGCACTTTATCATAATAAATCACAAAAAAAAATTTGGCCGAGCTATGAAAATTAGATCGCGAGTTATAAGCATTTTAACTTTTTCGACCCTCAACGTGGAGGGGTCACCTGTCACCAAAAGTAAGACTGTCTCATAATAAATTACCAAACAAAATATGGCCGCGCTACGAAAATTAGATCGCGAGTTATAAGCTTTTTAAATTTTTCGACCTCTACCGTGGGGGGTCTCAGGTCACCAAAAATTAGCACTGTATCATAATAAATCACAAAACAAAATTTGGACGCGCTATGAAAATTAGACGGCGAGTTATAAGCATTTTAAATTTTTCGACCCTCAACGTGGAGGTGTCACCTGTCACCAAAAGTAACACTGTCTCATAATAAATTACCAAACAAAATTTGGCCGAGCTACGAAAATTAGATCGTGAGTTACAAGCGTTTAAAATTTTTCGACCCTCATCGTGGAGGATCTCCTGTCACCAAAAGTAACACTGTCTCATAAAAAATTACCAAACAAAATTTGGCCGTACTACGAAAATTAGATCGCGAGTTATAAGCATTTTAAATTTTTCGACCTCTACCGTGGGGGGTCTCCTGTCACCAAAAATTAGCACTGTATCATAATAAATCACAAAACAAAATTTGGCCGCGCTATGAAAATTAGATGACGAGTTATAAGCATTTTAAATTTTTCGACCCTCAACGTGGAGGGGTCACCTGTCACCAAAAGTAACACTGTCTCATTATAAATTACCAAACAAAATTTGGCCACACTACGAAAATTAGATCGCGAGTTAAAAGCATTTAAACTTTTTCGACCTTTACCGTGGGGGGGTCTCCTGTCACCAAAAATTAGCACTGTTTCATAATAAATCACAAAACAAAATTTGGCAGCGCTATGAAAATTAGATCGAGAGTTATGAGATTTCCAATTTTTCGACCTCTACCGTGGGGGGAGGCTCCTATCACCAAAAACTAGCACTGTTTCATAATAAATCACAAAACGAAATTTGGCCGCGCTACGAAAATTAGATCGCGAGTTATAAACATTTTAAATTTTTCGACCCTCAACGTGGAGGGGTCACCTGTCACCAAAAGTAAGACTGTCTCATAAAAAATTACCAAACAAAATATGGCCGCGCTACGAAAATTATATCGCGAGTTATAAGCATTTAAATTTTTCGACCTCTACCGTGGGGGGGGGGGGCTCCTGTCACCAAAAATTAGCACTGTTTCATAAAAAATCACAAAACAAAATTTGGCCGCGCTATGAAAATTAGATCGCGAGTTATATGCATTTTAAATTTTTCGACCCTCAACGTGGAGGGGTCACCTGTCACGAAAAGTAACACTGTCGCATAATAAATTACCAAACAAAATTTGTCCGCGCTACGAAAATTAGATCGCGAGTTATAAGCATTTTTATATTTTCGACCCTCTCCGCGGGAGGGGGGTCTCCTCTCACCAAAAGTAACACTGTATCATAATAAATTACCAAAAAAATTTTTGCCGCACTACGAAAATTAGATCGCGAGTTATATCCATTTTAAATTTTTCGACCTTCACCGTGGGGGGGGTCTCCTGTCACCAAACGTAAGACTGTCTTATAATAAATTACCAAACAAACTTTGGCCGCACTACGAAGATTAGATCGCGAGTTATAAGCATTTTAATTTTTTCGACCCTCACCATGGGGGATCTCCTGTCACCAAAAGTAACACTGTCTCATAATAAATTACCAAACAAAATTTGGCCGTACTACGAAAATTAGATCGCGAGTTACAAGCATTTTAAATTTTTCGACCCTCGCCGTGAGGGGGCGGATCTCCTGTCACCAAAAGTAAGACTGTCTCATAATAAATTACCAAACAAAATATGGCCGCGCTACGAAAATTAGATCGCGAGTTATAAGCTTTTTAACTTTTTCGACCTCTACCGTGGGGGGTCTCAGGTCACCAAAAATTAGCACTTTATCATAATAAATCACACAACAAAATTTGGCCGCTCTATGAAAATTAGATCGCGAGTTATAAGCATTTTAACTTTTTCGACCCTCAACAAAGAGGGGTCACCTGTCACCAAAAGTAAGACTGCCTCATAATAAATTACCAAACAAAATATGGCCGCGCTACGAAAATTAGATCGCGAGTTATAAGCTTTTTAAATTTTTCGACCTCTACCGTGGGGGGTCTCAGGTCACCAAAAATTAGCACTGTATCATAATAAATCACAAAACAAAATTTGGACGAGCTATGAAAATTAGATGGCGAGTTATAAGCATTTTAAATTTTTCGACCCTCAACGTGGAGGTGTCACCTGTCACCAAAAGTAACACTGTCTCATAACAAAGTACAAAACAAAATTTGGCCGAGCTACGAAAATTAGATCGTGAGTTATAAGCATTTTAAATTTTTCTACCTTCACCGCGGGGGGTCTCCTGTCACCAAATATTAACACTGTTTCATAATAAATCACAAAACAAAATTTGGCCGCGCTATGAAAATTAGATCGCGAGTTATAAGCATTTTAAATTTTTCGAACCTCACCGTGTGGGGTCTCCTGTCACCAAAAATAACACTGTCTCATTATAAATTACCAAACAAAATTTGGCCGCACTACGAAAATTAGATCGCGAGTTATAAGCATTTTAACTTTTTCGACCTTCACCGCGGGGAGGTCTCCTATCACCAAATATTAACACTGTTTCATAATAAATCACCAAACAAAATTTCGCCACGCTACGAAAATTAGATAGCGAGTTACAAGCATTTTAAAATTTTCGACCCTCACCGTGGGGATCTCCTGTCACAAAATGTAACACTGTCTCATAATAAATTACCAAACAAAATTTTGCCGCACTACGAAAATTAGATCGCGAGTTATAAGCATTTTAAGTTTTTCGACCCTCACCATGGGGATCTCCTGTCACCAAAAGTAACACTGTCTCATAAAAAATTACCAAACAAAATTTGGCCGTACTACGAAAATTAGATCGCGAGTTATAAGCATTTTAAATTTTTCGACCTCTACCGTGGGGGGTCTCCTGTCACCAAAAATTAGCACTGTTTCATAATAAATCACAAAACAAAATTTGGCCGCGCTATGAAAATTAGATCGCGAGTTGGAAGCATTTTAAATTTTTCGACCCTCAACGTGGAGGGGTCACCTGTCACCAAAAGTAACACTGTCTCATAATAAATTACCAAACAAAATTTGGCCGAGCTACGAAAATTAGATCGCGAGTTATAGTCATTTTAAATTTTTCGAACCTCACCGTGGGGGTCTCCTGTCACCAAAAGTAACACTGTCTCATTATAAATTACCAAACAAAATTTGGCCGCGCTACGAAAATTAGATCGCGAGTTATGAGATTTCCAATTTTTCGACCTCTACCGTGGGGGGAGGCTCCTATCACCAAAAACTAGCACTGTTTCATAATAAATCACAAAACGAAATTTGGCCGCGCTACGAAAATTAGATCGCGAGTTATAAACATTTTAAATTTTTCGACCCTCAACGTGGAGGGGTCACCTGTCACCAAAAGTAAGACTGTCTCATAAAAAATTACCAAACAAAATATGGCCGCGCTACGAAAATTATATCGCGAGTTATAAGCATTTAAATTTTTCGACCTCTACCGTGGGGGGGGGTCTCCTGTCACCAAAAATTAGCACTGTTTCATAATAAATCACAAAACAAAATTTGGCCGGGCTATGAAAATTAGATCGCGAGTTATAAGCATTTTAAATTTTTCGACCCTCAACGTGGAGTGGTCACCTGCCACCAAAAGTAAGACTGTCGTATAATAAATTACCAAACAAAATATGGCCGCGCTACGAAAATTAGATCGCGAGTTATAACCATTTAAACTTTTTCGACCTCTACCGTGGGGGGTCTCCTGTCACCAAAAATTAGCACTGTTTCATAATAAATCACAAAACAAAATTTGGCCGCGCTATGAAAATTAGATCGCGAGTTATAAGCATTTTAAATTTTTCGACCCTGAACGTGGAGGGGTCACCTGTCACGAAAAGTAACACTGTTGCATAATAAATTACCAAACAAAACTTGTCCGCGCTACGAAAATTAGATCGCGAGTTATAAGCATTTTTATATTTTCGACCCTCTCCGCGGGAGGGGGGTCTCCTGTCACCAAAAGTAACACTGTATCTTAATAAATTACCAAAAAAAATTTTGCCGCACTACGAAAATTAGATCGCGAGTTATAGCCATTTTAAATTTTTCGACCTTCACCGTGGGGGGGGTCTCCTGTCACCAAACGTAAGACTGTCTTATAATAAATTACCAAACAAACTTTGGCCGCACAAAGAAGATTAGATCGCGAGTTATAAGCATTTTAATTTTTTCGACCCTCGCTGTGAGGGGGCGGATCTCCTGTCACCAAAATTAAAAATGTTTCATAATAAATCACAAAACAAAATTTGGCCGCGCTATGAAAATTAGATCGCGAGTTATAAGCATTTTAAATTTTTCGACCCTCAACGTGGAGTGGTCACCTGCCACCAAAAGTAAGACTGTCGTATAATAAATTACCAAACAAAATATGGCCGCGCTACGAAAATTAGATCGCGAGTTATAACCATTTAAACTTTTTCGACCTCTACCGTGGGGGGTCTCCTGTCACCAAAAATTAGCACTGTTTCATAATAAATCACAAAACAAAATTTGGCCGCGCTATGAAAATTAGATCGCGAGTTATAAGCATTTTAAATTTTTCGACCCTCAACGTGGAGGGGTCACCTGTCACGAAAAGTAACACTGTCGCATAATAAATTACCAAAAAAATTTGTCCGCGCTAAGAAAATTAGATTACGAGTTATAAGCATTTTTATATTTTCGAACCTCTCCGCGGGAGGGGGGTCTCCTGTCACCAAAAGTAACACTGTATCTTAATAAATTACCAAAAAAATTTTGCCGCACTACGAAAATTAGATCGCGAGTTATAGCCATTTTAAATTTTTCGACCTTCACCGTGGGGGGGGTCTCCTGTCACCAAACGTAAGACTGTGTTATAATAAATTACCAAACAAACTTTGGCCGCACAACGAAGATTAGATCGCAAGTTATATGCATTTTAATTTTTTCGACCCTCACCGTGGGGGGGGTCTCCTGTCACCAAAAGTAACACTGTCTCATTATAAATTACCAAACAAAATTTGGCCGCGCTATGAAAATTAGATCGCGAGTTAAAAGCATTTTAAATTTTTCGACCCTCAACGTGGAGGGGTCACCTGTCACCAAAAGTAACACTGTCTCATAATAAATTACCAAAAAAATTTGGCCGCGCTATGAAAATTAGATCGCGAGTTATAAGCATTTTAAATTTTTCGAACCTCACCGTGGGGGGGCCTCCTGTCACCAAAAGTAACACTGTCTCATTATAAATTACCAAACAAAATTTGGCCGCACTACGAAAATTAGATCGCGAGTTATAAGCATTTAAACTTTTTCGACCTCTACCGTGGGGGGGTGTCTCCTGTCACCAAAAATTAGCACTGTTTCATAATAAATCACAAAACATAATTTGGCCGCGCTATGAAAATTAGATCGCGAGTTAAAAGCATTTTAAATTTTTCGACCCTCAACGTGGAGGGGTCACCTGTCACCAAAAGTAACACTGTCTCATAATAAATTACCAAAAAAATTTGGCCGCGCTACGAAAATTAGATCGCGAGTTATAAGCATTTTAAATTTTTCGAACCTCACCGTGGGGGGGTCTCCTGTCACCAAAAGTAACACTGTCTCATTATAAATTACCAAATAAAATTTGGCCGCACTACGAAAATTAGATCGCGAGTTATAAGCATTTTAACTTTTTCGACCTTCAATGCGGGGGGGGGTCTCCTGTCACCAAATATTAACACTGTTTCATAATAAATCACCAAACAAAATTTCGCCACGCTACGAAAATTACATCGCGAGTTACAAGCATTTTAAATTTTTCGACCCTCACCGTGGGGGGTCTCCTGTCACAAAAAGTAACACTGTCTCATAATAAATTACCAAACAAAATTTTGCCGCACTACAAAAATTAGATCGCGAGTTATAAGCATTTTAAATTTTTCGACCTCTACCGTGGGGGGTCTCCTGTCACCAAAAGTAACACTGTCTCATTATAAATTACCAAATAAAATATGGCCGAACTACGAAATTTAGATCGCGAGTTATAAGCATTTTAACTTTTTCGATCTTCAATGCGGGGGGGTCTCCTGTCACCAAATATTAACACTGTTTCATAATAAATCACCAAACAAAATTTCGCCACGCTACGAAAATTACATCGCGAGTTACAAGCATTTTAAATTTTTCGACCCTTACCGTGGGGGGTCTCCTGTCACAAAAAGTAACACTGTCTCATAATAAATTACCAAACAAAATTTGGCCGCGCAACGAAATGTAGATCGCGAGTTATAAGCATTTTAAATTTTTCGACCCTCACCGTGGGGGGGGGTCTCCTGTCACCAAAAGTAACACTGTCTCATAATAAATTACCAAACAAAATATGGCCGCGCTACGAAAATTAGATCGCGAGTTATAAGCATTTTAACTTTTTCGACATCTACCGAGGGGGGTCTCCTATCACCAAATGTAACACTGTCTCATTATAAATTACCAAACAAAATTTGGCCGCACTACGAAAATTAGATCGCGAGATATAAGCATTTAAACTTTTTCGACCTCTACCGTGGGGGGGGGTCTCCTGTCACCAAATATTAACACTGTTTCATAATAAATCACCAAACAAAATTTCGCCACGCTACGAAAATTACATCGCGAGTTACAAGCATTTTAAATTTTTCGACCCTTACCGTGGGGGGTCTCCTGTCACAAAAAGTAACACTGTCTCATAATAAATTACCAAACAAAATTTGGCCGTACTACGAAAATTAGATCGCGAGTTATAAGCATTTTAACTTTTTCGACCTCTACCGTGGGGGGGGTCTCCTGTCACCAAAAATTAGCACTGTTTCAAAATAAATTACCAAACAAAATATGGCCGCGCTACGAAAATTAGATCGCGAGTTATAAGCATTTTAACTTTTTCGACATCTACCGAGGGGGGTCTCCTATCACCAAATGTAACACTGTCTCATTATAAATTACCAAACAAAATTTGGCCGCACTACGAAAATTAGATCGCGAGATATAAGCATTTAAACTTTTTCGACCTCTACCGTGGGGGGGGGTCTCCTGTCACCAAAAATTAGCACTGTTTCATAATAAATCACAAAACAAAATTTGGCCGCGCTATGAATATTAGATCGCGAGTTATAAGCATTTTAACTTTTTCGAACTTCACCGCGGGGGGGTCTCCTGTCACCAAATATTAACACTGTTTCATAATAAATCACCAAACAAAATTTCGCCACGCTACGAAAATTATATCGCGAGTTACAAGCATTTTAATTTTTTCGACCCTCACCGTGGGATTCTCCTGTCACAAAAAGTAACACTGTCTCATAATAAATTACCAAACAAAATTTTGCCGCACTACGAAAATTAGATCGCGAGTTATAAACATTTTAAGTTTTTCGACCTTCACCGTGGGGGGTCTCCTGCCACCAAACGTAAGACTGTCTCATAATAAATTACTAAACAAAATTTGGCCGCACTACGAAATTTCGATCGCGAGTCATAAGCGTTTCAAATTTTTAGACCCTCACCGTGTGGGGGGGGGGTTCTGCAACCAAAAGTAACACTGTCTCATAATAAATTACCAAACTAACTTTGGCCGCACTACGAAAATTAGATCGCGAGTTATAAGCATTTTAAATTTTTCTACCCTCTCCATGGGGGATCTCCTGTCACCAAAAGTAACACTGTCTCATAATAAATTACCAAACAAAATTTGGCCGTACTACGAAAATTAGATCGCGAGTTATAAGCATTTAAACTTTTTCGACCTCTACCGTGGGGGCGGATCTCCTGTTACCAAAAATTAACAGTGTCTCATAATAAATCAACAAACAAAATTTAGCCGCGCTACGAAAATTCGATCGCCAGTTATAAGCATTTTAACTTTTTCAACCCTCACCGTGGGGGGGGGGGTTCTCCTGTCACCAAAAGTAACACTGTCTCATAATAAATTACCAAACAAAATTTGGCCGCGCTACGAAAATTTGATCGCGACTTATAAGCATTTTAAATTTTTCGACCCTCACCGTGGGGGAGGTGTTTCCTGTCACTAAAAGTATCACTGTCTCATAATAAATTACCAAACAAATTTTGGCAGCGATACGAAAATTAGATCGCGAGTTATAAGCATTTTAACTTTTTCGACCCTCACCGTGGGGGGGCGTCTCCTGTCACTAGAAGTAAGACTGTCTCATAATAAATTACCAAACAAAATTTGGCCGCTCTACGAAAGTTAGATCGCGAGATATAAGCATTTTAAATTTTTCGACCCTCACCGTTGGGTGTCTTCTGTCACTAAAAGTAAGACTGTCTCATAATAAATTACCAAACAAAATTTGGCCGCGCTACGAAAATTAGATAGCGAGTTATAAGTATTTAAACTTTTCGACCCTCACCGTGGGGGGGGGTCTCCTGTTATCAAAAATTAACACTGTCTCATAATAAATTACCAAACAAAATTTGGGCGCGATACGAAAAGTAGATCGCGAGTTATAAGCATTTTAAATTTTTCGACCCTCACCGTGGGGGGTCTCCTGCACAAAAAATTAGCACTGTCTCATAATAAATCATCAAACAAATTTGGCAGCGCTACGAAAATTAGATCGCCAGTTATAAGCATTTTAACTTTTTCGACCCTCACCGTGGGGGGGGTCTCCTGTCACCAAAAGTAACACTGTCTCATAATAAATTACCAAACAAAATTTGGCCACGCTACGAAAATTAGATCGCGAGTTATAAGTATTTTAAATTTTTCGACCCTCCGCATGGGCGGATCTCCTGTCACCAAAAATTAACAGTGTCTCATAATAAATCATCAAACAAAATTTAGCCGCGCTACGAAAATTAGATCGCCAGTTATAAGCATTTTAAATTTTTCAACCCTCACCGTGGGAGGGGGTCACCTGTCACCAAAAGTATCACTGTGTCATAATAAATTACCAAACAAATTTTGGCCGCGATACGAAAAGTAGATCGCGAGTTATAAGCATTTTAACTTTTTCGACCCTCACCGTGGGAGGTCTCCTGCACCAAAAATTAACACTGTCTCATAATAAATCATTAAACAAAATTTGGCCGCGCTACGAAAATTAGATTGCGCGTTAGAAGCATTTTAAATTTTTCGACCCTCACCATGGGGTGTCTTCTGTCACTAAAAGTAAGACTGTCTCATAATAAATTAACAAACAAAATTTGGCCGCGCTACGAAAATTAGATCGCGAGTTATAAGTATTTAAAACTTTTCGACCCTCACCGTGGGGGGCGTCTCCTGTTATCAAAAATTAACACTGTCTCATAATAAATTACAAAACAAAATTTGGCCGCACTGCGAAAATTAAATCGCGAGATATAAGAATTTTAAATTTTTCGACCCTCCCCATGGGCGGATATCCTGTCACCAAAAATTAACAGTGTCTCATAATAAATCACCAAACAAAATTTGGCCGCACTACGAAGATTAGATCGCGAGTTACAAGCATTTTAAATTTTTCGACCCTCACCGTTGGGAAGGGGTCTCTTGTCTCCGAAAGTAACACTGTCTTATAATAAATTACCAAACAAAATTTGGCCGCACTACGAAAATTAGATCGGGACTTATAAACATTTTTAATTTTTCGACCCTCACCGAGGGGGGGGTCTCCTGTTACCAAAAATTAACACTGTCTCATTATAAATTACCAAACAAAATTTGGCTGTACTACGAAAATTAGATAGCGAGTTATAAGCATTTTAAGTTTTTCGACCCTCATCGTGGGGATCTCCTGTCACCAAAAGTAACACTGTCTCATAATGAATTACCGAACAAAATTTGGCCACGCTACGAAAATTAGATCGCGAGTTATAAGTATTTTAAATTTTTCGACCCTCCGCATGGGCGGATTTCCTGTCACCAAAAATTTACACTGTCTCATAATAAATTACCAAACAAAATTTAGCAGCGCTACGAAAATTGATCGCGAGTTAAAAGCATTTTAAATTTTTCGACCCTCACCATGGGGGTTCTTCTATCACCAAAAATTAACACTCTCTCATAATAAATTACCAAACAAAAATTGGGCGCGATACGAAAAGTAGATCGCGAATTATAAGCATTTTAAATTTTTCGACCCTTACCGTGGGGGGTCTCCTGTCACAAAAAGTAACACTGTCTCATAATAAATTACCAAACAAAATTTGGCCGTACTACGAAAATTAGATCGCGAGTTATAAGCATTTTAACTTTTTCGACCTCTACCGTGGGGGGGTCTCCTGTCACCAAAAATTAGCACTGTTTCAAAATAAATTACCAAACAAAATATGGCCGCGCTACGAAAATTAGATCGCGAGTTATAAACATTTTAAGTTTTTCGACCTTCACCGTGGGGGGTCTCCTGCCACCAAACGTAAGACTGTCTCATAATAAATTACTAAACAAAATTTGGCCGCACTACGAAATTTCGATCGCGAGTCATAAGCATTTCAAATTTTTAGACCCTCACCGTGTGGGGGGGGGGTTCTGCAACCAAAAGTAACACTGTCTCATAATAAATTACCAAACTAACTTTGGCCGCACTACGAAAATTAGATCGCGAGTTATAAGCATTTTAAATTTTTCTACCCTCACCATGGGGGATCTCCTGTCACCAAAAGTAACACTGTCTCATAATAAATTACCAAACAAAATTTGGCCGTACTACGAAAATTAGATCGCGAGTTATAAGCATTTAAACTTTTTCGACCTCTACCGTGGGGGCGGATCTCCTGTTACCAAAAATTAACAGTGTCTCATAATAAATCAACAAACAAAATTTAGCCGCGCTACGAAAATTCGATCGCCAGTTATAAGCATTTTAACTTTTTCAACCCTCACCGTGGGGGGGGGGGTTCTCCTGTCACCAAAAGTAACACTGTCTCATAATAAATTACCAAACAAAATTTGGCCGCGCTACGAAAATTTGATCGCGAGTTATAAGCATTTAAATTTTTCGACCTCTACCGTGGGGGGGGGTCTCCTGTCACCAAAAATTAGCACTGTTTCATAATAAATCACAAAACAAAATTTGGCCGGGCTATGAAAATTAGATCGCGAGTTATAAGCATTTTAAATTTTTCGACCCTCAACGTGGAGTGGTCACCTGCCACCAAAAGTAAGACTGTCGTATAATAAATTACCAAACAAAATATGGCCGCGCTACGAAAATTAGATCGCGAGTTATAACCATTTAAACTTTTTCGACCTCTACCGTGGGGGGTCTCCTGTCACCAAAAATTAGCACTGTTTCATAATAAATCACAAAACAAAATTTGGCCGCGCTATGAAAATTAGATCGCGAGTTATAAGCATTTTAAATTTTTCGACCCTGAACGTGGAGGGGTCACCTGTCACGAAAAGTAACACTGTTGCATAATAAATTACCAAACAAAACTTGTCCGCGCTACGAAAATTAGATCGCGAGTTATAAGCATTTTTATATTTTCGACCCTCTCCGCGGGAGGGGGGTCTCCTGTCACCAAAAGTAACACTGTATCTTAATAAATTACCAAAAAAAATTTTGCCGCACTACGAAAATTAGATCGCGAGTTATAGCCATTTTAAATTTTTCGACCTTCACCGTGGAGGGGGTCTCCTGTCACCAAACGTAAGACTGTCTTATAATAAATTACCAAACAAACTTTGGCCGCACAAAGAAGATTAGATCGCGAGTTATAAGCATTTTAATTTTTTCGACCCTCGCTGTGAGGGGGCGGATCTCCTGTCACCAAAATTAAAAATGTTTCATAATAAATCACAAAACAAAATTTGGCCGCGCTATGAAAATTAGATCGCGAGTTATAAGCATTTTAAATTTTTCGACCCTCAACGTGGAGTGGTCACCTGCCACCAAAAGTAAGACTGTCGTATAATAAATTACCAAACAAAATATGGCCGCGCTACGAAAATTAGATCGCGAGTTATAACCATTTAAACTTTTTCGACCTCTACCGTGGGGGGTCTCCTGTCACCAAAAATTAGCACTGTTTCATAATAAATCACAAAACAAAATTTGGCCGCGCTATGAAAATTAGATCGCGAGTTATAAGCATTTTAAATTTTTCGACCCTCAACGTGGAGGGGTCACCTGTCACGAAAAGTAACACTGTCGCATAATAAATTACCAAAAAAATTTGTCCGCGCTAAGAAAATTAGATTACGAGTTATAAGCATTTTTATATTTTCGAACCTCTCCGCGGGAGGGGGGTCTCCTGTCACCAAAAGTAACACTGTATCTTAATAAATTACCAAAAAAATTTTGCCGCACTACGAAAATTAGATCGCGAGTTATAGCCATTTTAAATTTTTCGACCTTCACCGTGGGGGGGTCTCCTGTCACCAAACGTAAGACTGTGTTATAATAAATTACCAAACAAACTTTGGCCGCACAACGAAGATTAGATCGCAAGTTATATGCATTTTAATTTTTTCGACCCTCACCGTGGGGGGGGTCTCCTGTCACCAAAAGTAACACTGTCTCATTATAAATTACCAAACAAAATTTGGCCGCGCTATGAAAATTAGATCGCGAGTTAAAAGCATTTTAAATTTTTCGACCCTCAACGTGGAGGGGTCACCTGTCACCAAAAGTAACACTGTCTCATAATAAATTACCAAAAAAATTTGGCCGCGCTATGAAAATTAGATCGCGAGTTATAAGCATTTTAAATTTTTCGAACCTCACCGTGGGGGGGCCTCCTGTCACCAAAAGTAACACTGTCTCATTATAAATTACCAAACAAAATTTGGCCGCACTACGAAAATTAGATCGCGAGTTATAAGCATTTAAACTTTTTCGACCTCTACCGTGGGGGGGTGTCTCCTGTCACCAAAAATTAGCACTGTTTCATAATAAATCACAAAACATAATTTGGCCGCGCTATGAAAATTAGATCGCGAGTTAAAAGCATTTTAAATTTTTCGACCCTCAACGTGGAGGGGTCACCTGTCACCAAAAGTAACACTGTCTCATAATAAATTACCAAAAAAATTTGGCCGCGCTACGAAAATTAGATCGCGAGTTATAAGCATTTTAAATTTTTCGAACCTCACCGTGGGGGGGTCTCCTGTCACCAAAAGTAACACTGTCTCATTATAAATTACCAAATAAAATTTGGCCGCACTACGAAAATTAGATCGCGAGTTATAAGCATTTTAACTTTTTCGACCTTCAATGCGGGGGGGGGTCTCCTGTCACCAAATATTAACACTGTTTCATAATAAATCACCAAACAAAATTTCGCCACGCTACGAAAATTACATCGCGAGTTACAAGCATTTTAAATTTTTCGACCCTCACCGTGGGGGGTCTCCTGTCACAAAAAGTAACACTGTCTCATAATAAATTACCAAACAAAATTTTGCCGCACTACAAAAATTAGATCGCGAGTTATAAGCATTTTAAATTTTTCGACCTCTACCGTGGGGGGTCTCCTGTCACCAAAAGTAACACTGTCTCATTATAAATTACCAAATAAAATATGGCCGAACTACGAAATTTAGATCGCGAGTTATAAGCATTTTAACTTTTTCGATCTTCAATGCGGGGGGGTCTCCTGTCACCAAATATTAACACTGTTTCATAATAAATCACCAAACAAAATTTCGCCACGCTACGAAAATTACATCGCGAGTTACAAGCATTTTAAATTTTTCGACCCTTACCGTGGGGGGTCTCCTGTCACAAAAAGTAACACTGTCTCATAATAAATTACCAAACAAAATTTGGCCGCGCAACGAAATGTAGATCGCGAGTTATAAGCATTTTAAATTTTTCGACCCTCACCGTGGGGGGGGGTCTCCTGTCACCAAAAGTAACACTGTCTCATAATAAATTACCAAACAAAATATGGCCGCGCTACGAAAATTAGATCGCGAGTTATAAGCATTTTAACTTTTTCGACATCTACCGAGGGGGGTCTCCTATCACCAAATGTAACACTGTCTCATTATAAATTACCAAACAAAATTTGGCCGCACTACGAAAATTAGATCGCGAGATATAAGCATTTAAACTTTTTCGACCTCTACCGTGGGGGGGGGTCTCCTGTCACCAAATATTAACACTGTTTCATAATAAATCACCAAACAAAATTTCGCCACGCTACGAAAATTACATCGCGAGTTACAAGCATTTTAAATTTTTCGACCCTTACCGTGGGGGGTCTCCTGTCACAAAAAGTAACACTGTCTCATAATAAATTACCAAACAAAATTTGGCCGTACTACGAAAATTAGATCGCGAGTTATAAGCATTTTAACTTTTTCGACCTCTACCGTGGGGGGGGTCTCCTGTCACCAAAAATTAGCACTGTTTCAAAATAAATTACCAAACAAAATATGGCCGCGCTACGAAAATTAGATCGCGAGTTATAAGCATTTTAACTTTTTCGACATCTACCGAGGGGGGTCTCCTATCACCAAATGTAACACTGTCTCATTATAAATTACCAAACAAAATTTGGCCGCACTACGAAAATTAGATCGCGAGATATAAGCATTTAAACTTTTTCGACCTCTACCGTGGGGGGGGGTCTCCTGTCACCAAAAATTAGCACTGTTTCATAATAAATCACAAAACAAAATTTGGCCGCGCTATGAATATTAGATCGCGAGTTATAAGCATTTTAACTTTTTCGAACTTCACCGCGGGGGGGTCTCCTGTCACCAAATATTAACACTGTTTCATAATAAATCACCAAACAAAATTTCGCCACGCTACGAAAATTATATCGCGAGTTACAAGCATTTTAATTTTTTCGACCCTCACCGTGGGATTCTCCTGTCACAAAAAGTAACACTGTCTCATAATAAATTACCAAACAAAATTTTGCCGCACTACGAAAATTAGATCGCGAGTTATAAACATTTTAAGTTTTTCGACCTTCACCGTGGGGGGTCTCCTGCCACCAAACGTAAGACTGTCTCATAATAAATTACTAAACAAAATTTGGCCGCACTACGAAATTTCGATCGCGAGTCATAAGCGTTTCAAATTTTTAGACCCTCACCGTGTGGGGGGGGGGGTTCTGCAACCAAAAGTAACACTGTCTCATAATAAATTACCAAACTAACTTTGGCCGCACTACGAAAATTAGATCGCGAGTTATAAGCATTTTAAATTTTTCTACCCTCTCCATGGGGGATCTCCTGTCACCAAAAGTAACACTGTCTCATAATAAATTACCAAACAAAATTTGGCCGTACTACGAAAATTAGATCGCGAGTTATAAGCATTTAAACTTTTTCGACCTCTACCGTGGGGGCGGATCTCCTGTTACCAAAAATTAACAGTGTCTCATAATAAATCAACAAACAAAATTTAGCCGCGCTACGAAAATTCGATCGCCAGTTATAAGCATTTTAACTTTTTCAACCCTCACCGTGGGGGGGGGGTTCTCCTGTCACCAAAAGTAACACTGTCTCATAATAAATTACCAAACAAAATTTGGCCGCGCTACGAAAATTTGATCGCGACTTATAAGCATTTTAAATTTTTCGACCCTCACCGTGGGGGAGGTGTTTCCTGTCACTAAAAGTATCACTGTCTCATAATAAATTACCAAACAAATTTTGGCAGCGATACGAAAATTAGATCGCGAGTTATAAGCATTTTAACTTTTTCGACCCTCACCGTGGGGGGGCGTCTCCTGTCACTAGAAGTAAGACTGTCTCATAATAAATTACCAAACAAAATTTGGCCGCTCTACGAAAGTTAGATCGCGAGATATAAGCATTTTAAATTTTTCGACCCTCACCGTTGGGTGTCTTCTGTCACTAAAAGTAAGACTGTCTCATAATAAATTACCAAACAAAATTTGGCCGCGCTACGAAAATTAGATAGCGAGTTATAAGTATTTAAACTTTTCGACCCTCACCGTGGGGGGGGGTCTCCTGTTATCAAAAATTAACACTGTCTCATAATAAATTACCAAACAAAATTTGGGCGCGATACGAAAAGTAGATCGCGAGTTATAAGCATTTTAAATTTTTCGACCCTCACCGTGGGGGGTCTCCTGCACAAAAAATTAGCACTGTCTCATAATAAATCATCAAACAAATTTGGCAGCGCTACGAAAATTAGATCGCCAGTTATAAGCATTTTAACTTTTTCGACCCTCACCGTGGGGGGGGTCTCCTGTCACCAAAAGTAACACTGTCTCATAATAAATTACCAAACAAAATTTGGCCACGCTACGAAAATTAGATCGCGAGTTATAAGTATTTTAAATTTTTCGACCCTCCGCATGGGCGGATCTCCTGTCACCAAAAATTAACAGTGTCTCATAATAAATCATCAAACAAAATTTAGCCGCGCTACGAAAATTAGATCGCCAGTTATAATCATTTTAAATTTTTCAACCCTCACCGTGGGAGGGGGTCACCTGTCACCAAAAGTATCACTGTGTCATAATAAATTACCAAACAAATTTTGGCCGCGATACGAAAAGTAGATCGCGAGTTATAAGCATTTTAACTTTTTCGACCCTCACCGTGGGAGGTCTCCTGCACCAAAAATTAACACTGTCTCATAATAAATCATTAAACAAAATTTGGCCGCGCTACGAAAATTAGATTGCGCGTTAGAAGCATTTTAAATTTTTCGACCCTCACCATGGGGTGTCTTCTGTCACTAAAAGTAAGACTGTCTCATAATAAATTAACAAACAAAATTTGGCCGCGCTACGAAAATTAGATCGCGAGTTATAAGTATTTAAAACTTTTCGACCCTCACCGTGGGGGGCGTCTCCTGTTATCAAAAATTAACACTGTCTCATAATAAATTACAAAACAAAATTTGGCCGCACTGCGAAAATTAAATCGCGAGATATAAGAATTTTAAATTTTTCGACCCTCCCCATGGGCGGATATCCTGTCACCAAAAATTAACAGTGTCTCATAATAAATCACCAAACAAAATTTGGCCGCACTACGAAGATTAGATCGCGAGTTACAAGCATTTTAAATTTTTCGACCCTCACCGTTGGGAAGGGGTCTCTTGTCTCCGAAAGTAACACTGTCTTATAATAAATTACCAAACAAAATTTGGCCGCACTACGAAAATTAGATCGGGACTTATAAACATTTTTAATTTTTCGACCCTCACCGAGGGGGGGGTCTCCTGTTACCAAAAATTAACACTGTCTCATTATAAATTACCAAACAAAATTTGGCTGTACTACGAAAATTAGATAGCGAGTTATAAGCATTTTAAGTTTTTCGACCCTCATCGTGGGGATCTCCTGTCACCAAAAGTAACACTGTCTCATAATGAATTACCGAACAAAATTTGGCCACGCTACGAAAATTAGATCGCGAGTTATAAGTATTTTAAATTTTTCGACCCTCCGCATGGGCGGATTTCCTGTCACCAAAAATTTACACTGTCTCATAATAAATTACCAAACAAAATTTAGCAGCGCTACGAAAATTGATCGCGAGTTAAAAGCATTTTAAATTTTTCGACCCTCACCATGGGGGTTCTTCTATCACCAAAAATTAACACTCTCTCATAATAAATTACCAAACAAAAATTGGGCGCGATACGAAAAGTAGATCGCGAATTATAAGCATTTTAAATTTTTCGACCCTTACCGTGGGGGGTCTCCTGTCACAAAAAGTAACACTGTCTCATAATAAATTACCAAACAAAATTTGGCCGTACTACGAAAATTAGATCGCGAGTTATAAGCATTTTAACTTTTTCGACCTCTACCGTGGGGGGGTCTCCTGTCACCAAAAATTAGCACTGTTTCAAAATAAATTACCAAACAAAATATGGCCGCGCTACGAAAATTAGATCGCGAGTTATAAACATTTTAAGTTTTTCGACCTTCACCGTGGGGGGTCTCCTGCCACCAAACGTAAGACTGTCTCATAATAAATTACTAAACAAAATTTGGCCGCACTACGAAATTTCGATCGCGAGTCATAAGCATTTCAAATTTTTAGACCCTCACCGTGTGGGGGGGGGGTTCTGCAACCAAAAGTAACACTGTCTCATAATAAATTACCAAACTAACTTTGGCCGCACTACGAAAATTAGATCGCGAGTTATAAGCATTTTAAATTTTTCTACCCTCACCATGGGGGATCTCCTGTCACCAAAAGTAACACTGTCTCATAATAAATTACCAAACAAAATTTGGCCGTACTACGAAAATTAGATCGCGAGTTATAAGCATTTAAACTTTTTCGACCTCTACCGTGGGGGCGGATCTCCTGTTACCAAAAATTAACAGTGTCTCATAATAAATCAACAAACAAAATTTAGCCGCGCTACGAAAATTCGATCGCCAGTTATAAGCATTTTAACTTTTTCAACCCTCACCGTGGGGGGGGGGGTTCTCCTGTCACCAAAAGTAACACTGTCTCATAATAAATTACCAAACAAAATTTGGCCGCGCTACGAAAATTTGATCGCGACTTATAAGCATTTTAAATTTTTCGACCCTCACCGTGGGGGGGCGTCTCCTGTCACCAGAAGTAAGACTGTCTCATAATAAATTACCAAACAAAATTTGGCCGCTCTACGAAAGTTAGATCGCGAGTTATAAGCATTTTAAATTTTTCGACCCTCACCGTTGGGTGTCTTCTGTCACTAAAAGTAAGACTGTCTCATAATAAATTACCAAACAAAATTTGGCCGCGCTACGAAAATTAGATAGCGAGTTATAAGTATTTAAACTTTTCGACCCTCACCGTGGGGGGGGGTCTCCTGTTATCAAAAATTAACACTGTCTCATAATAAATTACCAAACAAAATTTGGGCGCGATACGAAAAGTAGATCGCGAGTTATAAGCATTTTAAATTTTTCGACCCTCACCGTGGGGGGTCTCCTGCACAAAAAATTAGCACTGTCTCATAATAAATCATCAAACAAATTTGGCAGCGCTACGAAAATTAGATCGCCAGTTATAAGCATTTTAACTTTTTCGACCCTCACCGTGGGGGGGGGTCTCCTGTCACCAAAAGTAACACTGTCTCATAATAAATTACCAAACAAAATTTGGCCACGCTACGAAAATTAGATCGCGAGTTATAAGTATTTTAAATTTTTCGACCCTCCGCATGGGCGGATCTCCTGTCACCAAAAATTAACAGTGTCTCATAATAAATCATCAAACAAAATTTAGCCGCGCTACGAAAATTAGATCGCCAGTTATAAGCATTTTAAATTTTTCAACCCTCACCGTGGGAGGGGGTCACCTGTCACCAAAAGTATCACTGTGTCATAATAAATTACCAAACAAATTTTGGCCGCGATACGAAAAGTAGATCGCGAGTTATAAGCATTTTAACTTTTTCGACCCTCACCGTGGGAGGTCTCCTGCACCAAAAATTAACACTGTCTCATAATAAATCATTAAACAAAATTTGGCCGCGCTACGAAAATTAGATTGCGCGTTAGAAGCATTTTAAATTTTTCGACCCTCACCATGGGGTGTCTTCTGTCACTAAAAGTAAGACTGTCTCATAATAAATTAACAAACAAAATTTGGCCGCGCTACGAAAATTAGATCGCGAGTTATAAGTATTTAAAACTTTTCGACCCTCACCGTGGGGGGGGGGTCTCCTGTTATCAAAAATTAACACTGTCTCATAATAAATTACAAAACAAAATTTGGCCGCACTGCGAAAATTAAATCGCGAGATATAAGTATTTTAAATTTTTCGACCCTCCCCATGGGCGGATATCCTGTCACCAAAAATTAACAGTGTCTCATAATAAATCACCAAACAAAATTTGGCCGCACTACGAAGATTAGATCGCGAGTTACAAGCATTTTAAATTTTTCGACCCTCACCGTTGGGAAGGGGTCTCTTGTCTCCGAAAGTAACACTGTCTTATAATAAATTACCAAACAAAATTTGGCCGCACTACGAAAATTAGATCGGGACTTATAAACATTTTTAATTTTTCGACCCTCACCGAGGGGGGGGTCTCCTGTTACCAAAAATTAACACTGTCTCATTATAAATTACCAAACAAAATTTTGCTGTACTACGAAAATTAGATAGCGAGTTATAAGCATTTTAAGTTTTTCGACCCTCATCGTGGGGATCTCCTGTCACCAAAAGTAACACTGTCTCATAATGAATTACCGAACAAAATTTGGCCACGCTACGAAAATTAGATCGCGAGTTATAAGTATTTTAAATTTTTCGACCCTCCGCATGGGCGGATTTCCTGTCACCAAAAATTTACACTGTCTCCTAATAAATTACCAAACAAAATTTAGCAGCGCTACGAAAATTGATCGCGAGTTATAAGCATTTTAAATTTTTCGACCCTCACCATGGGGGTTCTTCTATCACCAAAAATTAACACTCTCTCATAATAAATTACCAAACAAAAATTGGGCGCGATACGAAAAGTAGATCGCGAATTATAAGCATTTTAAATTTTTCGACCCTCACCATGGGGTGTCTTCTGTCACTAAAAGTAAGACTGTCTCATAATAAATTACGAAACAAAATTTTTCCGCGCTACGAAAATTAGATCGCGAGTTATAAGTATTTAAATCTTTTCGACCCTCACCGTGGGGGGGTGTCTCCTGTTATCAAAAATTAACACTGTCTCATAATAAATTACCAAACAAAATTTGGCCGCACTGCGAAAATTAAATCGCGAGTTATAAGTATTTTAAATTTTTCGACCCTCCCCATGGGCGGATCTCCTCGCGCTACGAAAATTAGATCGCGACTTATAAGCATTTTAAATTTTTCGACCCTCACCGTGGGGGGGGGTCTCCTGTCACTAAAACTATCACTGTCTCATAAAAAATTACCAAACAAATTTTGGCCGCGATACGAAAAGTAGATCGCGAGTTATAAGCATTTTAACTTTTTCGACCCTCACCGTGGGGGGTCTCCTGCACCAAAAATTAACACTGTCTCATAATAAATCATTAAACAAAATTTGGCCGCGCTACGAAAATTAGATCGCGAGTTACAAGCATTTTAAATTTTTCGACCCTCACCATGGGGTGTCTTCTGTCACTAACAGTAAGACTGTCTCATAATAAATTACCAAACAAAATTTGGCCGCGCTACGAAAATTAGATCGCGAGTTATAAGTATTTAAAACTTTTCGACCCTCACCGTGGGGATTCTCCTGTTATTAAAAATTAACACTGTCTCATAATAAATTACCAAACGAAATTTGGCCGCACTGCGAAAATTAAATCGCGAGTTATAAGTATTTTAAATTTTTCGACCCTCCCCATGGGCGGATCTCCTGTCACCAAAAATTAACAGTGTCTCATTATAAATTACCAAAGAAAATTTGGCCGCACTATTAAGATTAGATCGCGAGTTACAAGCATTTTAACTTTTTCCACCCTCACCGTTGGGGAGGGGTCTCTTGTCTCCGAAAGTAACACTGTCTCATAATAAATTACCAAACAAAATTTGGCTGTACTACGAAAATTAGATCGCGATTTACAAGCATTTTAAGTTTTTCGACCCTCATCGTGGGGGATCTCCTGTCACCAAAAGTAACACTGTCTCATAATGAATTACCAAACAAAATTTGGCCACGCTACGAAAATTAGATCGCGAATTATAAGCATTTTCAATTTTTTGACCCTCACCGTGTGGGGGGGGGTCTCCTGTAATCAAAAATTAACACTGTCTCATAATAAATTACCAAAAAAAAATTTGGCCGCACTGCGAAAATTAGATCGCGAGTTATAAGTATTTTAAATTTTTCGACCGTCCCCATGGGCGGATCTTCTGTCACCAAAAATTAACAGTGTCTCATAATAAATTACCAAACAAAATTTGGCCGCACTACGAAGATTAGATCGCGAGTTACAAGCATTTTAAATTTTTCGACCCTCACCGTTGGAGAGGGGTCTCTGGTCTCCCAAAGTAACACTGTCTCATAATAAATTACCAAACAAAATTTGGCCGCACTACGAAAATTAGATCGCGAGTTACAGACATTTTAAATTTTTCGACCCTCACCGTGGGGTGTCTCCTGTCACCAAAAGTAAGACTGTCTCATAATAAATTACCAAACAAAATTTGGCAGCGCTACGAAAATTAGATCGCGAGTTATAAGCATTTTAAATTTTTCGACCCTCAACGTGGGGTGTCACATGTCACCAAAAGTAACACTGTCTCATAATAAATTATGAAACAAAATTTGTCCGCGCTACGAAAATTGATCGGGAGTTATAAACATTTTAAATTTTTCGACCCTCACCGAGGGGGGGGGTCTCCTGTTATCAAAAATTAACACTGTCTCATTATAAATTACCAAACAAAATTTGGCTGTACTACGATAACTAGATCTCGAGTTATAAGTATTTTAAATTTTTCGACCCTCCGCATGGGCGGATCTCCTGTCACCAAAAATTAACAGTGTCTCATAATAAATCATCAAACAAAATTTAGCCGCGCTACGAAAATTAGATGGCCAGTTATAAGCATTTTAACTTTTTCAACCCTCAAAGTGGGGGGTCTCCTGTCACCAAAAGTAACACTGTCTCATAATAAATTATCAAACAAAATTTGGCCGCGCTACGAAAATTTGATCGCGACTTATAAGCATTTTAAATTTTTCGACCCTCACCGTGGGGGGGGGTCTCCTGTCACTAAAAGTAACACTGTCTCATAATAAATTACTAAATAAATTTTGGCCGCGATACGAAAAGTAGATCGCGAGTTATAAGCATTTTAACTTTTTCGACCCTCACCGAGGGGGGTCTCCTGCACCAAAAATAAACACTGTCTCATAATAAATCATTAAACAAAATTTGGCCGCGCTACGAAAATTAGATAGCGAGTTATAAGCTTTTTAACTTTTTCGACCCTCATCGTGGCCGGGGGTCTCCTGTCACTAAAAGTAACACTGTGTCATAATAAATTAACAAACAAATTTTCTCCGCGATACGAAAAGTAGATCGCGAGTTATAAGCATTTTAATTTTTTCGACCCTCACCGTGGGGGGTCTCCTGCACCAAAAATTGACACTGTCTCATAATAAATCATTAAAGAAAATTTGGCCGCGCTACGAAAATTAGATAGCGAGTTATAAGCTTTTTAACTTTTTCGACCCTCACCGTGGGGGGGAGGTGTCCTGTCACTAAAAGTAACACTGCCTCATAATAAATTACCAAACAAAATTTGGCCGCGCTACGAAAATTAGATCGCGAATTATAAGCATTTTAAATTTTTCGACCCTCACCTTGGGGGGGGGTCTCCTGTCACCAGAAGTAAGACTGTCTCATAATAAATTCCAAACAAAATTTGGCCGCGCTACGAAAATTAGATCTCGAATTATAAGCATTTTAAATTTTTCGACCCTCACCGTGGGGGGGGGTCTCCTGTTATCAAAAATTGACACTGTCTCATAATAAATTACCAAACAAAATTTGGCCGCACTGCGAAAATTAAATCGCGAGTTATAAGTATTTTAAATTTTTCGACCTTCCCCATGGGCGGATCTCCTGTCATCAAAAATTAACAGTGTCTCATAATAAATTACCAAACAAAATTTGGCCGCACTACGAAGATTAGATCGCGAGTTACAAGCATTTTAAATTTTTCGACCCTCACCGTGGGGGGGGTCTCCTGTAATCAAAAATTAACACTGTCTCATAATAAATTACCAAAAAAAATTTGGCCGCACTGCGAAAATTAGATCGCGAGTTATAAGTATTTTAAATTTTTCGACCCTCCCCAGGGGCGGATCTCCTGTCACCAAAAATTAACAGTGTCTGATAATAAATTACCAAACAAAATTTGGCCGCACTGCGAAAATTAGATCGCGAGTTATAAGTATTTTAAATTTTTCGACCCTCACCCTGGGGGTTCTTCTGTCACCAAAAATTAACACTCTCTCATAATAAATTACCAAACAAAATTTGGGCGCGATACGAAAAGTAGATCGCGAATTATAAGCATTTTAAATTTTTCGACCCTCACCGTGGGGGGTCTCCTGCACCAAAAATTAGCACTGTATCATAATAAATCATCAAAAAAATTTGGCAGCGCTACGAAAATTAGATCGCCAGTTATAAGCATTTTAACTTTTTCGACCCTCACCGTGAAGGGGGGGTCTCCTGTCACCAAAAGTAACACTGTCTCATAATAAATTACTAAACAAAATTTGGCCGCGCTACGAAAATTAGATCGCGAGTTAGAGGCATTTTAAATTTTTCGACCCTCACCGTGGGGGGGTCTCCTGTTATCAAAAGTAACACTGTCTCATAATAAATTACCAAACAAAATTTGGCCGAGCTAGGAAAATTAGATCGTGAGTTACAAGCGTTTTAAATTTTTCGACCCTCACCGTGGGGGGGTCTCCTGTTATCAAAAATTAACACTGTCTCATAATAAATTACCAAACAAAATTTGGCCGCACTGCGAAAATTAGATCGCGAGTTATAAGTATTTTAAATTTTTCGACCCTCCGCATGGGCGAATCTCCTGTCACCAAAAATTAACAGTGTCTCATAATAAATCATGAAACAAAATTCAGCCGCGCTACGAAATTTAGATCGCCAGTTATAAGCATTTTAACTTTTTCAACCCTCACCGTGGGGGAAGGGGGTCTCCTGTCACCAAAAGTAACACTGTCTCATAATAAATTACCAAACAAAATTTGGCCGCGCTACGAAGATTAGATCGCGAGTTACAAGTATTTTAAATTTTTCGACCCTCACCGTTGGAGAGGGGTCTCTTGTCTCCGAAAGTAACACTGTCTCATAATAAATTACCAAACAAAATTTGGCCGCACTACGAAAATTAGATCGCGAGTTATAAGCATTTTAAATTTTTCGACCCTCAACGTGGGGTGTCACATGTCACCAAAAGTAACACTGTCTCATAATAAATTATGAAACAAAATTTGTCCGCGCTACGAAAATTGATCGGGAGTTATAAACATTTTAAATTTTTCGACCCTCACCGAGGGGGGGGGTCTCCTGTTATCAAAAATTAACACTGTCTCATTATAAATTACCAAACAAAATTTGGCTGTACTACGATAACTAGATCTCGAGTTATAAGTATTTTAAATTTTTCGACCCTCCGCATGGGCGGATCTCCTGTCACCAAAAATTAACAGTGTCTCATAATAAATCATCAAACAAAATTTAGCCGCGCTACGAAAATTAGATGGCCAGTTATAAGCATTTTAACTTTTTCAACCCTCAAAGTGGGGGGTCTCCTGTCACCAAAAGTAACACTGTCTCATAATAAATTATCAAACAAAATTTGGCCGCGCTACGAAAATTTGATCGCGACTTATAAGCATTTTAAATTTTTCGACCCTCACCGTGGGGGGGGGTCTCCTGTCACTAAAAGTAACACTGTCTCATAATAAATTACTAAATAAATTTTGGCCGCGATACGAAAAGTAGATCGCGAGTTATAAGCATTTTAACTTTTTCGACCCTCACCGAGGGGGGTCTCCTGCACCAAAAATAAACACTGTCTCATAATAAATCATTAAACAAAATTTGGCCGCGCTACGAAAATTAGATAGCGAGTTATAAGCTTTTTAACTTTTTCGACCCTCATCGTGGCCGGGGGTCTCCTGTCACTAAAAGTAACACTGTGTCATAATAAATTAACAAACAAATTTTCTCCGCGATACGAAAAGTAGATCGCGAGTTATAAGCATTTTAATTTTTTCGACCCTCACCGTGGGGGGTCTCCTGCACCAAAAATTGACACTGTCTCATAATAAATCATTAAAGAAAATTTGGCCGCGCTACGAAAATTAGATAGCGAGTTATAAGCTTTTTAACTTTTTCGACCCTCACCGTGGGGGGGAGGTGTCCTGTCACTAAAAGTAACACTGCCTCATAATAAATTACCAAACAAAATTTGGCCGCGCTACGAAAATTAGATCGCGAATTATAAGCATTTTAAATTTTTCGACCCTCACCTTGGGGGGGGGGTCTCCTGTCACCAGAAGTAAGACTGTCTCATAATAAATTCCAAACAAAATTTGGCCGCGCTACGAAAATTAGATCTCGAATTATAAGCATTTTAAATTTTTCGACCCTCACCGTGGGGGGGGGTCTCCTGTTATCAAAAATTGACACTGTCTCATAATAAATTACCAAACAAAATTTGGCCGCACTGCGAAAATTAAATCGCGAGTTATAAGTATTTTAAATTTTTCGACCTTCCCCATGGGCGGATCTCCTGTCATCAAAAATTAACAGTGTCTCATAATAAATTACCAAACAAAATTTGGCCGCACTACGAAGATTAGATCGCGAGTTACAAGCATTTTAAATTTTTCGACCCTCACCGTGGGGGGGGGTCTCCTGTAATCAAAAATTAACACTGTCTCATAATAAATTACCAAAAAAAATTTGGCCGCACTGCGAAAATTAGATCGCGAGTTATAAGTATTTTAAATTTTTCGACCCTCCCCAGGGGCGGATCTCCTGTCACCAAAAATTAACAGTGTCTGATAATAAATTACCAAACAAAATTTGGCCGCACTGCGAAAATTAGATCGCGAGTTATAAGTATTTTAAATTTTTCGACCCTCACCCTGGGGGTTCTTCTGTCACCAAAAATTAACACTCTCTCATAATAAATTACCAAACAAAATTTGGGCGCGATACGAAAAGTAGATCGCGAATTATAAGCATTTTAAATTTTTCGACCCTCACCGTGGGGGGTCTCCTGCACCAAAAATTAGCACTGTATCATAATAAATCATCAAAAAAATTTGGCAGCGCTACGAAAATTAGATCGCCAGTTATAAGCATTTTAACTTTTTCGACCCTCACCGTGAAGGGGGGGTCTCCTGTCACCAAAAGTAACACTGTCTCATAATAAATTACTAAACAAAATTTGGCCGCGCTACGAAAATTAGATCGCGAGTTAGAGGCATTTTAAATTTTTCGACCCTCACCGTGGGGGGGTCTCCTGTTATCAAAAGTAACACTGTCTCATAATAAATTACCAAACAAAATTTGGCCGAGCTAGGAAAATTAGATCGTGAGTTACAAGCGTTTTAAATTTTTCGACCCTCACCGTGGGGGGGTCTCCTGTTATCAAAAATTAACACTGTCTCATAATAAATTACCAAACAAAATTTGGCCGCACTGCGAAAATTAGATCGCGAGTTATAAGTATTTTAAATTTTTCGACCCTCCGCATGGGCGAATCTCCTGTCACCAAAAATTAACAGTGTCTCATAATAAATCATGAAACAAAATTCAGCCGCGCTACGAAATTTAGATCGCCAGTTATAAGCATTTTAACTTTTTCAACCCTCACCGTGGGGGAAGGGGGTCTCCTGTCACCAAAAGTAACACTGTCTCATAATAAATTACCAAACAAAATTTGGCCGCGCTACGAAGATTAGATCGCGAGTTACAAGTATTTTAAATTTTTCGACCCTCACCGTTGGAGAGGGGTCTCTTGTCTCCGAAAGTAACACTGTCTCATAATAAATTACCAAACAAAATTTGGCCGCACTACGAAAATTAGATCGCGAGTTATAAGCATTTTAAATTTTTCGACCCTCAACGTGGGGTGTCACATGTCACCAAAAGTAACACTGTCTCATAATAAATTATGAAACAAAATTTGTCCGCGCTACGAAAATTGATCGGGAGTTATAAACATTTTAAATTTTTCGACCCTCACCGAGGAGGGGGGTCTCCTGTTATCAAAAATTAACACTGTCTCATAATAAATCATTAAACAAAATTTGGCCGCGCTACGAAAATTAGATAGCGAGTTATAAGCTTTTTAACTTTTTCGACCCTCATCGTGGCCGGGGGTATCCTGTCACTAAAAGTAACACTGTCTCATAATAAATTACCAAACAAATTTTGGCCGCGATATGAAAATTAGATCGCGAGTTATAAGCATTTTAACTTTTTCGACCCTCACCGTGGGGGGGGGGTGTCTCCTGTCACTAAAAGTAACACTGTCTCATAATAAATTACTAAACAAATTTTGGCCGCTATATGAAAATTAGATCGCGAGTTATAAGCATTTTAACTTTTTCGACCCTCACCGTGGGGGGGGGGTGTCCTGTCACTAAAAGTAACACTGCCTCATAATAAATTACCAAACAAAATTTGGCCGCGCTACGAAAATTAGATCGCGAATTATAAGCATTTTAAATTTTTCGACCCTCACCTTGGGGGGGGTCTCCTGTCACCAGAAGTAAGACTGTCTCATAATAAATTCCAAACAAAATTTGGCCGCGCTACGAAAATTAGATCGCGAATTATAAGCATTTTAAATTTTTCGACCCTCACCGTGGGGGGGGGGTCTCCTGTTATCAAAAATTAACACTGTCTCATAATAAATTACCAAACAAAATTTGGCCGCACTGCGAAAATTAAATCGCGAGTTATAAGTATTTTAAATTTTTCGACCTTCCCCATGGGCGGATCTCCTGTCACTAAAAGTAAGACTGTCTCATAATAAATTACCAAATAAAATTTGGCCGCGCTACGAAAATTAGATCGCGAGTTATAAGCATTTAAAATTTTTCTACCCTCACCATGGGGGATCTCCTGTCACCAAATGTAACACTGCCTCATATCAAATTACCAAACAAAATTGGCCGCGCTACGAAAATTAGATCGCGATTTATAAGCATTTTAAATTTTTCAACCCTCACCATGGGGGATCTCCTGTCACCAAATGTAACACTGTCTCATATCAAATTACCAAACAAAATTGAATGAAAATTAGATCACGAGTTGTAAGCATTTTAAATTTTTCGACCCTCACCGTGGGGGGGGGTCTCCTGTTATCAAAAATTAACACTGTCTCATAATAAATTACCAAACAAAATTTGGCTGCACTGCGAAAATTAGATCGCGAGTTATAAGTATTTTATATTTTTGACCCTCCCCATGGGCGGATCTCCTGTCACCAAAATTTAACAGTGTCTCATAATAAATTACCAGACAAAATTTGGCCGCACTACGAAAATTAGATAGCGAGTTACAAGCATTTTAAATTTTTCGACCCTCACCGTGGGGTGTCTCCTGTCACCAAATGTAAGACTGTCTCACAATAAATTACCAAACAAAATTTGGCAGCGCTACGAAAATTAGATCGCGAGTTATAAGCATTTTAAATTTTTCGACCCTCAACGTGGGGGGTCACATGTCACCAAAAGTAGCACTGTCTCATATTAAATTATGAAACCAAATTTGTCCGCGCTACGAAAATTGATCGGGAGTTATAAACATTTTAAATTTTTCGACCCTCACCGTGGGGGGGGGTCTCCTGTTATCAAAAATTAACACTGTCTCATTATAAATTACCAAACAAAATTTGGCTGTACTGCGAAAATTAGATCGCGGGTTATAAGTATTTTAAATTTTTGACCCTCCCCATGGGCGGATCTCCTGTCACCAAAAATTAACAATGTCTCATTATAAATTACCAAACGAAATTTGGCCGCTCTACGAAAATTAGATCGCAAGTTATAAGCATTTTAAATTTTTCGACCCTCACCGTTGGGGAGGGGTCTCTTGTCTCCGAAAGTAACACTGTCTCATAATAAATTACCAAACAAAATTTAGCCGCACTACGAATATTAGATCGCGAGTTATAAGCATTTTAAATTTTTCGACCCTCACCGTGGGGGGGGGGGGTCACCTGTCACCAAAAATTAACTCTGTCTCATAATAAATTACCAAACAAAATTTGGCCGCGTTTCGAAAATTTGATCGCGAGTTATAATCATTTTAAATTTTTCGATCCTAACCATTGGGCGGGTCTCCAATCACCAAAAGCTACATTATCCTACCTTGTTTTATCTTAAGACGATTCTTTTCTATACACATTCTATCAGGAATTTTTATTATTGAAACTATAGATTTATAGTAACTGAAATAAGAAATATAAGTTTGAGACTTGATATGCTCTAAATATCTGAAAAATACCGCGTCAATATCTGCCGAAGTCTACCGAAAGATACCATGTCGAAGTCTGCCGAACTGAAACGATGTTAGCCAAGTGTTATGTTTTTTTTCGTTACGGGATTTCTACATTTTTCTCGTTACGGAATTTCTACATTTGGTCGCCGCGCTTAAAGTCCACGATAAAAGCTATGCAATACCTTTAAAAAAAAGCTGAGCAATCGAATTTCACATTTAATGCTAAGAAACAGATGTTTTTGCCCCATGCCGATTTCTGCCCTTATATTCTTTTGCTGAGTTTTGACGTCATGAATTTTGATTTGCATATGAAGTTTTCTTCTTCTGTTTCCTGCTAGGCTTAAAATTATAGATGATTTATTTTATGTTCCTTAAAGGTATAAGTTTTTGCGTAATTTCGTTAAAAGCATGTGATCCCCTAATTGTTTTGAGCAGTGTATATACATTACGTAAATTTGTATGAATAAATTACATAAATTACCTAACAGTTATTTTTTAATTTGTTACTTTTGATTCATAATTAGAATTCCAAAAAGACTTCAGTATGAAAATTCAAACAAATTTTAAAATATTCTGAACTTTTAAATTTTAAATCCGATGTATTGCATACTCCATTTTCTTTTGTTAAATTTTAGCTTTGTAATTCATTATTAGCATTCTGATAGTTACCCGTATATGATGTTTGTTAAAATTTGAGTAGCATTTTCATATGCATAACTGCGGAGTTTTACGCTTTTTTCTTACCAATAAAATTTAACAGTCAATTTTGCATTATTAAATTGTCAGAATTTGCGATTAAAATAAGACAAAAATGTCGATCATATTTTAGTGATAGTAGGAAAGCGTAACAGTTGGCAAGGTTTTTCTGGATTTCCCCCAATAGTCGACCAAGGTAACATTTGTTCGAGTGGGTCTGTCAATGCTTATTATGCACTTAGTTTTGGACTAAATATGTAAAATATATTGCGGTAAATGCCAGTGATACTAATTATAGATTTAGAAAACCTGTTTAGTACAAATTATAGAAATAACAATACATTCGAACAAATAACACAATGGGATTTTAATAAATACAGGGTGATTCACTACCAGTCCGACAAACATGCAGGAGGCCAATCTAGAAATCTGAATTTAAAAAAAGAAACCACTGGCAATATTGCGTTATACCTTAACGTACAACTACGGCGTATTGCTACGTGATTTCGAGTCGTCTGTGTGCCCCCTACACTTCCTTCAAGTTTGTGACTATGGTAGTCACAACAAACTGAAGTGACTGAAGTGAAACGACCTATATGGTAATAACATATGTTAGATTAATAATATTTGATTTTCTTTTCAGCATTTTGAGCAATCCAAGATTTGTTTTTAATCAGATATTTTTATAGCTTTTAAAGAATTGTTCCTTAATTTAAAATAGAACATGTCATGAAACAAGACTAACATTTAATTATATTTTGTACTTTACATTATCAGGGGTCGTACATGTCCTGAAATTTTAAGACCAAGAAAATCTTCAGCACCACTATTTTCTCATAGAAAATATCTTCTTCAAATAAAGTGTCAGTTCGTACGTTAAATCTAGATGTATGTTTCTATAAATAAATACTGATATTTGTCCTGAAAAATTGACAGAAATGTACGACCCCTGACATTATTAAAAGTTTTGCAGGTATTATTGATGAATGCTTTTAAATATACATTAAACTATCCAAAAGAAAAATCTTGAAAATAGATTTATATCTTTATAATTATAACTGAATATTTATTTCCTGAAAAATATTAATAAAAACCTACATTATAATGAAGTAATAAATTTATAACTAAAAGGATTAGCAGGAAAGAAAAATTATTTATAAAGGGTTTATTAATACCAAAGCCTCCATGTGCTGAAGTAATCCAAGGAATTAAATATGAAAACTTTAATACGGCGATAGTTTTTATTCAAAGATTTAATAATCTTATATACTGGAAATTCAAGTTTTAAAACAATTCACATGAATTTTTTTTCGCATGAATTAAATTAAGATTCATCAATTGTACTGGTATTTTCCATTTATGCTTTTTTCTTAAAAGAAGAGCTACTTAATTCAATTGATCTATACTAACGTATACATTCGCATATAATCCGACCAATAATTCGAGAAAATCAGTATATTCATGTAGCTATGTTCGTCTTAAAATAATTTCAGCAGGCACAAAATTTAAACAAGAATAAGATAATTTTTTGAAGTACTGGTATTCCTCTCGAACTTGGTATACTATAGGTCTGTACTTTAAAGTATATTGACCAGGTTCTTTTTAGAATGCATTCGCTGAAGTTGTAGGCTGTGATCATTATTTTAGAAATTAGATGCTTTAAGAAATTTATTTATTTGCAGTAAAATTATAAATTTAAAGCTTTCATACAGAAAAGCTAGGGATGGTGCCTGAACGCATTATTAAGAAAACAGTCTTCACATGACTGCCTCGTGAAGCGAGAGGGAGGCAATTAATTCTTCACTGAATAATTCACACTTTGGCATCACACAATTGGCGACAATAAGCATATGCAAAATGACTGATATCATCTACGCAAAATTGTCTGTTATGCCTTAAACAATTAAAGGATTTTAAATTTAATAGCGGGGCAACCAGAAAATAGCAGTCCTAAAGAACATGCCAAAAAGGAATTCGAGTGCCAATTCGTACGTTAGGAGCATATTTTGAGAAAATTTTCTCAAAAGACATAACAACCATTATGTACATGAAAAGACTCTTATGCAACGAATAAGTTAGACTTAAAATTACGCAGAGAGGAAAATGAAATTTCACTGACCTCAAACACATTCGATCTTTATTCTTTTTTTTATTTGTTTCTAGCAAGGGTGAAATACGCATCTTAATGAATTCTCTTTATCTGACAGCCGTTTTTCAGTAATAAAGCAGATGCTAGATGTTTTTCTTTCTTTTCTTTTGAATGAAAGATATTGTGGGATCGAAATAAAACGTTAAGATAAAATAGATATTTAATTAAAGATTAGTTTTAACTGTAATTTAGAAAAATGTAAAATTTAAGAAAACTATATGTGATTCTACATCACATATATCACACCTTTCACAGGCGAAAAAAAATCTATACATGTATATGGAGGGAGAAAAATCAATTTTCATATACTCTTACAAGTAATAATGTGTAAAATGCTCATGAAAACAAACCAAACCTTTACTAAATAAAGTAAACAGCATTTGAACTTCTCTTTAAGTAGGCAACCATCCCAAATAAAAGTATATATGTCATGATATAATATATTGGTACCATAAATTTTGTCATACAGATGACATCATTTATTGTTTCTATTTAGAAACAGCTGCAGCTTCATTAATAAAATTTGTGATCACTCTTCAATTCGTCTTACTTAGACGATGACCTGTATCAGAAATGTGCACATACAAAATAAAAATACATTAGGCCTAAGTAAACAGGTCACTTACCAGCTGGCTATAAGTTTCAAAATGTTTTCAATAATAAACATTAAATATATATATTGATCAATATTATAATAAAATTAAATTAAATACTTGAGTAATATAATGCAACAAAAGACATAATATAACACACAGATAAACAAAAATAATGTAAATAATTAAGAATGCAGAAATAATGCCCATAATAATGACCGAAAGTATGGGTTTTAAGCTTCTTTCTTTTTTTTAAAGATTTTTTTTCTATCTCTCAACATGAATATTAAACAAATGTATATTCATGAGATAGATATAAGGTAAAGAAGACAGTAATAAAAATTGTAGAAAATCAGGATATAAAAAAATACCTCAAACACTGTCATAAGCCATTTAATTCCATGTGACAACTGTATTCCCCTGTCTTAATATAAATATAGTTTAAATAAAGCTGCAATTTAATAAGCATTTACTTGTGTAAAAAAAATGTGTTAATCTATCATGTAATCTTTTAAATGTAAAAATGTATGAGAAAAAATGAAATTTTAAGTGAATTGTACAACAGGTAATACTGAAGAGAAAAATTGTATGTGTGAACTCAGCCTCAATTAATAACTGCTAAAGAATTAACTGGTATAAACCAGGAGAAGGCTGCATGTCTGTAATAAGAAAAATAAAAACCTATGCATTACCTATAAGAGACTTCGTGAACAATAAATATATTCACGTGAAATGTCTTGGACCACAAGGAATGCGATTGATGAGGAAAAAATAAGAAAGGTGAAATCCCATAAAATTGTTATCCACAGACCACAAGCTCACCCGCATAGCATGCCGCAAAAGTAACATTGTAAAACCTTTGTAAAATAAAATCTGTATTTTTAAGTATATTGACCAGGTTCTTTTTAAAAATGCATTTGGTGGAGTTGTAGGCTATGATCGCTTAAGAAAATAAATACTCTTTAAGAAAAATTACTTATTTGCAGTAAACTTCAAAATTCAAAGGTTTCATACAGAAAAGTTAGGGATGGTGCCTGAACGCATTATTAAGAAAACAGTCTTCACATGACTGCCTCGTGAAGCCAGAGGGAGGCAATTAATTCTTCACTGAATAATTCACACTTTGGCATCACACAATTGGCGACAATAAGCATATGCAAAATGACTGATATCATCTACGCAAAATTGTCTATTATGCCTTAAACAATTAAAGGATTTTGAATTTAATAGCAGGGCAACCAGAAAATAGCAGTCCTAAAGAACATGCCAAAAAGGAATTCGAGTGCCAATTCGTACGTTAGGAGCATATTAATATGCTCAAAATTTTGAGAAAATGTTCTCAAAAGACATAACAACCATTATGTACATGAAAAGACTCTTATGCAACGAATAAGTTAGACTTAAAATTACGCAGAGAGGAAAATGAAATTTCACTGACCGCAAACACATGCGATCTTTATTCTTTTTTTTTTATTTGTTTCTAGCAAGGGTGAAATACGCATCTTAATGAATTCTCTTTATCTGACAGCCGTTTTTCAGTAATAAAGCAGATGCTAGATGTTTTTCTTTCTTTCCTTTTGAATGAAAGATATTGTGGGATCGAAATAAAACGTTAAGATAAAATAGATATTTAATTAAAGATTAGTCTTAACTGTAATTTAGAAAAATGTAAAATTTAAGAAAACTATATGTGATTCTACATCACACTTGGGGTCGGCTTATACGTGAGTATGTACGGTAATGTTATAAAGATGTAAATATTTTATATCTGTTTGTATATTTATTTGTAGGGGTAATCTCTGGAACTACCTAACCGATTTGAAAAGTAAGGGTATAATATTGAAGAAATGAGTCCCTGTTTCAACATACACTACAACGTATATCGATACCACTCGCCAAAATGGGTTGGAGGATGGAAAAAAAACACTCTAAAAATGTAATTATGCGTTACTGAAGGGCCTAGAAACATTGGATTTGGCATAGAAGTTACTTAAAAGACATAAATTATGTCAAAGAAAATTTTCTATACAATTCAAAATTTAAAGCGAGTTAAAATGCCCAAAAAATGTTTTTAAACTGTTGTAAATTGTCAATTCTACGCAATTTTAGGAAGCACCCAACCGATTTCAATAATGGACCTAAATTAATGACGACAGTCCTTTCCTTAACATAAGCTCCAGTTCATATCCCTGTCAACAGCACCTGGGGGTTGCAGAAGTAAAAAAAGTTTTAAATTGCGATACTGCAGGAGCTAGCAACGTGAAATTAGGCGTGGTAATTATAAGATATAAATGACCTCTAAGAACATTTCCAAAAAATCCGAAAATTAAAACGGCTTAAAGTGGGCGAAAACATTCTAAAAGAGCTCGAAATTGCGATTTCTATACAATATCACGAAATGTCAAACAAATTTCAAAAGTGATGATTTGAAATTGATGAGCCCATTCTCCAAGATAGGCTCTATTTCACGTCTATTTTACTCCCACCCGGGTTTGTACTAATCATATTAAATTATGATTTTTGTGCAAGGAACGAGTTCTTACTTTTCTTAATATTAAATTTGTGAACTTTTTTATCATTTTGCTATTTCTAAATCTTTTTGATATTTTTCTGAGCGATATTCAACTAAATTTTCATTTTCTTTTGTTGAATTTAGCTAAATTTTTTTTTTTTTTTTTTTTTTTTTTTTTTTTTTTTTGCCAAAAACATTCCTCCAAAAGTCTGTGGAATTCTATTCATGGATGGACCTCTGTATTCAATTTATCAAAATATTGAATTAGCCCTCCGAATTATTGTGGAGCTCAGTGTTCAGTAAATCGTATTTTAACGAATAATTCAGGGATCGTAAACATTAAGGGATTCAGGGTATTTTAGGCATTTTAGTACCAGGAATTTTGTAAAGTACTGGTCACTATATCTGAAGATAGAATCTTTTTTTTTTATTATTACGTAAGCAAATATTGCTTTACAAAAATTCTGGAAAAATGTGCTTCAAGCGTACGAACCCTGTAATTTCGTGAACTAAGGATTTTGAAAATTAATAAAAAAAAATACTTTTTATCATATATTATTAGCGTTTTTTATTGTATTTAATGTTGTTTAACACCTTAGGGGGAAATGGTGTGTTTATGGAACCACTTAATTTTATTTACCAAAGGCCAAATTGGCACCAAGATTTCGGCAAAAATCCTTGTTTCACTTTGTTATATGAGCAAAATATATTCTTCTCTTATGTAAAAATAAATTTTATTTCAAATTGCGGTGTCAACCATTAATTTTAACAATTTAGCAATAAAATTGCTTTGCCGCTGAAAGGGTTAACATGCAACATGCATGATTTGAATAACTTTTAACCAGGGGCACAAAAATTTAGGCTCCAGCTGCCAGTCTCTCACCACTAAATTGGCTTAGGTTTTTTTTTTTTATTATTATTATTATTATTATTATTATTATTATTATTATTATTATTATTATTATTATTATTATTATTATTATTATTATTATTATTATTATTATTATTACTATTATTATTATTTTGTCTAATATTTCGGGACAAATTCTTGCAAAAATTCTTTCCCTTTAATTTTTGATGGAATTTTTGGCGAAGGAAACTTTTTAATATTAGTGGTGAGAAACGACCCGCTGCCGCCTAGATTTTTGTACCTCCACACTTAACAAACGAATGTTGCCATATTTGCGAAAACCAATTTTTACTATTCAAATGTGTTGTTTCTAATTATAAATTTTTCGACCCCACTTTTTTTCATAAAATTTTCTTATATTATTTAATTATTAAAATTTCAAGATTAAATAAGATGAAGCTTTTTCAGCAAAAATATTACCGTCCAACTAAAAACTACATATTTGGACAATAAAAATTGATTGACCCGAATGTAACGATAAAAGTTCATAAAAATTTGTAGTTGATTAATTTATTTAATTCTTTAGCCTCTGTTCGAAGTTGCGCTTGTTTTTTATTACAATTTATGCTATTAAATAAAGCGAGCATTTAAAAAAAGAAAACTGGTATTCAAAATCACTAACTGTTGGAGCTGTTGCTACGTTTTTCACTGAACCATAAGTTATAATAGAAGAATTTTTAGAAAAAAAAATAATTCGTCCTCTCTGGGGGTGATTTAAAATTTTCAGAATTTTAAATCATGAATTGCAATTAACGAAATATTTTTTTATCATGAGTATAGAAAAAATTAAGAATGTAATCACGTTTTAAATCAATAATGTGAAATTGACAGCCAATGTTTTAGAATAATAATAATAAGGCAGATAAGCCAAGCTTTGAATGTTCTACTTGTAATAAAAATCATAATTTTTTGTAATCATTCTCGAACAGTAACGTATATATTTTTTTATTTTAAGATGATCAAAATTTTCGGGTACAAATACAAAATATCGTCTAATTTTCAGATAAACAACGAAAACTCGTTACAGATGGTGCTGTTTAATGCCATCCGGCGTATAATCCGCGTATCCAACATCAACTTTCGACGCAGAAAAATATAAAATGTAACTTATTAGATAGCAATAAATATTTACCTTGAATTACTAAATGTCGAGTGCAAACAGAATTGTTTGATTTGCGGATTATGCGCTGGAAATTACGGTACTTCTTTAAGCCTTTCCAGCACACTGTGCCCAGTCCGGGATACCTAGTTTTAATTCCAAACTTGCAAATGGCATAAATCATATTTTAATAAAATTTTGCTTTTACAGTGAAGGCTTAAATTAAGGGGTTCTTAATTTATCAAACAGTTGTTTCGAAATTCCGCTGTCAGTCGATAATTTCTCATTTTACTAACTAAATTTGCCCGTGCCGGAAAGGATTAAATAGTACTCAAGCCATTTCATCAATGATCATAGATGCCAACATCTCTTAATTATTCCAGAGTCTGAACTAAGATGAACATGTTTTTAACTAGAAATTTTATTTAACCAAAAATTTCAAAATGAAATTCGAAAGGTACTTCTTAGACACAAGATTTATTTTCTTATATATTTTTTTCTGGTTTGATATGTAAATTTTGTATCAGACTCTGGGATATTCAAGAGATGCTGGCATCTATGTCAAAGACTAGTGTTCATCAATCAAAAATGAAAATATATATCGCTATGGAGATAATGGTTGACTGCAGTTAAACTTCACTGATTTATATCATCTTTTCTTTTTAGGGGCACAGTCATATTATTATATGAGTTATTGTAACAAGGAACATTTCAACACTGATCACTGTACATTGTATCAATATTATAAAGAACATGCGTGCCTGTACGTAACTCTGACGTACTGTTGATTTTTGCAACAGAAAACGATTAAATTTTGCTAATAATGATTTTTTTTAACGTCTCAACATCGCATGTTTTTAATATGTATACCAAAGAATAGGTAAAAGCTCCATTTTCAAATGCAATTTGTTTGAAAACTTCATTCAAATTTATTCATTTTGTATGTTTTTTTAAATAATCGTCAAGCAAGATTTTTTTTAACATATCGAGTGCAGACAGACGAATAATAAAATAAATTACATTTAAACTTCAACAATCAATAAATAAAATAATAAAATAAAAATAAACACAAATTTAAGAGCACGAAATCCATATACGAGCTTAAATCACTAAAATTATTAGAATACAAAAGGCTAGCTAATTTTGGCAATTTCGTTGGACGTTAACTCCTGGTATGAGGCCAACTCAAAAGTATGGCTTTTAATAAATTTATAAACTTTATTAGATTACATAATTTCTATTTATCTTGTAAAATTATTTTCGTTATTTTTTTTATTTATTTATTTTTTTTTTTTGAAACACACACACACATGTATAGATGTGTATTTATATATATATAATATGTAAAACATTTGTTAGTTTTTCAAAAAAGAAATAACAAAAAGCAAATGTATGTATGGTTTGTACCTATATTTTATTTTTAAGTCCAGGATTTAACGTCTAGAATGTGTAAAAGTAAATGAGAATTTCGTTCCAGTTTCATACATTTTGAATTATTCTGAAAAGAATTTGATGCAATTTCCAGAATTATTTGGGAAACTTTTCAGAGAAAAGTTTTATTATATGAAGACATGAGTTTCAAAACTCGCCTTATTCTTAATTTAAAAAATCTAGTTTTTTTTATCACTCTATTCTATTGGTGAACATACATATAAAACAGTATAATATGAAAAAAAGAAAGATAAAAAGAAAAAAAAGTAGTCAAATATAAAATCCGATTGCATGTTCATAAAATATATATGCCCATGAATATTGAACAAGATGACAAAACTTTGAATAGTTATTGAAAAAAAAAAAAAAAACCTTTTTTCTTAAATAGATTGTGAAAAAAAAACATTGTTAAAGAAATGTACACGATATCAGAAAATTTTGGTACTATTTTATTGGACAGTGTATCTGCAACGTATTTCCAACGATACTATTTTAATCAAAATCTTCGCTTAACACTCCTTGCACTTCCGTGGTTAGCAGTTTCGGTGTTTCAGATTTTAATTTTGTAATAACGTTTTCTTCTGCAGGACTAGTTTTATAATCTATTTATATAACACGCTAAGTTGACGATTCCGGTGACTCTCATTCTCCAGAAAAACGAATTTATTGCGGTCATGTTAGGCGTAAGTAAATATTTCGATTAAGAACCTACCAAAATATACACATAAACTCTTTTTGTATTTTACCTATTCTACTTTATTTTCTCTAAAATCTTTAAAAAGTTACCAATTATAGCATTTCAAGTTCTAAATTAAAAATAAAGAATAACGAGCAATCAAGATCTTCAACATATTGATTTATTCCGTTGATAATTTTTTTCTTTTGGCGCCATCTGTCGACAGTTAGTTAAAACAGAGAATATTTCTGTTGAAATTATATTTTCTTATGTATTTTATCAGCTTTGAATTTCGTACAAATAAAATGAATATTTCTTTTGGATTCTTATTGCAATTAAAATACAAGGAATGTATAATGTTGTATTGAAACATATTTTAGTTATAGCAATACGTATAACAATTCGCATTTTTAAATAGCAAATTTGTAGCGAAAAAAAAATTAGTCTTATTAGTGAAATTATTAGTTGCAATTTCTTTTGAAAAACAAAGAAGCTCGGAGGTTTCCATTGGAGATTATTTTTATATTCTACTTGCTCCATTATTAAAAAAAAAGTTTGTAGCATATTTCTCTTGGATATGTTATCAAAATCTGTGTTAAAAAAATTCTATGTTGAGAGAGTGTTGCGACATAGAATTAAAAAAATCCGAGTTTTGAGAGGGCAGGCGGCGAAACTTTATGCAGATGGAATTAACAAACTGCTGTATGTTATGATAATTTTTTTTAATTTATACGCCGATTACGTTGAGAAGTAGCTGCATAATGTACTTTTGAAAAGTAATAAAAAATGCTTAGTCTCATTTTTTTTCATTATTCATAAAGGGCTCTTAATTAAAAAAATAACCCTCGTATAATTGTCTTGGGGCTATTTCAAAACTTGAAATTAAAATTAAATGGTTCCACCAGGGGATTTCTGCACCTGAAAGGGATAAATAAAATATGAATGAAAAACCTGGGGATATCGCAAGGTTTCAATTTCAGACAGATGTTTTTTAATTCTACCTAGCATAACTTTTTCAAAACAAAAGTCTTTTACATGCACTTTGAAAATCTTTGCAAGAGAATTATATTTCGAAATGTATTATTTTAAAATAGTGGTGCGAATATAATATAAAAATGTTCGCCTGCAACTGAAACTTAGCAATACCAACCACGTTTTTTTTTTTTTTTTTTTTTTTTTTTTTTTTTTTTTATTGTAAATTACACATATCCTCCTCAGTTCTGAGAGAAATTTTACAAGAGACCAGAAAATCTCGTTTAAAATTATTATGAAACATCTTCAAAGATGTAGAAGTTTTTATATCGAGGCTTATGAAGCATGCATTTATTAAAAATGTCCAGAAGTAATTTTAACAATTTTGGAAGGATTTAAATTAATTTGAAGTGTGTTCTTTAGTGTCTCCTACAGACAACATCAGGACTGAGGAGGTTAAAATTCTTCACAGATTATAAAAATTGATAATATTTAATTTTAGACTAAGTGTGAAATATATATATAAACATAATTGAAGTGTAAGAAAGAATTTAGTTTAAACAATATCATGAACACAATATATACTTTTATTACAGGCCATGGCGGGCAAATATTTTTATATTCATTTGTATCCCAATTTTAGTTTCACTTGTTTCATCATAAGCTTAAAATCTGTTTAGCAGACTAATAATATAACAAGTCTTTGTGAAATGATTTTGTGAGGAGGTATTAAAAATGACTTTATGATTTATGTAGAAATATGCTTGCTAATATTTAAAAAAATATCTGTTGATTAGTGACTCCCTAAATTTATTCAACAATTCTATCGTCAAAAATTTAGTACTCATAAACGCTTAACCTCTTCAAATAAAGTTAAAACGTTTATATTTTCTTTGGTATGCTTTTCATTTTACAACCGACGCGACATAAGAGATCTTATTCTAAATATGACATAAAATATTATATGTAAATAATGCATTATTACAAATAATATTCAATAATCCTATGATTTTTTAAAAATATGTTACATTTTTGCTAAAAATTGTTTTAAAATCTAATAAATTGTAATTGCATAATTAATTTAAAATAAAGTTTAAAAGTGATATTTTTAGACTTTTATTCGGTGAAGATTGCTAAAACAGAAATATATGAAAAAAAAAAGACACTATTCCCGTTATTCGCTTACAGTTTACAATAAAACAAAAGTAACGATGTTAGAATCTGAATGTTGTTTATTTTCAGAATATGAGTACAATTTTTGCAATCAAGTAGTCTAGACATTAAAAAAATTCTCACTTTCTGCACTATGTTTGAATTATTTGGAGCAAGACTTCACGGAAAAGCAGTTAGTGTTTTAGAGGTAAGATATTTTCAATAAACACTTTGATTACCGGATAAGAATGGTGTTTATTTTTACATTCAATTGTACCGTAATTTCCTGCGTATAATCCGCGGATCAAACAATTATTTTTAGACCCAGAAATATTAAAAAAAGAAATGTAACTTATCTGATCGTCGTAAATGTTTGTTTTCAATCACTATAAATAATATTTCTGGGTCCAAAAAGAATTGTTTGATCCACGGATTATATGTCGAAAATTACGGTATCCTAATTTACAAGATTCTTATTTTTCAAGGCCTTTTAAGAAACTTTTACCAGAATTTTGGCAAAGTAATATTTGCCTTATTTATTGAAAAAAAAATTATCTTCAGATTTAGTGACTAATATTTTACGAAATATCAGATACCAAATATCTAAACTTCAGTGAATGCCTTAATATGTACGAACTCAAAAGGGCATAGACGGATAAGCATTGGAAACATGCCTTTCAATCAAATTTCTTGATTTTTTTCCCAGGTGTACTGCATATCTGACAATGTATTTCCCCTATTATCAGCTTATAAATATTAATATTTTAAGAAATAAAAATGTTTTTTCGATTTTTCAAAAACCTCATTTTTTCAAAAACTACTGTACCGAATTACATGTGATTTATTGAGTTTATATAGACATTAAAGATTCATAACTGGCAAGTTTTGTATAATTTTCTGATTATAAAAAGTGTGTGAAAAAGCGATTAAAATTTTTTGAATAATAATAATAATTACTTATAATTGTCGGAAAATTACCATTTTCCAGCAAAAAATTCCTCATATGTGCCCATGTATTATATATAAAAGCTGTAAGTTTGCGTTGGATACTACATATAAATATTTACAATAGTATGTATAAAATTAATTAAAATTCATTTAAAGGCGTTACTTTGGGCGGAGCTACGCAACTTTGAAATCCGAAGAATCTTTGGAATAATGTCAATATAAAATGTGTCAACTGATGTATTTTAGATTTCATTAATAGTATAGGTCATTATTTTCTACTCAGTCCATATTATTTCGATATCGAAAACTGATGGTTTCTATCGAAGACAATATTCTGAAAAATATTTTCAATTGGAAAACATCAACACTCTTCGATATCTAAATGTTACGACAGTTGCCATAATGATTATTATTCGAACATTCTCACCACTTTTAATGAAGGGTAATATGAGTAAGTAGTTCAGTTTTTTTTCTTTGCAACGCAAATCAAATATAAATATTATACAACTAGAATTGGACCTACTGTACTCTTTTAATTCTGGGATATAACCAGGATTGGGTAGTAACAGACAATTTTTTATTCAAAATATATGCTAATAACTTTTTTTTCTAATAGCAGATTTCTAAAGCTATTTAATCCGAAGATAAATATTACCGAAGGTTTCATAATGTGAGTTAAAAGAAAAAAAAAGAAAGCTGACAGCATTGGATGATATTTTGTATTCAAAAATATATTTCTACAATTTTGAATCGTTTTATGTTTGATGAGATAAAAAATGCTTTTTTAAATAAATATAGTCCAAAAAAGCAGTGGAAAAATTAACAGAAGATAAAATATTGTAAAGACATAGCTAATTTTATGCGAATATATTATAATCTTATATGTAAATACATAGTCGGTTTCAGTGCTTTAGGACTCACTGTCAAGAACAGTGACTTTTATGAGGAAAAAAAACAGCTGACACCTGATAATGTATTACATTATTCTATACATAAAAATAAAATACATTTTTTCTGTAACCACGAGTTTTTTCAAGAAACTTCCTTAACAATCACATTTCGAATTATCATTCTTAGATAACATCATAAGAAATAGAAATCATTCATTACATTAAATTTGTTTCTGATCGCGGCGGTTAACCATTTCTTAGACATAAACGTTTAACATGATGGTAATCAGGCCCATCGCTCGGTTAAAAAGCTTGAAACTACTAACTATAATTTCTCTTTATAAAAACTGATGAAAGCCATTTTCATTTAAATTGGCCGTGATCACTGTTGTTGCATTTCGATATCGAAGAATGTAATTCGTTTTTATGACAAAAATATTCTTCCTTGTTTTTGTATGTGACACCAACAAAAAATTTTGTTATCGAAACAGTATCGTCAGCGTCGAGAATGATGCTCATGTGATCATTAAAATTTTAAATACACCAATTATGTAAGTATACATTCGAAAGATTCTTCGGATTTCAAAGTTGCGTAGCTCCGCCCCAAAAAACGCCTTTAAATGAATTTTATATATACTTTTGTAAATATTTATATGTAGTACCCAACGCAAACATGCAGCTTTTATATATAATATATGGGCACATATGAGGAATTTTTTGCTAGAAAATGGTAATTTTCCGACAACTATAAGATATTATTATTTTTCAAAAATTTTTAACCGCTTTTTCACACACTTTTTACAATCAGAAAATTATACAAAACTTGCCAGTTATGCATCTTTAATGTCTACTCAATAAATCACATGTAATTCGGTAAGGTATTTCTTGTTTAAATGAGGTTTTTAAAAAATCGAAAAATCATTTTTAATTCATAAAATATCAATATATATAAGCTAATAATAGGGGAAATAGATTGTCAGATATGTAGATACACCTGGGGAAAAAATCAAGAAATTTGATTGAAAGGCATGTTTTTAATGCTTATCTGGCTATGCCCTTTACACCCCGCGCAATAAATAAATAAAGGTGGTATATTTCTCTTTAGAATATTTATTACTTAATATAAGTCTATTGCAAATAATTATTTTCAAAAACTGGTACGAACAGAATTGAAAATAATCCATTTGGATGTACAAGATACCTCCTCTAGCAAAAGGCAGATTAAATAAGCTTCCAATATTAAATTTTGTTACTTTTTAAGAAGATAGTTTCTCATTCGAAACCGGTTTCGGAAGTAAAATTTGGCTTAAAAAAAGAAAACTGCCATGAAAATAAAAAAGTAGAAAGTACTCAGTTAAACTCCATCTAAAACAGGTATTTAAAAAAATCATTAAAAATATTAAAAATGAAAATGAGAAGTTGGCAGAAAATTCTGAGATTGTTTTGCCATCACCAACAAGTGTATTGGGTTTACCAGCGTAGTATGTTAACCGCTTCCTTGATTTACCCGTAAGTCCTACGGACAACGCGATTTTGCCAATCACGATTTGCCCGTACCACGTATATCAACGGACATCCATATTCCAATCACAATTTATTATTCTCACCAGTAAATTTTTATTGTAAATTTTATATTATTCAAACAGGGTATTTATCTAATTTAATTATTAAAATTTTCTGTCTCGAAAAATCGTGCTAAACGATAAAAATTCTGTAAAAGACAAAATATAGGCATTATTTGAAAAGCTCTTTTTTTTAAAATATTGATCAGTTAAGTGGTTAATCCTTTCCGGCACGGGCAGAATATGCTAGTGAAATGAGAAATTATCGATTCACAAACGAATTTTTTAGATATTTTCAAACCCTTAATTTAAGTTTTATTGTAAAAGCAAAATTTTACTAAAATATTATTGGTGCCGTTTGCAAGTTTGGAATTAAAATTACGCATCCCAGACCTGGCACAGTGTGATGGAAAGGGTTAAGAAAAAAAAATACAAGTGTTGAGCTAATTATATTTAATCATAAATGAAATTTCTTATCAGAGAAAAAGAATAATAAACATTTAGTACCGGGTTCTCTAACCTTTTCGACTCAAATTCATAAAACAGAACAATTTCTGAAAGTCAGCCTTTGTTTTATTTATTCGAAAATTTTCTGTCTTAATGAAAAATTTATTTTTCTATTTAAAAAAAAAATCAATAGGGAGTTCTTGTGTCGCATATTAAATTCCCTTTTTTACAACTTGTAAAAATGTATCTAATTTTCTAAAGGGAAAAATATCATTCGCATTGAAACATTGGATCATAATATGTTTCACTAAAAAGTGTAAATAACGTGAATTAAAATATAATTATACATAACATAACATTATTCTACGTTATTTGCTTATCTTCTTTTCATATGATCATATCCGAAATCTGTATTGAAAAATGCTCGAACAAATAAACACATTTTAATAGTAAAAATCGTATTTAATAAACAAATGTCTAGCTTGCCTGAGATTCTTGTATAGCGTTTGAATCATGTTTATTTAACCAAGATAAAATTAACTTAGATTATGGCATTTTTGTGTAGGACTTCAACTATGCGTATGTCCGGCTTTCCGATACCAGTATTTGAATTCTGAAAATATTCTTTTATTTAATTGAAATATTTGTGTGATTTAAAAGCACAACATTTTCTGTAAGATAATATTAGTGTACAAAACACCGGAGACTTGGATATTCTGCTTACAGAAAATGCATTACAATCATTTTATTTTTATTAATTTTCTAATTCACAAATTTAATGTTTAGTAATTTCTATACAAGTATTAAAGTTTATTACAATTATTAAGATTATAAGTTACTATTACAAAGTTACTGTTATAAGTATTAAAGTACTCTTTCCGCCACGGACAAATTCTGTTAGTAAAATGAGAAATTATCGACTGACATCGGAGTTTATGAAAAACATTTTTAGAATTCAAGAATTCTTTAATTGAGGCTTTTATGGTAAAAGTAAAATTTTATTCAAATATTATTGGTGCAGATTGCAAGTTAAGTATCCCGGACCGGGCACAGTGAACCAGAAAAGGTTAAGGACTTATAAATAAATATTGCGTCTCTAGTTCTTAATTAAATTGTATACGGTTAAATTTCAGTACTCTCGTATTTCGTGATAGCAGTTCGGAAAATTTAGTACCTATTATTTGCGATACATACATAAGATTTACTTGTTTTATTTTCTTTCTTATTTTATAATATTTGTGATAAAAAGGGCTGTAAGTAAGATATAGGAGTTAGCTATAAAATTGTAATGAAATTAGATAGCGCAAAAACAGATTAAGGGTGTTCTTTAATCAAAAAAGTTGGAAACTGCACGTGAAGCGTAGCAAATGAGGTGCGTTCGTACGATAACAAAGTTTTAAAAAAATTCAGATTTTTCTGATATAATAGACAGTACTTCAGATACAGTATAGTGGTCGAAAAAATTTTTGTGTTCCTGTAAATATACAGGAAGTAATTTTTATTGCACCTCAGGAACGTTTATCATATTCATAAAATGTGAAATAATTAAAACTCGCCCCAAACAATGTTTTCCCGTATAGCATTATGTAATGGAACACTTTTGTGTGGCCCTGTAATTTTATAATACATTTTTTTTTTGCATCACAAATTGTATGGGATGTATATTTTAGTATATATATTCTTCATATATTCATATCAATTTTATTACGTTCGAATGAGTGTAACAACATTAAAATGCATTTGAAACTTTTGACCCATTGACCATAATAAAATGGAATACTTTTGATTGTCCCTGTTATTAATTTATGCATCAGATTTTAATATAATTTGAAACGACTCGACAAAATTATGCAATAATTATATGTTTTAAATTTCAAACGATTAAAATGTATTTGAAACTTTTCCGACATAGACCGTAATGTAACGGAATCCTTTTCATTATCCATGTAATTGATCTATGTATCCGATTTTCATAAAATATGAGATGGCTCGACATAATTATGTAACAATTATGTATTTTAATTTTCAAACGATTCGGTTGGGTAGTTTTTGCATTGTTATATGCGGACAGACACACGGACGGACGGACAGACAGACGGAAGGGCAGACGGACGGACTGAACGACAACTATAGGGGCTACGTTTTTACAAAATTACGAACGCACCTAAAAAGGCAACTCTGTGACATAAATTTTAATTCATTTTTGTTCGGAAATGCCAGAAAAAAGCAGGTGTTGTTATTCAGAAACTATCTAATCTATCATTATTCAGTTTTTTTGCAAAAGCAATAGATATTTCAGAACAAGCCGTCAATTGATGTTTTGAATTGCATTTTCCGACGAAAGCAGAAAAACCAGTCAACGAAAGGTAGAAAATCGCGTGATAACGTGATCAAAATAGCTTATAACTTAGTAGGTATACAGGGCTACCACAAACGACTATTTTTAATTTCTTCTATCTTCAATAAAAGAAAGTATTGTAATCGAAATTTTTTTCGACTTCCGATTTTTGACGGACTTACACGTTTTAGGGGTCAGAGACTTCAAAAAACAGGTTTTTACAAAATGTCTGTCCGTGTGTTTGTTTGTCTGTGTGTGTGTTTCCGTAAGTCGCCATTCTATTATCAAAAAGTGTATGAAGATATGCATAGAATTGAACCAAAATTTTTTGAATGTTTTTGGCTGTGACAAACAGGTCTTCCTTCAATTTTGAAATATTCCGCTGCAATCGCAATTCTTGTGCCATTTTCGACATTTTACCGACCAAAAGTGTATGAAGTTATGCATAGAATTGAAGCAAGTTTTTTGTGTAAGTGTATCACTATGGCTAGTTGGTCCTTCCCGACTTTGAAAAAAATCCGCCCGAAGGGGGCGCTGCAATCGCGATTTTTGTGCATTTTCAATATTTTACCGATCAAAAGTATATGAAGTTATGCATCGAATTGAACCAAATTTTTTGTGTACGTGTATGGCTATGGCTTGTTGGTCTTCCCTGAATTTAAAAATATCCGCCGGAAGGGGGCGCTGCAATAGCAATTTTTGAGCCATATTCAATAGTGTATCACCTAAAAATGTATGAAGTTATGCATAGAATTGAACTAAATTTTTTGTGCAACTGTTTGGCTATGGTTATTTTGTCCTCCCTGAATTTGACAAAAATCTTCAGGAAGGGGGCGCTGCAATAGCAATTATTGTGCCATTTTGAATATTGTACCACCTAAAAGTGTATAAAGTTATGCATAGAATAAAACCAAATTTTTTGTATAAGTGTTTGGCTATAACTAATTGGTCCTCCCTGAGTTTGAAAAAAAAAATCCGCCGAAATGGGGCGCTGTAATAGCGATTTTTGTGCCATTTTCAATAATGCACCACCTAAAAGTGTATGAAGTTATGCCTATAACTGAACCAAAATTTTTGTGTATGTTTTTTTTTTTTGGAGGGGGGGGTGGCAAGTAGGTCCTCCCTGAATTTGAAAAAAATTCTGCCTATCATTCTATTGGCCATCGGCTCGTGCAGAGACGAAAACTCGTGTTTACTTCGATTAATTCAGTGAAGCAGAAATTTAAGATGAAAATCAAAGTTGTTATAGTATTGAATTAAAATTATTAAAGCCTTAACATGAGCAAATATTTTTTTAATTATTAAAATGTATGTATGAGATAGAAGAAAGTTTTGGGATGGGCACATCCAACTAGTTTTAAATTCAGTTCGTAACACTAATTTTTAATTACAAATTCTGGAGTACTCTTGCACATGTTGGAAAAGTGTATGTAAAAAGCTTTGTTTTGAAAAAGTGGTACGAGATAAAATAAAAAATAGTCGCCTACACTGCGAAAAAAATATAGTTCTGGCATCTAGAATCAAAATCGTGTCTCTAGAAAAAATAGTTCCATGTCATCCTTATAAATTCTAACTCACTTTGATAGAGAGTCTTCTGTTAGAATTCAAGAGCGTTTCCAATATTATCGAATTCAAATTTATTTAAAAATCTTTGTAAATAGATGCGAATACAAGAGGTTTGATTTAGAAACTATAATTCTAGATTATGAAACCATTCCCGAAATCAAAGAATGATTTCTTGATATTGAAACGATTCAATATCGTTTCGTCACCTAGAAAACAACAGGTCTACAAAATGCTAGGTCATTTAGTCTATTCAGGTTAGTTGTTTAACCTATTCGAGTAGTTCGGTCATCTAGTTTAAGTATTCAGAAAGTGACTAACTATTCATTCTAGATGAAGACGGTATATTTTTTTCTCATTGTATAGCAGCCCTGATTATGTTCCCGAAACAAATATTAAACGAAGAATCTTATATATCTAATTCACAGTTGCCAACTTGTACGAATTTTTCATACCACTAAAGTTTTATGGAAGATTATAACTAATTGAATCACCGAAATTCAAGTATTTTTAGCATTTAAATAATTCAAAAACTTTGATAAAATTTTAGTGGCAAGAAAAATTCGTACAAGTTAGCAGTTGTGCTAATTTCTTAATAAAATTGATGCTCTTTTTTATCATTTACAAAACTCTACGATGATTAAAATATTTGTTTTATTTATTTCTATTTTATGGGGTCATGGCGTAATAGAGAGGAGAAGTCACAACCTCCAATATCTTATTTTTAAATTAATGAGAATATAGTTAAGTATTCAAAAACACGGGATTTATATTGTAACGAACGAAAAAAAAATCAGATACCAAAAATTAACCGTGGGCATGTTTATACATTTTAACAATCTTTTAATTTCGAATTGTTAGATATATTATGTACATTATCATAAATCCACTACTATAAAGAAATATATGTCGTACATGAAATACAGAATGTATATTACCTTAGCGCATTTACAGTATGAAGACAATATGCCTGGAATTTCCCGTAGAGGATACAAAGTTCGCACACTCCTTGGAATTTCCAAGGACTCTGGCACCACTATTAAAAATAAGAAAATTTACATTTAATTTTTAAACCACAACATTCGTAATCACACCTTCATTCACAGATTTTATGATATTTTTCTGCAGTGAAACACTTCGAAAATATTCTTAAAATTTAGTGGCAGAAGTGTGTGAACCCTGGGATACCTCTGTGTATTTCAATTTCAGATTATAAAGTGTTACACCAAAGCAACGCAAAATTGTTAAACAGTCTAAAAAAGAAATACGAGTTCAAATTGTATACATTAAGAAAACATATGATGAAAAACACTTCGAAATGTCATTTATTAGGATATAAATCCAGAACCGGAGTAACACTTACCAATGTCAGATCTATTTATGTTTATTAAAGAATAATTGGTATCAGAGAAATTGATAAAAGAATTTGCATTCAAAATAAATATTATTCATATAAATATCTATAATTATGAAAATAAATATTACATAAATTCTATTTATATTTCTTCAATTAATAAAAGAATTTCATTTAAGTATTTAATAGCATTACAATATATAAGTTATTAATTATTTTATCAACTAAGAAAATAATGCTAATCTGTCTAATTGAAAACCGAGGTATACATATGTGTACTTAAAATTATTGTCCCCTTAACTAATTAATCAATATTTTTGGAAAAACTTTCAATTAATGTGAATTTTTTCATGTCTTTTACAAAATTTTAAATCTCTTATCACCGGATTTTCAATACAGAAATATTTACCAAATTGAATCAGAAAAATACTCGGATTAAATGATGCAAAATTTACAAATAAAAATTTACTGGTGAGAATAATAAATTATGATTAGAATATGGATGCCCGTATGTGGTCTGGGAAGTGGTTAATAATAAAAATAGAAATATCTACTTTTTATAATTAAGGATATCAAAATAGCTAAATAGTATTATTATTTATTTTTATTAGGTTCTTATTAATCTTCAGAGGTGGGGACCGTACGGTGTACTGGCAAATAATGACTGAAAAAAAATACGTTGTCCGTTTTTTAAAATTTTAAACAGTGGTGCGAATAAAATAAAAAACAGTCGTCTGGGGCGGCTTATTATACAATACAAACTTTAAAAAATGATGAACGTAAACATTTTTTATTTTAATTTTCTAATCAGGCCTGTAAAACGATCAAATACAAGTATTTTTTTTTCCATTGTTGCTTTAGATTAAAGTCTGTGTATACATTTATTGTAAATGTTTTTGACAGGACGTCAGAATAATTATTTCAGTACTGTATTAAGATACTTCAAATATTTGAAATACTTGAAATGTTTGTGTGATTAGAAATTGGTTAGTTTAAGTTCACTTAAAAAATTAAAAATCGGTGTATTTTTATATACGAAAGCGAAAACATGTGTTATTTGACAGGATAATTTGAATGATTCCGGAGTAGTTTAAAAAATATATTTTAATATGTTTGAGAAACTAATTTTAAATAAACTAGAAAGGAGTTGTTAGAAGTTAATAAATGAGTTTTTTGCGCATACGTTCACAAGTAACAGATTAATTGGATGCTTTCAAAATATTTTCCTAGCATAATAAAATATTTCCCATAATTTAAAAATAGCCAAAGGAAAGGTTAAGTTTTACACAAATGTCCCGCAATTGGAAAAGCAAAATTTTCTAACTTATTAACACCTTGAGGGGTGGTGGGATATCTTTTATCCCACATGATTAAAATAAGATTCTCACCAGAAATATTTAACATAATTTTACATTTTTAACTTTGGCGGCAAAATATTTAAAAATTGCCTTTTCTTATTTTAAAATAAAATTTTTCGATTTTTCGATTTTTCCAGTGAGACTTCAATATTACAGAAACATTATTGCTCTCCCCTCAGGGGGTTAAAAAGTAATATGGGAAAAATATCTGAGGTGTCGGACAATATCTGAATATCGGACAATTTATGTTCACTACCAATAATATTTCACTAACTGTACTAAAAGCAAAAACTGGAAAATTACCACTGTCATATAAATATATAATGATGCATAAATAATTAATTTTAAGCTGTAAACAAAGTAAATCATTACTTCAGTTTCTATCCCCAGGTGCAAATATCCAATGTTAAATGAATACTGTAAACATTTATATAAATATTATTAGCGTTTGCTGTTATTTATTTATACCTATATACATATACAGCATATGAAAGAATATAATTGTTCTTTATTAATATCGAGTGTATGATAAAATAATGTAGTACATATATTCGCTCCTAAGGTTGATCAATAACTCATTCACTCTAAACATACAGAAACAGATACTAGGTGGTGCTATCACAATTATTTCCTCTGCAACAGCAGCTAACGTTCATTTAGCCACCGTGTATGAAGTTGACTTGTTGTTCTCTTTGTTTCATATTTAGAGATACCGTAATTCCCCATTAATACTCGATTTCCTACCAGAATTCGTTTTAAATAAAACGTGACTTTAGTTTGCTTAGCATTTATTTGACTCGATTCTTTAAATAACATTCCCGGTATGAAAAACACTTAACTACGCCGCGGCGTATACGTGGGAAATTATGGTATGGATATTTCCATGAGCATTTGTCGTGAAAGTCACATTTCTAGTAATTGCTAAATTGTTGGCCATCGTTTTTTTAAAGGTTTGCATGGCCTTATTCAATCAGTAAAATATCTTTGATAAAATAAGTCACATTTTTCCAAAATGGTAGCATGTGACTTACACGACATGTGCTCATGGAATTACTCGTATGGATCATTCCATGATGTTTTGTAACGTCAGTCACGAAGATTATAACTGAGAAATTGTTTCCCACCGTTATTTTCAAAAAGTGTTCTTGACTTTATTCAATTAATGAGGTATTCCCGATGAAAAAAACTTTTTGAAAATAACGGTGGACAACAATTTCGCTGTAATCTTCGTGACTGACGTTAGAAAACATCATGGAATGACCCGTATATATTTCTTGTTCTGAATATGAATGAGTAATTTTTATGGCATTATTCATGTCCCCATACTTAACTTTTTATTCATAAAAAGCTTATTGCAACTTTATTTATATAACATACACATTTCACATGGCATATTTAATAATTTACATGTTAAAAAAATGGTTCCATTGAATGGCTCTGCATCAACTCTATCCCAATCATCTCAGTCCCAATTATTAGACATTGATTATGATGTTAGAAGACACTTTCTTCCATTAAAATTTACGCATAAAATATAAATTTATGACGTTAAAACAATGCAGCATTTAAAAGACAAAATAAGTATAATAGTATAAAATTGTATGTGGTAGCTGGTGTATTAACTTTTAAAAAAATTGGAATGAAATTGTCCTGGTTTCAGACTTTGACCCGTATCATGAAGTTGATTTAATTATTTTTGAAGCAGTCAATTGCTTGATTTTCAGTACTCATCTACGATATTTTAAAGTACCACTACTTTCAAACAGTAACATTCATGCCACATAATGATTCAAGTGGGAAATTTCCTTAAGCTCATAACTTACTACAATTTAATATAGTGATAATTGACTTATATAAGCCTCTTATTCCGATGGTCCAATGCGTTCTAGAAATTCTGTAATTCAAAAAGTCTGAATTCACACCAGATTATCTCAGTAATAATTTTCGCTTTATTTAATGATGGAATCTGTATAATTAAATAAATGAAATATTGTTATTTGAATTTTTTGTATAGATATAGAAAATCTAATTTGAATAATTAACTAAATGGGAAAAACTTGTGGCCAGATATGTTACAACAGGCATTACAGGGTTACAGACCGATGTGGGACGTTCTCAAAAGGTGGGTACTGTACACGCATCATAAATTTAAGCTTTTGAATAGATAATTTTAATCATCATTGACTTTAATTTTTATTTTCACTGAATTCTTAATTCTATTCAGAGACAAAAATTGATGTAATTTACATTGAAAGTTTTCTATAAATATCTTTAAATTTTAATTTTTTTTTTGACTAAAGTGGCCAGTTTTGGATATTCATGACGTTAACTGTTCCAATGTACCAAGAAAAAAAAGTTTTAACTTGCTTCCAGGAGATTCTAATGATAAACAGCGAATGCATAAAGGAAATGGATGATTATTTTATAATTTTGTTAACGAATGGCACTACCAATTTATTTGTTTTTGAAGTTAGAAGGACTTTTCTAGAAAGACTTTTTCCGTATTTTCTTATGTGCAAAAGTTGTAGAGAATAAAGCTGTTATATTCATGAAAAACACGTTAAGTAAGTACTTTAATCTCTTTTATCTATCTTTAAAATTATTTTTGTTTAATTTGAAAGTATCTGTATGTATTTTTGTAACATTGTTTTGCAATAAATTCACTTTTCTCAAATAAGAAATTGGAATGTCCGAATTGGGTAAAGATCTAAACGCTGATTTTTTTTTCCGTAAACTTATCTTTAAACATGATCTGATGTCATGAAACGTATAATAAGATATTTGTTATAATGTTTTATTATAAATAATTATGTGTTTTGTGTAAATAAAGCGTATTTAGTACCTGTAATAATATAATTTTACTTAGAAACACGCTCAACTTTCACGTGTAGCTTGATGCTTTAATAATGCTTTAATAATTAATTTTCCAGAATAATTGCTGTCTTTTAATATTTGTATATAAGTTTATAGATTTATATACAGTAATGCAAAAAAATTGGCCTTAAATTTGAAAATTAAAAAAATCACTAATAGTTAACGTTTAATGATCCCACGTTTTGAGAATTCGCCATGTATGTTTGTATTTGGATATGTTACTAATTCTGTAAGTGTAAATAATTGCTCGTTTGGCATCTGAAATGGTAGATAATGATTGCTACTCTGGCCTTTGATAAAATATAAAATCTCACAAAAAATCTCGAAAATTAACTATTTATTCAAATTAGCATTAAATAAACTATGCATTTTTATATGAAATTTCAGGTAAGAATTCGATATTTATGAATTTTTAAAAAGGCAAATCTGGCAACAGTATGATGGATTCTTTAGCATCTTTGCCTCTTAAGGTTAATAAGACAAATTTTGAAGTATATTTCTTTTGGAAGTGCTAAAAACACATTTCTTAAGGATTTTTGTTTTCATAAAGTGATTTTATAGAAACATTTGGGCTGTCAATGTACAAAAATATTAAATGAATGAAACGGCCATATTAACAAAAAATAATATATTAATAGAAGTACATATTCATTATGTATCCTTTTGAAAAATCGAATACCGAACTTCTACATTGATACCACCCCTAAATATGCCCATTTTTAAATAATTAATTTCTCTTAAACTAATTGTTCATATTTCTTGAAAATTTGCATTTAGGCTAACTGAAGGGTATAGAATTCACATATGATGCCAAACTTGGATATTTTTATTGAAAAACGACAAAGTTTTGATATGTTTTGATATTTAAATGACCCTTGATATGTTTTGATATTTAAATGACACCTAACCAAATTTTATGACCATCATTTAAAATTGTACTTTATTTCACATACGTTGGCATTAGTAATTTTTTTCACATTAATTTGTAGTAGTGTTAGTAGAGGTTAGCAGAGACTGCTAGTGGTACCTTTTATTTGGCGGACCATGACACGTCTTAATGTTCTTACAACATATGTCATAAAAGTTATGTGCTATTCAGGTTTGAATAAAGAAACGGTAGGGTTATCTGTCAGGATATGGAATCTTAATAGAATGACAAACATAAGTTCAATATTGGAAGAAGAATATAAGGTAATTGTAGGTTTGTCATGTAGTTTTCACGTAGTTTCGCAGAGGAACTCTTATTTTGGCCATTTTGAAAACACTTGCTTCTTGAATTGTTCTAATGAGTTCTCTATTTCAATCAAGATGGCAAAAAAAAAAAAAAAAAAAAAAAAAAAAAAAAAAAAAAAAAAATTAACATAATAGGTGTCACATTTAATACGACTTATAGTCGTGTGAACCATACATAAAAAATATATCTTGGCTGTAAGGAGCCATTTTTAATTGACTGTTTTTCCTTGCCACTTTTATATCAGTGTTGCCAGTTTGGCCATTTTTTTAATTCGAAAAATTCGAACTCATATAAGAAATTTTGAAAACAATTCTCACATGAACTTTTCAGTAAGCAATCGCAAAAGGTTTGTGAATAAGTAAATAAAAAGATATCGCAGGTGATTTCTGGTGTAAGGGCGAATTATCGGGAATTACAGGTAATGCCAAACTGGCAACGCAGCTGTATATTTTATTGTTGCCAAAATCAAAATTTTTAAATTCAAACGAACAATATTAGAACGATAAAAATTATTTGACAACATGATTTTTGGATCTATGTTGATATTAAAATTTTCTTTTATTTAATAAAAGTTTTTTTAAGGTGAAGGTTGTGCAAGTATGATTTATAAACATTCGATCGCTTTTTAGAAACACAAGATACAGTGAGTGTAAAAATTATAAGGACAGCAAAAAACATTAATTTTTTGATAGATTTCAAAACAAATGAAGCTTTTTTTCCTAATAACATGTATCATCAAGCTTAAAAGCTAATAAAAACGTTAACAAAATTCAACTGTGAGCATTTTATTAACCCATTAACGCCCAGCGTCCTTTTTTGAGGACGGTTACAAAAACAGCAAGAAAGCTGTTTTCCCACCAGTAAAGAGAAAGATAAATATATACCTTACTTCACGAGACAGAATCCTCGATATATTTAGATAAAAGTTAATTTGCTTTTAAAAGTGGTGGGAAATACAAAATTTAAATTTTAGTGAAGAAAATAATTCGGACGCTAATGGATTAAGAAAATAAAGTGATTGCACAAAAAATCATTATTTTTGCCCGTGTAAAAAATTTAAGGAGAGCAAAAAAAATTTCAATATTATACCAAAAAAGAAACAAATATTTAATACCCACCTATGATTTTACGATTTCAAATTTTCCATCATTTCTCACATCATTAATTTTCGGCAAAGTTCGGGACTGTGCTTTTCATTTTCTATTGTAGATCTGGGTTCCTATGCAAAAGAAAAATACCTTCCATTTTTATAAATTCATCCTGCTAGATCTCCCCATGAGTTATCGATATGTTTTATATCAGGATATCTGAGTTGCCATCACAAAATTTCAATATTTTTCTTATAGAACTAAAGTTTTTTCTCATGACTTGTGTGACTAGGTGCATTATCTCACTGTTACATCTGTTTTTTTTTTTCGTCAGAAGTGTTGCAACAAATGAAAGATGGTCAGAAAGAGTTCGTGTATGTGTCTTTGATTTAAGTGTTCCTGAAAAATATACAAGTGACACCACGTCGTGGAATGAAAAGCAGCCCATGTTAGAATGAATCTGCCATCTAACTGATGTTTTAATAAAATCATTTTTGCTTCTCTAAAATCATTCCAATAATATTTCCAGCCATCAGGGCCATTTAACCCTTTCCGGCGCAAGCAAATTCTATTAGTAAAATGAGAAATTGTCGATTGACACCGGAATTTATAAAGGACTTGTCTAGCTATTACGAATTCCTTAATTTAATCTTTCATTGTAAAAGCAAAATTATATTAAAATATTACTGGTGCCGTTTGCAAGTTTGGAATTAAAATTAGGTGTTGCCGGCCTGGCAACACTGCGCAAGAAACGGTTGCGTTTCACTTCTTTTCATGGGATAAATATTATTGGGATTATTTCAGAAAAGAAAAAGAGATTTTACTAAAACATCAGTTAGGTGGCGGATTCATTGCAACATGGAGCTGCTTTTCATCCAACGACGTGGTGTCACTTGTATGACTTTCGGAAAAATTTTATTCATAAACACATATACAAAAATTTTCTGGCAATCTTTCATTTGTTTCAACACTTCTGACAGGAAAAAAAACAGTTTTAACAATGAGAGGATGCACTTGTCCACATAAGTTGTGAAAAAATCTTTACTTCTATCAGAAAAAATATTGAAGTTTGGCAATGGCAGCTCAGAAATCCTGATTAAATACCTATCGATAGTTTATGGAGATAATTAGGAAGACGAGTTAATAAAAACGGAAGGCATCTTTCTTCAGAATAGGAACTCAGATCTACAATTGAAGTTCAGTAGTACAAAAACAAACCCGAACTGGGACAAAAATTAATGATGTCGAGGAATGATGGAATGTTTGCATTCATTAAACTTATAGTTGAGTGCATTATACATAAAATATTTGTTTCTTCGGTTACTATATTGAATTTATTTTGCTGTTCTTAAAGTTTTTACAAAGGCAAAAATAGTGATTTTTTTTTCAATTACTTTATTATCGTAATAAAATAGTTACAGTTCAATTTTGTCGACTTTTTTATTAACTTTTCAGCTTGATTACATATTGTAAGGGGAAAAAGTTTAATTTGTTTTGAAATTTATCAGAAAAAAAATTTTTTTTTGCTGTTCATATAATTTTTACACGCACTGTATTGAAATTTCCGGCTAAGATTTTGAGACATTGGTTTCAAACAAATTTGGAATCGAATCATATTTACTCATGTAATTTTACTGAGATAAACACAGCTGCTAACGTTTTTACATTATTGTAACCACAAAAATTGAACAGAAGATTTTGCCTTATTTAATCGGTAGATTACGGCGATATGAAAAGTTAAAACTTCCGATAAAACTTTTGTGATACAACAAAGTTTAACCCCTATGGGACGAGCGACACGAACACGCAAAAAAATTTTAAGAATCCCCGTTTAGCTCCACTAGTAAAATTTTACTGTAAAATTTACTTTATTTAATCGGAGCATTTTTTTCGATTTAATAAGGCACAAATTTCTGTTTTTAAAAACCGGTGGAAAAACATTAAACATTTCGTAGAATTATGAAACAAAATAATCTTATTTAGAAAAAATCAAGTTTAAGTAAAAATTGTGAAATTAAGTGTAGTAAATTCTTCGAAATTATTATTATTATTATTTTAAACATCTATATAAGACTACAAGTATTATTAACATGTCATATGCATTAAATATGTGTATTTATATGTGGGTTTAAATATATACGTTATGTTGGCAATAGAGATATAATAGTTTTCCATGTTTTTAATGTCTTTATATCCTAAAAAAATATATTTAGATAAGCAATATTTTAATATGAAACAAAAGGTAAAATAATTTTATGTTACATTATACGCCTGTAATTTCCCGTAGATAACCCTTAGCACGAAAAATTCTGTTTCGACCCAGAAAATTCATTCAGTAATTTAAGATAAATTTATACCGCGACACAAAATCTTGCATTTTATTTTTGAAAATTTCAGTGCTGAAACAGAATTGTTTAACACTATAACCGCGGAGACGGGTCATTTTGACCCGTACTCAGTGAAAAGATGTCGATTCGAACCAGATAAGTCTTCTTAAAATAATTTACATATAAGCTGGGCAAAAATTATTTAAAATAAATAATTTAAATAGGCGTAAATAAAAATTCTGATGTGAATTATTTTTATAAAACTTGGGCAAAATTTCCCGCGGTTCTAGTGTTAAGCTGAGGGAAATTACGGTAACTTTTCAAGATTTGACAAAAATATGCTATATATAATAAAATTTATTAATTATTTTCTCACGGGTTATTTAAAACTGTCATAAACTTCCTCTAATTTAATATAGCTTGCATAATATTTTTTACGAAAATAAAGTTTCAGGGGGAATGCGAATTTAAATAAATATGATGATAACACTTGATTTGTTCTTGAAATAGTATTTATTGGTTTGCATCGCATAAAAATTGAATAGATGTATCGTAAAATTGAGTTCGGCATTTTTTAAATTTCATATATAAAAGTAAACATTATTAGCTGTAAATTCAAAATATGGTTAACATAATTAGTATCAGTTGAAATTTTAATTGTGCAGTCAGCCTTTTTTAATTCAAGGATCGAACAACAGTTTTCAAGTAGTAATCTTTGCTCTATTTAATCCCATAATCTTTAGTATTATATAAAGAAAAAAAATAACATCTACATGTTTTCTGGTTTTCGCGAAGAAAATTCTGTTTAAACCCCTTCTAGGGTGTTGTTTCAGTCCCTTGACCATCTTTGGGAAACCCAAAATTTAATTATTAAATTTCGCATTTACACCAGAGTATAGAAATGAAAAATTTTTTAATCAAGTACGTAAACAAGAATGTTATAATCCTATGCCATTTTTTGGTTGGTGCTCTGATTCTACAGATCAGGTGATCAACTATGCAAGCAAAATCTTGTGCTTAGTTTGGAATGGATTTCTTTGCAAATTCTGTTGTCTTTCATCTATTTCAATATTTTACGTTTAGTCGTACCTTGCTTCTGACAGGGTTAACCCTTTCCGGCGCAAGAAAATTCTATTAGTAAAATGAGAAATTGTCGATTGACACCGGAATTTATAAAGGACTTGTCTAGATATTATGAACTCCTTAATTTAAGCTTTCATTGTAAAAGCAAAATTATATTAAAATATTAGTGGTGCCGTTTGCAAGTTTGGAATTAAAATTAGGTGTTGCCGGTCCGGCAACACTGCGCAAGAAAGGGTTCATTGACAACACAGAATTCAGTTTAACCCTTTTCGGCGCGGAGTAATATTGTTTGTAAAATGATGAAACGATAGAATGATACCAGAATTCACAAATGAATTTCTTAGAAAATTAAAACTTTCCTATTTTCTCGTACTTAATGAAAGAAAAAATTTAACTACATATTATTGGTTTCAGTACTCTTAAAATTAGGTGTCCTTTTTTGTTTAACAACCTGCTGAAGGGTTAACCCTATGAGATCTGGTGGATGAATTTCTTCAAAATACCCTAATGTCACATTGACACCAGCATTTCGCAAACAAATGTTTCGATTTACCATATGCAAGGAAAAAAATGTATGAAATTAGTTTCAAATAAATTTGGTCGAATATTCCGGTGTATCGCGGCATTTAGAAATTAAAATTAAGTAGGAAGAAATTCGCTCATTAGAGCTCTATGTGTTACGATATGCTTGTAGATTTAATGCGTTTCTTACTACTTTATTGGCGGTAGACTGTTATGACAGTACTGACCATAGAACTATTAATAAAGAGGAATTGCATATCCTGAAAGTGGTGAAACTTTACATGTAACTAGTTCCGCAGGGCATGACTACCGTCGGGGAATACTTTCTGTCGTAAATTCTGATAGATATCTTAACCATACTTAAATGCCTTGTGCATTAAAATTTTCTTTCATTATAAATACAAAAACATCTATTTGTTTCTACTCGTGTCTATACCGATGATTTTCTGCCCATGCGGATTCACCATATTGTGACTACATAAAAATAATCCCGAAAGTATCAGTATAAAACATTACACCGAGAACAAATTTTCACCATTAAATATGAATAAAACCTTTTGCCTCATTTAAACGTCTTAGTCATGCAGAATTTCTGTCTTACATAAAGGAAAATATATTATGATTTTGGTGGTGGAAGTTTTATCCCGAGGTTGTCCGGTGCTTATCTGATCTAAACAAACATTAGCCGCCATATCTTTACTATATCCTCAGTTACTTCACTGGTAATATTTAGACACAAAGGAGTTACGAATAAAGTATGGGATATATGAGGACCCCAGAAGCCAAGGGGTATAATTGACAAAATTGAAAAAAATAAACTAAATACACAGACGACCTAAAAATATGCTTTTTTCATTTCAGGTAAAGAAATATAAGTGATTTTCTTATTATTTGCTGAGTTATAGAGGCAAACCACTTTTTTCGAAAAATAGGCACTATTAATTAATTATACATTTAAAGAAAATTGTACTTTATTTTTTAACAGTTATTGAAATAAGAGTTCAAAGACCAGAATGCAACAAGCAGAAATTTCCTATTTCAATCCACTCAATGGTTATTGATGTTCCAATTTAACATCAATTATGTTTAAACTCAATTTACTCCAAATCGAAATTTTGTCACTTGTACCCCTTGGCTTCTGGGGTCCTCATATACAGTCTAGAGCCTACCATTTGCAAGTGATGTAACTGCAGGTGTTCTCACAAGATGGCGACTGATTATTTTTTGTATCGAATCAACATTTTCTGATTTGTACAGAACAAAACTGCTACCAATAAACTTTGAATACAAACTTTCAAGTTATTTTAGCTAATTACTAATGCAAAACTTCTCCCACAAATATCATAAAATTTCTTATTGTTTGCTGATAGAAGTTGACCTTAGAATCATGGTCTCTTTCACTGACACTGACAGAGGATGATTTAAGTTTTCACAACATGGTGGAAACGCAGTCGTTGATACTGTTAAAGTAAACTCCCACAAATAAAAATATGTGTCTACAGTAAAGCTTTTGCTATAACCGATTTCGCAAGGGTGCATTCTATTTGTTTTAGCTGGGAAAATTCGACCCTAGTATTATAATCTTTTTCACTGACACTGACAAGGGGTTCTTTATGATTTCACAACATGGCGGAAACGCAGTCGTTACTACCGTTGAAATAAAATTCTACAAATTAAATTGGTTGTTTTAGTCATGCAACTATTAAAAAAGAACTGACATATCCTTAAAACAGTGATGCTTCAGCTGTAACTGATTTCAAATGGATGCATTACTACCTAGGAATACTTCCATCAGTAAATTTAAGTTGAAAAGTTCCCTTTATTTAAAGGCCAATTAATAGTGAATTTCAATCAAAAATAATGGCAAAAACTGATGTTAATTTTTAATGATAGAAGTTTGCTTTGGCAGTAGTAGTTCAGAGAATCAAGAATCAAGACAGTTTAAAATCTGTGTCAGTGAAAAGAATATAATGCTCTCAACACCAGTAAAAAGAAATAGGAAAATTTTACAATAATTGTTAGAGGAATTTTCCATCTATAATTCGCTTAAATTACACAAATTTTTCTATTCAACCTTTCTGGTATAAGATTCCACCGGCTGTGATCAAAAACTGCTAATTCGGTTAACCCCTTGCGGCGCAGTGGTTGCATAGATATACCACTTAATTTTAATTCCCAAACGCCACATTGGCACCGAAATTTTGTTTAAAAAATACTGTTTATTGAATGCGTGAAATATAGCGTTTTCTATTTTACAAATAAAGTTGTTTTCAAGTTCCGGTGTCAGTCATTAATTTCAACACTTAAGCAATTAATTTGCCTTGCGCCGCAAAGGGTTAAAAAAACAGCCGTTATCGTGTGTCAACCTCCTCAGTTATTTCACTCGCAACTGCTAGACAATACACTTTGTTTCCCCTTATTACTTTAATACTCTATATTCCTAATCTATAATTATTTCTGAAACTCTGCATCAATAACGCATTTAAATATGAAGAAAGTTTTTATGGAAAATTCCTGTAAAAATGAGCCCCGGCCAAAATGAGCCATTGCGAAGCTGGTTACAGTTGCATTTTCACTATTTTGAGTATATGTGTCTGCCCTGCTATCTACAAAGACTTTTATATCTTTAACATTAGAACTAACGAGAGCCGTCATTATGGCAGCTACCACATGAATATGTTTCGGTTGAAACCAGAAATTTAATTATAAAGTAAGTTTAACCCTTTGCGGCGAATAGCAAATTCATTGCTTAAGTGTTGAAATTAATAACTGGCACCGGAATTTGAAAACAATTCGATTTGTAAATATAAAAAAAGACCATATTTCATGCATCCCGTAATTTTAGGTAGCTTTCATTACAAAAAGTAAAAAACTGCCTATGGCAGCCGTCCCACAGTGGGGCAAATTCCCGAAAAGATGGCCAAAATATGAAAATGTTATTCAAATTGTACGAAAATTCGTATACAGGTGTTTTTGAGGATGCTAAGGAAAAATACAAAATTAAAATTGAAAAAAAAATGGCGGATACAATATGGCGGAATAAAAATTTAAATGTCACGAAAGTTATTCAATTTATATGCAATTTCGTAAACTTTTCAGGATGCTAATTAGGATTCAAAAGTTAAATTTTAAAAATAAATAAATAAATAAAATTACAGATTAAGAGTAAAAACAATAAAATTTAAATAAAATTTAAAATTTCGAGGTAAACTTAAAAGGGAATTTTCAAAAAACCAAGACATATTTAAACGAAATTTAAGTACGTTGATGGAAAGTAAAACATTAGACTATTTAATTTTTATATTATTAGAATAAAAACGAAAATATATTCCAGAAATTAACCTTTAGAATCAACTGTAGTGTAATAAAGATTCTTCAGAGGTTAAGGTGTCGAAATAGTTAGCAGAATTTGTTGGCGGTATTGGGAGATCCTGTGACTCTTAGGATCAATGATTTTAATTTCGTCTACGATAATTTACCTAAACTGGAAAGGAAAGAATCTGATGACATTAAAAGACGTAAAAATATCTTTTTTTCCTCGCTACTGCATCTTTGCGATAAAGCTTCTCGATGCCTTCTGATCAGTTTGTTGTATGATTCTTGAGTATCTTATGGCATTTGACAAATTGGCAGTAATGAAGATAATGTTATTTCTTTGTCATTAATAAGCAGTTTGTGTACTGAAGTAAGCATATAGAACCAGGGATGCAGCTCAAATCTACGAGCTATTTGTAAGGGAAAATTTTCCAAGCTTATCAAATAAATAACATGGCTACAAGAAATTACTTATGGCATAGAAACGTTTAATCAAATCGTCGTATATGCTCGTTTAGAAACACAAATAGTTGCGTTTTCAAAGAATCGTTGAATTGTATTTCCATCATTTGTGCTTACAAATCTGAGATTTAGTTTCTCGACGAGAAGTCTTGATTGTAAACGAAATATTTTTTGCATATTATATTTTGCAATTTCAGTGTTCTTCTTTTCATGCAGAGTGCGAGCTTTTCATTTTTTCTATCCAGTTGTCTGCCAGGTGTAAGGCCTCTCTAAACATCTTTGCATGTAACTTAGATATTCTGAATTCTAAATTATCTCAATCCACTTTTAATAAAAAATGTCAGATCGGTAAGATACTGTTTTGATGTTGTCTGACATAGGTAGCAACGTTGAGTATTACACTAATTCGTTTTTAACGACTTTTTATTCTGTATCAATGATTGTATTAAACGAAATAAGTTTATTCTGCTAGTATTTAATGGAATCCCATTCATTGACAGTTGCTTCCGTATTTCTTGAAAAAGAAAAATGGATCACGATTGGCCCGATAAAATCAGTGAAATGAAGAACTCGATATTTTCAAATTGACGATTCATGAATTATTCGCTATATTTGTGTATTCTAGTAACACGGAAGAAAGAAAAATATATTAGACATAATGCCATCTTCATACCTAAATGTTTGTTTAAATGTACTCAGAATAGATGTGCCATCAAATCCAAATTACTAATATAAGCAAAAGTGATATTCATAATGCTTTTTATTCGCATTAATTAAATACGCTCAGTAGTTTGATCTAGCAAATATAGCCATTAACAAAAAGATTCTTCTAATTATAATAGAACAAACAAAATTACTACCTATAAAGATAAGAAAATGTTATTCTACCGGATCAGTAATAGAGAATTATTTTTATTTTTCATTACTAAGCTTACTTATCAAATTAATGTAATCTTATGGTTATAGTACTTATTTACACTATAATAGGGAATAAAATATTATAAAATTGAATAATTCAAAAATTTGAAAAATATTTATCAGCTAAATTATGTGAAAAGTAGTCAATTTCAAAATTTTTGAGGCGGTCTAAAAAGTGGCATTTTTACTTGCGGTTACTAAAATATGCGTGAAATGCAAAAAGGCAGTTTTTGGCAGCTGGTTTTTTATGAATCACTAGACAATAGCCCAAGTTATTATTTCCATTAAATTTCGTTGCGGAACACTGTGGAACATTTAAACTTTTTGATGTTTAAAAGCAAAAAAATAAAAAAAATTCTAAATTTTTTTATTAAAAATGACAATGAATTTATTTATTTATTTCAAAATGGCGGCCATTTTAAATTTTTTTAAAAATTTAAAATTTAAAAGTAATTGCAAAAAAATGAAAAGTTGAAAAATATTTTTCTTTTACGTGTTAGAACATAAAACAACGGTTCCAGAACACTTTATATTTTGTCTATATCTTAAAAAATGATTGAGTTATAGCACTTTGAATTTTTCTTATGGCTGACATTTTGAAACGATCTGATTTTAGTCACGAGATAACACGTGTATTTATGAATCAATTTGGATGTAACTCGGTGTTTAAATAGTATATACTGAGGCGTGAAACGAGTTCGATACTCAGTTCTATCCGCCATCTTATTTCAAAATGGCGGCCATTTACATTTTTTTATAAATTTTAAAATTTAAAATTAGGTACAAGAAAGTGAGTAATTGAAAAGGATTTTTCTTTTATGCATTTGACCTTGATACAAAGATTCCAGAGCATTTTTTGTTTTGTTTGTATCTTAAAAAATGGTTGAGTTATCCATTTTAGGTAGCTTTCATTACAAAAAGTAAAAAGCTACCTATTGCAGCAGTCCGGAGGAAAACACTACCAGAAAATTTTGGTATATTTTCACAGATCATGACCCCCAGACCCCCAAACCACCCTCCGTTCAAATGTTGACATATTTAAATATATATATAACCATATATATATATCTGATTTTTGTCATGCGATAACTAACGTATTTATGAACCGATTGGCGATTTGAATGAAACTTAGTATGTACATAGTACATGCAAATGCCTCAACCAAGTTCGTTGGCCATCACCATCCGCCATTTTGTTTCAAAATGGCGGACATCTTACATTTAAAAAAAAAATTTATATATAAAGTTAAATGCGAAAAAATTAAAAGTTGAAAAATATTTTTCTTTTATGTGTTAGAACTTAAAACAACGATTCTAGAACACTATTTGTTTTGTCTGTATCTTAAAAAATCATTCAGTTATAGCACTTTGAATTTTTCTTATGGCTGATATTTTTAAATGATCTGATTTTTGTCACGTGATAACATGCGTATTTATGAATCGATTTGGATGTAACTTGGTGTGTACATAGTATATACTGAGGCTTTAATCGAGTTCGTTACCCAGTTCCATCCGCCATCTTGTTTCAAAATGGCGGCCATTTAATTTTTTTTAAATTAAAATTTAATAATAGGTACAAGAAAGTGAGAAATTGAAAAAGATTTTTCTCTTATGCATTTGACCTTGATACAAAGATACCAGAGCATTTCTTGTTTCGTCTGTATCTTAAAAAATGGCTGAGTTATAGCACTTTTAATTTCTAGTGTTGCTCACATTTTGAAATGATCTGATTTTCGTCACGTAATAACTCACGTATTTATAAACCAATTTTAATGAAACTTGGTGCGTGCATAGTACATACCAATGTCTGGACCGAGTTTGTTGGCCAGTTCCATCCGCCATCTTGTTTCAAAATGGCGGAATATTAAAAAATTTTTTAACTTAGAATTTTAAAATTAGGTGCAAAAAAGTAAGAAATTGAAAAAGATTTTTCTTTTGTGTGTTTGACCTTGATACAAAGATTCCAGAGCATTTTTTATTTCATCTATATATTGAAAAATGGCTGAGTTATGCATTTTCAATTTCCAGTGTGGTTGACATTTTGAAACGGACTGAAATTTGTCACGCGATGCGCATATTTATAAACTGCAGTTGTCTAATTTTTTGTTTATACATCATTATACATTTAAAAAATTTTTGACAAATTTAAGTAGCCGCCATTTTGAAACAAGATGGTGGATAAAGTTGGCCGTGAACTCGGTTAAGATATTTGTATGTACCAGGAAAACACGGAGTTATATCGAAGTCAGTTTATAAACATGCGTATTAACGCGTGTCAAATTTCAGACCGTTTCAAAATGTCAATCTCACTGGAAATTGAAAGTGCTAAAACTCAGCCATTTTTCAAGATATAGATGAAACAAAAAATGCTCTGGAATCTTTGTATCAAGGTCAAAACACAAAAGAAAAATATTTTTCAATTTCTTACTTTTTTGCACCTGGTTTTAAAATTTAAATTAAGAAAAATAATATTCCGCCATTTTGAAACAAGACGGCGGTTGAAACTGGCCAACGAACTAGGTCCAGGCATAAGTATGTCCTATGTACGCACGTAGTTTCATCCAAATCGGTGTATAAATACGCGTGTTATCACGTGACGAAAACCAGATCATTTCAAAATGGGAGCAACACTAGAAATTAAAAGTATTATAACTCAGACATTTTTTAAGATACAGACAAAACAAAAAGAGCTTTGGAATCTCTGTATCAAGGTCAAATGCATAAAAGAAAAACCTTTTTCAATTTCTCACTTTTTTGTACCTAATTCCAAATTTTAAATTTCTTTAAAAAAAATTTAAATGGCCGCCATTTTAGATGGCGGCCATGACAAGATGGCGGATGGAGCTGGTTAACGAACTCGGTCCAGACTTTATTAAGTATTATGTACATACCAAGTTACATCCAAATCGATTTATAAATACGAGTGTTATCACGTGACAAAAATCAGATCGTTTCAAAATGTCAGCCATCAGAAAAACTCAATTTTGTAACTCAATGCTATAACTCAATCGTTTTTTAATATGTAGACAAAGTAAAAAGTGTTCTAGAATCGGTGTTTTAGAATATAAGACATGAAATAAAAATATTTTTCAACCTTTAATTTTTTCGCATTTATTTTTAAATTTTAAATTTTTTAAATTTTTCAAATGGCTGCCATTTTGAAAAAAGATGGCGATGATGCTGGCCAACGAACTCGGTCGAGATATTTGTATGTACTATGTACATACCAAGTTTCATTCAAATCGGTTCATAAATACGTTAGTTATAGCATGACAAAAATCAGATCGTTTCAAAATGTCAGCCAAAAGAAAAATTCAAAGTGCTATAACTCAATCATTTTTTAAGATATAGACAAAGTAAAAAGTGTTATGAATATGGTGTTTTAAGATATAACACATAAAATAAAAATATTTTTCAACCTTTAAATTTTCGCATTTAATTTTACATTTTAAATTTTTTTTAAAATTTTAAATGGCCGCCATTTTTAAACAAAATGGCGGATGATGCTGGCGAACAAACTCGGTCGAGATATTTATATGCGCTATGTACATACCAATTTTCATTCAAATCGGTTCATAAATTCGTTAGTTATAGCATGACAAATATCAGTTCGTTTCAAAATGTCAGCCATAAGAAAAATTCAAAGTGCTATAACTCAATCATTTTTAAGATATAGACAAAGCAAAAATTGTTCTGGAATTCGTGCTTTAAGATCTAACATATAAATAAAATTGCTTTTCAACTTTTAATTGTTTCGCATTGAATTTTAAATTTTAAATTTTTAAATTTTTTTTAAATGACTGCCATTTTAAAACAAGATGGCGGATGATGCTGGCCAACGAACTCGGTCGAGATATTTGTATGTAAAATGTACATACCAAGTTTCATTCAAATCGGTTCATAAATACGATAGTTATCGCATGACAAAAATCAGATATATATATATATATATATATATATATATATATATACATATATATATGTAAGGTTATATACATATATATATATATATATATATATATATATATATATATGAACGGAGGGTGGTTTTCGGGTCTGGGGGTCATGATCGGTGAAAATATAGCAAAATTTTCCAGAAGTGCTTTCCTCCGGACGGCTGCAATAGGTAGCTTTTTACTTTTAGGTAGCTTTCATTACAAAAAGTGGACAAAACAAACCAATGAGCTTGGTCGAAATCTTAATTCATGTGCACATGAACACTAATATTAAAATCGATTAATGTATACGAGTGCTGTCGCGGGCAAATTAATTTTTTTAAGTGTCATCCACTTTAGAAATTCAAACTGCTATATTTCAGGCGTTTTCTAAGGTAGAGACAAAGCAAAAAATACTCCGGAATTCATTATTAAGATAAATACTTTAAAAATAACCTTTTTTCAATTTTTAATTTTTTGTTGTTACATCGTTATACATTTAAAAGATTTTTGACAAACTTAAATGGCTGCCATTATGAAACAAGAGGACGGATGAAGTTGGTCAATGAACGCGGTCAAGACATTGGTATGTACTAAGTGCACACGGAGTTATACCCAAATCATTTTATAAATATGCGCATCGCGTGACAAATTTCAGTCCGTTTCAAAATGTCAACCACACTGGAAATTGAAAGTGCTATAACTCAGCCATTTTTCAATATATAGATGAAATAAAAAATGTTTTGGAATCTTTGTATCAAGGTCAAAGACACAAAAGAAAAATCTTTTTCAATTTCTTACTTTTTTGCACCTAATTTTAAAATTCTAAGTTAAAAAAAATTTAATATTCCGCCATTTTGAAACAAGATGGCGGATGGAACTGGCCAACAAACTCGGTCCAGACATTGGTATGTACTGTGTACGCACCAAGTTTCATTAAAATTGGTTTATAAATACGCGAGTTATCACGTGACGAAATCAGATCATTTCAAAATGTGAGCAACATTAGAAATTAAAAGTGCTGTAACTCAGCCATTTTTTAAGATCGAAATCACGGCAAGTGGGAGTGATGTGTGGCGCCAAACTCAGTACTTTCAAAAAGGCAATAAACTACTAAGTCCAGCAACCGTTAGCCACAATCAGCCGACCTCGGCACTTGTCTGAGTCGATCGCCCCCACTCTTCCAGCTAAAATTCCATCATGTACGCTAATGGCACCTGGTGCATGTAAAATCCGTCGTGGGTGCAAAGTCCTCCAAGTTACCTATGAATTATACCTCTGGAGGTGTCTTGCCAGGTGAAGGGCTCGTCATCTGATCAAGGCTCTAAATTACGAGACCATCCTGCAGTTGCCATGTGCAGTACATCATTTATCGGGTCTTCCGCCCCGATACCAGGTATCTAACCCGTTAAGCTGAGATTATTAACTCGGCAGGTAGGGGCCTGGTGATCGGTTAGAAAGAAAGATACAGACGAAACAAAAAATGCTCTGGAATCTTTGTATCAAGGACAAATGCATAAGAAAAAAAATCTTTTTCAATTTCTCACTTTCTTGTACCTATTATTAAATTTTAATTTAAAAAAATTTAAATGGCCGCCATTTTGAAACAAGATGGTGGATGGAAATGGGTAACGAACTCGATTCAAGCCTCAGTATATACTATGTACACACCTAATTACATCCAAATCAATTCATAAATACGCATGTTATCACGTGACAAAAATCAGATCATTTCAATATGTCAGCCATAAGAAAAATTCAGTGCTATAACTGAATGATTTTTTAAGATATAGACAAAACAAAAAGTGATCTAGAATCGTTGTTTTAAGTTCTAACACATAAAAGAAAAATATTTTTCAACTTTCAATTCTTTCGCATTTAATTTTATATTTAAAATATTTTTAAAAATGTAAAAAGTCCGCCATTTTGAAACAAAATGGCGGATGGTGATGGCCAACGAACTTGGTTGAGGTATTTGTATGTACTATGTAGATACAAAGTTTCATTCAAATCGGTTCATAAATACGTTAGTTATCGCATGACAAAAATCAGATATATATATATGGTTATATATATATATATATATATATATATATATAAATATGTCAACATTTGAACGGAGAGTGGTTTGGGGGTCTGGGTGTCATGATCTGTGAAAATATACCAAAATTTTCTGGTAGTGTTTTTCTCCGGACTGCTGCAATAGGTAGCTTTTTACTTTTTTGTAAAGAAAGCTACCTAAAATGCGATAACTCAGCCATTTTTTAAGATACAGACAAAACAAAAAATGCTCTGGAATCTTTGTATCAAGGTCAAATGCATAAAAGAAAAATCTTTTTCAATTTCTCACTTTCTTGTACCTAATTTAAAATTTTTAAATTTATAAAAAGAATTAAATGGCCGCAATTTTGAAATAAGATGGCGGATAGAACTGAGTATCGAACTCGTTTCAGGCCTCAGTATGTACTATTTACACACAGAGTTACATCCAAATTGATTCATAAATACACGTGTTATCACGTGACTAAAATCAGATCGTTTCAAAATGTCAGCCATAAACTAAAATAAATCTGCAACTTTTAATTTTTTCGCATTGAATTTAAAACTTAAAATTTTTAAAAAAATTTAAAATGGCCGCCATTTTGAAACAAAATGGCGGATAATGCTGGCCAACAAACTCGGTCGAGACATTTGTATGTACTATCTACATACCAAGTTTCGTTCAAATCCGTTCATAAATACGTTAGTTATCGCATGACAAAAATCATATATATATATACACTATCTACCAAAAAGTATTTGTACACTTTCAGTTTTTGACATTTTGTCAAATATTTAAAAGTATACTGGTCGGATTCTTCTGGAACTTCAGAAATATAAAGATTATGTTTCACTTTATATTTATTTACATTCATTTGTTAAGCGGGTAATTAGGGGGCCGGCAAAAAAACAAAGAATAATAGAAATATTTGGGATCGCCCTGTACATGAAAATGCACGAAACGACTTATCGCTTTAGAATACAAATATATGAATACAGTAGAATATGTACACTAATTTTTGTGAGAATAGCATGTATATTTATGGCGATAGAGCGATTTTTTTGAAAAATTCAAAAAATTCTGGTATGTTTTTTGTTTATATCATGCTGGGTTTTTGACCAAATTTAACGCAAATTTCAGAAAAATTGGCAAAATGCAGTAGAAAAAATGTAGCGCAATTGGAATATAAATATATTAAATATTTTATGAAATATGAGTAGTTTTATGAAATAATTTTTATCTGCGCATGCGCGAACGATAAAAACAATTCTTTTACATCATTTAATAGTCAATTCTATGGAGTAACTTATAAAAAAAATCCAATGAAATATCATGAAAATTCAAAAAGATATCATTATTATAAGTAAGCTGTTTTTACATTGCTCTCTAAAAACGGCTGAATGATAAGGGATTCTCCACAAATTGACATTTTATATTGACTGACTTTTAGGAAAAAATTAGTATTTAATGTATACAATATCTAATACAATATTTCTGTTAATAAGTATCTTGACATCTGTGATGGAAAAGAACAACAGCCCTTTTCCTTTTCTATCACAGGTGTCAAGATACTTATTAGCAGCAATATTGTATTCATTAAATAGTACTAATTTTTTCCTAAAAGTCAGTTAATAAAAAATGTCAATTTGTGGAAAATCCCTTATCATTCAGCCGTTTTTAGAGAGCAATGTAAAAACAGCTTACTTATAATAATGATATCTTTTTTAATTTTTACGATATTTGATTGGATTTTTTTTATAAGTTACTCCATAGAATTGACTATTAAATGATGTAAAAGAATTGTTTTTATCGTTCGCGCATGCGCAGATAAAAATTATTTCATAAAACTACTCATATTTCATAAAGTATTAAATATATTTATATTCCAATTGCGCTATATTTTTTTTAATAGATTTTGCCAATTTTTCTGAAATTTGCGTTAAATTTGGTCAAAAACCCTCTATGATATAAACAAAAAACATAGCAGAATTTTTTGAATTTTTCAAAAAAATCGCTCTATCGCCATAAATATACATGCTATTCTCACAAAAATTTGTGTACATATTCTACTGTATTCATATATTTGCATTCTAAAGCGATAAGTCGTTTCGTGCATTTTCATGTACAGGGCGATCCCAAATATTTCTATTATTCTTTGTTTTTTTGCCGGCCCCCTAATTACCCGCTTAACAAATGAATGTAAATAAATATAAAGTGAAACATAATCTTTATATTTCTGAAGTTCCAGAAGAATCCGACCAGTATGTTTTTAAATATTTGACAAAATGTCAAAAACTGAAAGTGTACAAATACTTTTTGGTAGATAGTGTATATATATATATATATATATATATATATATATATATATATATATATATATATATATATATATATATATATATATGTCATCATTTGAACGGAGAGAGGTTTTGGGGTCTGGGGGTCATGATCGGTGAAAATATACCAAAATTTTCTAGAAGTGCTTTCGTCCGGACGGCTGCAATAGGTAGGTTTTAGCTCACAGGCTATCATGGCCTGAGAGCTTATGTGCCCGTCCGTTCTGTATGTTCGTGCGTAACGCGATAACTCATGATAAAAATATCGGATCCACTTGAAATTTTGTATATAGGTATATCCTGATAAGGCGCTTCCCTGATTAGTTTTTGGAGTTCATTGAATAAGTATAAACAGGGGGAACGGGGGGCTCATGCCCCCCCTTAATTGATATAAACGGGATTTTCATGCAGAATTAACAGTTTTCGTTCAAAATTTAGATATAGGATCATTCTGATGAGGCGATTCCGTGACTGTTATTATGTGTTCATTGAATAAGTATAAACAGGGGGAACGGGGGGCTCATGCCCCCCCCCCTTAATTGATGTAAACGGGATTTTCATGCAGAATTAACAGTTTTCGTTCAAAATTTAGATATAGGATCATTCGGATGACGCGATACCGTGGCTGTTATTAGGTGTTCATTGAATAAGTATAAACAGGGGGAACTGGGGGCTCATGCCCCTCCCCTTAATGGATATAAATGGCTTTTTCATGCAGAATTAACAGTTTTTGTCCAAAATTTAAATATAGGATCATTCTGATGAGGCGATTCCGTGACTGTTATTATGTGTTCATTGAATAAGTATAAACAGAGGGAACGGGGGGCTCATGCCCCCCCCCCTTAATTGATAAAAACGGGATTTTCATGCAGAATTAACAGTTTTCGTTCAAAATTTAGATATAGGATCATTCGGATGAGGCGATACCATGGCTGTTATTAGGTGTTCATTGAATAAGTATAAACAGGGAGAACGGGGGGCTCATGCCCCTTCCCTTAATTGATATAAACGGGATTTTCATACAGAATTAACAGTTTTCATTCAAAATTTAGATATAGGATCATTCTGATGAGGTAAGTCCGTGGCTGTTATTAGGTGTTCATTGAATAAATATAAACTGGGGGAACGGGGGTTCTAATGCCCCTCCCCTTAACTTGCATAAATGGATTTTTCAATCAGAATTGTCAGATTTCGTTCAAATCTCTGAATAGTTTTGGAAGTTTAATGGTTAAGTATAAAAGAGGGGAATAACTCCTCTTAAATTATATAAATGCTAAATGAGTTTTTATTAAGAATTATCCGATTTGCTCTGAATTTTGGATATAGATTTTTTAATATGATAAAGTATGTACTTGATAGTTTAGGAAGTTCAATGATTAAGTATAAAAAAGGAGAAAGGGGAAAGCTGTTTCCACTTCTTAATTTTTTTTCGAACGGAATTAACGAAAATAAAAGGCAGTAATGTAAAAATAGCATGCGTAGCCTGTGAGCTCAATGCCATCAGTTTAACTGGGCAATATTATTTTTATTACTTTTTGTAATGAAAGCTACCTAATATATATATCTGAATTTGTCATGCGATAACAAACGTATTTATAAACCGATGTGAATGAAACTTGGTATGTACATAGTACATACAAATATCTCGACCGAGTTCGTTGGCCAGAATCATCCGCCATCATGTTTCAAAAAGGCGGCCGTTTAAAAAATTTAAAAAAATTTAAAATTTAAATTTAAATGGGAAAAAATTAAAAGTTGAAAAATATTTTTATTTTATGTGTTAGATAATAAAACATCGATTCCAGAACACTTTTTATTTTGTCTATATCTTAAAAATTAATTGAGTTATAGCACTTTGAATTTTTCTTATGGCTGACATTTTGAAAAGATCTAATATTTGTCATGCTATAACTAACGAATTTATGAACCGATTTGAATGAAACTTGGTATGTACATAGCACATACAAATATTTCGGCCGAGTTCGTTGGCCAGCATCATCCGCCATCTTGTTTCAAAATGACGGCCATTTAAAGAAATTTTAAAAATTTTAAATTTAAAAATAAATGCGAAAAAATTAAAAGTTGAAAATTCTTTTTATTTTATGTGTTAGATCCTAAAACACCTATTCTAGAACACTTTTTACTTTGTCTATATCTTAAAAAATGATTGAGTTATAGCACTTTGAATTTTTCTTTTGGCTGACATTTTGAAACGATTTGATTTTGTCACGTGATAACACTCGTATTAGGTAGCTTTCATTACAAAAAGTAAAAAGCTACCTATTGCAGCCATCCGGAGGAAAGCACTTTTAGAAAATTTTGGTATATTTTCACCGATCATGACCCCCAGACCCCAAAACCACCCTCCGTTCAAATGTTGACATATATATATATATAACAATATATATATATATATATATCTGATTTTTGTCATGCGATAACTAACGTATTTTTGAACCGATTTGAATTAAACTACGTATGTACATAGTACATACAAATATCTCGACCGAGTTCGTTGGCCAGCATCATCCGCCATCTTGTTTAAAAATGGCGGCTATATAAAAAATTTTTAAAATTTTAAAATTTAAATTAAATGCGAAAAAATTAAAAGTTGAAAAATATTTTTATTTTATGTGTTAGATCTTAAAACACCAATTCTAGAGCACTTTTTATTTTGTCTATATCTTAAAAAATGATTGAGTTATAGCACTTTGAATTTTTCTTATGGCTGACATTTTCAAACGATCTGATTTTTGTCATGCTATAACTAACGAATTTATGAACCGATTTAAATGAAACTTGGAAGGTACATAGTTCATACAAATATCTCGACTGAGTTCGTTGGCCAGCATCATCCACCATCTTGTTTCAAAATGGCGGCCATTTAATTTTTTTTTTAAATTTAAAATTTAAAAATTAATGCAAAAAAATTAAAAGTTCAAAAATATTTTTATTTTATGCGTTAGATCCTAAAACACCGATTCTAGAACACTTTTTATTTTGTCTGTATCTTAAAAAATGATTGAGTTATAGTACTTAGAATTTTTCTTATTTCTCATTTTGAAGCGATCTGATTTTTGTCACGTGATAACACTCGTATTTATAAATCGATTTGGATGTAATTTGGTGTGTACATAGTACTTAATAGAGCCTGAACCGAGTTTGTTAACCAGTTCCATCAGCCATATTGTTTAAAAATGGCGGCCATTTAAATTAAAAAATAAATAAAATTTGAAATTAGGCACAAAAAGGTGAGAAATTGAGAAAGATTTTTCTTTTATGCATTTGACCTTGATATAAAGATTCCAAAGAACTTTTTGTTTCGTCTGTATCTTAAAAAATGTCTGAGTTATAGTACTTTTAATTTCTAGTGTTGCTCACATTAGGTAGCTTTCATTACAAAAAGTAAAAAGCTACCTATTACAGCCGTCCGGAGGAAAGCACTTCCGGAAAATTTTGGTATATTTTCACCGATCATGACCCCCAGACCCCAAAACAACCCTCCGTTCAAATGTTGACCTATATATACATATATATATATATACATATATAACCATATATATATATATATATATATATATATATATATATATATATATGATTTTTGTCATGCGATAACTAACGTATTTATGAACCGATTTCAATGAAACTTGGTATGTACATTTTATATACAAATATCTCGACCGAGTTCGTTAGCCAGCATCATCCGCCATCTTGTTTCAAAATTGCGGCCATTTTAAAAAATTTAAAAAATTTAAAATTTAAAATTCAATGCGAAACAATTAAAAGTTGAAAGTAATTTTATTTTATGTGTTAGATCTTAAAACACGAATTCCAGAACAATTTTTACTTTGTCTATATCTTAAAAATGATTGAGTTATAGCACTTTGAATTTTTCTTATGGCTGACATTTTGAAAGGATCTGATATTTGTCATGCTATAACTAACGAATTTATGAACCGATTTGAATGAAACTTGGTATGTACATTTTATATACAAATATCTCGACCGAGTTCGTTAGCCAGCATCATCGCCATCTTGTTTCAAAATGGCAGCTATTTAAAATTATTTTAAAAAATTAAAATTTAAAAATAAATGCGAAAAAATTAAAAGTTGAAAAATATTTTTATTTTATGTGTTATATTCTAAAATACCGATTCTAGAACACTTTTTACTTTGTCTACTTCTTAAAAAAAGATTGAGTTATAGCACTTTGAATTTTTCTGATGGCTGACATTTTGAAACGATCCAATTTTTGTCACGTGATAACACTCGTATTTATAAATCGATTTGAATGTAACTTGGTATGTACATTAGGGTGGATCGAAAAGTATAGGAAAAAAATTCTTTTTAGAAATCACTATCGGCGCGGCTTGCAAAAGTTGCCTTTTATGTATACTAGTTTACAGGGTTTTTTTTTTATTAAAATCCATTCATATCTTCCGGTGCCCCAAGCGCCCCAAAAATAATTAAAAATTGACTTTTTTATGATTTCTTTTATTTTTTTTTTGTTTTATTCTTTTTCCTTAATTACTTTGATAGCTTTGGCGCGGGGCGCAAAAGCTATCTTTTATCTATCTTAGCTTACATACTTTTTAAAAATAAAATTCATTCATATCTTCCGGTGCCCCAAACGCACCAAAAATAGTTTGAAATTGAAATTTTCTTGAAAAAATATTTTTTGTTTTATTTTATTTTTATTTTGTTTTATTTTATTTTACTTTTTGAAATTCATTTGACACTGGGTTGGAAAGTTGTTATTACAATACTACATAACACTGCAGTTCCGATATATTTTTTTAATCAAAATCCATTCACATCTTTGATGCACCAATTATAATTAAAAACTGAAATTTTTACAAAAATGTATTAAAAATTATAATTTACGAAAAATACTTACAAATTTTGAAAACAGTTTAATTAATAACGTATAAGGTTATAAATAACATTAATTATATATATAAAACCCCTCCGTGTATGACGATTCCGGGGACAGCCCATCCACGAGAAAAATAAACCTATTGCAACTGCGTCCACGTTAGGCTTAACTATTCGGAGCTGTTCACAAGTATTCTAATTGTTCAACTTTTGAAGATATACATAAAAAAGATTTATTCATTACTCATTTTCTCTAAACCTACAAAAACTATTTAATTATAATGTTTAAGTTCTAAATAAAACAACCACCAATTACGGAAAAAACAAGAAACCAAACAAACATTGTAAGCAAATCAATACTGTTGCCATTCAAGAATGACAAATTCCGCGATTGAATCTTTAGAATGAGTCCTTTGTAACATCACGACTCAGGAATTATCAGGCGAGTTCGGGATCTATGCGCGCTGAGCGCGCGCGCTCAGGAGACAGAATACGTGGAGTGGATCTTACAGCGGAATAGTACTCGGTAAAAACTCCTGAGTTCGCGCGCGAAGCGCCTGTATCTCCCAAACACGTTCGTTGTTTACTCTTTATTGTTGACATTGTTTTCGATCTTATAGAGTGTTTTCTTTTACGTATTACCTAAAAAATGGGCCAAAATAGGAATTTTTTTTTTTATCCATTTTAGATATTTTTATTATTTTCTTTCAGTATTTTTCGATATATTTTGGCTGTAGTTTCACAATATATTCTTTTATAACTGATTTTTTTGCCTTACTTTATTCTTTTAAAATTTTTGTATTTACGATTTGTTCACTACAATCCCCTCATCCACCAGACAGTTTTGTTATAGTTTTAAATGCAAATTTTTGTTAAAATTTTCTTTTTTTATAGATTTTTTTCCCATGTTTAACTGCTGTATTTTAAAAAATTGTTTAAGCCAGTGGCTGATTGACCACAGTTGTATTTTTTTTATCATCCCTTTAAAAATGCAAACACGTTATTTTGGCGGGCTGTCTTCTAGTTTTACAATAATAAGCGACATATAAATTTAAAAATCAGAGCATTAAATCATAAAAATTACAAAAATTGAACTTACATAGAGAAAAGTTTTACATCCTTCTATTTGGAAATTTACATAGTTTTAAAGTTTGTAATCTTTTTTGGTATCAAAGTGTTTTATATGGCTTCTTGATTTTATTCTATTCAATATAAATATTTCGTGTATAAATAATATCGTGTCTCTTTTCTTGTCCAGATACAGTTTCGGATGCCTCAGACACCAGTCGAACGCATCTTTCAACCGCTTGGGAATGGCATGGATATTTTGACCATTCATTCGTTTTTACAACTTTTATCATATTCTCAATTTCTTCGCAAGGAACATTCCACAAAAGAGGTGGTTCAAAACGTCCAACTCGTTGCCAGTCAATAAGTTCAAAATAATCTTTCGCTTTGAAGTTTATTTGGGATACTTTGAAAATTCTCACTTCTGGTGATTTTCTCTTTTTATTTCTAGCATAAATTAGCTTTCGAATTGCTAAAGATCTGATATGCTCTGTGTTATCTGTGAGCATTGGCAATAGCAAATTTTCAGGGTGGCAAAAAAAAAAAAATATTTCGTTGAATAACAGCATCTACGATATTTCTTAAATTGCGTTCAAATATCTAGAATATGTGATAAGTTTCCAAATATGATGCGCTCCTTCAGCTATGGATGGCTTTGTTTTGATATGAAACCATATAGGTGCATATACCTTCAAATTATATGAGTGAGTGAACAATGCTTTGAGGTCTATAGCTACAATGGCTGTTACCTCGAATGATCCAGAATGCACAGAAACAAATTCAAAACACTTTACTATTACAGAAAATACAGTACATACATTTTAATACACATCACAGGGACAACACAGACACCCATGCCACTAGCTGGACTCGAACCAGGGTCCAGCGGTGTGGGAGGAGCTGCTGCTACCAACCACGCCACTGGGTCAGCTCATAATATATGTTGTAAGAGTAATGAGATTATCAGAAGAATTTTCTATAGCACCTTACAACCTGAAAATTCTACTCGCAGTTGTTAGCCATCTTGAGTGATAAACTGGACCAGGTTTCATTAATGCCAGATCAGAACCACATTCACCAAGTGATAATGCTATGCAAATATCATATAAATATTGCTAGTCATTGCTGAGAACTCTTCTATCTATGTTGTCTTCCAAATAATAAAATATAAAAAGTTTATTTTATACATTTAATAAAATACGATTAACGATTTCTCATCCTCTCAATCTACGTTTTACGTTAGATAAATTATTCTTTAACTGTTAATTTTACTTGTATTTTTTAGCTCAAAATTTGCATGAAACTCGATCTTTGGCAAATAGTTAAAAGTTTTGGGGAATTTATCAAAGTCGAAAATTATTTGGATGCATGCTAATATACTATAAAATGCATCTTCTTTATCCCGCTGATAAAATAATTTAAAATAAATTAAAAAATACAAAAATTATAAATTTTTATAAAATTTCATTTTTTTTACTATTTTGGGGGTGCTTGGGGGACCGAAAGATATGGATGGATTTAAATTTTAAAAAAAAGATTGAACTAACATATATATAAGGGAACTTTCGCAACCAGCACCAAAAATAATTTTAAAAATATTAAAAAGCGAAAAAAAATTTATAAAATTTATAAAATTTTCAATTTTTAACTATTTTTGAGGCGTTTGGGGCACCGGAAGATATGAATGGATTTCAATAAAAAAAACATATGTGAATTAGTACGCATAAAAGGCAACTTTTGCATCCCGCGCCGATTCGATTATCCGAATTTCGATTTTTCGATCCACCCTAATGTACATAGTGCTTAATAAAGCCCGGACCGAGTTCGTTAGCCATCTCCATCCTCCATCTTGTTTTAAAATGGCGGCCATTTAATTTTTTTTTTAAGAAATTTAAAATTTGGAATTAGGTACAAAAAAGTGAGAAATAGAAAAAGGTTTTTCTTTTATGCATTTGACCTTGATACAGAGATTACAAAGCACTTTTTGTTCTGTCTGTATCTTAAAAAATGTCTGAGTTATAGTACTTTTAATTTCTAGTGTTGCTCCCATTTTGAAATGATCTGGTTTTCGTCACGTGATAACACGCGTATTTATACACCGATTTGGATGAAACTTAGTACGTACATAGGACATACTAATGCCTGGACCGAGTTCGTTGGCCAGTTTCAACCGCCGTCTTGTTTCAAAATGCCGGAATATTATTTTTTTTAATTTAAATTTTTAAATCAGGTGCAAAAAAGTAAGAAATTGAAAAATATTTTTCTTTTGTGTTTTGACCTTGATACAAAGATTCCAGAGCATTTTTTGTTTCATCTATATCTTGAAAAATGGCTGAGTTTTAGCACTTTCAATTTCCAGTGAGACTGACATTTTGAAACGGTCTGAAATTTGTCACGCGTTAATACGCATGTTTATAAAGTGATTTCGATATAACTCCGTGTGTTCCTGGTACATACTAATGTCTTGACCGAGTTCACGGACCAACTTTATCCGCCATCTTGTTTCAAAACGGCGGCCACTTAAATTTGTCAAAAATCTTATAATATATAATGATGTATAAACCAAAAATTAGAAATTGAAAAAAGGTTCTTTCTAAACTTTTTATCTTAATAATGAATTCCGGAGTATATTTTGCTTTGTCTTTACCTTGAAAAACGCTTGGGATATAACAGTTTGAATTTCTAATGTGGGTGACATTTTTTTTAAAAAAGTCAATTTGCCCGCGACAGCACTCGTATATATTAATCGATTTCGATGTGAGTTTGCATGTTCACATGAATTAAGATTTCGATTAAACTCATTGGGTTTTTTTTATCCATCATGATGCTTTAAAATGGATATCGTGGAATTTGGCGACCCTATAAATCGCTTTAAAAAAAACCAGGTTGAATAAAACATGAATATTTTTCTAAAAATTCCTATTAATATTCAGTATTTTCAAAAACTGGTATTCAATCTTATATAATCCTATTCTACTACTTTGAGCTTCATATATTTGATTTATATAATTTAATTTAAAATAAATAAATAGGTATATGAAAGCTATCTTTTCCTCCCGGCATTGCCGGAAGGACTTTTTGTAATGAAAGCTACCTAATGTGAGCAACACTAGAAATTAAAAGTACTACAACTCAGACATTTTTTAAGATACACACGAAACAAAAAGTGCTTTGGTATCTTTATATCAAGGTCAAATGCATAAAAGAAAAATCTTTTTCAATTTCTCACCTTTTTGTACCTAATTTCAAATTTTAATTTTTTTTTATTTAAATGGCTGCCATTTTTAAACAAGATGGCGGATGGAACTGGTTAACAAACTCGGTCCAGGCTTTATTAAGTACTATGTACACACCAAATTACATCCAAATCGATTTATAAATACGAGTGTTATCACGTGACAAAAATCAGATCGCTTCAAAATGAGAAATAAGAAAAATTCTAAGTACTATAACTCAATCATTTTTTAAGATATAGACAAAATAAAAAGTGTTCTAATATCGGTGTTTTAGGATCTAACACATAAAATAAAAATATTTTTCAACTTTTAATTTTTTGCATTAATTTTTAAATTTTAAATTAAAAAAAAATTAAATAGCCGCCATTTTGAAACAAGATGGTGGATGATGCTGGCCAACGAACTCAGTCGAGATATTTGTATGAACTATGTACATACCAAGTTTCATTGAAATCGGTTCATAAATTCGTTAGTTAAAGCATGACAAAAATCAGATCGTTTCAAAATGTCAGCCATAAGAAAAATTCAAAGTGCTATAACTCAATCATTTTTTAAGATATAGACAAAATAAAAAGTGCTCTAGAATTGGTGTTTTAAGATCTAACACATAAAATAAAAATATTTTTCAACTTTTATTTTTTTCGTATTTAATTTAAAATTTAAAATTGTTAATTTTTTTATATAGCCGCCATTTTTAAACAAGACGGCGCATGATGCTGGCCAACGAACTCGGTCGACATATTTGTATGTACTATGTACATACCAAGTTTCATTCAAATCGGTTCAAAAATACGTTAGTTATCGCATGACAAAAATCAGATATATATATATATATATATATATATATATATATATATATGTCAACATTTGAACGGAGGTTGGTTTTGGGGTCTGGGGGTCATGATCGGTGAAAATATACCAAAATTTTCTGGAAGTGCTTTCCTCCGGATGGCTGAAATAGGTAGCTTTATACTTTTTGTAATGAAAGCTACCTAAAAGCGCCCCAAACAATGTTTTCCCCTATACTATTATGTAATGGAATACTTTTGTGTAGTCCTGCAAATTAATAACAAATATTCTTTACATCACAGATTGTACAGTATGTATAGTTGAGCAAATACTTCTTTGATGCATATAATTTTTTTTTATGCTGAAAAGAATTTAACACCATTAAAATGCACTTGAAACTATTTTTTTCCATTGGTCGTACACTGTAAAAAAGTGTCCTGAATTTTACAGGTGTTATTCTGTGAATTTTAACTTTTTTAATTGAGAAATTCCGTTTTAGAAAAAATTCTTCGTTTTCCAGGAATTCCATGAAGTTTTCCATTTTCTATTGACTTGATAATTGAGCGTTTCCGTTTGTGGCAACAGAAGCACCAAAAACAGAATACCTTCGGCGACAGCCATGTTGATTTTATGTTATCGTTGGTTATCAATGTTTGTACCATATTTAGAAAAGATTTCTACGATCATTTTAGGTGATGCTGACGTTTAGCTGCAGCATATATCTTAAAACTACACGAATATTAAAACGTTTATTCAATTTCGTCATCTTTTTTATCAACTTTTTTCGTTACTTTTGTAACAAAAGGTAAGTTATTCAGATTAATTTTGTAATTATTTGTTTTAAATGAACATTGTACTTATTTTAAATGAGTGTTAGATAGTCTGATCCTGTTATGTTTATTTATAATATTATAAGTTTGGCTTACATGCAGCGTTTGGTGTAAGCCGAAAAAAAAGTTTTTGACGTGATATAGGTTTAACGTTTAAAGTGATTTTAACCGTGAAAAACATCAATATATATATACAGGGTGTCCGAAAAGTCTGGAAACGGCCTAATAACTCGAGAAATACATATGAGATTGAAAAACGTAAATATACGTGTTAAATATTTTTAAATAAGCTGCTCTGTAATACCAAAGTAGGGGAAAAATGCCGGTCCGACCTCAGGAGGAGGAGCTGAGGAGCTGAGGAGGGAGGAGGGCTCCTCCTCCTCACTCCTCCTCCTCAATCCTCCTCCTCAATCCTCCTCCTCCTCATTCCTCCTCCTGACATCGTCTTGTAAGAGAAGGGGTTAAAAGGGGGGATTAATTTTTTTTCGCGAAATTTGAATATTTTTTGCTATAAGAGAGGGGTAAAAGGGGGATAAATTTTTTAAGTATACTACAGTACGAGCGGTTCTTTTGACTGTTGATTAAGAGATGAATGATTCATATTAAATTAAAAATAGTAATTAATTAAAAGGTAATTAAAAATAATAACTGAAAAATAATGAAGGGACTTAGAATTTTTCGAGTGGTGATTCATTATGAAATTTTATTTTAGGAACTTTTAGGGGAGACTTTTGGTGCTGCCATCTAGATTTGCTTGATGGAATTACTGTTTTTCCAAAAAGTTTTGTTGGGGATCGAACGTGTAAAATGCAGTCGTGACTGAATAATAGATTGTTACTTATCGATTCAGCCACGACTGCATATCTCTATAAGAAAATTTTAAGAAGTGCTTTTTTTCTTTAAAGGGATGACGTCATTATGTGAAGCAATCACAGATGTTTTTTCGATACGCGCGCGCCCCCTATTCTGATATAAATTCTCGCGAAATTTTTTTTAACGTTAGTTGTTACTTTACTGTTGCTGAGTGAGGTCAGTCATTTTAAGTTTATGATGAGTCAACCCTCTACTGCATCCGGATTGATGATGGACCTCGTACCTAAAGTGGAACCTTTTTCAGATATAAGATATATTTCAAACCCTCTTCATCAACACTTTTGATAAAAGAAGAACCTCTTACGGAAGCCTCCTTCGTGTGTGAAATCTGCAACAAATCATTCCTGCAAAAGTTTATGTATGTAAGACATATCAAATTTCATCTTGACGAAAAAGCTTTTAAATGTGAGAAGTGTGATAAAAGTTTCATTCAGAAAAGTGATTTACAACGTCATATCTAGACTCATTCGAAGACGTGTGAAGTGTGCAAAGAAATTTTTTCGCGAAAAGTGGACTTCTTGAAACATCAAAAACTGCATTCACATACTCACCGTAGAGTAACTGTTAAACAGAGAAAGAACCAGAAGCAGCAAAAAGAGGATCAACGAAGTGTGTTAATTGACCGATTGTGTAATTTACTGCAGCGGGTGTGTCTTTCCTACGAGTCACCGCCGTTATCAGTTTAATCTGCTGTTAGTGTGTTCCTACGATGAAACGATCTCACGAAGAAGTATTGTCGCCTTGCAAGTATTCACGTTTAGAACCATCTCTGGAAATGAATGAATCCAGATTGCCTCTGGAGACTGTTACCTTGTATGCTGCCACCGACTCTACAGAACCGTATGTCGATGAAGAAATTTCCTTCCCCGATTCCTGCTGCGAATCTGCTATTCTGAATGAATTTTTCATTGACTTTCCGAAATCATCTCTTTCCAACAATTTTGTCCTCATAGATGACTCATCGCAAGAATCCGACGTGTCTGAACAACAAGATGTGTTGCAAACCCCACCGGTGAAAGAAGAAAATTATATTTTTCAACAAGAACTTGGAAACCATATATTTTTAGGACAACAATTTCAGAATGCTCAATACTCTGTTCAAATTAGAGAATTTTCGAGTGAAGGAATTCCAACTCAGAATGGAATCGAACTAGACATTCGCACTTGGTATGAATTCCAGTATAAAATATTTGCGTTTAATTTGAAATATACGAGTTCATCGTTTATCGTCAATAATAAACTTTTAGTTTTGAATGAGGATCAGTCTGTTATGTGTTTGAAAATGTTAAAAAATGAATCTCTTATTCAATTAAACAATGCTCAACTTGAACAGTTGAAAGAAAAAGCCTATTCATTGAATCAGAAATTGATTCGTCATATGTATGAAAAACATTTACCTGCTTTATTAAAGCAAAATTGTGAACGAGGTTCTGAAGAAAATGAATATGTTTTGTGGTCTAAACTGATTTATCGTATCGAGAATTCTATTGTGAATATATTTAATCAAATTTATGAATGTATCGGTTGTGTGTATCGACATCCTAGTGTGAGTCTGCATTCCTGTTTCATGTTAAACAACCGTGAAAAATTTCAACAGTTAGGGGACATGATTTTAAAGCTTGTTAATTTCGACGATGTCCTATCCATGTTTTTGAAGAATGTAGATTCTGTGAGCGACTCGTTTTTATGTAAACTTAATGTAGAGACTTTTAAAAGTGTATTGTTTAAATCGTTTTAATAAATAGATTTCGTTATATTTCTGTGTCTTTATTTATTTAAATGTGTGTGTGTGTTTTACTTTAAAAGGGAGGTTCATTAAGATTTTTGAAAAATGATAGGAATGAAATATACAAATCAATTAAGAAATGAAATGAAAAAATGAATTAAGACATACTTACCTGAAACACTTGCTTCCTTCACAGTGACTTGAATAGAAATGGAAAAAATCATATAAGTTCTTATCACTTGGGTTTTCCCCCTTTCGTCATGAGTGTTATCAAACCACGTGATCGATGTTGCCTTATGTCATTCGGGATATCTTGATTCAACATCATCTGTGATGTCATGCACCACGTGACCTAACCTTATCAGCTGATAAGATTAAGCGATAATTACAAGTATAAAGCCTTGAGCAGCTCATTAGTGTTCATTCTTTTCGTGAAGTTAACCTGCTCTTGTTGGATACGTTCTGCTGCTGCTGCTGTCTTCAAAATGCCTTCCATTCACTTTACGGACAATGGATTAAATGTGGAGTACATCAGTGATTTCATCGAGAAACCTCATGCGGATCGTTATTTGTCTGAGTTGCGGACATTACCCTTCTTTAGACCTACTTTCCGTCTGTTTGGAAAAGAGGTTAAGAGTAAACGACTGACCTTAGCCTATGGAAATGCCAATACCAGCTATGCCTTCAGCGGAACCAGTGTGCCCGGAATTCCATGGACTGCCCTGATGATAGAATTGCGTGACAAAGTGGAAAAAGAAACAGCGTTGCACCTTCAACTATGTGTTACTTAATTTCTACCAAGACGGGTCAACTTGCATAAGCCACCACAAAGATGATGAATCCTGCTTGAATGCTGTCTTCCCTGTTTCAGTATTGAGTTTTGGTGCTCAGAGAACTATAGAATTCAAAAGACCGAATGTGCCCTCTACCTTTATCAAGTTAGCACATGGTTCACTTTATAACATGAATCCACCCAGCAATGAACTCTTCATCCATGGAATTGGAGTAGAACCTCACATAAAAGATGTTCGAATTAGTCTTACCTTTCGACATTTAGTGTCACACCCGCTGGATTTGAAAAAACCAAGACCAGATTTTGCTTCTTTCTCGAAGGATCCTGCATTAAATCTTGACTTGTTTTCTATCTCTGATGATGATGATGATGAACCTATTCACTGCTTCCCGATGAACAGACCTGAACTTGATGATTCACATAAAGACTAGTGGTTTACCCGAACTTTCAAGGAAAGTTATTATTCAACATCCTGGAATTTAGAATGGTGTACTTTAGCACAAATTGAAATGGATAAAAACTGTAACTTGAAATTGCATATTCGAAATTTTAAAGAAGGTGCTTTCGGTAAACTCGACCCGACAAAAAATGGGGTTGTGATGACCTCAACGACGTTCGATCATTTTCAACAACATGTAACAAAGTTTTACTTTTATTCTGTGAAAGAGTCTTCGGTTTGTAATAATCAACTCATTATAGCCTTTGTCGATGAAGACTTTTGTCTTCTTCAACAGATATTCAAAACGGATGATAAGAATTTTCGTTTCAAACCCAATGGAATTCGTTTATCACGAGATCAATTTTTAAAACTTACTGAATTTTGTTCTGAAATTACAGACTGTTTCATCGATATGTTACTTACACGAGTCATACCTGTTGCAGTCCTTCGAAAATCGGAAAAATGTATCCATTCCCATAGAGACTCTGATTCTGCCAAGAAAAACTTTTTATCCTGCTTAAACTCTGAAATTGAACGATCATTGGATCGTGTTTTCGACTGTTTTGGATGTCGAATGGGTCAAAATTCACAATTGGATCACTCATGTTTAACAATTGGTTTAAGAGAAAAATATCTCATGTATAAAGACAGTGCACTTTTGAACTTTTGCTGACTTTTGGGGAATCTTTATTTTCGAATTCCTAGTTTGAAAAGAGCTTTGTAAAATTTTTTATACTTCTCACAATTAAGTATGTTTATTACAAAACTTATGTGTAAAAGAGGAAATTAAAACTTTATTTTAAAGAATATATTTGAAACAATTGTTATTTGGTTGCAAATTTTTAATCCAATTTGCAGACCTTTATAAGAATAATAGTTTAATATTTTTGTTATATCTGCCTTTAATATTATAATTAAAATTTATTTGAAATTTAAAGTATATTTCCTTTGCTTGAATATTTAAAACCGTTTTCACATTACTTTAAATTCTTTTAAACTTTTTAAGTATTCTAATTAGCAATCTTTGTTAATTCCGTTAATTAGTATTGTTATCTTGTAATGACTCATCGTGGAAAACCCCATGACGTCATAGTTGGAAAAACCCATGATATCAGATATCTGATAAGCTAAGCTTATCTAATTAATCAGATAAGCGTACTGACCTGGGTCCGCGAGATCATTCTTATATTAGTTGTCCTAGAGACTGCACGTTATAATTAGTGCTTCAAACAGTTTATATTATTAATCTTTTTGAAAAAAAAATAAAAAAGATGAATTCGCTCCCCATGGATTTCAATTCAGATAATTAAAGTCAAGTAAGATTATTTTGTAAACCTTATATTATTGCATATTTTAACGTGGTTTTCTTTTGTAAATGATTTTCACCTTTACTAAACATAATCTAATCTTAATATTTCTAAGCGATTAAGTTTTCAAACTCTCTCTAAATGAAACTTTTGAAATACTTCTAGTTATACTCATTTTTCTGAGAAACCTTTTCAAAATTAAACTGTCCTTTTGAAATAATACTATTTTTCTGTTTGAATTTATGCTATTTTTCATATATATGTGTATGTGTGTGAAAAGCAAATTTCTTAACACAATGAAAATGTATCTATTTTTAAATGAAATGAATGAATATCTTAAGTTTGATGACTGTGGTAATTTTTTTTAAACTTCATTCTATTCAAAAAGATTAAATAATCAATGTTAAATATTTTATTTTGTATGAGTTTGTTTTTCGTGGAAAATATTTTATTCGTGTTATGTGTATTTGTGTTAAAAATTCACTTTTCATGTTTATTTATAATGCATTTCTATTCTTTAATAATATTCTCCTTTTTCTATATGAAATATTTTATTCGCTATCAACTTATTTCTAATATAAAATGCTTTGATGAGTCATCCTAAAAATTTCATAACGTTAAAATTAATGATTGAAAGTGCTTCTAACATGAATTATACTCCGTTTGAAAATATTTTACATTAACTTAAATGTGTGTTTAATATTTAACCTAAAAGGGTGCATTATAGAAATTTATTTTAAAATTTTATAACGTTAAAATTAATGATTGAAAATACTTCTAACATGAGTTATACTCCGTTTGAAAATGTTTTACATTAACTTAAATGTTTGTTTAATATTTAACCTAAAAGGGTGTTTTATAGAAATTTATTTTAAAATTTTATAACGTTAAAATTAATGATTGAAAATTCAAATTATTCAAAGTTTTAATGAAAAATTTTTAAAAGCAATGTGTATGTACTTATGTCCGGACATGCATGTTTAAACAAAATTGATGAGTCATCTTTTAATAGAGTGATTTTTTTTAAAGTCGAAGTTTTAATATGTTTACACCCTTTTCAAAGTATGTCCTATGTATAAAGTTTAATTTGAAATATAATTTTTCATGAACAATATCCTTAGAAAGAATATACTAAAAATTTAGCTTTGTATTTATGTAATTTTTGCCCCTTTTACGGAAATGCTGTTTCCATGTATAAACAAGAGGATGACTCATTCTCTAATTTCGAATAAACGTAGTGACTTTATTTTGATCGAGTGAAAAAGTTATAAACACTTTGGTTTAGTTTTCTAAAATTAAAATCTATGGGTTTTATTTAAATGCATTACTAAGTGTGAGAAAGAGTAAATAAAAGTGTAGCATCATAAATTTTAAACTTTAACTTTATTCTTTTATAAATAAAGCTTTCTTTCTACCTTTTAAAAGTGAATGTTTTAATCAGTTTTCGAATGACTTATTCACGTAAAGGATGTTAAGGGTAATTTTCTTGTTATTTAGTGGAATATGGAATTTTCACCAAGTAAAATCGAGCTGATTGATAGGATTGAAATTGCTGCTCTAAAAGAGATGGATAGGAATAATCAATTGAAACAGGTATTTTTTATTTATGAAGAAAATTAATCAATTTTTATGTGTTTTAATTAAAAACTTACTATCTAATATTTTGTAATCTTATATATATATATATATTAATGATTTTAAACTTACTATTTAAAATTTTGTAATCTTATATAAATTAATGATTTTAACTTACTATTTAAAATTTTGTAATCTAATATAAATTAATGATTTTAAACTTACTATTTAAAATTTTGTAATCTTATATAAATTAATGATTTTAACTTACTATTTAAAATTTTGTAATCTTATATAAATTAATGATTTTAAACTTACTATTTAAAATTGTGTAATCTTATATAAATTAATGATTTTAAACTTACTAATAAAAAATTTTGTAATCTTATACATATTAATGATTTTAAACTTTAAAATTTATGAAATAAGTGTTAACGATAATAGAAAAAAAATGTAGTTTTAATAAAATGCTTAGCTATTTGTTCTTAAAAAGAAATCGTGGAATAACCTTTTGTGGGGATATATCTTTTTCAGCAGGAAATTTCTCAAACATTAAAGGATGTAATCACCACTACTAAGTCCCAAACAGTTTCTTCCAAGGTATGTAAATATTTTTAAAAGATTATCTAAATTGAATATTATATATAAAAAAAAGTTATTTTAAAAATTCATTTAAAGTCTATTGCAGTGAATATTTTTAGACTTGTTTAACTAAAACTTAAAATTTATTTAAGAAAGTTTTTTTTTAACTGAAATAATTTGTAAGCATTTTTAATGAAGTTTCTTTTAAACTTTAAGTGGAATATTTTAAACTTAATCTTTAAAACTCAAAGTTTGATTTTATAGTAGAAGATCCTTTTTAAAAATGAAACTCGGGATATTCAAACTAGTTTGTAAAGCGAGGTTAAATTTATTTTCAGAATGAGATTCTCTGCAAGGAGTGCGGAAAATCTTTTTCCCGAAAAGACAATTTAAAAAGGCATGAACTCATCCACACCAGACTTAGTAAAAAATCGGATATGGCAAAGTCTGAAGTTGTTCCATCAAAATCGAAGGTAATTTTTTTCTTTTCAAGTATATTCTGTGACTTTTACAGGTTGAAAATAGGTTTTTAAACAATTCTTTTTTTAAAACTTTTATGAGTGTTTTAATTTTCGTGAGAAAGATTCAACATTTAAAAGGGGGAAACTATTTTGATAAACTTTAAATTTTAATGTTTTGGGAATATTTCAATTTTTATTCAAATGAAATAAATTTCATGTTTTAAACGGGTTAAACAGTTTTAATTTTAGTATTTTGGGGAATATTTAAGTTTTATTAAAATTAAATAAATTTAATATTTTAAAAGGATTAAATTAAAAATGTTTTTAAAAAGTAAAATAAAAAATGAACAAGGGTTTTTCTTCTTTTACAGGATGTACATCTATGCCACATGTGTGAGAAATCATTCGCAAAGGCGTCCAATTTAAAACGTCATCAACTTACCCATGAAAAAGAAGATTCCTCAGCATACATCTGTGAGATTTGCCAAAAGTCCTTCATGAGAATGGATAATTTTCTTCGCCACAAACAATCTCATTCTGCAGAAGACAGTCGTTTCAAGTGTAATATTTGTGAGGCTGTATTTACACGAAGGGATAATCTCAAGCGACATTTAGCCTTTCACGTAAATCCTAATTATTCCTGTCGTGAATGTGGAGAAAAATTCTCCAGAAAAGAGAATCTCAACCATCATACACGCGTCAGCCACAGTAACACGTCAAACTTCGTTTCAGTAAAAAAGCCAAGACTTGACTCTAAGACATAGAAAAAAAATCAAAAACGAGTGGATTCATTAAACGTGTTTCGAAGCATCTTTTTTGACGGTGAAGATGAAGAAGACTATATTTATGACATCACCACCTTCTTCGAGAGAAAAAGGAAAGAACTCTTAGACTCCCTGGACGAGGCCATTCATGAGAAAAAATCTATCAAATGGAGGCTATTAATCAAAGTGCTCCTTGAAAAAACATCTGCTGGTGGGGAAAGTGAATCACTATCGACATATTTCTCATCTTTAACTTATCAAGAATTCACCAACGATTATTTTGAAGAACATCTGGATGAAGCCCATAAGAAGATTATAAAAAGTTTCGAAAAATTTTTACAGAGAGGTTCTGGGTGGGTACTTAAACATGTCCAGCATTTGGAACTGAAAATTTGCAACTATCAACCACTCAAGGGAAGCAGTTACTTACAGCTTCCTCAAGATCTAAAAGGCAAGGAAGCCATTCTGAATATACAGAATTTCGAAGATCAGAAACGTTTATTATGGTGTCTCCTCGCCCATCAAAGGAAGCTGAATTATAAGGAAAATCCTAATCGAGTAAATAACTACAAGCCTTTTGAACATACCTTGAATATGAATGGAGTAACCTACCCAGTACCTTATACGAAAATTCCACTCATCGAAGCCCAAAATAATCTTCGGATTAATGTGTTCGGTTACGAGGAGAGAGAACTATATATTTTAGATGTGTCAGAGAAGACAAACACAGACGTGATTAATCTTCTTTTGATCAGCAATGGCGAAAACACCCATTATACGCTGATCCGTGATTTTTCACGTTTCATGAGTCATCGATCCAAACATGCACACAAAGCGTTCTACTATTTCCGATGTCTCCATGGCTTTACCCGTGAAGAACTCCTTCAAGACCATGCACCCTATTGTTGTAAACAATCTCCCCAAGTTGTAAAAATGCCTGAGGAAGGTGAAAATATCTTAACATTTACAGGAACCCATTTGCAAGCACCAGTTCCATTTATAATTTATGCTGATTTCGAATCCCTCCTCGTGCCGATAGTCACCACCGAACCCTCCAATACCAAGTCTTTCCAAACTGAAACGGCACAACATGTCGCTTGCGGATATGCATACGTTATTGTGGGCTCTGACGGTGCTATCTACAAGCATGCTAAAGTGTATCGAGGCGAAAATGCCGTTTGTGAATTCATCAATGATTTGATGGCCAAAAAAGATGAATTACAGCAAAAACTTATGACTATCGCACCTATGCGTTTAACTAAAGAAGAAGAAAAACCCTTTCAAGAGGCAACAGAATGCTGCATTTGTCGGAAGGCCCTGGGAGAGAAGCGAGTTCGAGATCACTGCCACATATCGTCAAAGTACCGAGGAGCTGCTCATCCCTTCTGCAACTTAAATTATAAACAGTCGAAGGTTATCCCAGTGGTCTTCCACAATTTGAAAAAATATGATGCCCATCACATTATGAAGAAGCTAGGCTGCTATCCCAATTTTCACATAGATGTAATCGCTGCCACTTTGGAAGATTATATAACTTTCAAACTAAAAGAAAAGACATCTTCCATCCAATTTTCCTTCTTAGATTCTCTTCAGTTCTTTCCAACGTCCCTGGATAAACTCACAGCCAATCTTCAACAGGATGACTTTAAAATTTTAAAGAAACATTTTCCTTCAATAGACTTATCCTTGCTCACTCGAAAAGGAGTGTATCCATATTCATATTTTTCATCGTTTAAGAAATTTGATGAAGATCATCTCCCCCCACCAGCAGCCTTTTACAATAATTTAACAGAAGAACCTATAAGTGAAGATGATTACAAGCATGCAGAAAAAATTTGGTCCACTTTCCAGATGCAAACCCTTGGTGATTATCACAATCTTTACGTGAAAACCGACGTGTTACTGTTGGCTGACGTGTTTGAAAATTTCCGGGGCTTGTGTAAGCAATTCTACGATATTGACGCAGCCCACCTCGTCACTTCACCAGGTTTGTCTTGGCAGGCCTGTTTGGAGATGACGGGGGTGGAATTAGAATTGCTCACTGACGTAAATATGTTACTATTCGTCGAACAAGGAATTCGTAGTGGCGTGTCGCAGATTTCCCACAGATTTGCGACCGCCAATAATACACAAGTCCCAAACTACGACCCAAATGAAGATACGTCCCATATCCTCTACTGGGATGCTAACAATTTGTATGGCTGGGCTATGTCCCAAAGTCTGCCGTACGGAGGGTTTCGGTGGTGTGAAGATACCAATTTTTCAACAGAGGACATTTTGAGAATCAAGAAAGATTCTTCTATTGGCTATATATTTGAAGTGGATTTGGAGTACCCTGAATCCCTTCATATATCACACAACGAATATCCACTCGCGTCTGAAAGACTGACCGTGGAAGAAAAAATGCTTTCACCCTATGCGAAGAGTTTGCTGGAGAGGGAATTTAAGGGTACTCCCAAACTTATTCCAAATTTGATGAATAAAAAAAGTACATTTGCCACTATCGCAATTTACAGTTATATTTACAGTTGGGACTCAAGCTTCAAAATGTGTATAAAGTGCTACAGTTCAAGCAATCCCCTTGGCTTAAAGAATACATCGATTTCAACACCGAAAAACGGAAGACAGCCACTACCACTTTTCAAAAGGATTTCTTCAAACTTTTAAATAACAGCATTTATGGAAAGTGTATAGAAAATCTCAGGAAGCGAAGAAATGTGGAGCTATGCAATACTTCCGCAAGATCTGGAAAGCTGGTAGCATCACCCTTCTTCAAATCATTCAAGATATTTGATGAGGGTCTGACGGCGGTTGAAAGGCAGAAACCCAGTATCTTAATGAACAGACCCATTTACGTCGGATTCACGATACTGGAGTTGTCTAAGGTATTAATGTATGATTTCCATTATAATTTCGTAAAAAAAATTATAGTGGCAATCGTTCAGTGCTGCTTTTCACCGACACCGACAGTCTCACATATCTCATCAAGACTGATAACCTACAAAGGGATTTGGCACTCCACAGCTCCGAATTCGACTTTTCTGATTATCCCCAAGATAACACTCTTTATTCCACAGTGAATCGAAAAGTTTTGGGGAAGTTTAAAGATGAGTTGAATGGAAGAGCTGCCCACGAATTTGTAGGTTTAAAGTCGAAGATGTATTCCATCAAGACTTGTGATGAAGAGAAGAAGAGAGCCAAGGGGATCTCCACAAGAATTGTTCGAAAGAAGCTTAGTCATCAAGATTATGTAAATTGCCTTAAAGACCAGAAAACAACATTTGAAGTTCAAACCAGAATCGGGCAGCGATTACATACATTATATTCTATGAAGCAAAATAAAAAATGTCTCTCGCCCTTTGATGACAAACGTTATATATTAGAAGATGGGATAAGCAGCTTAGCTTACGGGCATTGGCAAATACCCAAAACGTAAATGAAAAAAGTTTACAAAAGGTAAAAAAAAAAAAAAAAGCTTACAAAAAGTGAAAAAAAAAGTTTACAAAAAGTGAAAAAAAAATGAAGATATCAAAATTTTCAAAAAGTGTGTGTGTGAATGTGAGTGTGTAAATCTGCCATTCGCTGCTTATGACTAGACAATGTCTTAAGCAGAGAATGCCGGTCCCAAGCCCGGATAAAAGATGAGGGCACACTCTTCCAGATATGAAATTCAAAAGGTAGTATTACTTTTCATTAATCTTTTTTAATGAACAACAGCAAAACTCTATCGAAAAAAATTACCACATTAAAATAACCTATCATACTACAGCACGCCGAAATAATTAAAATGTGTTCATTATTTTTCACTCATTATTTTTAATTATTATTTGAAATTAACTTTAATGATTCATTTGTTAAATTGGATTCACTTTTACACTTGACTCAAAATAAATTTAAACTGTTGAAAATTTTAAAGTTTAAATTATTAAAATTTCTCAAAAAATCACCACCCGAAAAATTCCCTTCATTATTTTTAATTACCTTTTAATTAATTACTATTTTTAATTTAATATGAATCATTCATCTCTTAATCAACAGTCAAAAGAACCGCTCGTACTGTAGTATACTTAAAAAATTTATCCCCCTTTTACCCCTCTCTTATAGCAAAAAATATTCAAATTTCGCGAAAAAAAATTAATCCCCCCTTTTAACCCCTTCTCTTACAAGACGATGTCAGGAGGAGGATTTAGGAGGAGGAGGAATGAGGAGGAGGAGGATTGAGGAAGAGGTGTGAGGAGGAGGAGCCTCCTCCCTCCTCAGCTCCTCAGCTCCTCTTCCTGAGGTCGGACCGGCATTTTTCCCCTACTTACCAAATTTGACCTTCGAAACCGACCCCCTGGGGGTCAAAGGGGGTCCAACTTAGAAATCTTAAATTATAACCCCCCCTTTTTTATTGCAGATTCGGATTCTACGGACAAAAATACGTAACTTTTGTATTTGATGTTTATTTCAAATCTTCGTTTATCACGGTGTAATCGAGCATATTAAATCGATACATATTCCCGCTTTTCCAACGCGATTTTCCCTAATCGAAACTGATTGGGCAGAATTTTTGACGTCAAATTCCTCGTCTTTTGTAGGAATAGCGTTTCCTGAAAATCACCCGTGGCGATTATTTCAATAGTGCTACACTGTTAAAAATTTGACCCATTTGTTGCAGCGTCACTCCACAGCTATTATAGAATATCTCTTTTGTGACCAATGAGAATGCTCCATAACACAGTAAAGTAATCGTTTTCTATAAAAGCGGTGGAGTGACGATGCAGCAAGAGGGTCATTTTTTTTACAGTGTACTTTATTGTGTTATGGAACATTCTCATTGGTCATGAAAGAGATATTCTATAAAAGCTGTGGAGTGACGCTACAGCAAATGGATCAAATTTTTAACTGTGTAGCACTACCGAAATAATCGGCACGGGTGATTTTCAGAAAACGCTATTATTGCAAATGACGAGGAATTTGGTGTCATAAATTCTCCCCAATTAGTTTCGATTAGGGAAAATCCCGTTGGAAAAGCCGAAATATGTATCGATTTAATATGCTCAATTACACCGTGATAAACGAGGACTCGAAATAAACATCAAATACAAAAGTTACGTATTTTTGTCCGTAGAATCCGAATCTGCAATAAAAAATGGGGGTTATAATTTCAGATTTCAAAGTTGGACACCCTCTGACCCCCAGGGGGTCGGTTACGAAGGTCAAATTTGGTATCACTGAGTAGCTTATTTAAAAATATTTAACACGTATATTTACGTTTTTCAATCTCATATGTATTTCTCGAGTTATTTGACCATTTCCAGACTTTTCGGACACCCTGTATATATATATATACATTAAGTATGCTCAGAAAAACAACAACTAATGAAAAATTGCTGTTAGTATAGCAAGATATAACATTGCTTCTATTTAATGATAATGCATTTTACTTTTAGAATTTACTTTACTGTAATCAATTAAATTATAATATTTTTTCTTTTTTTTATGACTAAATTGCTAGTTTTTTATGTGGATTTTTAGTATGGCTTTTTTCCATACTTGGTAGCAATCATATATATATATGAGAGAAAGTGGGGAGGGGCGGGACTGACTTTTTGTAATGAACCATTTTAAGAAATGAAATCAATCACGATATCACAAAAATAAGTTATATGCGTATAGAGTCTTTAACAGAAATATTCTCTGGAGCACAGATAATCTCTTTTTGAGAGGCGGAAGACAGATCCAAATAAATAAATAAAAATAAATTTATTTGTTAATGAGAAAAGAATTTAGTGATGGATTACCACAAAATCAAATTAAGATGCTATTAGCTTTTGGAAAAATAAATTTAAGGCACCATATTTAGATTACACAAATGTAGATACAATTTTCTAAGTTATATGGTTTTCTAATGTAGCTTATTTTGCATGTACTTGGTTTATATATATATGTATAACACTTAAACAATATTTCCTTTGCAGCATGTTCCCTCCTCCTTTTAATTCAATAGAAACACAGAACAACAAAAAAGACATTTATTTTACAACAGCGAAAATAATGAATAAATGTTAGGATTTAAAAAGTATGTTAAGATAAAATTATAAAATATGATATAGTAATTATTTTATCTTAAGATTAATTTTGTTAGTGACTAACAATCATTTCTTACTGGTGAAGTTATTTTATATGTAGAATACAGCTTTAGATCCCTGTTAGGAACAAATTAATATTTTACCATATCAGTAAGGGGGAAAAATGTTTAACTTGGTCTGAAAGATGATCCAAAAATGAAAGTATCCTAATATTTTTGTTCTTAGACGGAAAAAGTTTTTTTTTATGAGACTGGAGCACATGTGAACAGTTAACATAAATATAGCTTACACTAAATTATAAAATGAAAATAAGTAGATTGGTGGAAGAAAGAGAGGAATCAGATGACTGATTTACTGTTAAAATAAAAAAAAGAAGAAAATTTGAAAAAAAAAATACAGCTTTTAAATTTTGCTTCGGTTTGTGTTTCGGGGAAATTTTAAACAGGCGCATTTAGATAGTACTTATAAGAAATCTTACGAAATGCGAAATGTTTTTACTCATGTGTTTGTTTTATTTACGTCTAAATTAATGATGAAGAAGGGTTTTAATGATTGTTAAAAAAAAACTGGATTATAATCTCTCCCCTAAATTTAACTTCTTTTGCAATTGAAAGAGAGGGGTCGGGAAGAAATGCTAATAATCGGGATTTTATTGTAGTTATTAGTTTTAAAATGTTAATTTCTTAAGATACTACTGATATCTATTTCTATTAAAGCATCGTGTACATAACTAGTTTAGAGACAAAAGTAAGCCATCATCTCAGGTTTGAAAAAATTAAATAGAACAATTTGCAAAGTTGTTTAACGCAATAATTTTTGTATTAACAATGCATAAAAATAATATAGTAAACCATTTATTAAAATATTGTATAACATTATTACATTTTAGAAAACAAAATTTATTTAAATTACAATTGAACGTAAACGAGATTGTTGCTCTTTATGTACCTGTTGACAGATGTTTTTGTGGAAGATTCAATACAAGATCAAATATTCTACGACAATCTTCTATTGCAGGTAAATTATAGATATGGAAGCTGAAATTATTTCATTAAGTTAACTGAAAGGAACAGAATCACAGAATGGTTATTAAGGCACTTATGAACTGTTCATATCTACCAGAAGTAGTATGTACACAAGTGTCCCCGCACATGGTCACTTCAGTTAAAATGACAAATCATTAACAATTCTTCATATTTGAAGATTTTTTTTATAAAAAATATTTATTACTATTCATAGTATACGTTAAAATACTAACATTCAAATGAAAGGATAAATAGTCATTCGCTTAGCAAGTCGGAACTGAGATTTTACTTTTGAGATCTATAAACAATGTTTTGGCTGCCGAAGACAAATAAAATGTCAAATAGCTTCAAAAATATTTTACCGTATGTCTACAAGTACTGTCATCATTGATACTTTATTTCAACTAAAAAGCCATATAATAACTAGTGAAAAAATGCGATGTTCACATCTGCCCCATTCTTCTCTGCATATTTAAATTTTTTAACAGAAGCATAAAAAATTCTCTCATGTATATATTCTTAATTGGATTATCATTAACAATTTTTACCAGCCATGAAGCATGAATTGTTAGTGATAATTTTATTAAGAATTGGTTTTACTTAACTCTTTTATATATTTATTTACTTGTAATATTTTTGTTTTTATAACAGTAGATTATAAATTTAATATGCAGATAGCAAGTTTAATCTTTAACTGCCGTATCAGAAATTGCAACGCAACTAGTGTGAAGCGGTCTGTGAGATCATAAGATCGATAGATGAATAAAAGGTAGGATTAACTCATAAGATGGTGTTTTTTTTACTGAGCATTTTGTACAAGACATTATATTGTAATTGACATTCACATTTTAAAAGTCTCTGGTGATGGTATTAAAGTTTCAAATGAAATACAATTTAATCAGTATTTGTAGTTAAATTGAAAAATTGAAAGTTAAATGATAACAATTAAAAAAGCAGTGGTCTGTGAAACAAGTAACACTAGTTACATATTAATGAAAAGTAGGACACGTGTTTTATGCTTTATATGAAAAACTTTTTTTCCCTAACCGAAAAATCATTTTTCCTAATTTTTGCAGAAGCACTAAAACTTTTTTTCTTAAACAGCTTAAGTTTATTGAATTTTTTAAAACTATCTTTTAAATCATGTTATAATTAACGTATTCAAGTTTTTTTTCTATATTAATATACAAACTTATCTAATCTAAGTCTCATTTTACCATTAATACATCAAATAATCACACATATCCAGAAATACATCAAAATTATACTAATACCCCATGCAACAAAACACCTCATGAGAAGTTCTACCAAATTGTTTTTTATTGTATTTATTACTAGAATTTTAAAAGTATACTAGTAAAGTTATTTTCAAATAAATTTAACAGGATTCGTTAATTTTAATCAGATTGATTTAAATAAATTAAAAAAATCATTTATTTAAATCAGTTTTCCTCAGACATTAGTTTTAAATAAATCTGAAATGAAAACAAACATATTACATTATACATACTATGATAGTGCATTAATATAATTTAATTTTACGCCACAGATAATAAAAAAGCATTTAAGGAGATAAAATTTAACATTTGTCAAAAAGGGGGGGGGGGGTAAAATACTATGTAAGTGAAGAAAAGTGTTTTAGAGTTCGATTTGAATCAAAATTATAAAATCTTGCCACAGTAAGGAAACCTAAGCATAAATATATTAAATATTGTATTTACACATTAATATTTAGAGAAACTTCTGCAAGTTGAATAAAATAAAACTATGTGAACATCGCACTTTTTCACTATTTATTATATGATTTTTTAGTTGAAAAAAATATTAATGATAACAGCACCTGTAGACATATGGTAAAAAGAAGAAAAATATAAGCTCTTTGACATTTTGTTTGGCTTCGGTAGCCAAAACACCATTTATAGATCTCAAAAGTAAAATCTCAGTCCTCACTTGCTAAGCGAATAACTTTATTTATTCTTTCATTTGAATTTTAGTGTTTTAACATATACTACGAATACTAATAAATATTTTTTTATACAAAAAAGTCTTCAAAAATTGAGAAATGTTAATCATTTGTCATTTTAACTGTAGTGGACATGTGGAGCACTTGTGAACTGATTTGTTGGGGCAAATATGAACAATTTATAAATGCCCCAATAATCATTCTTAGATTATGATCGTTTCAGTTAACTTCGTGACAAATAATGTCAGCTTCTATAAGTTCCCTGCAGTAGAAGACTTTTTGTCATAGAACATTTGATTTTGTATTCAAACTTCCACAAAAAACATCTGTCAACAGATACATAAAGAGCAACAATCTCGTTTAATTGTAATTTAAAATAATTAATAAACTTAAATAATATTACACAATATTTTAATAAACGGTTTTTTATGCATTGTTAGTACAAAAAGTTTTGCGTTAAACAGTTTCGAAAATTTTTCTATTTATTTTTTTCCAAACTTGAAATGATTGCTTACTTTTCTCTAAAATAGCTATGTATATGATGCTTTAAACGGTGATAGATATCAGTAATATCTTAAGAAATTAAATTGTTTAAAGTAATAACTATCATAAAATTACGATTTTAAGAAGCTCCCCACCTTTCTTTCAATAGCGAAAGAATTTGAATTTAGGGCAGATATTATAATCAAGATTTTTTTAAGCAATCATTAAAAACCCTTCTTTAATGCCCTTCTTTAAACCCTTCCCTATTATCTAAATACCCCTCCCTAAAATTTTCCTGAAGCTCAAACCCCAAAGCAAATTTTAAAAGTTTTATACATTTTTTTTTCAAATTTACTTATTTATTTATTTATTTTTTTAACAACAAACCAATCATCTTATCCTCCCTCTCTTCTATAAATCTATTATTTAAATTTTATAATGTAGTGCTTAAACATATCACCCAGAATCTAGCAAAATTTATGTATATTTTTTCTTTATAAATTCGTTTTTTTTCGCCACCCCAATAGTGGGACAGTTGTGAACAATTATTTTTAATTTATAGAACTATCAAAAGAAAGAAACTATAAAAGGGATTTAAAAAAAATTACCATATGCAAAATGTCAATGTTTAATGTATTGAGTAGTTTTTGTTTATAGAAATTAATCCATTTATGAGAAAAAGCTATATTTATGTGTACTGTTCACTTGTGCCCCAGTCTCCGCTATAGCTTTGTCTGTTCTATTTTTTAAAATTGAAAAAAATCTGAACCATTCAGTATTTTTTTAAATCGGATTTTGTGGATTGCAACCCTTTATAATGGTGGAAGTTAAGGTATTTGTTATAGTTTTCTGGATCGATGCTAAAGGGGGGGGGGGGGCAAGGGAACACGTTCCCTGGGCACCATAACGGAAAGGCCGCAGTAGAAGTAGGCGCCCATGCTGGGGACCAACTTGAATTCCTAAGCCGAAGTGGGAGGGGGGAGAAAGAAAAGCACCAAATATTCTTTTTTTTTGTATCGATTGTTCTCATGTCTCTTTAAAAACCATGATATTGTTAAAATTATCCTGTCTGGAGTATGCCAAAGTATGGAAGAATCTAAGTGTCATACGGCATAAAAATCCTGTATAAAGCGGCATTTTTTCGATCATTTGCCAAACTTTAATGAATCAATATTTGATTAAACAGATTACGCAGATCAGTATTGCATATTTTATGATTACATATTTGAAATTTTTAAATAAATCGAATTTTAGTAAATTAGTAAAATTCGCTTTGTAAATATAATTTGCGGAGGAGGAGAAGGGAGCAAAATCAAAGTTTGCCACGTCTGCAAAAAAAAGATAGTTTCGGTTCTGATAATTATCGAAAAGGCCAATACTAAAAAAGTCCTTCCGGCAATGCAGCGGGGAAGAGGTAGCTTTCATATACCTATTTATTTATTTTAAATTAAATTATATAAATCAAATATATGAAGCTCAAAGAAGTGGAATACGATTATATAAGATTGAATACCAGTTTTTGACAATACTGAATATTAATAGGAATTTTTAGAAAAATATTCATCTTTTATTCAACCTGGTTTTTTTTAAGCGATTTATAGGGTCACCAAATTTCACGATATCCATTTTAAAGCAGCATGATGGATAAAAAAACCCAATGAGCTTGATCGAAATCTTAATTCATGTGAACATGCACACTCACATCGAAATCGATTAATATATACGAGTGCTGTCGCGGGCAAATTGACTTTTTAAAAAAAATGTCACCCACATTAGAAATTCAAACTGCTATATCCCAAGCGTTTTTTAAGGTAAAAACAAAGCAAAAAATACTCCGGAATTCATTATTAAGATAAAAAGTTTAGAAAGAACCTTTTTTCAATTTCTAATTTTTTGTTTATACATCATTATACATTTAAAAGATTTTTGACAAATTTAAGTGGCCGCGATTTTGAAACAAGATGGCGGATAAAGTTGGTCCGTGAACTCGGTCAAGACATTAGTATGTACCAGGAACACGCGGATTTATATCGAAATCAGTTTATAAACATGCGTATTAACGCGTGACAAATTTCAGACCGTTTCAAAATGTCAATCTCACTAGAAATTGAAAGTGCTAAAACTCAGCCATTTTTCAAGATATAGATGAAACAAAAAATGATCTGGAATCTTTGTATCAAGGTCAAAACACAAAAGAAAAATATTTTTCAATTTCTTAATTTTTTTGCACCTGATTTTAAAATTTAAATAAAAAAAATAATATTCCGGCATTTTGAAACAAGACGGCGGTTGAAACTGGCCAACGAACTCGGTCCAGGCATAAGTATGGCCTATGTACGCACCAAGTTTCACCCAGATCGGTGTATAAATACGCGTGTTATCACGTGACGAATACCAGATCATTTCAAAATGGGAGTAACACTAGAAATTAAAAGTACTATAACTCAAACATTTTATAAGATACAGACGAAACGAAAAGTGCTTTGGAATCTCTGTATCAAGGTCAAATGCATAAAAGAAAATCCTTTTTCAATTTCTCATTTTTTGTACCTAATTCCAAATTTTAAATTTCTTTAAAAAAATTTAAATGGCCGCCATTTAAAAACAAGATGGCGGATGGAGCTGGTTAACGAACTCGATCCAGGCTTTACTAAGTACTTTGTACATACCAAGTTACATCCAAATCGATTTATAAATACGAGTGTTATCACGTGACAAACATCAGATCGTTTCAAAATGTCAGCCATAAGAAAAATTCAAAGTGCTATAACTCAATCGTTTTTTAAGATGTAGACAAAGTAAAAAGTGTTCTAGAATCGGTGATTTAGAATATAATACATAAAATAAAAATATTTTTCAACTTTTAATATTTTCGCATTTATTTTTAAATTTTAATTTTTTTAATTTTTTTAAATGGCTGTCATTTTGAAACAAGATGGCGAAGATGCTGGCCAACGAACTCGGTCGAGATATTTGTATGTACTATGTACATACCAAGTTTCATTCAAATCGGTTCATAAATTCGTTAGTTATCGCGTGACAAAAATCAGATATATATATATATGGTTATATATATATATATATATATATGTATGTCAACATTTGAACGGAGGGTGGTTTTGGGGTCGGGGGATCATGATCTTTGAAAATATACCAAAATTTTCCGGACGTGCTTTCCTCCGGACGGCTGCAAGAGGTAGCTTTTTAATTTTTGTAAAGAAAGCTACCTAATGTGAGCAACACTAGAAATTAAAAGTACTACAACTCAGACATTTTTTAAGATACAACCGAAACAAAAAATTCTTTGGAATCTTTATATCAAGGTCAAATGCATAAAAGAAAATCCTTTTTCAATTTCTCACCTTTTTGTACCTAATTTCAAATTTTAATTTTTTTCAAATTTAAATGGCCGCCATTTTTAAACAAGATTGCGTATGGAACTGGTTAACAAACTCGGTCCAGGCTTTACTAAGTACTATGTACACACACAAATACATAAAAATAGATTTATAAATACGAGAGTTATCACGTGACAAAAATCAGATCTCTTCAAAGTGAGAAATAAGAAAAATTCCAAGTACTATAACTCAATCATTTTTTAAGATATAGACAAAGTAAAAAGTTTTCTAGAATCGGTGTTTTAGGATTTAACACATAAAATAAAAATATTTTTCAACTTTTAATTTTCTCGCATTTAATTTAATATTTAAAATTTTTAAATTTTTTATATAGCCGCCATTTTTAAACAAGATGGCGGATGATGCTGGCCAACGACATCGGTCGAGATATTTGTATGAAATATGTACATACTAAGTTTCATTCAAATCGGTTCATAAATTCGTTAGTTATAGCATGACAAAAATCAGATCGTTTCAAAATGTCAGCCATAAGAAAAATTCAAAGTGCTATAACTCAATCATTTTTTAAGATATAGACAAAATAAAAAGTGCTCTAGAATTGGTGTTTTAAGATCTAACACATAAAAGAAAAATATTTTTCAACTTTTAATTTTTTCGCATTTAATTTTAAATTTTTAATAAAAAAAAATGGCCGCCATTTTGAAACAAGATGACGGATGATGCTGGCCAACGAACACGGCCGAGATATTTGTATGTGCTATGAACATACCAAGTTTCAATCAAATCGGTTCATAAATACGTTAGTTATCGCATGACAAAAATCAGATATAAATATATATATATATATATATATATATATATATGTATGTCAACATATGAACGGAGGGTGGTTTTGGGGTCTGGGGGTCATGATCGGTGAAAATATACCAAAATTTTCTGGAAGTGCTTTCCTCCGGAAGGCTGCAAGAGGTAGCTTTTTACTTTTTGTAATGAAAGCTACCTTATATCACGTGACAAAATCACATCGTTTCAAAATGTCAGTCACAAGAAAAATTCAAAGTGCCATAACTCAATCATTTTTTAAGATATAGACAAAGTAAAAAGTGTTCTAGAATAGGTGTTTTAGGATCTAACACATAAAATAAAAAGAATTTTCAACTTTTAATTTTTTCGCATTTATTTTTTAATTTAAATTTTTAAAATTTTTTTAAATGGAAGTCATTTTGAAACAAGATGGCGGATGATGCTGGCCAACGAACTCGGTCGAGATATTTGTATGTACTATATGCATACCAAGTTTCATTCAAATCGGTTCATAAATACGTTAGTTATAGCATGACAAAAATCAGATCGTTTCAAAATGTCAGCCATAAGAAAAATTCAAAGTGCTATAACTAAATCATTTTTTAAGATATAGACAAAGTAAAAAGTGTTCTGGATATGGTGTTTTAAGATCTAACACATAAAGAAAAATATTTTTAAACTTTTAATTTTTTCGCATTTAATTTTAAATTTTAAATTTTTTTAAAAAAATTAAATGGCCGCCATTTTGAAACAAGATGGCGGATGATGCTGGCCAACGAATACGGCCGAGATATTTGTATGTGCTATGTACATACCAAGTTTCATTCAAATCGGTTCATAAATTGGTTAGTTATAGCATGACAAATATTAGATCGTTTCAAAATGTCAGCCATAAGAAAAATTCAAAGTGATATACCTCAATCACTTTTTAAGATATAGACAAAAAAAAGTGTTCTGGAATTGATGTCTTAAGGTCTAACACATAAAATAAAAATATTTTTCAACTTTTAATATTTTCCCATTTCATTTTAAATTTTAAATGTTTTAAAATTTTTTAAATGGCCGCCATTTTGAAACAAGATGGCGGATGTTACTGGCCAATGAACTCGGTCGAGATATTTGTATGTACTATGTACATACCAAGTTTCATTCAAATCGGTTCATAAATACATTAGTTATCGCATGACAAAAATATGATATATATATGTAAACATATGAACGGAGGGTGGTTTTGGGGTCTGGGTGTCATGATCGGTGAAAATATACCAAACTTTTCTGGAAGTGCTTTCCTCCGGATGGCTGCAATAGATAGCTTTTTACTCTTTGTAATGAAAGCTACCTTATACGAGTGTTATCACGTGACAAAATCAGATCGTTTCAAAATGTCAGTCACAAGAAAAATTCAAAGTGCTATAACCCAATCATTTTTTAAGATATAGACAAAGTAAAAACTGTTCTGGAATATATGTTTTAGGATCTAACACATAAAATAAAAAGAATTTTCAACTTTTAATTTTTTCGCATTTATTTTTAAGTTTTAAATTTTTTAAAATTTTTTAAATGGAAGTCATTTTGAAACAATATGGCGGATGATGCTGGCCAACGAACTCGGTCGAGATATTTGTATGTACTATATGCATACCAAGTTTCATTCAAATCTGTTCATAAATACGTGTGTTATAGCATGACAAATTTCAGATCGTTTCAAAATGTCAGCCATAAGAAAAATTCAAAGTGCTATAACTCAATCATTTTTTAAGATATAGACAAAGTAAAAAGTGTTCTGGATATGGTGTTTTAAGATCTAACACATAAAAGAAAAATATTTTTCAACTTTTAATTTTTTCGCATTTAATTTTAAATTTTTAATTTAAAAAAAATTAAATGGCCGCCATTTTGAAACAATATGGCGGATGATGCTGGCCAACGAACACGGCCGAGATATTTGTATGTGCTATGTACATACCAAGTTTCATTCAAATCGGTTCATAAATTCGTTAGTTATAGCATGACAAAATTAGATCGTTTCAAAATGTCAGCCATAAGAAAAATTCAAAGTTCTATAACTCAATCATTTTTTAAGATATAGACAAAATAAAAAGTGTTCTGGAATTGATGTCTTAAGATCTAACACATGAAATAAAAATATTTTTACACTTTTAATTTTTTTCCATTTAATTTTAAATTTTAAATTTTTAAAATTTTTTTAAATGGTCGCCATTTTGAAACAAGATGGCGGATGTTACTGCCCAATGAACTCGGTCGAGATATTTGTATGTACTATGTACATACCAAGTTTAATTCAAATCGGTTCATAAATACGTTAGTTATTGCTTGACAAATATCAGATATATATATATATATATATGGTTATATATATATATATATATATATTTGTCAACATTTCAACGGAGGGTGGCTTTGGGGTCTAGGGGTCACGATCGGTGAAAATATACCAAAATTTTCTGGTAGTGCTTTCCTCCGGACGGCTGCAATAGGTATCTTTTTACTTTTTGTAATGAAAGCTAACTAAAAGTACTATAATTCAGACATTTAGGTAGCTTTCATTACAAAAAGTAAAAAGCTACCTATTGCAGCCGTCCGGAGGAAAGAACATCCGGAAAATTTTTGTATATTTTCACCGATCATGACCCCCAGACCCCAAAACCACCCTCCGTTCAAATATTGACATATATATATATATCTGATTTTTGTCATGCGATAACTAACGTATTTATGAACCGATTTGAATGAAATTTGGTATGTACATAGTACATACAAATGTCTCGACCGAGTTCGTTGGTCAGCATCATCCGCCATTTTGTTTAAAAATGGCGGCCATTTTAAATTTTTTAAAAAATTTAAAATTTAAAATTAAATGCGAAAAAATTAAAAGTTGAAAAATATTTTTCTTTTACGTGTTAGAGCTTAAAACAAAGATTCCAGAACACTTTTTATTTTGTCTATATCTTAAAAAAGGATTGAGTTATAGCACTTTGAATTTTTCTTATGGCTGACATTTTGAAACGATCTAATTTTTGACACGGGTATTTATGAACCGATTTCAATGAAACTTGGTATGTATATAGTTCATACAAATTCCTCGACCGAGTTCGTTGGCCAGCATCATACGCCATTTTGTTTCAAAATGGTGGCCATTTTAAATTTATTAAAAATTTAAAAATTTAAAATTAAATGCAAAAAAATCAAAATTTGAAAAATATTTTTCTTTTACGTGTTAGAACTTAAAAACAAAATTCCAGAACACTTATTATTTTGTCTATATCTTGCAAAATGATTGAGTTATAGCAATTTGAATTTTTCTTATGTCTGACATTTTGAAACGATCTGATTTTTGTCACGTGATAACACGCGTATTTATGAACCGATTTCAATGAAACTTGGTATGTACATAGTACATACAAATGTCTCGACCGAGTTCCTTGGCCAGCATCATCCACCATTTTGTTACAAAATGGTGGCCATTTTAAATTAAAAAAAATATATAATTTAAAATTTAATGTTAAAACATTAAAAGTTGAAAAATATTTTTCTTTTACGTGTTAGAACTTAAAACAACGATTCCAGAACACTTTTTATTTTGTCTATATCTTAAAAATTGATTGAGTTTATAGCACTTTGAATTTTGCTTATGGCTGACATTTTGAAACGATCTGATCTGAACGATCCTCAATGTTGCTTTAAAATGGCATACACTTTATGATATCGTGGAATTTGGTGACTCTCTAAATCGCTTAACATAAAACCAGGTTGAATAAAAGATGACTAATTTCTAAAAATTCCTATTAATATTCAGTCTTGACAAAAACTAGTATTCAATCTCATAAAATCACTAATTTTATAAGATTATTTCCACTAATTTGAGCTTAGTATTTTTGAACAATGTAACTTACCTTAAAATAAATAAATAAATATGTAAGTATATGAAAGCTACCTCTTCCTCCCGGCATTGCCGGAAGGACTTTTTTAAAGATACAGACGAAACAAGAAGTGCTTTGGAATCTTTATATCAAGGTCAAATGCATAAAATAAAAATCTTTTTCAATTTCTCACCTTTTTGTACCTAATTTCAAAATTTAATTTTTTTTAAATTTAAATGGCCGCCATTTTTAAAGAAGATGGCGGATGGAACTGGTTAACAAACTCGGTCCAGGCTTTATTAAGTACTATGTACACACCAAATTACATCCAAATCGATTTATAAATACGAGTGTTATCACGTGACAAAAATCAGATCGCTTCAAAATGAGAAATAAGAAAAATTCTAAGTACTATAACTCAATCATTTTTTAAGATATAGACAAAGTAAAAAGTGTTCTAGAATCGGTGTTTTAGGATCTAACACATAAAATAAAAATATTTTTCAACTTTTAATTTTTTCGCATTAATTTTTAAATTTTAAATTCTTTAAAAAAAATTAAATGGCCGCCATTTCGAAACAAGATGGTGGATGATGCTGGACAACGAACTCAGTCGAGATATTTGTATGAACTATGTACATACCAAGTTTCATTCAAATTGGTTCATAAATTCGTTAGTTATAGCATGACAAAAATTAGATCGTTTCAAAATGTCAGCCATTAGAAAAATTCAAAGTACTATAACTCATTCATTTTTTAAGATATAGACAAATTAAAAAGTGTTCTGGAATTGATATTTTAAGATCTAACACATAAAATAAAAATATTTTTCAACTTTCAATTTTTTCCTACCTAATTTTAAATTTTAAATTTTTTAAAAATTTTTAAATGGCCACCATTTTAAAACAAGATGGCGGATGATACTGGCCAACGAACTCGGTCGAGATATTTGTATGTACTATGTACATACCAAGTTTGATTCAAATCGGTTCATAAATACGTTAGTTATCGCATGACAAAATCAGATATACAGGGTTGTTATAATTAAAGTTCGCCTATTTAGAAGGCTCTAGAGCCGGTTCTATGGCTCTAAATGAATCAGAATTTCACTAGTACGTAGTTGAAGAAATGCGCTCTACGAAAATCGAAAAAAAAATTAGTTAAAATTTTTGTCAGTAGGTGGCGCTGGGCCAATATTTAAGCCGACATTTGCAGATCCCTTTATTTTCTGGGGATTTTTGAAAGATTCTGTATCTAAAGACAGATGTCAGACAATTTCTGATCTGAAAGACAGTATTAGACTTCACATTCGCTCAATCTAACAGGACAATTTACGCAATGTTGTAGAAAGCACAATTCTTAGAATGGAATGCAATATTAAAAATGGCGGAGGATTCATTGAGCCTGCATAATGTTATTCTTCGTTATTTCCTCATTGCCGAGCGACATATTTTATTTTTTTTGATGCAGATTACATCACATGAAATGATATTCATTTTTCTGTATTGTTTGGAGTCATAGGTCAGGCTCTAGATCTGTGTGATTAGGTGAACCTAATTAAAACAATTCGCAGTTCGTCGAAGCTTGTTGAAACTTTTAAATTTCTGTGTTTCGTCTGGATTGACTGATATTGATATAATGAATCTGCATACATCACCTTAATTATTGGCGCAGCGCCACCTAGGGACAAAAATGTTGACTAATTTTTTTCGATTTTCGCAGAGCGCATCTCTTCAACTACGTACTAGAGAAATTTCGTTTCGTTTGGAGCCATAGAACCGGATCTAGAGCCTTCTGAATTGGCGAACTTTAATTATAACAACTCTGTATAATACATATATATATATATATGTCAACATTTGAACGGAGGGTGGTTTTGGGGTCTAGGGGTCATGATCGGTGAAAATATACCAAAATTTTCTGGAAGTGCTTTCCTCCGGACGGCTGCAGTAGGTAGCTTTTTACTTTTTGTAATGAAAGCTACCTAAAAGTACTATAACTCAGACATTTTTTAAGATACAGACGAAACAAAAAGTGCTTTGGAATCTTTATATCAAGGTCAAATGCATAAAAGAAAAATCTTTTTCAATTTCTCACATTTTTGTACCTAATTTCAAATTTTAATTTTTTTTAATTTAAATGTCCGGCAAAGTAAAAAGTGTTCTGGATATGGTGTTTTAAGATCTAACACATAAAAGAAAAATATTTTTCAACTTTTAATTTTTTCGCATTTAATTTTTAATTTTTAATTTTTTAAAAAAAATTAAATGGCCGCCATTTTTAAACAAGATGGCGGATGGAACTGGTTAACAAACTCGGTCCAGGGTTTATTAAGTACTATGTACCCACCAAATTACATCCAAATCGATTAACAAATACGAGTGTTATCAGGTGACAAAAATCAGATCGCTTCAAAATGAGAAATAAGAAAAATTCTAAGTACTATAACTCAATCATTTTTTAAGATATAGACAAAGTAAAAAGTGTTCTAGAATCGGTGTTTTAGGATCTAACACATAAAATAAAAATATTTTTCAACTTTTAATTTTTTCGCATTAATTTTTAAATTTTAAATTTAAAAAAAATTTAAATGGCCGCCATTTTCAAACAATATGGTGGATGATGCTGGCCAACGAACTCAGTCGAGATATTTGTATGAACTATGTACATACCAAGTTTCATTCAAATCGGTTCATAAATTCGTTAGTTATAGCATGACAAAAATTATATATATATATATATATATATATATATATATATGGTTATATATATATATATATATATATATGTCAACCTTTGAACGGAGGGTGGTTTTGGGGTCTGGGAGTCATGATCGGAGAAAATATACCAAAATTTTCTGGAAGTGCTTTCCTCCGGATGGCTGCAGTAGGTAGCTTTTTACTTTTTGTAATGAAAGCTACCTAATACGAGTGTTATCACGTGACAAAATCAGATCGTTTCAAAATGTCAGCCACAAGAAAAATTCAAAGTGCTATAACTCAATCATTTTTTAAGATATAGACAAAGTAAAAAGCGTTTTAGAATAGGTGTTTTAGGATCTAACACATAAAATAAAAAGAATATTCAACTTTTAATTTTTTCGCATTTATTTTTAAATTTTAATTTTTTTAAATTTTTTTAAATGGCCGTGATTTTGAAACAAGATGGCGGATGATGCTGGCAAACGAACTCGGTCGAGATATTTGTATGTACTATGTGCATACCAAGTTTCATTGAAATCGGTTCATAAATACGTTAGTTATAGCATGACAAAAATGAGATCGTTTCAAAATGTCAGCCATAAGAAAAATTCAAAGTGCTATAACTCAATCATTTTTTAAGATATAGACAAAGTAAAAAGTGTTCTGGATATGGTGTTTCAAGATCTAACACATAAAATAAAAATATTTTTCAACTTTTAATTTTTTCGCATTTAATTTTAAATTTTAAATTAAAAAAAATTAAATGGCCGCCATTTTGAAACAAGATGGCGGATGATGCTGGCCAACGAACGCGGCCGAGATATTTGTATGTGCTATGTACATACCAAGTTTCATTCAAATCGGTTCATAAATTCGTTAGTTATAGCATGACAAAAATTAGATCGTTTCAAAATGTCAGCCATAAGAAAAATTCAAAGTGCTACAACTCAATCATTTTTTAAGATATAGACATAAGATATATCGGTTCATAAATACGTTAGTTATCGCATGACAAATATCAGATATATATATATATATATATATATATATATATATATATATGTCAACATTTGAACGGAGGGTGGTTTTGGGGTCTTGGGGTCATGATCGGTGAAAATATACCAAAATTTGCTGGAAGTGCTTTCCTCCGGACGCACAGTGGGGCAAAACCCCAAAAAGCTGGCCAAAAGTCAAAGAATGAAGTTACGATTTAGGGAATTTCGATTGTATTGTTGGCTAGAATAATGTTTGGAGATTCAGAATCTGTATTTAAAAAAAATTTTTGCTTTGCCATTACAAACAGCATCATTTCAAAAATGATGCTTGGAGGAGTATCATTTAGAGCGAACAAAAACAGCAAAACAACAGTTCTTCTAAACGCATACTATATTTTATAATATTATCCGATTTTAATGATTTTAAATGGATTCACACTATGATAGTATGTACTTTATTTGCATGTATTACAAAATTTATATTAAGCACGTAAAAATTAATAAATTCATTGACTTTTTTAATAAAAAATTTTAGAATTTTTTTTATTTTTTTGTTTTTAAACATAAAAAAGTTTAAATGTTCCACAGTGTTCCGCAACGAAATTTAATGGAAATAATAACTTGGGCTATTGTCTAGTGATTCATAAAAAACCAGCTGCCTAAAACTGCCTTTTTGCATTTTACGCACATTTTAGTAAACGCAAGTAAAAATGCCACTTTTTCGGTCGCCTCAAAAATTTTTAAATTGACTACTTTTCACATAATTTAGCTGATAAATATTTTTCAAATTTTTGAATTATTCAATTTTATAATATTTTATTCCCTATTATAGTGTAAATAAGTACTATAATCATAAGATTACATTAATTTGATAAGTAAGCTTAGTAATGAAAAATAAAAATAATTCTCTATTATTGATCCGGTAGAATAACATTTTCTTATCTTTATAGGTAGTAATTTTGTTTGTTCTATTATAATTAGAAGAATTATTTTGTTAATGGCTATATTTGCTAGATCAAACTACTGAGCGTATTTAATTAATGCGAATAAAAAGCATTATGAATATCACTTTTGCTTATATTAGTAATTTGGATTTGATGGCACATCTATTCTGAGTACATTTAAACAAACATTTAGGTATGAAGATGGCATTATGTCTAATATATTTTTCTTTTCTTCCGTGTTACTAGAATACACAAATATAGCGAATAATTCATGAATCGTCAATTTGAAAATATCGAGTTCTTCATTTCACTGATTTTATCGGGCCAATCGTGATCCATTTTTCTTTTTCAAGAAATACGGAAGCAACTGTCAATGAATGGGATTCCATTAAATACTAGCAGAATAAACTTATTTCGTTTAATACAATCATTGATACAGAAGAAAAAGTCGTTAAAAACGAATTAGTGTAATACTCAACGTTGCTACCTATGTCAGACAGCATCAAAACAGTATCTTACCGATCTGACATTTTTTATTAAAAGTGGATTGAGATAATTTAGAATTCAGAATATCTAAGTTCTCTATTAATTCTCTATTACTATAATAATTCTCTATTACTGATCCGGTAGAATAATATTTTCTTATCTTTATAGGTAGTAATTTTGTTTGTTCTATTGTAATTAGAAGAATTATTTTGTCACTGGCTATATTTGCTAGTTTAAACTACTGAGCGCATTTCATTAATGCGAGTAAAAATCGTTATGAATATGACTTTCGCTTATATTAGTAGTTTGGATTTGATTTGCAAGTGAGGATGTGATGGCACATCTATTCTGAGTACATTTAAACAAATATTTACCTATGAAGATGGCAGGAAGTCTAACATATTTTTCTTTTCTTCCGTGCTACTAGAATACATAAATATTGTGAATAATTCATGAATCGTCAATTTGAAAATATCGAGATCTTCATTTTACTGATTTTATCGGGCCAATCAAGATCCATTTTTCTTTTTCAAGAAATACGGAAGCAATTGTCAAAGAATGGGATTTTATTAAATACCAGCAGAATCAAATTATTTCGTTTAATACAATCATTGATACAGAAGAAAAAGGTCGTTAAAAACGAATTAGTGTAATACTCAACGTTGCTACCTATGTCAGACAGCATCAAAACAGCATCTTACCGATCTGACATTTTTTATTAAAAGTGGATTGAGATAATTTAGAATTCAGAATATCTAAGTTACATGCAAAGATGTTTAGAGAGGCCTTACACCTGGCAGACAACTGGATAGAAAAAATGAAAAGCTCATACTCTGCATTAAAATAAGAACACTGAAATTGCAAAATAAAATATGCAAAACATATTTCGTTTACAATCAAGACTTCTCGTCGAGAAACTAAATCCCAGATTTGGAAGCACAAATGATGGAAATACAATTCAACGATTCTTTGAAAAAGCAACTATTTGTTTCTAAACGAGCATATACGAAGATTTGATTAAACGCTTCTATGCCATAAGTAATTTCTTGTAGCCATGTTATTTATTTGATAAACTTCGAAAAATTTCCCTTACAAATAGCTCGTAGATTTGAGCAGCACGCCTGGTTCTATATGCTTACTTCAGTACACAAACTGTTTTTTAATTACAAAGAAATAACATTATTTTCATTACTACCAATTTTTCAAATGCCATAAGATACTCAAGAATCATGCAACAAACTGATCAAAAGGCACCGAGAAGATTTATCGCAAAGATGCAGTAGCGAGAAAAAAGCTATTTTTACGTCTTTTAATGTCATCAGATTCTTTCCTTTCCAGTTTAGGTAAATTATCGTAGAAGAAATTAAAATCATTGATCCTAAGAGTCACAGGATCTTCCAATACCGCCAACAAGTTCTGCTAACTATTTCGACACCTTGACCTCTGAAGAATCTTTTTATTATACTACAATTGATTCTAAAGGTTAATTTCTGGAATATATTTTCGTTTTTATTTTAATAATATAAAAATTAAATAGTCTAATGTTTTACTTTCCATTAACGTACTTAAATTTTGTTTAAATATGTCTTGGTTTTTTGAAAATTCCCTTTTAAGTTTAGCGCGAAATTTTAAATTTTATTTAAATCTTATTGTTTTTACTCTTAATCTGTAATTTTATTTATTTATTTATTTTTAAAATTTAACTTTTGAATCCTAATTAGCATCCTCAAAAGTTTACGAAATTGCATATAAATTGAATAACTTTCGAGATATTTTAATTTTTATTCCGCCATATTGTAGCCGCCATTTTTTTTTTCAATTTTAATTTTCTAGTTTTACTTAGCATCTTCAAAAACACCTGTATACGAATTTTCGTACAATTTGATTAACATTTTCATATTTTGGTCAGCTTTTCGGGATTTTGCCCCACTCTGGGACGGCTGCAATAGGTAGCTTTTTACTTTTTGTAATGAAAGCTACCTAAAACTTACGTAATTCATAGTATAGTTTTTTACTGCAATAGTTTAATCTATTTCAGTTATCGTATACATCAAATGTTTTCTGTATTTGATTTGGTACATTCAGAAATTAGAAATCCACTGATAAAGCTGTTAAACTCGTTTCTCTGTACCAGGTTGCTTCCAAATTTGTTTAGAAATTGATGTGCTGCAGTTATTTTTATTTTAACTAATGAAAGTTGAATTTTTGACTTCCGATTTGTAATTTTTCATGCAATTTGTGCAGTAAATTTTCCTATAGCCTAAAATTTTACCCTTGAATCATTTATGTAAATTGTGTAATATTAATGACACATATATTTATAACACACTTGTGTATGTATCATTTATATTTTATAAATTAAGCCATGTAAAACAATAATATTGTGTGAGAATAAAAAAGAAAAATATGATATAAAGAAAAACAACAATTATTTTGATTTTTATTTAAAAAATCAAATCTCGAACCCTGAAATTTAAGTTAGAAAATAACTATTTAAAATTATATTTTTGCAAGTGGCTCGTTAATTATTGAGATTATCTCAAGATCAATAGTTTAATTATTTTAGCTAGAATTTTAAAATGCTGAATGACAGGAATTTCAGTTATCAAACTACGACAGTGTTTGAGGGGAATAGCGATAAAGAAGTATTTGCAGGTGATTTTTGTTTTCTATACTAAATTTCATAACATTTCAGAACTGATGTTAGAATCACTGATCTGCAGATTTTAAAGTTTTGCAAATATTCCCAAAGCAGCATGTTTTTCAATGAACTTTTAGTTCGAAAAATGTTTTGCGGTAATAAAATAGAAACACAGGAAAATGTTCCGTGCAATTTCATTTTTTAAAGAAGTACTAAACATATTTTTAAAAATACTCACATGAAAAAAAAGATTACTTTAGGATAGGATATATGATACTTTTAGGTTAAAAATGTACTACTGATTGCAATTAAGTGGGATATATTTAATAAAATTTATATAAGGGCCGAAATTTGTTGGGGGGGGGGGCATTTGTCCCGGTAGCCAAATGAAGATTGTTTGCGAATTTTTCTCAAGTACATTTTTAGCATGGTATTGTTAAAATTGTCTATGTGGGTATGCCAAATCGTAGAAAAGTCTAAGGATGCCATGGAATAAAAATTTTATATAAAACTGTTTTTTAATTTCCCAGTTGCATACATACATAATAGATATGAAATAGCACCATTCTATATACAATTATCTTAAGTTGGAGTAATTAATTCTGTTTTTTCATTCAATCCTTTATGCCCTCGCAATTACATTGGATTGCGATTACATCTCGCAATTACATGCTCCATTGATCTAAATTTAATCTAAAATGTATTTACTCAGTCGTATGTTTCTCGCCATATAAAATAATCATACTCTGCTCAATATAATTTAGAAAAGCATACTAAAACGATTAAAGCTAACAAAATTTAAAGGTCATAAATTTTCCTAATCAATTGCATAAGTATGGCATTTCCTTTCTATTAAGTTTAAATGAAATATTTTTAGCAGAAACTTTTTTATTCACAGAGAATATCCAGGACATATTGTGTAAGTCCTGATTTAATTGTAGATATCAGACGTACATAATTAGTCTTATTTGATTTATATTTGAACTGTTACTTTTCATTTTCTAGTGAGGTTCCACCTTTTGACAGGTAAACAGATTAGATACAAACAAATGAAAAATATATCATATCCTGGATGTTATGAAGTTAATCTGATTATAAATTACCAGTATACTTACATATATGAAAGAACTAAGCATTTTTCGATTTCATAAATCTCACAAGAACATTTATTGCAAATAAGCTAAAACAGCGAATGTGCGTGTGTGTGTACATATATATATATATATATATATATATATATATATATACACGCCCCTATGTGTGTGTGTGTGTGTGTGTTTATATATATATAGATTAGTCTTATTGTAATAATGGAGCAAGAATGAATTTGAACATCAGAAAATACCCACCCTAAATGTTCGATCAATTTCTATATAAATGCAGTGCAGCTTGATCATTAATTTCAAGTATTTTTTTAATCTTTTCCAAAATTGAATTTTTATATAATGGTGTGTATTCTAATCCGTATATGTATGGATATAAATTGCTGTAAGTTATCTTAGAATTTTTTTCTCGTATTGCCTGAAGCTTTTTTGTATAAAAAAGGGCTATTGTAAAATAAAAAGAAAGTGTGGCATTTTTTTTAATGTATAATATACCATGTTGCATCTATTAACTTTATAAGTGTCTTTCATTACTAAATTTTCTATTTTCATTTTTCAGAATCTTTGCTGATATTAACCCAAATAAAGGTTTCAAAGCGCCAAGGATTAAAGGAAGAAGAAATAATGCGATTACCGAGCAAATTAAGTAAATGGACTTAGAGATTTTGAAAGTCAGTTTAATTTGGAATGCAACAATCAATAGGGTTTTTTTTATTTATTTAGTATTCTGATTTTTTACATATTTATTCCTCTTAATTTTTTAACCCATTTTTTTCTCAGTCTTATTTATTATCACTGTGTTTGATTAGAAATATTTGATGTGATAGAAGTTATCAGCAATCATGTTTAATGACTTTTTAAAACTTCGTGATTGTTTTTCTGAATAGATTTTCAATTGTCACTCTCAAATGTAAAATATGATACAATGAATTCTATTTGTTAAAATGAATGAATTATAGCATTACACTGAAAAGTGTAGATTTCTTTTTTAATGTAATCATCATGTATTATTTTATTTTGTTAATATTTTATTTGTTAATAAAGAATTATTAATGAATATTTTTGAAGTTTCTGACTTTTTTTAAACTTCATGATTTTTATGCTTTAAAACTTAACAACACAGCAAAGAAAATTCTTGTATCCAATTCAACACATTATACATAAGCACAAAAAAAGACAGTTAACATATTTAAATCTTTCGGTAGCAAGTAATTGTAATTATGCAGAGTTGATTTTATACCAGAAATCAAAAGGGGTGTCAGAATGTGTGAAAATGGAAAACAGTTAATATATATATGCAAATTTTTTTTCTCCAATTTAAATATTGCCAAAAAAGTAAAATAATTAGTTTTTGAGTAAATATGTACATAAATACAATCTGCAATGTTTATTTTATCTTTAATCTTAAACCAGAAAACGTCTGTAGTAAAATTGATATTGTATTTCATTTCTCTGCATTTTAATTTTAACGTAGCCAGTTTTAGAAATACACTGCTCAAAACAATTAAAGGATATTGCAGTTTTAGGTGGATTTTGTATCTGGGAAACTTTTTAGCTGATTGATACATGGTCGACAGAGATAGTAGGTTATATGAGAATAAATTACACATGTTTGGCAGAAAAAAATGCATTTTATTGCGCATTTGTGTACAAAAGGAAAAAAAAACACAATTTGGTCATATGAGAAAAAAAGAATAAGAAAAGGTGTTTTCTTCAAAAAAAAAAAAATCATTTTCAGTAGGGGGTATGGTTTTCACGGGCGGCCAGCAACGTTGAACACCTTTGAGGCATGGACTCAATGAGGTTATTAATGACGAGTTGGGGTATTCTGCCCCACTATTCCAGAAGAGCTCTTTCCAGTACTTGGAGAGTTTGTGGGGGTTGTTGGCGGCCAGAAACTCGTCTTCCTAGAGCGTCCCAAACGTGCTCGATTGGATTCATGTCTGGAGAATACGCTGGCCATTCCATTCGAACGATTCCTTCCTCGAAAAGGAAATCCTCCACCAGGTTTGCACGATGTGGCCTGCAGTTATCGTCCATTAAAATGAAGTTATCTCCGATTGCTGCAGCGTAAGGGACTAAAATAGGTCTCAGGATCTCATCCCTATATCGGCGACCAGTCAGAGCTCCATCTCGAATGATGTAGAGGTTAGTGCGCCCGTCAATGGAGATGCCACCATACACCAACACTCCTCCACCGCCAAATCTGACACTTTCGCGCACGAACGCAGAATTATTCCTACTGCCACGGTCCCTCCAGATGAAAATACGCCTATTATCCGGATGCACAGAAAAACGGGACTGTCAGAAAACAGAATATTGCTCCATTCATTTCTCCTCCAGTTGACATGCTCGGTTTCCCACTCCCTGCGGTCGCGACGATGCCTTGATGTTAATCTAACACATACCATCGGTCGGCGAGCATACAGACCTACAGCATGGAGCCGGTTTCGGACAGTCTGAGTTGAAATCGTGGTGCCTGTAGCCGAGCGAACGTGTTGTTGGAGAAGAGTAGCGTTCATGTTTCGGTGTCTCCGAGCTGTTAACGCTAAATACCGATCTTCATTGGGCGTTGTTGCCCATCTACGACCTTGCCCTGGTCTTCGGCCTGCACATCCACTCTCCAGAAAACGGTTCCATATCCTGGAAATGACACTCTGTGACACTCCAATGGCTTGCGCTACTTCGGCTTGAGTTTGGCCCCCTTCTAACCTACCAACAATCAATTCTCCAAGTTCTGAATCTGTCAAATGACTTCGCTGAGACATCGTACTCATCGAAACAAAGCAATCACTGAATGCCGATAGTAGGGAAAGAAGGTGAGTTCAACCCCAGCGAGGCGGTAGGAGGAGGACAGGAGGAAGAGGTCCTCCACCTCCTATAAGAGGGAGGAAGGACCACCACCACCTGATTGAGAAGCTTATCTGATGGAGAGTGTATCATACTGTAGTAGGATGAGAGGACGGCTTAAAATTGAGGGGGCTTAAATTTTTAGGGTTTGAAACGTATGAGATTATACTATAGTAGAGGGGTGGATGTTTGGAGTCTGTTACAGTATGATGAGATTTTTAGAGAAAGGGGAGGGCTTATTTTTTAGGAGGGGCTTAAAATTGAGAAGGGGCTTAAAATTTTTTTGAGAGTTTAAATTAAAGTAGAGATTGAAATCAACTTAGAGTAAGAAAGATATTTGAATACGAAATGGAAAAATGCAGTGGTGCCCTCTATCGGTGGGAATTGGAACGAGGGGTTTTCTGAAATAATAAAAAACATATATTTTTGCAAAGGCTATGGGTCCCCCAACATATATTAAAAAATTAATATATGTTGTATTAGCAGTTCAGAGACAGGGGTATCATGAACACAGGGGTATCACTGTGGCCCACATTCTGCAAAAATATACTTTAGGATTAGCTTGACATTTAAAATCTTCATGCATGTAAAAGGGATTTCAAAAATATTGTTTCGGTGTTCATGAGGTTTGGAAAAAAAATTGTATACTTATTTTTATGAATCTTCTAAACTGTTTGAAATGTCCTTATGTCCATAGGCTAGGCTTGTTATCCCATTATTCAATAAATAGCGTTTATCATCAAACACCGATAAACAGTTTTTGTTGTATTGAGTGGTGTATAATTGGTACTGGGATGCTAATATCTTGTATGACAGGGCTTTATCCCAATTTCTTCCTTATGGTGGGTTTGAACGGTGTGCGACAAATTATATTACAGAAGAGTGGATTTTATCGTTAGCTGATGATAGTGACTTCGGGTATATTTTCGAGGTTGATTTGAAGTACCCCTCAAATCTGCATTCATTACACAATGAATACCCACTCGCCCCTGAAAGATTGGTCGTAAAGAAGAAATGTTGTCTTCGTATGCACATAGCTTAGTTAACAATAGAAAATTCATAGGAACCCCTAAAGACATTCCAAATTTAAAGGATGAACAGAATTTTATCACTCATTATCGTAATCTTAAATTTTATTTACAACTCGGGTTAGAACTTACTGCTGTTTACAAAGTCCTTAAATTCAGAAAAACACCTTGGCTTGAAAATTATATTAGTTTTAATACTGAAAACAGAAAAGAAGCTAAATCCTCTTTTGAAAAGGACTTTTTCAAACTAATGAATAACTCTGTGTTTGGGAAAACTATGGAAAATCTACGAAAACATAGAAATATTGTACTTGTTAATAACGAAAAAAGAGCCAAGAAATTAGTGGCTTCACCCACTTTTAAATCTTTTAAAACATATGATGAAGATTTAACTGCCGTTGAAAGGATGAAAACTAGCATACTCATGAATCGACCGATTTATATTGGGTTCACGATATTGGAGTTATCCAAAATGCTGATGTACAATTTTCATTATAATTTCATAAAGAAAACATATAAAGAGGATGCAAATCTCTTATTCATGTATACCGACTCATGTTATCACTTTCAAACCAAAGATATTTTCGTTTTAATTTATTAGAATTATTTACCAAGTTTAATTTATCATTTTTATTAACAATTGTCATTTGCATAATCATGACGGATATTACCTTGCGTTTCCAAACAACTTTTCAAAAAGAACGAATATGTTAACATTATGTATCATTCATTACTTAGATTAAAACTTTTACCGATGTTGATAAACATATTGAAATTACTATGTAAATTTTTATTCATTTAAAAGTAATAATAATTCTACTTCATTACAATTCTAGATTTTCATAATCAAAAAATTTAAAAATAATTAAAAAATATAATTTTTTTCTGGTCATTAGCAGAGAACTTTGAATTTTCTCAAAATGAATTAAGTCGAATTGATCAAATACAGAGCTCTCATTGCCCAGGCTGAACCGCGTGGAGGTTGGGCACTCTCAGCCCAGACACTCACACACACTTTTTTCTGAATTTTAATTACTATAAATGTCTTATATTGAAAATGGAATTGTTTGCAACTTAAAATAGTATCTTTTCAGCACTTATTCACTGCCTTGCACAAACATCTGATAACAAAATAATTTTAATAGGAACTAGCTGATATTTGAAAAAATGTCAAGTAAGATTAGATTTCACTTATTTACAAAAGTCAAGAAAGAGAATTTTGTTTGATGTTTCAACTAACTAAACTTTTTAAAACAACAATTTAATCCCATTAATCCATTTCATATGATTTTTTTTAGAGGTTCCCAAAAAATTATTAAATTTTACTTAAATTTTAACCTTTAAAAAAAAGTGACTTATCAATTAAAATTAGATTTCACTTTAATTTATTAATTTTTCATTTTAAAATACTGAATTTGAATTTATACTGAATTAATTTAAAAATACTTTTAATATATTAGAATTATTTACCAACTTTAATTTATCATTTATATTAACAATTGTTATTCATATAATCATGATGGATGTGTTTCCAAACAACTTTTCAAAAAGAATGAAACTGTTAACATTGTGTATCATTAACCACTCAGATTAAAACTTTTACCTAGTGTTGCCACAAAATTTTTCAAAGATAGAGAAACTGATAACATTATTTATCATAAGCTTACTTAAATTAAAACTTTGTGTTGCCACAAAGTTCTTCAAAAATAGTAAAACCATTGACCTAATATATAAACTTCCACTTATATACAAAGACTGTTTTTTTAGTTTATTAAAAAATGGTTGACTAAAACTAATGGCATTACTAATTAAGCTATTGCATAGCTTTTATCGCGGGCTTTGAGCGCGGCGACCGAATCCAAAAATTCCGTAACGCGAAAAATCCTAACACATCCGTAACGAAAAAACCTAACACTCGGCTAACGTCGTTTGCCGAGTGTGCCGAGCTGACTTTTCTTCTGCCGACCGTAACACATCCGTAACGAAAAAACCTAACACTCGGCTAACGTCGTTTGCCGAGTGTGCCGAGCTGACTTTTCTTCTGCCGACCGTTTCTTTTTCAAAGTATCAACGTTTAGAAGAATGTAATGAACCTGCTTATGTGAATGAATTAAACTTGCCGAAATTTGAAGTTCCCAATACATTGAACACTAACAATGAGACCATATCATGTGATTTATCCACTACTGATTATCCACCGAATGTGAAATCTGAGATTAATACGAATTTTTTTAACTTAATTTCCCAAGACGAATATTTTCAAGAACCCACTATTAGATGCGAAGAGACTGTGTTACAAGCAATCAACCTTTCCCAAGCAAGTGATGAAAGCCAATGCACCACTCCACGAACTAAAAGGGGTAAATCCTGTAATCGTGTTATATTTCGAGAAGAACTCAGTGATTGTACCTTCTTAATTTTAAAACTGTATAACAGACAATTTTATTTACATATTCAAGAGTTTAAACGCAGTGGGCTTACTAATGAAGAAATTGTAACGAAAAATGCAATTTTTATGGATGTTAACAGTTGGTACGAATTTTGCAATAAATTTTTTTCCATTTAATTTGAAGTATAAAAGTTCCTCGTTTGTTGCTAATAACATGATATTAGTGTTAAATTTTAATAATTCTATCATGCGAATTAAACATTTAAAGAATTATTCTCACATTGACTTGAACGAGTATCAGTTAGAAAAGTTAAAAATAAAAGCCTTTGATCTGAATAAAGAACTTCTGCAGCATATTTATGTAAAGCATTTACCAAACTTAATAAGACAGAAATGTATCGTTAGTCACACATCTTTAGAAAATGAACGCATGTGCCAACATAAACTTATAACGTGTATTGAAAATATTATGTCGAGTATACTAAAGCGCATTTTTGAATGCAATGGTTGTATTTTTATCCACGAATCTGTAATCTTTCATCCCTGTTTGATATTAAATAATCGACAAAAATTTGAACAAATAGGAGAAATGTTATTGACTTTAATAGATTTCGACTTTGCTATTTCCTCGTTTTTAAACGAAGTAGATTGCATTAGTGAAAACTTCTTATCTAATATTAATGTAGAAACCATTCAAAACGGATTGCTTAAAATAATGAAATAAAATGTTTTACTGTTCTCTTTAATATGTGTGGTTAATTATTTTCAAAATGTATGTTTATTTCGTTTAGCTTTTTCAAAACATTTATAAATAGTTTCAATTTGTATGTGTATAAAAAAGAAACACTTCATTATTAATAAAAAATATATTAACTATCTTAAAAATAATAATAATAATCTTAATATTTTAATTCATTCTTTTCAAAAATTAGAAAGTTAAAAAGTTAATAAAAATTAATAAATTAAAAAAACTTTATACAAAAATTAATATCAATAGAAATTTTTTTCAAAAGTTTAAAATATATTTTGAAAATTTTAAAATGAGTTTTCTGATTTATGTATATTATTTTTACTCTATTATCTTACTGTAGCATTATAACAGATTCATAGTTAAACACATATAAACATTAGGATGTATATAAAAGCAACATATTAATATACTCTCTTGTTTTATTCAGAAATAAAATATCTTCATAAAAATGTTAAAAAAATAAAAAGTTTATGAAAAAGTTTAAAAAATAATTCATTAGATTAAAAAAAATTCACAAATTAAAAAAATATATTTCATAAGTTTACAAAAAAAAAAGTAACATAAAAAGTTTTATCGAAAAAAAAGTAACATAAAAAGATTTTAAAAAAAAAGTATTATAAAAAGTTTTAAGTAAAAAAAAAAAAAAAAAAAAAAAAAAAAAAAACTTTACGCAAAAAATAATACCAATAGAATTTTTTTCAAATGTTTAAAATATTTTTGTAAAAGTTAAAATGAGTTTTCTGATTTATGTATATTATTTTCACTCTATTATCTTACTGTAACATTGCAATTCATTCATAGTTAAACACATATAAACATCAGGATGTGCATAATAGCAATGCATTAATATACTATCTTGTTATTAAAAGATAAAATAACTTCATAAAAATCTTTTCAAAATTAAAAAAAAGTTTCATAAGTTTGCAAAAAATAAAAACTTTATGAAAAAGTTTAAAAAATAATTCAGAAGATTAAAAATATATATATATTTCATAAATTAAAAAAATATATTTCATAAGTTTCAAAAAAAAAAAAAAAACAACTTAAAAAAATAATAATATCAATAGGAATTTTTTTTTCAAATGTTTAAAATTTATTTCACAAAAGTTAAAATGTATTACATCTTATCAAAAATGAGTTTACTGATTTATGTGTGTATGTATATTATTTTCACTGTATTATCTTACTGTATCATAGGGTAAGTAATACAGTATAGTAAGATAATACAGTGAAAATAATATACATACACAATAAATCAGTAAACTCATTTTTGATAAGATGTAATACATTTTAACTTTTGTGAAATAAATTTTAAACATTTGAAAAAAAATTTCTATTGATATTATTTTTTTTATAAAGTTTTTTTTTAATTATTAAAGAACTTTTGAAATAACTTTTAACTTATGATTTTTTTTTAAACTTATGAAATATATTTTTTAATTTATGAAATATATATATATTTTTAATCTTCTGAATTATTTTTTAAACTTTTTCATAAAGTTTTTATTTTTTGCAAACTGATAAATCTTTTTTTTAATTTTGAAAAGATTTTTATGAAATTATTTTATCTTTTAAAAACAAGATAGTATATTAATGCATTGCTTTTATGCCCATCCTAATGTTTATATGTGTTTAACTATGAATGAATTGCAATGTTACAATAAGATAATAGAGTGAAAATAATATACATAAATCAGAAAAATCATTTTAACTTTTAGAAAAATATTTTAAACATTTGAAAAAAAATTCTATTGGTTATATTTTTTGTGTAAAGTTTTTTTTTAGTTAAAACTTTTTATAATACTTTTTTTAATACTTTTTGTTTTGTTAAACCTTTTTATGTTACTTTTTTTTTCGATAAAATTTTTATGTTTTTTTTTTTTTTTTGTAAACTTATGAAAATTTTTTAATTTGTGAAATTTTTTTAATCTAATGAATTATTTTTTAAACTTTTTCATAAAATTTTTATTTTTTTAACATTTTTATGAAGATAATTTATTTCTTAATAAAACAACAGAGTATATTAATCTGTTGCTTTTATATACATCCTAGTGTTTATATGTGTTTAACTATGAATCTGTTATAATGTTACAGTAAGATAATAGAGTAAAAATAATATACATAAATCAGAAAACTCATTTTAAAATTTTCAAAATATATTTTAAACGTTTGAAAAAAATTTCTATTGATATTAATTTTTTATAAAGTTTTTTTAACTTATTAATTTTTATTAACTTTTTAACTTTCTAATTTTTGAAAAGAATGAATTAAAATATTAAGATTATTATTATTTTTTTAAGATAGTTAATATATTTTTTATTAATAATGAAGTGTTTCTTTTTTATACACATACAAATTGAAACAATTTATAAATGTTTTGAAAAAGCTAAACGAAATAAACATACATTTTGAAAATAATTAACCACACATATTAAAGAGAATAGTAAAACATTTTATTTCATTATTTTAATCAATTCGTTTTGAATGGTTTCTACATTAATATAAGATAAGAAGTTTTCAATAATATAATCTACTTCGTTTAAAAACGAGGAAATAACAAAGTCGAAATCTATTAGAGTCAATAACATTTCTCCTATTTGTTCAAATTTTTGTCGATTATTTAATATCAAACAGGGATGAAAGATTACAGATTCGTGGTTAAAAATACAACCATTGCATTCAAAAATGCGCTTTAGTATACTCGACATACTATTTTCAATACACAATATAAGTTCATGTTGGCACATGCGTTCATTTTCTAAAGATGTGTGACTAACGATACATTTCTGTCTTATTAAGTTTGGTAAATGCTTTACATAAATATGCTGCAGAAGTTCTTTATTCAGATCAAAGGCTTTTATTTTTAACTTTTCTAACTGATACTCGTTCAAGTCAATGTGAGAATAATTCTTTAAATGTTTAATTCGCATGATAGAATTATTAAAATTTAACACTAATATCATGTTATTAGCAACAAACGAGGAACTTTTATACTTCAAATTAAATGGAAAATTTTATTGCAAAATTCGTACCAACTGTTAACATCCATAAAAATTGCATTTTTCGTTACAATTTCTTCATCAGTAAGCCCACTGCGTTTAAACTCTTGAATATGTATATAAAATTGTCTGTTATACAGTTTTAAAATTAAGAAGATACAATCACTGAGTTCTTCTCGAAATATAACACGATTACAGGATTTGCCTTTTTTAGTTCGTGGAGTTGTGCATTGGCTTTCATCACTTGCTTGGGAAAGGTTGATTGCTTGTAACACAGTGTCTTCGCATCTAGTAGTGGGTTCTTGAAAATATTCGTCTTGGGAAATTAAGTTAAAAAATTCGTATTAATCTCAGATTTCACATTCGGTGGATAATCAGTAGTGGATAAATCACATGATATCGTCTCATTGTTAGTGTTCAATGCATTGGGAACTTCTAATCTCGGCAAGTTTAATTCATTCACATAAGCAGGTTCATTACAATCTTCTAAACGTTGATACTTTGAAAAAGAAACTACTTCGTTGAGAGGTCTTTTTAACAAATTTACTACAGAATCTATTTTCAAAAAATAAGGATAGCCGCTGATGAAATTCAAACGGAAATCAGTTGCAAACTAAATGCTGAAAAACAACACATATCCTAATATATGTTAAAAAATCAGCGTCAGTTACAGTTAAAAATTAAAAAATTAGTAATGCCATTAGTTTTAGTCAACCATTTTTTAATAAACTAAAAAAACAGTCTTTGTATATAAGTGGTAGTTGATATATTAGGTCAATGGTTTTACAATTTTTGAAGAACTTTGTGGCAACACAAGGTTTTAATTTAAGTAAGCTTATGATAAATAATGTTATCAGTTTCTCTATCTTTGAAAATTTTTGTGGCAACACTAGGTAAAAGTTTTAATCTGAGTGGTTAATGATACACAATGTTAACAGTTTCATTCTTTTTGAAAAGTTGTTTGGAAACACATCCATCATGATT